>VDFB02274714.1:15167137-15433584 GCA_007258455.2 Sequoia sempervirens
CTTATATAGAAGCAGGAGGAGAGAATGTCCAGCGAATGAATGACCGACTTTTAAAGTCCACGAGGCAAAAAATAGCCAATGGGACAGAGACTCTAGCTGGTCGACCAGTTCCACGTACATGCAAGCATCTTTGCTGAAATTTGTGGAAGATTATCTCTGGAATTGGCACTGAAACTCACTGTGCCGACACTAAAGTTGCAAATATATTTTTTTTCGAGCGTCATGTCATAAGAACTCCTTAACTATAGAGCATGCTGATGTAAGGGAAGCGAGCATACCTTACGCGTTTCTTATCTTCTTTTGTGTTCTGTTAAACGACGGACTTTTTATTTCACGCCACTTTTGCACCTTCCAATATTTTATTCTTGACCAATCATCTATGTTGGACGTAAGGGCGCAACTCTTTTTCCCTTGGAGAAGACCACGTATGTCCTTCAAATTTAAAATATCAATCTTCCTATCTAAAGCATGCCACTATTTCACAAACCTTAACAGCAGGAGATCTGACTTGGAAAAGAGTATGAAGACAAATTAGGCCTGTTTTGTCTCGGTCCCATAGACTGTTTGGTCTCGCGGACGTCATTAAAATCTTTCATTCATTCATTCATTAATCCAACTCCATACAATTACGAGTGGGTATAAAATGTTTAAAAAGATTATACTTAAAAGAAAAGCGAACAAGAATGATGTATTTAGAAGGAGCACAAACACAACTCTGTTTGTACACACTCTTCTTAGGGTCAATAGACACTTTAGCCATGTAAAACCTTCATGAGCTCATTTAACATTTTTATTTGCATGCATCATTAATCTCTCAAGCAAGTATTTATAGTTTTAAAGGATGTCACAGTATTTATAGTTTTAAAGGATGTTGTGACATAGAAAGGAACATTAATAGGTATCATAAGATAGAATAATGTTATATAGAATATGAGTGCATCTAGATAAACACAATTATACATGTTTTTATCATTGTATAATTTAAATTGTAAAAATAAAATTCTCAAAACTTGATTTGAATAGTATTCAAGTCAAAAGATCAAAAATAAGAAATGGTTGGATATTTTTCAATGGTCAGTTTCAAATTACCAATACCCCACATGTAATAAGAAGAGATAACTGCAAAATCCTTATTAATGAATTATAATGATGTCAGATTAGGCATACGGAAAATTCACCGCTAGCAATTCACCAACAAAAAATTCATTGCCAATAATTCATTGCAGGAAAATTCACCGCCATGAAAAATTCACCACCAGCAATTCACGA
The DNA here is from genome assembly GCA_007258455.2 of Sequoia sempervirens. Classification (NCBI taxonomy): domain Eukaryota; kingdom Viridiplantae; phylum Streptophyta; class Pinopsida; order Cupressales; family Cupressaceae; genus Sequoia; species Sequoia sempervirens. Next base: position 15,168,407 of record VDFB02274714.1, read on the forward strand.
TCGTGGAAAATTAATCGCATTAATTTTCATCTCTGTTACAATTTGTTGACAATTTTACAAATAGTTTTCCTTACAATTTAAGTATGATGAGACCAACAATATTTGTGATTACTTGTGGGTTATAGTTAACAATTCCAATTATTAGATTAAATAGTTCTCATATATATAATTGATTATAGATCACTGATAAAATAAAATATATTGAAAAATATTTTTATTTTTATTATCATAAATCAAATTCTTTAAAGTTAATGTGATTAATTTTTATTATCATTTTTATTATCATAAATCAAATTATTCTTTTGCAAAAAAAAAATTCAAAGTTTTTGAAATATATATTAAAAAATGTTAATGCAATTAATTTTCCAATTGTGAATTGCTTGTGTTGAATTTTACATAAAGGTGAATTTGTCATGGCAGTGAATTTTCCTACAGTGAATTGTTGATGGTGAATTTTTCGTCAGAATTTTCCTAGAGCCATCAGATTAATCCAGTCCTCAATACATCATGGCAACATATGTGATTCTAGAGAGGACTAATAGCACACTCAAAAGATCGTCTGAATTACTACTTGATCTACTATGAGCACATCTAGTTATAGATAAACCCTTGCATGATTGTTTCTTCCTATGCCTTATATAATATATTTACATCCCTTACAAAAAATCTTACAACATTTGATGCCCTAGATTACAAATTTGACTACTTCAATACATAGATGGATCTAAAGATAAACCAATAACTACCTCTTACATCATTTAGCTCCTTCATGGTGTGAGGACATGTAAAATACAATTTGCAATTTGCAATCAACTCATTTTTTCATTGTTAATACCATTTATAGGCAAGGAAGAATACTTGCAAATGGAAGATAGAGCATTCCTTGAGCATGAAAGAATAATTAAGTTTCAAGCTTGGAAAGGAGTCATTTTCCATGCAATCACATTTCAAATCACCCATTCCCATTGCAACATCAACTATATGGCCTTGGACAATAATTTATGCCTTTGAGGTATCCACTTGTACTTACACATGATCTAGACATCTCCCTACCCTAGTCACTTTAATATAAGAGCATTGAATGTTTTCTAGTATGTGGAAGGAGATAGGTTTTGAATTTAGTTCAAATGGAAAACTTATGAGTCATGGCCACAACTTGTATGTGTAAAGTTAAGGTTTAAGTCTATAGAATGACTACATTGTAGACTTACGTGCTTGGGATGCACCTTAGTATTTTGCATTTGATGAAGCCAAGTTCACATAATGATTGACATAGGAGCACAAGATCCAAAGCAAGGACACAACTTGAAAGCTACAAGGAGGGATGACATGTCTAAGAGATGAATGATTTCCCAGATCTAGATGTTATGTTCTTTGTAGCATGCAAAGGGGGAGGATAAGTTTTTCATGTAATTGTGTTGCGGGGTCATGAGCATTAGACACAATCTACATCTATTTACAAAATTTGCAAGGGGTGCAAAGTTACAAGTGAGGCCCATGGGCTACTAAAGGTAAGACTTATGAAGTTTTTTGATTAAGGAGCAACCTACAATTTGGAAGAAGTACAACATGAAGGGAGAGAGAAACTCCATTGGAAAAAGGTGTGGTGAGGGCACGAGTGTATAGACACATTATAGTATGTAGTAAGATTTTTATAGAAGAAGTGACTTTTTTAGCCCATTTTAGTAGAAAGCTATATAGTGTGAACAATGAGAAGTTATGTTTTTTAAATGTGAAGTTATTTTATTCCAAGTAAATGAAAATCAACCAAAGATTATTCTATTCAATTCATTCAATATACTAGAATTGTATAGTTGGCATTCCCTACTAAGGATTTTGAAATCTCTTTTAATCAAATTTGAACTCACACAACTATACAACTCATCATTAAGTATACTTCATCACAACATATTTTGATTAATCCATTTGATAGGTTAATATTGTATATAATTTTTATACCCAATTAAGAAAAGGATTGAATCCTCAATTTATGAAATTCACCACAATCACACAATTGTTAATAAAAAACCAATTAGAGAAATACTAATTCATTTTTTCAAAAACACTAGAAATTTAATCATTTAAATTCATCATATTCATGATATGTTTAATGAATAACCTAAGCCATAATTTAAGTTTATAATTATAAACATACCCAATATAACCATGCAATTCTAACCATAACCTAGTCCATAAACCATTCATTTCCCAACAATGCCTCGAGGATTCACCTCCTATCGACCCCAACCCAAGAAAATTAATTAATTCCAAAAAATTGAAAACTTGAAAGAATATTCTAATTAGCCTTAAATTTAACTAGCATGATTATACCCAATTTTAACCTCCAAACAACATAAAAGATATAAAAATGGTCTGCCACATTAACTCCATAAGTGTACATCTATTATATCCAAATTAAACCAATTTATCAAAACCATTTCCTTGAATGCATGCGAATTATAGAGTCGCTATGAAAAAATTACCAATATTACAATAATAAAATTCCTTTGTTAAATTAAACAAAATAGATAGATACAATAGTCTATTACTTTTTTTATTATTTATTATTTTATCGAATTCATTAATCTATTAGTTGTACCCCAAGGAGTGGTTCATGTTCTTCAAGCCAAGCCCCATGATCCTTGGTTTGTTGAGACAAGGAGGTAATGAGTAGAGAGGAGACCCCTCTTAACTCAGGCATATTGAATGAGTTCTTTTTTCATGACAAAATCCTTCTATGAACTTGTAAAATCTAGAAGCCTAAGAGCCACTTGTAAACAACTAGCTTAAAGTGGTGCAATTTACAAGTATCAATGCATGAAGTTACTTGATATGTACTAACCTTAGTTGAGGCAACAATTATTCCTTGTTAGGATCTTTTCCTTTCAAGGTGAGAGGTTTCAAGGTGGTATATAACCTTGGCATACTCTAGTTACCCATTCATTAGATGGTATACTATGAGCGGGCCTACTCTAAGCTGATAATCCTAATCTACCGCTAAATTAGGATGCGTATCTATGGAGTGTATTTATTTTAAATCTACCCATGATACCAATTAGCATGGTCTTGTTGAAGAAGACATGTACAAATATTCCAAACTTCTAATTGAGTCAATCCTACATGTTTTTGTTATTTTCTATCACTTTCTAGAAAAATTAAGCACAAATCAGATTTCAACATTTTAAAACCCTAGGTCAAACTTGTAAAATTCAACCTTTGAGAAAAATCATTGCTTTTGACTATCGCAATGTGACACCTTTGCAAATTGACGCTTTTTTTTTTATCAAAACAATGCCTCTATTTGCATCTTAATGCCTTTGCACATCTCAACGCCTTTGTTTCAAAGTAAAACTATACTCTAGTCACCCATTCATTGGATGGTATACTATGAGTGGGCCTACTCTAAGTTGATAATCCCGATCTACCACTAAATTAGGATGCGTATCTATGGAGTGTATTTATTTTAAATCTACCCATGATACCAATTAATGTGGTCTTGTTGAAGAAGACATGTAAAAATTTTCCAAACATCCAATTGAGTCAATCATACATGTTGTTTTTGTTGTTTTCTATCACTTGCTAGAAAAATTAAGCACAAATCATATTTCAAAATTTTAAAACCCTAGGTTAAACTTGAAAAATTCAACCTTCGAGAAAAAGCGTTGCTTTTGACTGTTACAATATGACACCTTTGCAAATTGATGCTTTTTTTTATCAAAACAATGCCTCTATTTGCATCTTGATGCCTTTGCACATATCAACGTCTTTGTTTCAAAGTAAAGCTATAATTTTTCATTTTGATGCCTTTAATTCAATAGTGACACTGCTATTGTATCTAGGTTCCTCTACAGGTATTTTGACACCTTTGTAGAAAATAGTTTGATGCCTTTGACTAGATATCTTAGCACCTTTGATTGCTAGCAAAAAACTATCGATTTTTCCAAATCCTAAATTTCAACCAACAAACATTGTAAAACCTCATATTCATGTAAAATAAACCTATAGTTATCCTAATCATTCAAAACAACAACAAACTCGACATTTCCATCTCCATCTCACTAGACTAGCTTCACATTGGACTTCTCTAAAAACCTTTAGTTGTCATTGGATCAACTCAACCCTATCAAACAAAAAGCTAATCCATTCAAAACAAACAACCTAGAAATTGATATCACTCACTTTTGATTCAAATCTCTATCATCATCTCCTAGTTTACCTTTTTACTTGAAAAACTATCTTCTTTCAAGTGCTTAATTGAATTAGTTTCATAACATTATGATTTAACTTGCTATGGAGTCATTAGTCCACTTCTAAAGTTTGTGAATCTCATTATCAACCTCCTTAGCTTGGAATCATTTGTCTAGTACAAGCATGGATGATCCCTAAACACATCTTAAACAAGAGATTTTATTCAAAAACATCTTTTTTCCAAAATTCAGGGTTTCATTCCATCTATTCATCCAAACAACATTCATCATTGGTCCAAAGAATCTTAAGGTGTCTTTACTAGCTCAATTTGAGCAAACTCAAATATCCTAACTAAAAAATCTTCATACACTTTCAAAATCCATATTTCCTAAGACAACTACAAGTTTTATGGTCGCAACTAGATCTCAAAAGAAAATGAAGAATCCTAGTGGCATGACTCCTGCCACTACCACAAGTGCTAGTGATCAACCATATGGAATGCCTAAAACCAATCCTAAAGGGTATGAAATTCCTTTTCCAACTAAAACATAGCCCAACCCCATTGAAGTTGAAACAATCCATATAGTGGACAACACTAACAAATCCTTTGAATTTACTCCCAAATAGATATTAGATATGCAACAGGACCCATCTCTTGTTAAGGTAGTAGATGCTTTGATAATTCAAGATCCAAACTTAAACATGTTAAGACTCGCACAAGCTAGTGCTAAATTCCCCGCAGATTTTGATGTCAATCAACTTAGGGAACAACCAACCTTTTTAAATTTTGGAGCAAGAAAATGTCCACAAGGAAGTGACCCCTTAGTGCACCATGTCATTTAAAAAAGACATAATCCTTCTTCAACAAATGTACCAAGTAAATCCACAGTCGCTTTACAAGGAGCATATCAAACAAAATTTTCAAATCAATATACCAATTCGCTATATAATACTCAAGGTCTAAGGACTCCAACCAACCTAGGCTTACAAAATACAAACAATCCACTATCATATGCCAACCAACCGAATTCAAATTTGATGATCTATGGGAGCAATCATTTTACCACACCGACCTCACAAAACATACATGTTCATCAACAACACCTTCAACAACCACCTCAATTTCAAACTCAACAATCTCAAACTCGATATTGACCTCAATATCAATAGCCGCCTCAACATAACATCCTTTCAGAACACCATCAACAACCTCCCCAACACAACATAATACCACCAAATCAATGCATTCATCCTCAACAATCAAATACTACCCCATCACACTAGCAAAAAATGGGATACCAACAACAACTTCTAGGACAACAACAACTCCAAGTGCAACAAAAATAACTTTCCCAACAACAATTGCAATCTCAACAATAATTACATGCTCAACAACAATTACAAGCTCAACAATAGTTACTTGCACAACAACAACAACAACAAGACAACAACAAAATACCAACCAAACATCATACTCCAATGCCATTATGGACTTTACAATGCACCCTCCACCTCGACCCAATCCAACATATCAAATAGGTCCCTTACCTCAAAGCAATCTCCAATATCAAATGGGTCCACAACCTCAACTTCCATATAATCCATACAACACAAACCCATCTAAATATCAAGATACAAGTCTAAACAACACTTACAATATGATACCAAATGTTCCATCTATAGATATATCCTAATAAATTCAAATTTTGAAAAAAGATTCAGGATATTCAATTGGGAAAGATGAAAAATTCATACCTTGTTCAAGAATTATGTTCATATACCCATTCGATAAAAGCATAACAATGTTACCCTTTCCCCAAAACTTCAAAATGGTGAAGTTTTATAAATACAAAGGATGTTGTAACCATGAAGAGAACATAAGAAAATTCTACGTAGCTTACATGGAGGTATCATATAATGATTCCTATATTATTCACCCATTTCCATGTAGTTTGGGTGGGCAAGCTATATAGTGGTTCTCACATCTACCACAAGGAAAAAGAATTTCAATAAATTATAGATCAATTTTTATATCATTTCTCCTACAATATTGATTCTAAAATCACCTTAGAGGAACTATACACTCTAAAAACAAACAAAGGAGAAGCTTACCTTTGCCTCTTTCTTATGAAGATGGAGACACAAGGCAAGCAAGTGCAAATGGCCAATACCCAAAAAAAAACAAGTAGAAATAATCTTAGGTAACCTAAACATAGGTATCACCTTCCAATTACAAATTCAATGTGTAACAACCTTTGAAGAACACATATATAAAGGAGTTCACATTGAGAGAGCACTCATTGCTAAAGGAGCAATGCAAATCTATAAGGACAATCACCAATAGTCTATGGGCCACAAATAAGAATGTAACTAATGACAATGTGGTAGACACAAAATTTGTGATAAATACTCCATCTCAATAAAATAGACAACAAAAAAATCAACCAAATATCCAAAGCAAGTTAATTTTCCAAGGGCACCACCACCACCAAGACAAAATAATTATCCACCAAGATGCAAATACACTCCATTGGGAGAACCTATTGAAATGATCTTGTGTAAGTTGATTCAAACTAACTTAATAAAACTTTCTGAATTTATATAGTATGAAGAGTTGTAATTTAAACCTTCATGGTACAATGATAACGAATACTGTGAATATTATCACACCAAAGGACATAAGACTTCAAACTATATGAAACTCAAAAACATTATCCAAGACCTAATCGATCATGGTGAAGTGAACATCGACCAACAACCTGGTACTTCCAAAAGAAATGACTTAGGAATATACAAGAATCCTATGCTAGACCATGGTAAAGGAAACAATGTGAGAATTTAAGCTAAAACCTACAATAATGTTAATTTTAACTACGAGAACATTGTGGTCAATGTATAGTGTGATTACAATTGTTGTCACTATCCAAGGACCAAATATTGAGCATGGAGTCACCACATGAAGAGGGAAAGTTACCATTCAAGAAACCTCTCCAATAGTAAGAGGTCCATCAAAATCCAATCCTACAGATTATAGCTTGATTGAACATCTCAAGAAGATACCAACCCAAATCTCCATTCTAGAACGCTTGATAATTTTATTCACACAAATAAATTTTGGATAAAGCTCTTTTGTCATCATCCATAGCTAATGACATAGAAACCAAACAATTCCAATCCATAGTGGGGCACATTGCATCCACTCACTACCTAATATTCATAGAGAAAGATCTTCCATCCCAATTATTTCACAATCGAACATTACATCTTTGAAGTATATGTTCATAAACACAAAGTGAAATGAGTCTTAATAGATGGAGGTGTGGCCTTGAACATTTGTACCCTTTAGCTAGTTAAACACTTTGGTTACTCTAAGGAAGTAATTGAAAGATAAAGATGTATCACCATTAGGGCCTATGATGAAAATGAATGCGATTTTGAACAAATAATCAAGCCAGGTCTATACAAGTGGGTCAACCAATTACAAAGACAACATATCTAGTCTTAGACCTTGACATGCCATATAACATCCTTTTGGGCTACCCATGGATCCATGTCATGTAGGTCGTAGCATCTACCTATCATCAATGTATAAAATTTCCATATAACAACAAATAAGTTACCATTCATGGTGATCTTAAACCCTTTTACTATCAAGTAAAAGTATGGAAGAAAAATATCATAGATTGCTACAAGTCCTAAATGATGATGCAGTTCCACTTTCATCCTCCTATGTTGATCCAACAACACTTTCTTCTACATTAAATGCACAACAAACAATCCCTAATGGGTAAGTGCACCAATCCGTGACACAATTTAGGTGTCAAATTATAAAAATTCACAAAAAGGCTGAAATTGGCCATTTGGTGCATGCCAAATATGGTGCATGCCAAATATGGCGCACGCCAAATTTGGCAAGCGCCAAATATGGCGCACGCCAAATTTGGAAAGCGCCAAATTTGGTGCATGCCAAATGACTTGGAGTAATTTGGCATGCGCCAAATGGAAAAGAAAAATAAAATCCCAAATTGTATTTCAAGCCCTCATTTGTCTTGAACCCGTGACTTGGCTTGGAGGATTGGAGGTCTACAACTTGCGCTCACCAAATATCATCCATTATTTGCATCGTTAGCTTGCTATCTTTCACAAGGATGTCGCCAACATGTAAGAGACATCGAAGATTGCGAAGAGGTATGCATTTTTATTCAATTTATTTCGAATTTGATTTAGAATGTTGATTGAAATAGGTTTTTATAATAAAATTTTGTTCTAATTATCAAGGAATGAATCTCCACCTTGAAACTTTGAGAATTCATGGTCACCCCATTAGGAAGAGCCTCCTATTCAAGAACAATTTGAAACCCCTCCATCAATTCATAGGCATCCTTAAGGAACACAAGAAAATATTCTAAATCAAATTGAAAACAATAAAAGAGACATTGAACAACTAATTGGAAGATTAATTGAGCATGTTGAAACCCATCCTTATAGAAGAGGGATTGTTGAATCATTGAAGTCAACTGTATCTCATGTAGGAGAAATGAGCAAGAAAATAATTTTTTGGTCAAATAAGAGGCATGAGATGACACAATTTATTATGCTAGAGGTTTGTCATATGCAGATGTTAAAAAACAAAAAATTAGCAAAGTCGACTTGTGTGCCCTATTTACAAACCCAAAAACCAACACACCTTTTCCTCATACATGCAGGAGGTTCCCCATCCATTGGTGCCACCATGAGTTAATTAAAAATAAATTTTGGGAGTGGTGGTGAATGGTATTTGACCAATGCAGTAACCATGAGGTACCACAATACTTTTTGAGGAAGCTGTATTGTGAGTTTATCCTCAATAAGATGCCAAATTATTTTGACATCTTTGAAGTTTTCAAGGTAGAGGTGGGGGCTCCACACATGATAAACCTGCTACATGATGTAATCCATAGTTGGCACTGAGACCCTTGGCTAGACCCATGGTGGAGCATGTCGTCGTTCCTTCCATTGTTAAGGATAGTGTAGAGGTGGACATGCTGGAGTCGATTGGCTCACTCACCTAAACCATTTTACAGTGTGTGAGGCCTCTAGTTGAGCTCGGTGTGGAGGAGATGTGTAGGCTTTGAGCTCCACCCCATGAATGTGGCGCTTGTGGTGTAGTTTGCATATACAATTATCAGAGTGCTCAGGATGCAGCTACACAACCTACATTAGTTGTAGAGGCAATGGCTTTCACAAATGATTTGTTGAATGATACATTTTGCATTGACAATCAAGTAAAATTCAAAAAGTTCATTTAATGTTGTTTATTAAATTATATTTTGAAATTTAAGAATAAGTAAATTAGTATAATTTTGATTTGATGAAATTTCAGGGTCGGAGTGTTCATGAGACGTGCCCCATTCCTACAAACCCTTATTTGTTCTCAATGTTGAGTCCACAGGTATGCAACTACTATTAAAGATATTATTATTGCATTTGAACAGTTGAATTTTATATTTGAATGTTTGTCTCATAACATGCTTTGGATTTCAAATAGTTTCCTAGTGGACCTTCGACCTCCACACCTAACAATTCATTTCCTCAAGGACCTTACACTCAGGCAGCCTTTATTCAATAATGGTGTTGTAAAATAATGTTAGATATTTTTCATAATTTTGCATATACAAATCTAAAAAATTGATGAGAAACACAAACATTGCATTTGTATTCCTTGATCATATCGCATTATCTTCTCCTAATTCACTTTTTGTTCCTTTATTCCTTCCTAATCCCATCCCATTAACATTTAATAGTTCACCCTACCATTTACTCTTTCATTTACCATTTGTAGATGTTGACATTAGATAGCCTTGGTGATGTTGGTGGCACGATGGACCACGAAGTTGTTGCAACAATAGCGAGTTTTGATCCATTGAGAGAGGTATGCAATAGATATGTCGATTTGACATTATATTTGCTCTTTTATGGTCTATTATAGAAAATTTTCATGATACTTTTGTGTAGCTTACTTTCTATCTTGATGATTGCTATAGGTGGTTGTCACTCCAGATCATGGACATAGTAATGATGTAAATGTGAATGATGACTATCTGTATGTGGTAAGTGCTTATATTTTGTTATATGTTGTTCCACAATTCAATTTTTGTGTATTAAAATCTTTACATTTTATGGTATTAGTTGAAGGACCAGAGTGATAAGAGGACTAGCGAGCGCGTGTGAAAGACCAGAGAATCAACAGTCACTCCATCCAACCAAATTTTGAAGGTAGCATGGGATCTATTTCCTTCCCCTAGAGGGAAATGACTATATTAGGGTTGTTTATTGTATGCCTATGTGGCATTTTGGAACATATGTTTTGTATAGGCGATATATACGTGACATTTTATGTCCATAATATGGCTCCTTTGTACTAAGCCTGTATGGATCTTTTGGATATATTCTATATACTTTTATCAATATATATCATTGTATACCTTACGACTTTTTGATTAAAAAAATCTTATTTTGCTACTACCATTCTTGAATTATGTTAACATGCGTATTGTGTAAATCGTATGCTTGAATGTTTTAGGCATGGATTTTGTTTACATCTAATGCTTAATTAATTACCGTTGATTGCTCAATAAGCTCCATCTAAAGTGTATTGTGTAAATAAACTCCATTCCTAGTGGTTTGTATGCTTTGGAATGCTTCAATTACTTGTGCCTCACTTATTCGCATGTATGCTTCACTTATTCACATGTATACTTCACATATAGCGCATGTATTTACGTGTATGATTCATGCTTTGAATGCATAGCAACAAAACTATTTTGGGGAAAAAAATTACAAACCAAAAGTATAAGAGTTTTTTAAAAAGTCGGGAAAAAAACATATTTAAAAAAACGTAAAAAATTGTAGAACAAGAGATAAAATCTAGTTATTTTGAAATTGAAAGGTATTTCCATAGCATATAGAGATATAGGGAGCAAATAAAATAAAGATTTTAACTAATGAATTGTAAAAAATAATTTTTTGTAGTTTATATTCATATCATTGATTACATTTTATTGCACATCTTTCAAAGTCAAAGCATTACTTCACATTGCATATCTAATAACTAGATGTTGATAGATGACGAAATTTCAATTACAATATAGTTTTTACAAAGTCAACCTAAGCAGTTATGAAATTACTTCACATTGCATAACTAATAAGTAGGAGCAGCTACCAATTGCATTTTGTTATAATGGCATTCTATGAGGCCAGATTTCTTTGACGTATTTTATCAAATAGTTCACTGCCTTGTCTATGTTACCACAATTTTCATACATGTCTACCAAATTATTTTTTCAAATAGTTCATTGCCTTGTTGCTATGGCTAAAATCATAAAACAAGTGCTTTCGAACAAGCTATGGATGCTTGGAAAAAATTTATCAAAAGCATAATAGCAAGCAATACTATAGACAAGGCAATGAACTACTTGAAAAAAATGCCTGAAGGAAATGTGGTCTCATGGTGATGGAATGCCATGACATGCAAATTGCTATGGATTTTCATGCCATTCCATCACCATGAGACCATGTTTCTTTGAGGAATTTTTTCAAACAATTCATTGCCTTGTCTATGCTACCACATTTTTCGTACATGTTTACCAAAGCATTTTACCAAACAATTCACTGCCTTGCAGCTATGGCTAAAAACCTAAAATAGGTGCTTGCAAACAAGCTATGGATGCTTGGAAAAAATATATCAAAGCATAATAAGAAGAAATAGCATAGAAAAGGTAGCGAACTATTTGAAAAAATGCCTCAAAGAAATGGGGTCTCATGGTGATGGAATGCCATGACAATTCAGCCTAGATTGTTATGGAATTCCATCACCATGAGACCACATTTATTTGAGGCATTTTTTCAAATAGATTACTACCTTATCTATGCTACCACATTTTTCATACATGTCTACTAAATCATTTTATCAAACAGTTCACTATCTTGCTACTATGGCTAAGAGCCTACAACAAGTGCTTTCGGACAAGCGATGGATGCTTGGATAAAATCTATCAAAGCATAATATTAAGTGAAAGCATAGACAAGGTAGTGAATTGGTAGTATGCGATGGATGCTCCCATTTTTTACAAATGAGGGGTGAGCTCAATTTATAGACTCCTCGAATATACTTCAATGACCAAGATTGATGTTGAATCAACGACTGAGATTACAAAATAAAACCCTAATTAGGGTTTGTCACAACTAACTACCTCTCGACCAATAATAAAATTACATTTGGGGACACCTGTCCTTCTACTTAATATAAACCAACAATAAAAAGTTGTTGCATTATGAAGTGTCAGGTTCATTGAACCTAGACATGCTAGCTTGGAACAATTTGATTGGTTGGAAGATGATGAGGCACCATCTCAACGTGTTGGATTTCCCATTTGATCTTGGCCTAAGGCGGACTTCAAGATATCTTTTCCATTTCCTATTTTCAGCTTGGGGTGGACTTTAAGCTCTCTTTGCCATGTATGCTTTGAGTTGGGTAGGCTTTACCTTTGTCTTGGACAAGCATTATTCAAGCCAAGGGTGGACTTGACATTAGTTTGGACATAGCTTTTCTTTCCCAAGTGGACTTTGCATCATCTTTGAAATTTTCCTTCACCATGGGCATGACAGACTTTGCTTGTGCCTTGCCAAGATTGGGTGGACTTGCTCTTGACTTAGACATGTTGATTTTCCTTCCAAGCAATAAATGAGAGAGGTTATTGTAGAGGGGAACAACAGGATCCCATAGGCTTAGACGAGAAGTTTCTAAGCGCATGGTGTTCGAGTATTGTCATGATGAAGTTTGCAGTCATTTTGTACTTCAAACTCTTAAGGGATTCAACCAGTTGAACATAGCTCAAAGCGATTCGACGCATTTGGGTGTGAAAGAGCACCACGCCTAGCATAAAAGTACCCACTCAGATGTGTTGTAACAGTTATTTTGGTCACACGAGTTGTAGAACAAAAGTTTCACCACTTTGCAAATTTTCACTACTTGCATTTGCCAACTTTTTTCCCAAGAGAAATCTCGCCGCCACAAGAAAACGCCTCTGAGATAGTGAAAAATCAGAGAGGTTATTGTAGAGGGGAACAACACGATCTCATAGGCTCTGACAAGAATTTTCTAAGCCTCACAGTGTTTGAGTAATGCCATGTTGAATTTTGTAGCTATTTTCCACTTTAGACTCTTAAGGGATTCAGTTGGTTGAACGTAGCTCATAGTGATTTGGTGCATTTGGGTGTGAAAGAGAACCATGCCTAACATAAACGTATCCAATTGAATGTGTTGGAATAGTTAGTTTACTCACACGAGTTGCAGAACAAAAGTTGCACCACTTTACAACTTTTCATTACTTACATTTGACAACTTTTCCCCCAAGAGAAATCTCGCCGCCACAGAAAAACATCTCTGAGATAGTGAAAACTGAGAGAGGTTATTGTAGAGGGACACAACATGATCCCATAGGCTCTGATGAGAAGTTTCTAAGCCTCACGGTGTCCGAGTAATTCCATGCTGAAGTTTGCAGCCATTTTGCACTTCAGACTCTTAAGGGATTCAGCCAGTTGAATGTAACTTAGAGAAATTTAGGGTGTTTGGGTGAGAAAGAGGACCATGCCTAGTGTAAATGTACCCACTTGGACGTGTTGGAACAGTTAGTTTGGTCACACGAGTTGCAGAACGAAAGTTGCACCACTTTGCAACTTTTCACTACTTGCATTTGACAACTTTTTCCCCAAGAGAAATCTCACCACCATAGGAAAACGCCTCCAAGATAGCAAAAAATGAGAGAGGTTATTGTAGAGGGGCACAACACGATCCCATAGGCTTTGACGAGAATTTTTTAATCCTCATGGTGTTTGAGTAACGTCATGCTAAATTTTTTAGCTTGAAGCGATTCAACACATTTGGGTGTGAAAGAGGACCATGCCTAGCATAAATGTACCAACTCAGATGCATTAGAATAGTTAGTTTGGTCACATGAATTGCAAAATGAAAGTTGCACCACTTTGCAACTTTTCATTACTTACATTTGACAACTTTTTCCCCAAGAGAAATCTCATTGCGACAAAAAAATGCATTCGAGATAGAAAAAATCGAGAGAGGTTATTGTAGAGAGGTACAACATGATCCCATAGGCTATGACAAGAAGTTTCTAAGGTCCAAGTAATGTCATACTAAAGTTTACAACCATTTTACACTTCAGAATCTTAAGGGATTCAACCGATTGAACATAGCTCAAAGTGATTTGACGTGTTTAGGTGCAAAAGAAGACCATGTATAGCATAAACATACCCACTTGGATGCGTTGGAATAGTTATTTTGGTTACACGAGTTGCAGAATGAAAATTGCACCACTTTGCAACTTCTCACTACTTGCATTTGACAACTTTTTCCCTAAGAGAAATCTCGCCGCCACAGGAAAATTCCTTTGAGATAGAAAAAACTAAGAGAGGTTATTGTAGAGGGGCACAACACGATCCCATAGGCTCTAACAAGAAGTTTCTAAGCTTCATGGTGTCTAAGTAACATCATGCTGAAGTTTGCAGCCATTTTGCACTTTAGACTCTTAAGGGATTCAGCTGGTTGAACATAGCTCAGAGCGATTCAACGCGTTTGGGTGTGAAAGAGGACCATGCATAGCATAAATGTACCCACTCAAATGCGTTAGAATATTTAGTTTGGTCACACAAGTTGCAAAATGAAAGTTGCACGACTTTGCAAATTTTCACTACTTCCATTTGACAACTTTTTCTCCAAGAGAAATCTCGCTGCCACAGGAAAACGCCTCTGAGATAGAGAAAACCAAGAGAGGTTATTGTAGAGGGGCATAATGTGATCCCATAGGCTCTACTAAGAACTTTCTAAGACTCACAGTGTCCGAGTAATGTCATGCTGAAGTTTGCAGCCATTTTGCACTTTAGACTCTTAAGGGATTCAACAGACCAGGAGGCTCAAACTCAATCAATTTGACAACTTTCATTCAAGAGGCATCTAACAAGATTAAAATGGTATTTTAAAGAAATTCAAACAATCTTGCAAGTTAGACAACAATCAAAAGCACCATTTCTCAATTTCACCCATGAATCCTAGTAGTAGTGCAAACTCAGTTTTTTGGCCTTTTACTCAAATACTCTCCAAGACACCTAATTAACATATGGTGGTTTCAAACACCCATTTTAGAGTTGTAACACATATCCCAAATTCAGAAATAATTCTTTTGGACCAACCTCCTAAAATCACCCCCTTCTACACTAACCTATTTAGGTTGATTAGGCCTACATTACAAAGCAACATATCTTTAAACTTCTCATAGGCCCTTGAAATCTTGAGGCAGAATTTCCTATGCCCTCAAACCTCTGAAACCATAATTTTTTCGCAGGGTTAACCCTTCCAACATAGCAAACCACAAAACCCTCAATTTCATGCCAAACCAAGAGGGTTTATTCAAAACCCCACTTGCGCAACCTCCTAGACCATGCCACCAACTCAAAAATGTGTATTCCAACCCCTATGTGTTGAAAAGTTGAAAAAAACTCCACACTCTCATTGATTTTAACAAACCCTAGGCTGAGGGCTCCATTTTCATGTGTTTTCTTTAACAAAAATCAATAGGACAACATGCTTATCTCCTTTGTTCCTTCCCCACAACTCTAATCATTCAACCTAAAACTTAATCAGACTCCTTAGGGCCCATTGCACTAGTTACAATAGATACAGTCAGTGTAAGGGCCCTTTAATACATGTTTTTTTTATCACAAAACCCTCAACAGGGTGATCTTGGCCTATCATAGGAAAACAATGATTTCTTCAATAAATCTTTATTAAATTCTTTCAAACCTAATGAAAAGTTGACCAAGTTCCATAGAATGATCACTTAGGACCTTATTTGAACTCATGGACTCAACACAAATACCCTAACACACACACTGACTGTGAAACTCTTCATGGAAAATAGAGAGAAGGTTGGTGCTCCTGCACCAAGCCCAAACATCCAAATGACCTATCATGCCTTTGCAGACCTTCTATCACATCAAACTCCACCTAATAACACTGAAACAACTAGGTTCTAACCTTCTTCCAAACTATTGCTTTAATTTTCTACTTCAAGCTATGCCTCCTAGGCCTAAATTGGTGCAGGAGCACCCACACCTCATCCTCCAATTATGTTCATTTGATGGTAAATGGTGATCAGTAGGTTCACAATGAATGTTTTGAGTCTTTTTGTCATGGACAAGGTCTAACAAGACCATTAGTTATGTTATAGGTTGAGGTTTTGGGTTTTGGAGTCAAATGTGGGAAAAATGGTGCTCTTGCACTTATGAATCTTTGTAGCCTTTGATGGAAATTTAGTAAGTTTGTATAAGGATGGGGTCTTTTCAATGCAATAAGGTTGTTTTTAAGCCATTAGTATGGTTTTAGAGGAGTCATAGGTGTTTACAATGTATTTAAAGGTCAAAGAGTTAAAAACATTGCCATTTATGGAAAAGTAATGTTAACAAACTTGTAACGGTGTGTTTATGTTCCTAGCGGTCATTAAGCATTTTAAATTTAGTTGCAAAGTTGGTCGTTCATTGGTTTAGCCTGGGGAAGCCTTTAATTGGCTTGGAGTCATTGATTGTAATGTTTGATGTTGAAGGAAAGGACTAGAAAATAAAGAATCGATGTTTTTTTCACATATTTTCTATGTTTCCTCTCATTGTTCAGATGTGTACGGGCAAGTACAATCAGTTTATGATGTGAAATATCTTTCATTCTTTGAATATTTGTGTTAGCTTTGTTTTGTGTCTGATTTGAAGGCATTTGGTGGTGATTTTTGTTAAAAAAAACTCCACTTCTTTGTAATCAGTCGTATACCCTATTTTTGAGCATTTTGTGATCTAAATATAATGTAAAGGGCCCTTACACTTTTTGTGCTCACTAAAACTTGTGTAAGGGGGCCTATGGAGTTTTATTTACATATAGGATGCATGACTAGAGTGTAGGGAGAGGAATAAAGAAGATATATATGTTGTTCCTGAGTGTTTTGTGGATAAATACAATACATGTGAATAAAGGGGTTTTAGTCTAGGGTTTGATAAAATATTTATGGGAGTCTTTTTTTTTGAGCTTTTAAGCATGTATGGGGTTAATGAAATTTTTTTGAGTTGGTTTTAGGGCCCGGGAGATTGTGGAAGCACTAGATTCAATAAACCCTCATGATTTTACACCTAAAACAAGGGTTTTCTGGTTTAGCATGTATTGGTCTATACTAATGGGATATCTTTGTGGTTTTGGAGGTTTGAGGACATATAAATTGATTCCCTAGGGTTTCAGATGGATTGGAGAAGTTTGAAGGGTACTCTCTTTGAAAAAGAGGCCCATTTCACTAGGTTTTTCCATGACAAGGGTGTTGGATCTCCTTGTTGGTCCAAAGGAGTTGTTATTGGGGTTGACATATGTTTTATATCCTTGAAATGGGTATCTAAATCCATATTTATTTTCCAATTTTTTTGATGGACATTGGAGTTAGAAGTCAAAAACTAGATTTGTACTACTACAAGGGTTCAAGGGGTGAAAGAGGGAAATCTGACTTTTGTTGTTTATCTAGCTTTGAGGGTGATTTGGATTGTCCAAAGAGGTCATATTAATCTTGTTAAGTTCCTCTTATAGGCAAGGTATCATATTGTTTGAGTTGAGCCTCCTAGGTCTACATCATAAATTCACGCTTTTTCCACATGGGCAGCAAGGAAATTTCCACCAAATGTCTTTTCCACCCATTGTATTCTGCAATAACTCAGTGGATTGGAATAATTAGGTATAGGGAGCATGTGTGCATGATTTCAGGAGCAGGGGTGGCCATTTGGGGGTTTGGGCATGATGCCTAGTTGTCAAGAATGTGTGTTTCGAGTGAAATTTGGAGGTTAAGAGTAGGTAGTGATGAAAAAAAATTGAGGCAACACTTTCTAAGAGTTAATTAAGCAAGAAAAGACATATTTGAAGGTGTTGGAGGCATTCGAACGGTGAGGAGAGGTCTGGAGGTGAGGTTTTCAATAAACCCCCTTTGAAACTTGTCAAAAGTGAGGGTTTTGAGTTTTGGAGTGTTGGTGACTGTTTCATTGGAAGATGATTGTTGATTTAGTGCTTATGTACCCTGCTCATGACTATCCAATGGTGTTTTGTGTCTGGAAGGAAGATTAAAGGGTAGTTGGTTTGTTCAAAGTTTTCCACCCTGCTCTGCATCACTTTGCCATGTTTATCAACATAAAACTATGATATTTTTTGTATTTCAATATGTAATGATAATGTAATATGAAATATGTAGTGTAAGACAATGACATATATGTGTATTTAAACTTTAAAGTTAAAATGTTAAACTTTACCATTGTTCTTATCTTCAAATTTGTTTAAATTATATAATTTAACAATAATATAACTAAGCAATATATGATATAATTTAACCATTAGTCATTATTTTTTATTGTCAACTATATAATATAACCATTATTTGTTATGATATTGTACATTGATATTTAACCATTGCTAAATATTAAATTTTTGAACAGTTTAAACATGCACATGATGAACAAATTATTTTGATTCTCAACTTCTATATATGAAATTATCCAATAATCAAGTGTATGTCCATATATACAAAAATGGCATCAACGCCAACTGAAACAAAGTTTTACCAAGTGTGGCATATGCCATCTCAATATCTATTCATAATATACATGACAAAATGTTTGTTTCATCCTAAACTACTGGTGGATCATCAAAATGGAGCCTCTTTCAAGCACTCTTTGGCTATGAAGGTAACTGCACAAGAGAAATTCAAACCACAATTGAGATTAGTTATATTATATAATTTAAAATCAAATAATTAACATCAAAATCAATATACATTGAATTATAATTGAACTCAAAGTGAAATCTTGATTACCTCATATATATACGTCTCTTCAAACCGTCATGAGTCCTAGAATATGCCCCTCTCAAAGAACCAATCATACCAACATTTGCAATTTCAATCTATATAGGTGAACACAAAAGCATCAAATTGATACAAGTTAGCATACAATTGTTTGTAATAGGAACATATTTACCAAACACAAAATAAAATAAACACATACCTCTTTAGGCATCTCTTTTTCTTTATCTCCTTCAACTGTTTCGACACCTCCTCCCTGAGGTGTTTCAACTCCTACTCCTTCAAGTGTTCCAACACCCACTCCTACAAGAGGAAAATAAGATAAAAATATAAGTTAATATATAATTTTGTTAATGACAATTCAAATGAAAATCAAGTATAAAATTCATGAATTTAGGCCTAAAAGGCATGGGTTGAAGTAGCAGATTGACAAATTCGTTTTGAAGAAGGATAGAACTGTTGGTTTTAGTGATATCTGGTGGGGTTTGATGTGTTTGAAGGTTTGCAAGGACTAGGGAGGTCATGTGTATGTTTAGGCATGAAGCCCTAGTTGAGAGAAGCACATTTTTTAATGGAAATTTGAGGTTTTAGAGTCTAAAAGTGGGTGAAGTTTGGAGGCAGCATAATATTAAGGATTATTAAGCATGTGTGGGCTTAGAAAAGGGTGTTTGAAGTGGTCATAAGGTCACAGGAGGCCTAGAGATGGGTCTTTCAATGTATTCTCCAAAATCCCATTATACTCAAGCTGTTCAAGCCACCAAACCTAGGTTTTCCAAGGAGCCTTATTGAAAATCACTCTTCCCACAATTAACTCTAATAACCAACACCTAAAACATGCCATATGATGTATGTACATGCTCAAAAGACTCACAAATGACTGCTCCAAAGGATTTCATCCATTCACACTCTAAAATGATGCAAACCTAGGGGCTCAAACTCAACCAAATTGACAACTTTCCTTCAAGAGGCATCTAACAAGATTAAAAGGCGTATTAGAGAAAATTCAACTATTCCCCAAAGTTAGACAACAATCAGAAACATATTTTCTCACTTTCACCCATGTAACCTTGTACTAGTGCAAATCTAGTTTTTGGCCTTTAACTCCAATATCTTCCAAAACACATGGAAAAAAAAAATGGACTCAGATACCCATTTCAAAGCTATAAAACACATGTAAACCCCAACATTAACTCTTTTGGACCAACATGGAGATCCAATACCCCTTCCATGGAAAAAACTAGTGAAATAGGCCTCTTTTTCAAAGAAAGTACCCTTTATCCTTCACCAAACCCTCTGAAACATTGGAGAAGCAATTAAAATTCCCAAAATACACAATTAGATTCCACTTGTACGACCAAATCCATCCCAAACTCAAAAACCCTTGTTTTATGCACTATTGATGAGGGTTTATTGAAAATGATTCTTCCAAACCTCCTCAGACCTCAAAACCAACTTAAACACTTTCCAAAAATCCTGTACATGGTTAATGATTCAAAAGACATGACCTCCCATACAAATTCCACCAAACCCTAGACCAAAACCCCCATTTACATACATTTTTTACACAAAACTCACAGGAACAACAACCCCAGTCTACTTTATTCCTTTCTCACAACATAAATCAATCTCCCTAGCATCTAAAAATCCTCCATAAAACCCAATACACCAGATATAGTCAGCATAGTCAGTGTAAGGATCTTGAAGACATTATTAAGGCTAGAAAACCCCAAAACAGGGTATACCCAGTTGTTCACAAGAAAACAAATATGGAATGCTTCAAATTCTCTGTTAAACCTTCATACCTAATGGAAAACACAAAATATTCATGCCACTATATTTTTCATAAATAAATTACTCAATGCAATGACTGTACGTTACTGTACAAGTCTGGAAAAGATAGGTAAATTCAAAAAAATTCTACTAATAGTGAGAATTCAATTGGATTTCTTCACAAAAACATGAAGCCAATGTTACAAATGATGACCACCACCTTTTTAAAGGTTTCTTGATCAAATAAATCTTACATAACAACCTCAAACTGGATTTTGAATCCCTTATTAGCCGTTGGAGTGCCAAATTACATTTGTTTACCTATCTTTGTTAACAACTCATTTGATTCCTTTTACATTCTTTTACTATTTGACCCTCCAAAACATTTAAAGCACCTATTTTGGTCTAATCAAAACTTATGAGACCCTAAAACATGACTTAATACATAAAAAGCAACATGAACCTACTTAGACCCCCTTTTGTCATCATTGACAATTGCTTCCCATATTTGACCTTGTTTACGAAAATGGATCAATGAGACACCAAATGTTCTTTATAGACCTTATCAAAGGAAATAAATATCAAAAAATCTTTGCAACCTCCCTAGACACACCTAATGCTCCAATTGTGAAAGTAAGGTGTAGGTGCTCCTGCACCATAAAACCACTCAAATTCACTCAAAATCACACATTTTCACACCCAAGGCTACATGCCATCACTCCAATCATTTTTCATATCTACATTAATGCAATTTTGCAAACCCTTATACAATCAAACTTAAACGCTTGAAATAAAACAATGATCAATAACACGACTTTACAAATTCAATGTGCATACTTACCAATCAATCCAAGGAACCATCGAGGTCTGCTCTACTCTTTATCGTGTCAAGTATTGCCTCGTGGTCAAACTCATGCACTTTCCACAAGTTCTTGTTCGCAAGTCTGGCCTTATATTTGATCAAATGAACATTGGTGGTGATGGCAAGGCTCGAGTAGTGAAGAATATTTCGATGTGTGTTGAAGTCCTCAAACAACCAAACTTCAACATTCTTACCTGGGTACCTTCTAATCCATGTTCCAGTAACAACCATCGAACCTATAGGATATTCTATGTTTTCTCCATCTATAATTGGGGCCTCCAATTTCCTTTTAGCCGTGATACAATGACACAGGGAATAATATATACCCTCTTCGTTGTCTTCATCTGTAATCATTGCATATATGTGCCATGCATTGATATGTTCATCTTGTTAGATGTATTTAATGAACATCAAAATAAAACCTAAAAGTAAGATATATTACCTGGTTCTACAAGGTCCGATACATGATCAAAGTCAATGGATGATTGCATCTCCATGATTTGTAGGGTCGTCGGGAGCTGATAAGTGTCAAGTGGGGTTAGACTTCTTACAGACCATTCATCAACCCACTATGTTGACTCGCAATCATTCCATGCTTGAAGTGTACATGTAGAAAAAAAACCATGCCATCTTCTGCATATGGATAGTCCATGTACCTACATTGGATCTTCTAAAAGAGTGTAGCTCGCTCAATCTTGTTAGTGTACAACAATCCTCATATTTTGCAATGTTAGTATCATCTACTAAATGAAAAAATCTATGAACTAAAGAATTACCTTGACTACCTAGACCCATTGCATGGTTCCACCACTCAATAATTGATATTGTATTTGTTAACTTTACACTATCTTTGTACTTTAACTCTTCTCGTGCAAGGGCTCTTTTGACACATGCACCCACTCCATCATGCTCCCCCTTTCCATGCCAGACCTTTGAGAAGTTCCACATATGTTGAACACCACTGATCCTATGCATCCTGCTTAACTAGTAAAACATTCTAGCATTCTTGAATTGCGATGTACTGTTATTTCACCATATGATATGTTGACCGAATGATATGCCCCTACTAGCTAGATTAACATAGAACATCTGGAAGAAACCTTACACAAACTCAGTAGAATGTGTGCAATCATCACTGATGTAAAAGTGAGACTCCCTCAATACTTTCATGTTATCCTCTACACTATCATTTGCATGAATGAATGCTATATGCACAAATATAGCAACCTGTGTGGAGTTGTAGTACTATGATTGCACCTCGTTCTGTGGCTATAGTGTGTAGTTCTCCATGAAGTTGACAACTGGAATGATGTTATGAAGTGGAAATGTGTCCTTGCATAACTTGAAATGTGAGTCCAACCATTGAGCTCTATGTGTATGCCTTGCATACTCATAGACCACCTGATTATGGAAAATGCCCATAAACTGATATACTATAATCTTATCATTGACCAATTCACACGTCTTTGCTGCTTTCCCATCTTTTAGACTTTAGGCCACTGTCTTGTATTTTCCAAATTCGACAATTTTGTCTCCAATTGTGTGTGTACTAGCCATGTGTTGGAAAATTGGAAAATGTTGCATGCCACCACAATGATGACATGTGCCATCCAAACATGACTTGTAAAAAATTTGACCATCCTCTCTTTCACATAAAATGGAAGATAAGAATTCCCTTGAGGATTTGGGTGGAGGCCTTATGTTACATTCCTACAAAAGATTGTCAGTATGACGTTGATAAACATCATAATGGTTAGAAAACTCAATATGTACTCTACAACAACAAGTATTGCGTGTGATTTATTTTGACATAAAATGGCTTTAGCATTTCAAAATACCTTTGACATAATTTAATTTCAGGAAAATTTTGTACAAAATCAACAAAAAATTGGGTTTGAGTGGTATCCAAAGCATGCTTTGGATGTGGCTTAGGGATTTTACTACCAATTCTCCTTCTTACAACATCTCTTTGATTAGGAGAGGTCCTTGTGTTATCCTTCCAATAATCTACTATTAAATATCTCAAGCCTTGAGTAATTCTTTTATCTTTCCATGGCACTCTACCCGAGAATGCCCATAACTCATTACTATTTGGTTCCTCTAATCTTTCATGCCTTCCTTTGGCTCTCATTAGAGATGATCTACTTATTTTCAAAGACTTACTAGTCTTTGTAAGGTTCACCTTGTTCCTTGTTTGACTGCTTAACAATGTTTTTTGTCATCACATGTCTTGTGGCACAACTATCCTTCGTGCATGAGGTAGAACCCACACTCTCATATGCACTCATCAAGTTCTTTACAATGGAATTTTCACTTGATTCATTCGAAACTCTCAGCCCAAGAGCCTTCATGGTGGGCCTAAATTTGAGTTGCCTCATCATTTCAACAAATAGTTAGCATCTTCCACCCTCACTTAGCTTCTAAAAAAAAAAACTCCATATCCTTGGTGTAACTATTTGACATGTACATTTTTACATCTTGTTAGGCATCCATTTCAAAACATTGAAATCAATATCAATAAAAAATCTAGCTTTTCTATGCAAAACTCTAGGAGGAGTTCTCAAATGTAAATTTGTGTCAATATTAGGAATGTCAACAACATTGGGGATAGATCTCGTACCTTCAATCAGAGGTGCAATTGATGACATACCTTGAGATTGACATGTAAACAATGTTTTACTTCCACCTTGAAATGTTGTGGAGTGACTTCAAATAGAGGTGTGTTTGCTGATGTACTTTTGAAACACAATGTTGTTGATGGTGTGTCTTCAACTGTAGGTGTAATTTTTGATGTACTTGGAAGACCACATGTTGTTCTTGGTCTGTCTTCAACTGGAGATGTGCATTGAACTTCACCTATGGTTGATGATGTGCATCCAACTTGGGGATCCATTTGTGTCCTTCCATGAAGTTTTTCCATTCATGCCCTTTGTTTTTCCAATTGTACATATCTCTTAGATTGCATGGGAATTTTTGGTTGTATGGGCTGCAATTCTTTTGCTTCAGGAGCTGCAATTTTTTATTCTCTTCTCCTTGCATTTTTTACTTCATGTTATTTTGGTGTTAGAGGCTTTGGTCATTTCCTCAGCATGACGATGAATGCTGCATATTCACAATCACACATAGAAAAATTAAGTAATGCATTTTATGAAATATATTGATAACACTGATTGCATTGCATTTTATTGAACACACCAAAGCATTCTATGAAAGATGCCAGCGAGTTGTTTGGAATTATCAAACATGTCTATATGCTACAACATTTTTCATACATAAATCTACCAAGGAAGAATGGTAAATAGTATGAATGAATGAAAACTTGCATTAAACCCACTATGTCTTGAGTCACTTGAAATTATCTAAGCATATGATGAAGGTGAATTCTTTATGGCACAAAAAAATTAAAATAGAAACTTGCACATTAACATTGATGAAAGCTCTTAGGTTTTCCAAATTAGTTGAAAATAAAAGTTTTCCCACAACCATTAGTAATAATGAATTTAATGTTCAATTCTATGTGTAACAATGAAGATTAATAAAATCATCAAATGAATGGTTTATAAATTGTCAAAACAAAACAAAAAAAATTGTGTTAAGTTGAATTTGTTTATCTAAGCATGCTGGAAATGGACTACTATAAGCAATGCAAATAGAATTCATAATCAAATTTGTGTTAAGTTGATGTCATTTATATAAGTTTAAACATGAATTCATCTAAATTATGTCATGGTTTTCATTTTTTTCTTCAAAGTCATAAAAATTAAACTTTTTTATGCAACTCTCATCTAATTCAATGTTGAATTCTATGTCCAATTGTTATGATTAATAAAATCATTAAAGGAATTTAGAAATGAGTCAAAAATAAACAAACATACTAAATATAAATATTTCAATATTACCAAAAATGAATATATTACCTGAGATAATGTAAAATGATGTAGAAACTTCAACATGTCTCCATCTATGTGCTCTGCATGGAAATTGGTAGAAAAAGGTTGATGGATCAAGCATAGATTGGTACAATAGGGAGCCAAATGCATAAAAAGGCATTTCTTTGTCGGATTAAGCACTGAACCAGAAAAAAACAAAAGCATGTGGGATAGAATCATGGGGTGAACTCATATTTTACCGTTTCAAGGTAAAAACACATTTGGCACTCACCAAATTTGGAGAGCACCAAATTTGGTGATCGCCAAATATGGAGAGCGCCAAATTTGGCGATCGCCAAATATGGTGCTTTGAAATGCTTTGAAAATATGAATAGGAAGGGAGTAAGACTTGAGATAGAGGAAGAGGGGATATGAGTGAGAGAGATTAGTCCTAGTAGCGTGGTAGGGACTGAGACCTAAGAGTGATAGAGTCTTGAGAGGGATAGAGAGTTATCCAGTTAGGATGGGGGGAAAGACCTCACAATGGGAGAGGGGTTGGAGTGAAATAGATTTGTCTACCGTCTACCATAAAATATAACTGTAAACCATAAACCCTCAACCCTATAACCCTCAACTCTCTCTCTCTCAACCCTCTACCCTCTACCCTCTACCCTAAAACCCTAAAATCCTAAACCTTAAACCCTCTACCCTCAACCCTTAAACCATAA
This sequence comes from Sequoia sempervirens, assembly GCA_007258455.2. NCBI lineage: Eukaryota > Viridiplantae > Streptophyta > Pinopsida > Cupressales > Cupressaceae > Sequoia > Sequoia sempervirens. The sequence continues at coordinate 15,194,748 of VDFB02274714.1, forward strand.
ACCCTAAAACCCTAAAACCATCAACCCCCCTATCTCTCTCTCTCTCTCAACCCTACACCCTCTACCCTTAAACCTTAAACCTTAAACCCTAAAACCCTCAACCCCTACTCTCTCTCTCTCTCAACCCTCTACCCTCTACCCTCAACCCTACCCCTAAAACCCTAAAACCCTCAAACCCCTTCTCTCTTTGTCAACCCTACACCCTCTACCCTTAAAATTTAAACCTGCCCCTTGAACCCTCAACCCCCTCTTTCTCTCTCTCAACCCTACACCCTCTACTCTCAACCCTTAACCCTCTACCCTATACCCTCTACTCCCCCCTCCCTCTACCTTCCCCCCTATCCATTACCCTAAACCCTAAACCCTAAACCCTCTACCCTAAACCCTCTACCCTCTACCTCTACTCTTAAACCATAAACCGTAAACCGTAAACCTTAAAACCATCTACCCTCAACCCTTAAACCCTAAACCCTCTACCCTCAACCCTCTACCCTTAAACCCTAAACCCTAAACCCCTAAACTTTCTACTCTCTACCCTTAAACCATAAACCATAAACTATAAACCCTAAAACCCTAAATCCTAAACCCCTAAACCCTCTACTCTCAACCCTCAACCCTCAACCCTATACCCTCTACCCTCTACCATCTACCCTAATCCCTCTACCCTCCACCCTAAACCCTTAACCCTTAAATAACCCTTAAACCATCTACCATCTACCCTCAACCCTAAAACCCTCAACCCTCTATATATATCTCTCTCTACCCTCTATCCTCTACCTTCAACCCTCAACCCAATTCTTAAACCCTCAACCCAATTCTCTCTCTCTCTCAACTGTACACCCTCTACCATTAAACCATAAACCCTAAAACCTTAAAACCCTCAACCCCCCTTATCTCTCTCAACCCAACACCCTCTACCCTCAACCCTAAAACCCTTAACCCTCTCAATCTCTATGTCTCTCTCTCTAAACCCTCAACCCCCCTCTCTATCTCTTGACCCTACACCCTCAACCTTAAACTATGACCCTAAACCCTAAAAATATGAAACCCTCAAGCCCCCTCTCTCTCTCTCAACCCTACCCTCTTCCCTCAACCCTCTATCCTCTACCCTAAACCCTCAAAGCTTAAACCATAAACCCTATACCCTAAACGCTTAAACCATCTACCATCTACCCTCAACCATCAACCCTCTACTCTCAACCATCTTCCATCTACCTAACCCTCTTACCCTCTACCCTCTACCATCTATCTCTCTACCCTCCCTCTCTACCCTTAAACCCTTAAACACCTAAACCCCTCTACCATCTACCCTTAAACCCTAAACCCTCTACCCTCAACCCTCCCCCTTAAACCCTTAAACCCTAAAACCCTAAACCCTCTACCCTCTACCTTTAAACAGAACCCTAAAACCTAAACCCTAAACCCTAAACCCTCAAACCCCTCCTCTCTCTCTCTCCAACCCTACACCCTCTACCCTTAAACCATAAAATATAATCCCTAAACCCTAACCTCTACCCTTAACCCTTAATGATAAACGCTAAACACTAAACCCTAAAACCTCTACCATCTACCCTCAACCCTTAAATCCTAAACCCTTAAAACCTTAAACCCTAAACCCCATAAACCCTCTACCCTTAAACCATAAACCATGAACCCTAAACCTTTAAACCCTCTACCCTGAACCCTTAAACCCTAAAGCCTCAACCCTCAACCCTGCACCCTCTACCCTTAAACCATAAGCTGTAATCTCTAAACCCTAAACCCTTGAGGGGAGAGAGATGGAGGTAGTGAGAGAGAGAGAGGGGGTGGGGGGAGATATTTGAGAGAGAGTGAGAGGGGGTGGGAAGGAATACTGAGAGAGATAGAAGGAATGAGTGAGCAGACAAAGAACCTCCTGATAGAAGGAGAGTCCTTAGAGAGAGAGGAGGGAGAGAGATGGGAGAGAGATATAGGGCATGCAGGGAGAGGTGGTGGGAGGAGATACTTGAGAGAGAGAGGGAGATGGGGAGGGACCGGAGTGGATGAGAGATAGAGGGAGTGATTGTGAGAGGGAGAGGCAGGACAAAGACACTTGAGAGAGTGGTGGGAGGAGAGACCTGAGAGAACCCAGGGAGAGAGAGAGAGGAATGGGAGAGAGAGAGGGGAGAGAGGATATCCCAGAAAAGAGGAGAGAGATAGAGGAGTGAGAGAGAGGTGTGAGAGAGATAGAGGAGAGTGAGAGAGATGAAGAGAGACCTGATAGAGGGAGAGAGAGACTTCAGAGAGACAAAGGGAGGGAGAGGGGGTGGGAGAGAGAGACCTGAGAGAGAGGGAGAGAGTGGGAGAGAGATAGAGTGCATGAGAGAGAGACAAACTTGAGAGAGTGAGGGAGAGGTGGTGGGAGGGAGATACTTGAGAGAGAGGAGGGAGAGGGAGAGAGATAGAGGGAGTGAGAGAGGGAGGGAGTGGAAAGAGATAGAGGGAGTGACTGTGAGAGGGAGATTGGGTAGGAGGGGGAGACTTGACAAAGAGAGAGAGAGAGGGGGTAGGACGGAGATACTTGAGAGAGAGAGACAAAGGGAGAGGGGATAGGAGGGAGAGACTCGAGAGAGAGGAAGAGAGATAGAAGAGAGGTGTAGAGAGAGAGAGAGAGAGAGGAAGGGGTGGAGGGAGAGAGAGTGGGAGAGAGATAGAGGGAGAGAGAGATAGGGATTGGGAGAGAGAGGAATGTTTCTATGTGAGGAGAGGGGGATAGAGAGTACCTAAGAGAGCAAGAGAGAGACAGGAGAGAGATAGAGTGAGTGAGAGAGAGAGAGTGGGAGAGAGATAGAGGGAGTGAGTGAGACCCAAGAGAGGGAGAGGGGGCAAGAGGGAGAGACTTGAGAGAGAGATAGAGAGAGAAAGATAATGACCTAAGAGAGGGAGATGGAGTGAGACAAAAATACCAAAGGGGGAGAGAGAGAGGGAGAGTGAGAAAGGGGGTTGGAGTGAGATAGATTCATTTAGGTACTTAGGTGGGAGGGAAAGAGACCTGAGAGAGGGGATTGGATTGAGAGAGAGTAGTCTAGGTTGTGAGGGAGGGAGTGAGACCTAAGAGAGAGAGACTTCAGAGGGATAAAGAGTTATCCAGTTAGGGTAACGAGTTAGAGAGCATATGAAAGGTAAAACCTCAACTATCCATCTACAATCATAAATTGTGCACTCTACGCATTATAAAAGTTGTCAACCAAAGAGGGGAAATTCAAGTTTTGTTCAAAGTAGGTCATTTGGCGAGCACCAAATTTGGTGCTCTCCACATGACACATCACATTTGGTGCACACCAAATTTGGTGCTCGCCAAATGGCCTGCTTTGGACGTGTTCATTAACAAGATTTTCCAAATTTCCTCATATTTTTCGTCTGTGCTCCCCGTCTCATTTGCACATCTTTCAATGCAACTTTATAAAAAAAATCGTGATAGAATTGACCTCTCTCTTAGATATCTAAATATATAATTCTTTTTTCATTTTGATTTAGTTAAGGTTTTGATCCGTGTCTTCTATTGTAAATGCCTCCGTTTTTGGTCAAAAACCAACATGTGCTAGTTTTAGGATAGATTTTTACTCATTTATCGAAATGTGAAACAAATTAATTTTTTTGTAACTAGACTCCATTCTACACATGATGAAAAATATAATCAATTTTCGATTAGTTTTCAAAAAATTTAGGGAGGAGCATGCTCAAATTTCAACTTTTCAGGATGTATCCACTTTGAATATTCATAAAATATTATATATTCATTAAAAATATTATCCGAAAGAATGGGGATAAACTACATGGTGTTAGCTAGTTTCTCACCATTTGGATTTTTGAAATTCTAAAAAAAAGTTAATCAGAAAGGGGGGAGCCCTCAAGCGCTATGCAAATTTTTTTTGATAAAAAAGGACCTATTTTGGCCCCCCCCTTTCTGAGACCCTTAATATTCATTAATTTCAAAAAAAAATAGTAGCTTAGAAACTAGACTCAGAGCACTTCAACTTTTGTTCTTTCTACATCTTGAAATTTTGAGCGTAACTATCTTCATTTTCTCGTGCAAATCAGATTTTGTTGATTTTAGAAAAAAAAAGTGGCATCTTAAGAGCCAAAATTGTGTCACAGATCCATGCACTTACCCTAATGTTAAATTGAAAATAAATAATAATGATTATGGTGACTACAATCTCAAAGAAACATTCTATGTTGGAAAACTACCACTTTCTCCCAAATCATATGGTAAACCCCACCATATTTATAAAGTGTCTAAAGTCCTCAAATTTAATTCAACTATCTTCACAAGATGGGGAGAATTGAATGCAAAAGTCATAGATAAAGATCTTTCTAAATGGGTATACCAAGAGGAACAAGAGGAACCTCCTCTTCCTGTTGATACAAACAACAAAGGTTATAATCTATTGATTAAAAAAATGGAATACATTGGTATTGGTGGACTTGGCTTAAAGCAACGAGGTATGCATGAACCCATAATCTTGGAGAAATGACCAAAGACAAAGATATTAGGTATGAATTAAACAAAAATGTGATCCCTCTTGTTGAGGATGTCTTAAATGAGGAGGTTGAAGCCTTTTCTTGGTCCAACCCATCCAATGACAAGGATATTGAAGACTTAGCCATGTGTATAAAAAATTTATTGAAAAATGACTCAATATACACTATTACCACTACATCCTTCACATATCCCATCAAAGGCAATGAACTTGAACTTATCTATCCTCATCTCATAGATTGGGACCAACAACAAGAATCGATTCTTGATTCATTTGAAAATGATTAGGCTATCACAAAATTCATGGGGCTCAAAGATGACATTCCTTTTGGAGGTCATAAATAAAGTTTTGAAATTGAACTTGATACCCAAGCATACTTAGGGGACATGATTGAATCCTTTAGTTTAAAAATGGTGAATTTAAAAATCAAAACAAGGCCCCCAAGCAAAAACCACAATGTGGCATTTTTGGATTGGAAAAATTAAAAATAAATGATGCATCTAAAGGTAAAAGCCTACTTGAGGCACCTAAGGATGACAAATTCAATCTCCCTAAATTCGTGATAGATCGATTCTTGATTCATTCAAAAATGATGAGGCTATCACAAAATTCATGGGGCTCAAAGATGGCATTCCTTTTGGAGATCATAAAGAAAATTTTGAAATTGAACTTGATACCCAAGCATACTTAGGGGACATGATTGAATCATTTAGTCACAAAATAGTGAATTTAAAAATCAAAATAAGGTCCCCATGAAAAAACCACAATGTGGCACTTTTGGATTGGGAAAATTAAAAACAAAGGATGCATCTAAAGGTAAAAGCCTCCTTGAGGCACCTAAGGATGAAGGATTCAATCTCCTAAAGTCATGATGGATCGGGAAAATCAACAGTTCTTGTGGAAGATGTGAAACCAATTAATGTTGGGACCACCGAACAACCTCAAGTAATCTTCTATGCTACATCCCTTGATGATGCAAAACAACATAATCTAGTAGCTTTCTTAAAAGAAAGGAAAATAAAATTTTATTGGTCCTATATAGACATGCCAAGATTTTATACTTCATTAGTTGTGCATCACTTGATAGTACATCTAATTGTGAAATGTGTGAAACAAAAGCTAAGGAAAATGCATCCGCAAATAACATTCTTGGTCAAAGTTGAATTGCAGAAGCTACTTGATGTAGGTTTCATAAGACTTATTGATTACCTAGAGTGGGGTTCAAACTTGGTACCAATATCAAAACCCATTAGGGGCATCTAGATATGCACATACTTCAGTGATTTGAATAAGGCATGTCCTAAAGATGAATTTCCATTGCCAAACATAAACATTAATATGGATCTAACAACTGGGCATGTGATGTTATCTCTCATTGATGAATTTTTAGGGTAAAATCAAATAATAATAGCTAAGGAAGACCAACATAAAATTGCATTCACATGTCCATGGAGAACCTAAAGCTCCAAAATGTCATACCATTTGGTCTTAAAAATGTCGAAGCTACATATCAAAGAGTGATGGCAGTTATCTTCCATGGCATGTTTCATAAAATTCTAGAAGATTGTGTGGATGACATACTTGAAAAATCAATCACAACAAAAATGTCATCTTGAGGTCTTAGCCAAATCTTCGATAGGCTTGAGAAATATCAGGTGATATTGAATCCAAAGAAGTGTGTCTTTAGAGTCACTTCAAGGAAACTTTTGGGATACATTGTATCACAGAGGGGAATTGAAGTTGACCCGACTAAAGTCAAATCCATCATTGAGATGTGACCACCTAAAAGTATCAAACAACTTCATAGTCTGCAAGGGAAGCTTCATTCTATTAGGAGATTCATTGCACAATTGGCTAACAAATTTCATCCCTTTATACACCTTCTTCATAAAGGTTTTGCTTTCAAATGGGATCATCATTGCAAATAGGCTTTCCAACAGTTGAAGGAATATCTTGCATTACCACTAGTATTGATGCCACAAGTTATGGATAAACCCTTGATACTTTATATCTCAATGACATCAACAACATTAGGATCTCTCCTAGCAGAACATGGTGAATTAGGAAAGAAAAGAGCAATATATTACATCAATAAGACCTTAGTGGGATATGAGCTTAATTACACTCCCATTGAAAGAGCTTGTCTAGCAGGAGTGTTCACTTCTCAAAGGCTATGATACTATATGTTGAGTCACCAAATTAAGCTTATCTCCAAGATAGATTCATTGAAATATTTGTTATCAAGGCAACTCTCACAAGTCACATGGTTAAATGGGTCATGACCCTAAGCGAGTTCAATATTGAGTATATGGACCAAAAGGCTATCAAAGGGCAAGTCATAGTAGATCAATTGGTTGAATCTCCAATATATGCCAAAAACCTATTGGTATTCAAATTTATGGATGAAGCAATATTCACGCTCAAGTCAGAAAACCAATGGAAGCTATACTTTGATGGCTCCTATACATAACATGGATCTAGGGAAATAATCTTATTCATCACCCCTAAAAAAGTAATTTCATTCCAAAATAATATAGACTAGCTTTTCCATGCATGAATTACATAGCAGAATATGAAGCTATCACCACAAGGCTAAGAATGACAATTCAATGGTAGATTCAAGAACTCTAGGTCTATAGTGATTCTCAACTAGTGGTTAGACATATCAATGACAATTACCAAATGAAGGATGAACAGTTGATGCCTTACAGGAGAGTGGTGGATAGATTTAAAGAATATTTCATAGACATCACTTTTGAGTAGATTATGAGACTCAACAATAAAGCTACATAGTACCTTGAAATGTGAATTCCTCATGGAGAAGCTTCTCATACTAGTTTTTGACATCCCTGAGTTGGAATTTTGTGTGAAATTATAGGTCTCAGGTCCCCTTAGTATAATGACATCTACCTTTACCTTCACGATGGTATCCTTCCATATGACCTCACTAATTATAACCTTCACAAGAAATTCATCCATTAATCCTAATGCTTCATCATCATTAACGATACCCTTTATCAAAGAATCCTTGATACAATTACATTGTTATGATGTTTTGACCAAGAAGAAGCTTCGACCAACTTAAAAGAGATACATGAAGGTGTTTGTGGATCACATTTGAGTGGCATTACCTTAGCTAATAGGTTTCTTAGAATGGGATACTATTGGCCTACCATGGAACAAGAGGCTAATCAATTTGTGAAGAAGCTTTTGCAATGCTAGTAGCATGGGGACCTCATTCACACTTCAACTCAAGAGCTTCGACCTATCACTACACCTTTTCCTTTCTCGCAATGGGGGCTTGATCTCATTGGGAAAATAACTATTGAAAATTGAGGTGTTTTCTTAGCTTAATACTTTGTAAAACTTTAATATTGTTGATCTAAATATGCTTTTCCTTTGTTACAGATTCTTTGTGGGTGATTATCTGATTAATCCATTTTACTATTTGTAGAATGTAGACAAAAGTTGGTAGAAGAGGTATACATGATATTAGAAAGATTACACAAGCATATACCATGGAGAAATCCTTTTGGGAAAAAACTCCACCAAGAATTAATCTATTATTCAATCTTTGAAGTAGATTAAAATAGCTCCAATTCTTTCTTGAGAATGCTTCTTTTTCCTTCACCAAAACTTCTTCACAACCTGCAATAAAATTGATAATAACTCTATTCAACTTGCTTGAGATAAATAGGCATTAAACAACTTTGTAAACTCAACATGAGTTACAATTACAATGCTCAAGTGCTATCCCTAAAAGGTATGCCTATCTCTTGCAAGTAGAGTTATGCCACGAAGAACAATGTCAAATCCTCATCTTCAAGCATTTGGGTGTCCCAAATTTAGAACCTTCATGACAAACCCAAACCATAAATGAATAAATATTGCTTTGAACAATGACCTAGATGAAAAAACTCACAAAAAATACACAGGATTAACTATTTTGCAGCCATTCACACAAAACAGAATCCATAAATGAAACAATATAGCCTAAGCTAGAGAGTCACAACCATCACCACAAATAAAAGCCATAAATCAAACAATATTGGTATCAAAAGTCACCTAGATGGGAAAACCCGCAAAACACAAAAAATCATAGTAACAAACCCATACAAAACCATCGCTGGAAAAGCTAAACCATAAATCAAACAATTTTTATTTCAACAAACTATATAGTCTTTTTCAATAGAGCCTTATAAAAAAGGAAACAATATAAATATATTCAAAGCTTCATCCTCAAAGTAGGCACCAAATAGAGGGCCCACCTAACTCAACCTTTTGAAATATCTCAACATGCAAAGGAGTTAATTCTAAGAATCCAACTTGGGTGCCCAAGTTGGGTCCAAGTCATTTCTTGTTAACTGAAACATTTCTCAACACCATTCATGCAAGAATGGACATCCCCTGTTAACTGAGGGTAGTCCCTATTATCTATCATGCAACTCAAGTCATTAGCCATGCATTCCAAGTTAACTGAATTCAACTAGAATTCAACTAAAACTAACTAAAGATAATTGAACCATAACTGAACTAAACTAAACTGAGCTGAACTAAACTAAACTAAAATGAACTGAATTAAACTAAATTGATTTTGAACTTAACTAAAATGAATTAAGCTAAAGTGAACCGAACCGATCTAAACTGAATTGAACTGAACTTCATGCATGCAAACATCAAACCCTAACTCCTAGAATCTTTGCATGCCTTCAAAAGTGTTATCTCTTACTCCGAATAGTTAACTGAACTCAAGGTGAGTGTCACCTACCATGTGGGCACCCCATGTGCCCCTATTATTGAGGAACTCAAAATGGATGCCCTCACATGCTCCTAACATTTAGAATTAATTACAAATGTCAATTAACATGATTATTTCATCAAATATTAATCTCTTCCTAATCCTAGTGTTGATGAACACAGTCCAAGGACTTAGGAGAAATAAATAATGTTAAGGATTTCAATTAAATGGCATCCTATTTCCAACATTCTTCCACTTGACATTATACATTGCAATTATTCTAAACAAGGAATAATAATTTTAAATCAAGTACATGACTCAAGGTCAATGGCCTTCCTGCACCACGAGAACTTATCTGTAGGAACTGGCTTCGTAAGATAATTTGTAGCATTAATCAAAGTGTCAACTTTTTCAATTAATACTTTTCCACTTTCAACCATTTCTTGTACAAAGTGATACTGAACATCTATGTGTTTAGTATGAGCATGATACATAGGATTTTTGGCTAAACAAATAGCACTTTGACTATCACATTCAAGCCTAACTTGCTTACAATTAAAACAAATACCTTTCCCAAGCCTCTGTAACCAAACTACCTCTTTAGAGGCATGTGTGGCAGCTATGTACTCTACTTTTGTGGTGGACAAAGCAACCGTGGGCTGCCTCTTACTTATCCAACTAACCGCAGCTCCAAAAAGAGTGTACACATAACCACTTGTAAACCTCTGACTGTCTAGATCTCCTACCCAATCCGAATCAACAAAACCCTGTATGTCCAATGATCTATGGATAATATCAATGTCATTAGAACCATGATAAACTAAACAGTAATCAGAAGTCCCTCGTAAATATCTAAACACCCTCTTAACATAAGTCCAATGTTCTTTACCAAGGTTAGACATAAACCTAATAAGAACTCCCACTGCTTGGGCTATATATGATCTTGTACATACCATTGCATACATTAAAATACCAATTGCACTAGCATATGGAATTTCATACATTTCCTCATAATCAAAATCAGATTTAGGACTCATTTCTAAACTTAACTTTGTGCCAATTGGTAAAGGAATATTAACTAGTCTACTGCCCTACATGTTAAACTGTTTCAAAATAGTATCAACATAATTGCTCTGACTTAAGCAAAGCTTTCTATTACCTCTATCTCTACTGATCTCCATACCAAGGATATATTTTGCAGCCCCTAGATCTTTCATCTCAAATGTGCTTAAGAGTTGTGCTTTCAATTCTTTGATAATTACCTTGCTGTTACCAATAAACAACATGTCATCAACATACAAGATAATAATTAAAAACTAATCATCAATAACTTTTATGTAAACACAATGATCTTCCTCACTCCTAACATAACCAATTTTCAATGCAAAAGCATCAAAATTTTGGTACCACATTTTGGGTGACTGTTTAAATCCATATAAATATCTCTTTAACCTGAAAAACAATTCTTCTTTTCCTTTAGAAACAAAACCATTAGGTTGCTTCATATAAATCTCCTCATCAAGATTCCCATGCAAAAACACAATTTTCACATCCATTTGCTCAATTTCAAAATCATAAGTAGCAACAATTGACAAAAAGAATCTAATATAAGTAAGTTTAGCAATGGGAGATAATATTTCATTAAAGTCAACTCCCTCTCTCTGAGAGTAGCCCTTGGCTACTAATCTAGCCTTGTACCTTTTGAGATTACCATCTACTCCAATATTATTTTTAAAGATCCATTTACAACCAATAGCCTTTCTTCCTTTGGGAAAACTCTCAATATCCCATGTGTCACAAGTTTCTACGGATTCCATTTCCTCATGCATAACTTGTGACCAAATCTTGTGTTTGTTTGAAGACAAAGCTTCCCTGTAAGAACTAGGTTCATCATTAGTACTCATTAAAGAAAAATGCAACGAAAATTAGGTGGGCTATGCCTATCAATGGGATTATGTTGTCTTGTGGATCTTCTCAAAGGGGTTTCTACTTGTTCCTCAATATGCTCATCTTGAGCATCTATTTCAAAAGAACTCTCTGAACTCTCCTCTTCCAATCCATTCAATTGTTCTTCAACATGTGCATGTTGTTGCTTCTGGTTATTTATCTCAAAATGCACTATTGAAGAAGTATCCTTCTCCTTTGGTTGTTCTTCTCCTAAATAAGCTCTAAATTCCCTGAAAATAACTTCTCTAGATAAAAAAAAAAATCGTGTTAGTGCATTCCAAAGCTTGTATCCTTTTACATTTTCACCATAACCTATGAATATGCATTTCTGTACTTTAGGATCCAATTTAGATCAATATTTTCTTGAGGCACGTGAAAAAAATCCTTAGAACCAAAGATCCTTAAATGTGCAACACTAGGCTTCTTTCCTAACCACATTTCATAAGGAGTTTTATCTTCAATAGATGAATTAGGGAATCTATTGATTAAATAACAAGAAGTACATACCACCTCAGCCCATAGGAACCGATCTAGCTCAACACTACTTAACATACTCCTAGCTCTTTCCATTAAGGTTTGGTTCATCCTTTCTGCTACTCCATTTTGTTGAGGTGTATATGGAGTAGTTTTCTATCTCACTATTCCTACATGCTTACAATAGTCATCAAATTCCCTAGAACAATACTCACCACCATTATCTAATCTCAACACTTTTATCTTATGATCTGATTGTTTCTCAACCAAATCTTTAAATTCCTTAAACTTATAAAACACATCATATTTTTTATGCATAAAATATATCCAAATGTATCTTGAGACATCATCAATAAATGTGACATAGTATCTAGATTTTCCAATAGTGTCAATATCCATAGGGCCCATTACATCTGAATGAATACTCTCTAATAATCTTTTAGCTTTATTTGTACAAGTAGGAAATTTAGATCTAGATTGCTTTCCAAACACACAGTGCTCACAAAAGTCATTTTTTCCAATATTATAATTAGGAATATCATGAAACAAATTTTTATTAAGAATGGTCATGAGACTTTTTTCACCCATATGGCCCAATCTATGTTGCCATTGCATACATGTATTTTCAGCTTCAGTTACATTGGATAAAATATTTACATTGGAGGTATTCAACTTAAACAAAGTCCCAATCCGGGATCCTTTAACAACCACCATATTCCCTTTTACCAATTTGCAACCACCTTTGTCAAATGTTACACGCATTCCAGATTCATTGAACTTAGAGAGATAGAAAGTAGATTTCTAGCAAGTCTTGGAATATGTAAAACATCATTAAGGGTCTTAACCCTACCATCACTAAAACACAATTTTACCTCTCCTTTTCCAACAAATTTTGTTGTGTTGTTGTCTCCAAAGAAGACATCCCCTCCATCATATGCAGTATACTTAGAGAACCACTCCTTGTTAGGAGTCATATGATAGGAGCAACCTGAATCAATAAGCCAAGAGTTATCAACAACAGTATTAGAAGAAATGACTAATGCATCATTACTGTAATCGGTGGATTTCTCTGTAGAAGCATCAAAACTCTTTTTCTTGATCTTACAATCCTTTTTAATATGTCTAGGTTTTCCACAATTCCAACACTTTACCTTACTCTTACCAGGGGTTTTAGACCGTCCTTTGGACTTACCCTTTCCTTTCTTGTCTGCCTTAGATTCCTTCTCTTTAGGCCTACCTCTTACAAACATGACATCTTGGGAGCCAATTTTAGACTTCCTCCTCATCTCCTCTGATAGGAGAGTAGGAATAATATTGTCCATCTTTGGATCTGCACCATTACCACTGATTGCAACAATTAGGTTTTCCCAAGACTCTGGTAAAGAACAAAGTAATAAAATGCATTTATCCTCATCTTCTAGTTTTACATCTACAGATGCTAACTGATTGAGAATCAAATTGAAAGCATTTAAATGTTGTGCTACAGAATCACTATATTTCATTTTTAAATAGTACAACTACCTTTTCAGATATAACTTATTGGTGAGACTTTTAGTTTGATAAATATCACCTATTCTCTTCCACAATTTGTATGTGGTATTTTCATCTGAAACAGTCAAGAGAACAACATCAACAAGACATAATCTAATTGTTCCTCTTGCCTTTTTATCTAACTTAGCCCAATCCTCATCTGAAATAGTTGTAGGTATCTTTTTCTCATTATTAACAGGTAACCACTGATCTCTTTCTTCGAGAAGATCTTCCATTTTTAATTTCCACATTTCATAGTTAGATCCATTGAACCTTTCAATATCTAAACGAGACTTCATTGTAACAAAACTTATTTCCAAAATCAGAAAATAACTAAAATAATAAAAGCTCACACTAAGCCAATAAATCCTTCAATATTTAAGAGAAAGGTGTCCCAATACTCTACCCAACCTCAGCTCTGATACCAAATGTTGAAAATTGAGGTGTTTTCTTAGCTTAATACTTTTTAAAACTTTAATATTGCTGATCTAAATATGCTTTTCCTTTGTTACAAATTCTTTGTAGGTGATTATATGATTAATCCATTTTACTGTTTGTAGAATGTAGACAGAAGTTGATAGAAGAAGTAGATAGGATATTAGAAAGATTACACAAGCATATACCATGGAGAAATCCTTTCAGGAAAAAACTCCACCAAGAATTAATCTATTATTCAATCTTTGAAGTAGATTACAATAGCTCCAATTATTGCTTGAGAATTCCTCTTTTTCCTTCACCAAAACTTCTTCACAACCTGCAATAAAACTAATAATAACTCTATCAACTTGCTTGAGATAAATAGGCATTAAACAACTTTGTAAACTCATCATGAGTTACAATTACAATGCTCAATCCCTATCCCTAAAAGGTATGCCTATCTATTGCAAGTAGAGTTATGTTGTGAAGAACAATGTCAAATTATCATCTTCATGCATTTGGGCATCCCAAACTGAAGTAGAAACTCAACCTTCATTCTGTAAATATCTTCAAGGCTGCATCCTCAAAGTAGGCACCCAAGAGAGGGCCCACTTAACTTAGCCTTCTGAAATATCTCAACATGCAAAGGTGTTAATTCCAAGAAGCCAACTTGGGTGCCCAAGTTGGGTCCAAGTAAATTCTTGTTAACTAAAACATTTCTCAACATCGTTCATGCAAGAATGGCCATCCCCTGTTAACTGAAGGCAGTCCCTGCTATTTGTCATGCAACTCAAGTCATTAGCCATGCATTCCAAGTTAACTGAAGTGAACTAGCATTCAACTAAAACTAACTGAAGGTAACTAGACCATAATTGAAATGAATTGAACTGAACTAAATTGATTCTAAATTGAACTGAATTGAACTGATCTGAATTGAATTGAACTGAATTTCATGCATGCAAACAACAAACCCTAACTCCTAGTATCTTTACAAGCATTCAGAAGTGTTATCTCTTACTCTGAATAGTTAATTGAACTCAAGGTGAGTGTCACCTACCATGTGGGTGCCCCATGTTCCCCTATTATTTAGGAACTCAAAATGGATGCCCTCACATGCTCCTAACATTTATAATTAATTACAAATGTCAATTAACATGATTATTTCATCAAATATTAATATCTTCCTAAACCTAGTGTTGATGAACACATTCCAAGGACTTAGGAGATACATGAAATAAATAATGTTTAGGATTGCAATTAAATGGCATCCTATTTCCAACAATAACACCTACACCATCCATTAGCCAAATATTCCTAATTACTACCATTGAGTATTTTAAAAATTGGATAGAATCCATTTCAATGACCTATATTATAGGCAAACAAATATCCAAATTCATCTTGAATTACCTAATTTTTTGATATGGTGTTACACATGCCATTATCACAAATAATGGAATGCCTTTTAAAAACCAAGATGTTTGATGACTTTATAACCAAATCCATATACAACATCATTTATCTACACCTTATTACCCTCAAGGAAATAGTCAAGCTAAAGCATCTAACAAGACTATCATCTAGCTCTCGAAGAAGACTATTAATGACATTGGCCAAGATTGGCACTTATAGTTGAACCCTGCCTTATGGGCATATCAAACTAGTATTAGAACACCCATTGGTGTTACTCCATGTTCCTTGGTATAAAAAACTGAAGGTATACTACCTATTGAGGTCAAGCTCCCATCACTGAGAGTTTCATAATAACACTTAATAAATGATCAAGAATACAAGACTTCTAGGTTGAATGAACTTGAGTTGTTAGATGAGCATCTCCTAGAAGCACTAAATCACTTGCAAAACTATCAAAATTGGCTACATATAAGATACAACTAAAAGATAAAAGGCTAACACTTCCAAGTAGGATGCCATTTCCTTAAATAAAATTAGAAAAATAAGTTAGATGAGGATAACAAAGGAAAGTTTTAACCTAACTGGTTGGGGCCACCTTTTGTCATTATTGCAAGATATGGATCAAGAGCATATTAGTTAGTGACACCTGAAGGGGATCCCTTAGAGGAAATTATCAAAAACAATCATTTCAAGTGGTTCTATTCCTAACCCATGAGGGGTACATTAAACCAAAAAACCAAAAAATTAAAATAAATTAAAAATCCAAAAAAAAGGATAAAAATAATAAAGAGAAAAATCATCCTCTAGTGAAAACCACTTTGGTGGCACTTTGGGAAAGGTACCTTGGTGAAAACCTAGAAAATATGTGCCTTGTATAAATAAGCATCATCTACCATATATCAAGTACTCTTTCTCCTTTCATCCATTCATAATAAACTTTCATCCATTCATAATAATATTTTTATCCATCCATCTTCATCCCTATCATGGTTTGGTGTTCGACGTGTATCTATCCCTATAAGTATTACTTGGCATTATCTTAAGGCTAGTTTTTCCTACCTATTTCAAAGTGAACTAAACACATGACTGGGGGCATCTTCCTACACCTAGTCATCCACATCAATTCGTGGATATCACCTAAGTCATTTAAACTCAAAAATCTCAAAAAGTATTTATATATTTAAAATACAAAAACATTCAAAATGACATCAAAATCCAAAAAAATCCAAAAAAATTTGAAAATCCCTAAACATTAAAAAATGATTGAAAACTCAAAAATATCCACAAAATGTCAAAATCCCAAAATATCATTCGCCATCAAGTATGTGCTAAATCCAAGTCCAAATAATTTAACTACAAAGCCTTTGTGCATTCACGTAGGCATGACCATCTCTGATGAGCCCTCAAGGCATAGATCTACCCCTTATATCTTGTTCTCTCATCCAAATATATTGAAAACCCCAAAAACATTGAAATATTTTAAAATACCAAAAACAAACTTAGAAAAAACATCCCAAAAAATAGCCTCAAAATATCCTCAAAAAGTCAAAAACATTGGAAACATTTAAAATTAAACTTAACATTAACCCATCCCATCTCACTCCCCATCCACAATAATCTTTCATCCATTATAAACTTATCATCACCCTCACCTTTGGAAAAAAAAACAAAAGCAAGTACAATTAACTTGTTGAAACATAAACTTTCACACAAAATCATAAGTCTAGATCATTCTAAAAAATGCTAGTTAACCTTCACATCAACAACCTAAACATTTTAGAAACAAGAAACATCCAATGAATTCTTAATGGATAGATCTTTCCTACAATAGACTCCATGTCAAATATCAACTAAAAGAACTCTCTCTAGCAAGAGATATGATGGCATTGATATTTTTCATCTTGATCTTTTCTTTGTTAGAAATGTGTTCCCCAATCTCATAGGCTGAAAACTCTGAAAGGGAAAAGTCGGTGTGACATCTTTTGTGTCTAGCCGACTAGCAGTTGAAGCCTTGTTGAAATTATTCAGGTCACTGTGACCTTGTGCCTGTCTCACTGAAGGAGCCTATCGCTGTGACATTTTGTTTGGTATAACCTCTCACCACCCGTGGAGATCTCTGGCCGATAGGCCATTCATATCGTATATCGGGTTACTTCGGTGTGAGGTCCCAGTGATAGCTATTGTCTCGCTGACAACGTTTTCTGTTGAAGTATTCAGGGAGAGTCTTGGGTGTTCAATAAGAATTCTTACCGATATGGATGTCTCATTGACAACTTTATTCTGGAGACATCGGGGTGACTTGAACACTCGAGAAGAACTCTTGGCGACAGTTGGTGTGTCTCACAGATGGTATACACTCAGAGTAGCACAAAGGTCTCGGTGTGAGGTCTTAGCGATGGACAGAAGTCTTGCCGACTAGTGTTTGGTGCTCGGTATGACTTGTGAGTATTCAGAGTAATGTCTCAGCGAAAGTGGTATGTCTTGCCGAATGTTGAATGTTTCGGTATAACCCTTAATGCTTCGGTATGATGTTTCATCGATAGTGATATGTCTTGGTGATAGATGAGCACTTCGGAGTAACTTTGAACCTCAGTGTGATGTCTTTGTGAAAGATGATAGTCTCGCCGATGTGAATTCTCATGTCTATGTGACTTATGGAGCTAGGGTATGACGTCTCACCGATAGTGATGAGTCTTGGCGATAGTGATACATGTGAAGAACTTTGGTATGAGGTCTTGGTGACATGGTGAAGTATTAGCAATAGCTCTCTGGACTCGATGTAACATCTTAGTGATAAGGATGACTCTTGGCGACATTGATGGTGAAGTCTTTTGGCATCGGGGAGACACGGTTAGTGTCTCACCAACATGCCAACACAGGTTGAATGCTCTGACCGATGGGGAGACCGTCCTACGTGGTGTGTCTTTGAGCAATCATAGAAGCTGAATGGGAACCATTGAAAGTTAGTCTGTTGTGGCCGTTACTGAGAGGAAGTTCGACAAACAGGGGCATCATGGATATACTCTGAAATTGTAGATGATGTTCAGTTTGATGAACAGTTGTTCGATATAGGTGAGCGCTAGAGTGAGAGCCAAGTGGCTAGCTGGAAGGCCGAGGCCATGAGGCCAAAACAGAGGAAGTGAGAGGCAGGGTTATGCTGCCGAATTCTCTCCTGATCAAGGATTGAATACCATGGTTGATCTCTCATGTTGATCTATATTGTATACTGTGTGAGGGTAATGCAATAGTACAAAGATTGTTTGGTTTGAAAGGTTGATCAAGAAATGTACAGAGGGAGAGTTGGTTACTAGATTGTATCCAGAATGAACAAGATGTAATCTCTGAAAAGGCTATGAGCCTGAATTGTATTGTAACCTTCAATTGCTGAATAATACAATGGCTCGATCTTTGGAGTGTGGGTTTTTTTACTCGAAAGGGTTTTCCCCACGTAATTCTGTGTGTTCTAGTTTTCTGTCTTATCTTTCATCTGTGTTGGTTCTACTTCTAGAATCTGTTATTGCATGATGTTGAATTTACATTTGCTTCTCTCAGAAGGATTCATGTGGGAAATGAACTGTGTCTGTTTCTACTTTAGGACATAGTTGTACATGTCTTTGAGGCAATCGAATTGAAATTGAAGTTACCAAAGGCACCACTGTTCTTGGAGATTTCTCTGAGATTCCCTAAATTTCCCTTACAAGTGGTATCATAGCCTTCTTTTGGTTGCTATTTTTGGGTATTTCTCTTGTGAAGATTTCTTAGCTTGATAGGTTGGAGGAAATCTAGAGGAATGGACTGATTTATTGATCCTTTTTTGAGTGGAAGTCTTGTGATATTCAGAGACATCACACAGCTCAAAGGATGGTGGAGATGGAAAAGGGAGTTGATCATGTTGTTTTGTTGTGATCTGTGTCTTCTAGTTGGCAGCGGTATAACCTTGGAGTATGAGGTGGTTTTCTTTGCTCTGTGGCTCTGTAGCAGTAAAGCTTTCATATTGGGCGTCTACGTGTCAGGCTCTTGGGTGATATGGAGAAGCCTAGGTTGTTTCTCAGTCATGGAAGAGAGTGCTTATGCTAGGTGGTGGTTCCTGGTGTTGGAAGGAACTATTTCTTGTTAACCTCAAATGCTTGAAGGCTATGAAATTAATCATGAGATGATTTGCAAGCTTCTGAAATAGCTTTTTCTCTCTTTCTCGGATGCATGTACATGTTGGTGGTTTTAGGGTTGGCCTGAAAGGGGATTGGTTTTTTCTTGAACTGATGTTTCCTTTTCAAGGATGTTTTGTACTTTGCATGGCTCAGTGGTTTTGTAGGTTTTACACGGTTAAGAAAAACTTGTGGTTATGTGGAGCTGTTGATAAGCTATTTTCTAGAGCCTGACTTTTGGGGTGTTGCTGGATGAGATAGTTGCAGTTCTGCATGCATGCTTTGTGCATGGTTTGAGAAGGTGTGATCTCTTCTCTGCATGGGAGTGTTGGTACGTGATTTGTCACTCAGAATTCTTGTGGTGATGCTTGTGGGTTTCATGATTATGGTGCTCATTGTGGACATGATTGGCAAATCAGATCTGGCATGATCTAGTGTTTGAGTCATGTTGTCTACATGGTTATTCTCTTTGAAATCTCAGTGTTGCAGTTTCCAATGCGATGATAGGTTTGCATGTTTGATGTTTGTGATCTATGAGTTATATGGTTGATGGATTAGCTACCCATTGGCTGCAGTGAGATAACTTGGATGTGGAATGTCTCTATCCATGAGGTTGATTATTTGCATGTGCAGACTTGTTAGCTAGCCTTGTATGTGGTCACTTGTGCTTTGGTGTGATTGCTTTGAGATGAGAGGATGGATATTCTTGAGTACCTGAATGGTCGGTTATGGGAACCTGAAGCAGTTGGTCATGATGCTTGGAGAGCTCAGGTGTCATGTTTCAGTGGGAGCTCTAGCAGTGACTATGGGTTCATCACATGGTGGTGAATGGTCTTCTTTAGTGTTGTAGATGTTTCTTGGGATCCTGTTGCTGTAGAAGGGTTCTTTCACTTTTGCGTGGACATTATTTGAAGATGTGCAACATCTTGGATCCATGGAGGATGCTTGGAGTCTTTGGATGAGGTGTTGGTGGTGCTTGACAGGTGATGTTAGTTTTGAGTCTATTTGCTTTATGTCATGGTATACTCTTGTTTATGCACTGGAGTTTTGGCATTGTGCATTGTAATTGAGACCATGGTGAAGTCACTTGAAGTATGGTATCTCCTAAGGGGATATGTAGATCATGGTGTCATGATAAGTTTCTAATTCAAATTATTGGAGCTTTGACAGTGGTCTGGTAAATTCTTTGTGTATTTGGTGCTTTGATTATTTGCTTGATACTTCGTGATAGTGTGGTAATGCAGTTGAAATTTAGCATGAGATGATTAGTTGCTAGTACTCATGGATACATGAAGAATAAGGTGAGGCTATTTTTTCTCTTATGAGAGAAGTGTTGTTGATTGTTACTCTTGATAAAGTTTTTAGCAGAAAGTCTGTGAAGCCTACACCTTGGTTGAACGTGAGTTCAATTAGAGACCTATGAGGAGATTGCTCTTGGATTATTCATGATGGTTTATTTATCTTGAAGGAGTATTCTTGTTCCCACTCTTGGTCTGCTCGGTAGTTTATCTGAGAGGTATTTGTCCCATTATATTTTTTAGATGTGTTTTATGTTCACTTTCATGATATGGATCTTGAATTGCTATTTAAAGGTTCTGGAGGATTCATAGTGGAAGTTGTACAACTTGTTTATCTCCTTGAGATTTTGTGTTTTGTGTTTTACTAATGAGAATTGGTAGAAGATGATGTATGGGCTGATTTCCTGAAATGGGGAATGAACTAGCTTGATCTTCTTTGAGAGGCTTACATCCATGTTGATTACATGATATTAGAAGTTTGTTTGATCTTGGTGATTGAACAATTGGATGTTATTAAGGATTTTCTTTTGGGATGAGAAGGAGATCATTCTTGACACAGCTGGCTGTTAGAAGTGTATATAGGAGGATTTTCTACATGGATATGGTGTGCAAAGTTTGTCTCTTTGGTCTTGGTTTACTTCCTGGATGTTTGGTTTCACATTTCATTGGTTTGAGGTTTGGTTGGAGCTATAGTGATCACTTGCTTGTGGTCATGTGTTTTCACTCATGTTCATGGGTGATGACATGGAGGTTCTTAATCCTTTTTCCTTTGATTGTGTGTGGAGAACTTGGGAGAACTGTGAAGACTTGTGGTGAGAGAAATGAATCTTGTAACGGTTTGTTACAGGTTGTGCGTATCATTGTGGATATTTTGGTACTACATGGTTACATTTTCTATGTGTTGTTATTGGTAGACTTGGTATGTCTTTGATCTTTCAGATTTGGAATTACTCAAGCAGTGGGAGTAACATCCATCATCACATCATGGAAACATGAAATAACATCTCATAACATTTGCATCCATAATCATAGCATATACATTATACATCATAAAATATCATAAACATACAACACCATAACATGATCACATAATAATCACTCATCTCATATATATATATCAAAAAAATGATTGTCATGTTACATATCAAATGTGTGTGATATACATCAAAATATACATAAGGCTATCGATAGTTGATGAATGTGGATAGGATGACAACATATATCAAACCAAAATTGTGCTAGTTAGATCACTATGACTTGTGGAAAAATGTCATCATGTGCCAAATCTCAATGGTGTTGGTTGAATAATCATATTTTATGGCATGAAGGTCGCCAAGTTTTTCATGTGTATGGAAGCATAACATGTGGTCATTCTTTTTTTTGTGTCACACATGTATGGTCTAACTAAGCAATAAAATGTGTTGTCATGTTTAGGGTCAGAATATGCATGCAATAGGTGCTGCATAAATGTGTGATGATATTATTGCATGTAGGTGTGCAAGTATTCCTTGGCTTTACCCATTGACCTATATTCCTTATGGTTGGTGAGGTCATAGCCCCACCTAAGCGGTAGACCCCACTACTATTTGTAGACCTCACTACTATTTGTGGACCTCACTACTATTTGTGGACCCCACTACTATTTGTGGAACCCACATAATAATTTTGTCTACATCAAACACATGGATATAATAAATATCTATGTACAAATCAAATATCCTGAGCTCCCCCGATCCTCTCAATCGAGAGGAGGCTGCTCTAGTGGAAGCCCCACAGGTTGTATTGTCCATATAATGGAGCCTGCGAGAGTCTACCCATCAATCCCTCTTGTCTACTAGGATCCATATCACTCTTATGTGAATAATTATGTTGTTGCCTATGTGATGGCACTGCCATGTGATACAAGATCCTATAATAGGTGGCCTCACTTATGGCCTGCATGGAATGTGCAAGCAGAATCACTTACCCCTAAGCTTGTGCAACAACCTCTAGTTGATGCCTCTGTACTACCTCTTGGGATAGATGTAACTCTGTTGATGTCAAGTCATTTTTACATCCCAATTAGATTGTGCCTAATCTCACTCAAACTTGAGTTGGTCCCTCTTTGTTTGTACCTGTGCTAGCCATCTAGAGAGACTCTCTCTCTTGTTGGAAACAGTCATGCTCCCAGTGTGCCTGATCTCACTCATCTTAGAAACCATCATGATCTTGGCATGCCTGGTCCTTCTCTTATAGTGCAATCTAAATTATTTGATCCTAAGAACCTACAATAACTACTGTAACATAGATTTTTGGGAACTTAAATGTTGGCTCTTGCACTTCTAGGGTTTTTCACCTAAAAGGAGAGAGATTTAGGTACAAAAATGCTTATGTAACACTCAAATTAGGATGTGTGCAATGTGATATGATGTAAATGAACTTAACTAAATGTGATTGACTGATTAGAATGAACTAAAATGAATGCAAAAGTGGAATTTAGGCTATGTTTTAAAACACATTATGATATGCAAACAACTATGAAAATGAAAGAATTATGCAGAACATAGAGTATAGGGGTAAGTCTAAGTGCACCTGGATGATGTGTGAGCTTTCTAGAATGTATAGAATGCTGATATTTTTTTCTAATTTTCCACAGTGCAACTCATTCACCCAAGGTGGCGAATTAGTCCTCTTACTGATAAAAAACTGCCAAGAGCTGATTTCTGTCTTTTGGGATCTGAAATCTAACAAAACTTAAGTTTCCAGTCCTAAGGTGGGACTCATTCTCCACAAGTGGTGAATCAGTCCTCTCCCAAATTTTTGAAAAATCAGGAGACAACTCTGGAACACCGGATCTGGGAATGTCTACTTGTCGGGTTTTCGAAGTCAAATCTACAAAAAATGGACAAATAAGTCTCTCCAAGCTTGAATTTGACTTCTGTTGACTTGAAGCACCTAGTTTACATGAAAATGAATCTTCAACACCTAATAACCTATCAAATCTACTAACAAAAGGCTGCAAATACACAAGCAAAAAGGGAAAATGATTAGGGTTAGTGAATAGGGGTTTGCCTTGGCCAAACCCCACTTTTGGTAATTAAACCCTTGAAAAGATAATGAAATGTAAGAGAAGGATAAAGTAATAACATGAAAATGATATCAGCTCACCTAACTCTTGATCTTGTAGTTCTGAAGTAATGTCAATGACAGCTTCAAAGTGCTTTAATTAATGATAAAAAAACTGCTTGATTGCTTGAATGTATAGGTGGATAAGTGAATTTGATGAATGGGGGTTAAAATGAGATGAAAATCACTTATTTGTACAATTTGTGTGCCTTACTATCCGTTCAAACCTCATCACAAGCTGACATCAAGTTATTTTTAATAAAATCCTGAAAGGAAATTTGAAATATTTTGAATTTGGGGCCAAAGGGGACTCATTCTCCACCCATGGAAAATGGGTCCCACCTAGGACCTAAAAAAAATGTTAGGAATAATGTTGTATTTAATGTTGTTTGTTGGGATAATATGCAAAATATAATTAAGTCATATGAGGGCATAAAAAGACAGCATAAAAAGACAAAATAAAGCATGAGAAAGGTGCAAATAGTGAAGATGTGCCTAGAAGAGAGTGAAAGCTTGTTACAAGACTTTACAACACTTTAATATAGGAATTTTTGATGAGTGAAAAGGTGATTTTTAGGTAAATTGTATTAAATAGAGTCTAGAAGAATGTAGAAATGTCTTACAACACTTCACAAAACCTTCACAAGACAACATTATTTGAGTTTAAGTACCTAAATAAGCATGTTCAAGCCATAATACATCATAAAATCAAAGCAACATAGTTCCAACACCATGAAACAAGACCTAAAAGGCCATGAAAATGACAAGGGGCCATTTTTCTATGACACATTTAGCCCCCAATTTAGTGAGAGGATGAACCTACTTCAAACTCACACTAAAGTAGCCATGAACATCGAGGGGAGGGTTTGAATGTACTTACATTAGCAAGATGGAATACAACGATCAAGAGGGATGATCAAACCCCCAGGATGAAGATCCCATGGAAAAATAGGCATAAGGACAAAGGAACACACAAGTGTTGAGATGAATTGGATGAAGCTTCGATCGTCAATCCAACTAGTTGTGAAAAGAGATCTAGGCTGATTATTTGACAAAGAGAATGTGTACTCACTATGGGGCCACAAAACTAGTTGTTTGTGGGGTGAGAAGGCCTAACTGTATACTCACTCTGGGGCCACAAAACTAGTTTTCCGCGAGGTGAGAAAGCCCAAAAAGTAAGATACATACGCTAGTTGGTATGCACTCACAAACACATAAGTGGCTATAGGGAAAATTCATGCTGCTAGTTGGGCTTCCCGCACAACCACGCTAAAGCTATACCCGTTCAATAACTTTAACAAGGAACCACAAAGAAAAAGGAAATGTAAATGTTAATCTTTAAACAATATGACACTACATTCATGCAAGTTGTGTTATGCAAGGTGGCCAAGAAATGGAACAATGTAAAATGGAAAAATGTAATGTGAGAGATTGTTCAAAGGAGTCTTGTTCAGTTTATGCAAGATCAGTCACTTAGGGAACATTGTGTCTAATGTCTCCAAGAGAGGACCAATCAAAGAATAGTATATTCACAACTTAGGGGATGCAGTGCATTGCATCAAACCACCAAGAGGAATGCAGTATGCTTACAAATATCACATTTATGAAGGACATCACACCCAATGACATCCAGAAAGTGACAAATGCATCACGTAAATGACAAGGCTTCGCTATGAACCAAGAATGTATATGAATTAATGGTAATGTATGCCCCCCAATTTAAAGGAATTGCTACACATTGTTATGTGAGCAATGACTTTAAAGTAGAAAGAGAAAGAAAATCAAAAGAAAACAAGACATGAGAGCCAACCTGGAAAACCCTACTCCAAGTCATATGTTTCGAAGTTAGGCTACATCATGTCAAGGAAAAATAAAAAAGAAAGGGAGTTTCCCCCCAGAAAAGAAAACACACCAAACACATAAGAGATCTATGGATTTGGGGTCAGTATGCTCATTGTTGCAATGCTTTTATGATAGAGTTCGAAACTGTCATCATTCCCCAAATACACATAGAACTGGAAGAATGACACAAAGAGAGTGAAAACAAAGGAAAAACAAAGTCCATTTTAAGTCAACATGGAAGAGACATTGTGGTCTTGATGCCTTGCATCATCCCCAAAAGGAAAACACAAGCAAAACAAAAACAAAAATGAAAATGCTTCTGGGTCAACATGAAGGAGACATTTTGGTCTCAATGCCTTGTGTCATCCTCAAAAGGAAAAACACAAGAAAATACAAAGGAAACAAAGGAAAAAGGACCATTTGGGTCAACATGGAAGAGACATAGGGTGTCTCTACACTTTGTCTCATCCCCAAAAGGAAAACACAAAACAAAAATGAAAAATACAAGAACCATTTGGGTCAACATGGAAGAGACATAGGGCATCTCTATGCTTTTCGTCATCCCCAAAAGGAAAACACAAAACAAAGCACGATAAATACAAGAATAAAGGTATGAATAGAAGAAGTGGACAAAGAGGGAAAACATCAAATTCATGATACAAGGGAACACGATATGCACATGAAAAATAATAAAAAGATAAAAGGCTAGCTAGGAAAATGCAAGTCAACCATCTAACAAGTCATCTGCCTCCCAATCATGTTTAGTGTAATGTGAGGGCAGTTGACTGTCCAAAGGAATAATTGCAAGTGTCGACCCAAGAGTCATACCAGGTTCTTCTCTTGGTGGAAAGGATGTATCTTTTAAGCTCATTGTAGATGAAAATAAAGAATTCAAATCATTGTGTACTACCTCATCTATTTTAGCAATCGTCGCATCATCATCATCATCATCAAGATTAATAATGATGGGAGGACGAAGGATGATTTCTAAGGATGGATGTATCAAGAGTGTTGGTTGTTGGATGGGTTCGTTTTGTTGCAATTTTTGGGTTGAAATATCGTGTGGTAGGTCAAGAGAGGGAAGATGGTCACCTATCACTTATGTCAAGGGTGGAGGTTGATTTTCTTGAGCGTGTTCCATACAAGATTGATGAACAAGGAGATGACGGCGACGTAGACATTCCCAAGCACTGCGATTTTGTTTAATTCTATTTTGGAGTTGCTAAGGTGTAAGAGTGGATTGAGTCATCATAAGTTCTCTCGCTTCTAAAGGGGGAAGAGCAGGAGAAACTGAAGAGGATGGATCAACCACTTTCTCTTTTTCTTTATACACTTGTTTGATACGAGGAGGTAGGACTGGAGTTATTTCATTGTCTCTTGGTCATTTAAATGATGGATGAGAATTGTCAAGAGGGATTGTTTAGAAGGTTTGATGGTTTGTTCAATATCGGATTCAGGTGTAATCATGGTTTCATCTAGGATAGGATGGGTGGAGGTGGAAGGAGATGTGTTACGAAGAGATAATTCAACAATATTTTTAGCTTTAAACTTTTGATAAGCAATGTAAAAGAAGTCCTTATGAGGGGTGATAGGTTCCATGGGTTCATGCCAAAAGGATTCTAATGAAAAGTTACCTTTGGAAGATAAAGGATTTAATCCACTTTGGTGTACAATGAATACCTCATTGCCATGTTGAAACTTCAAGCACTAATGAACAACTGATGGGACTGCTTTCATTGAGTGAAGCCAAGGAAGGCCTAGCCACAAACGAAATTGGTCAGATTGTGGAATAATGGAAAATGTTACCTCCAAAGTATTAGGTCCTATTTGTAAAGGTAGAACGATCGATCTAATAATAGGGCATGCAAAACCATTATGTGTTTTAATCCATGCAATCAATTTATTATAGTCATCTTGATATAGATCATGTAATACTAGAAACTCCTTTGTGATCACGTTCTCACAACAAGCGAGATATATTAATATCCCATTAGTAGGTTTATCATAGATTCGGCCAACTATGTAAAGAGGACCATTAGGAAGCTTTTTTAGTGTCTTTAGCAGAAAAAGTAATATCAAGAGATTTAGTGGTTTGGACCTTGCGAGGGATAATGTCTATCATAGCTACAAGTTTATCCATAGGACTAGCTTGGGTAACAATAAGAGGTGTATCAGGTTGTTCACTGTGTGTATCAACAATCATTACATTAGGTTTTGAAGGCTCACTAGCCTTGAAAAACAAGGTAGTGTGTTTAGGCACAAGGTTGGTGAAAATTTGCAGATTTTAGTTAGGGGGTGCAATAGACTTATTGCCTTGATCATTAACACCCATACTGGTCAATTCACCCGAATCAATGAGGTCTTGAACTAAATGTTTAAGATGCTTGCAATGTTCGGTGTCGTGGCCATTTTGACGATGAAAATGGCAATAAGCATTAGGTTTGAAGGTAGGTGGTAAGGGTTGATTAGGATCAAGTGGTTTAATAGGTGGTAAGCTGAGCATACATTTTTTAATTAATTGGTTCATTGTATGATGGAGGGTGTCAGGTAAAGGAGTGAAATGTCTATTCGGATTGCCATAATGATAAGGCACAACTATCTTAGTAGTGGCCATTGAATGTTGATCTTGTTGAGTTGGTTGTGGTTGGGGTGAAGGAGGTGGATTAAATTGTAAAAAGTCTGAGTTAGGTTTGCGAAAATTTTGTGTGTTGTTTTGGTTTTGATTGTTATGTTCAGGTTTTTCAACTTAGCTAGAAGTGGATTTTGACTCATGACTTGAAACCAAATTTTGATAAACGCATAAGGTTGTACATAAATGCATGAATGAAGGGAATTTCATCATGGTAAGTTTATCTTGAAGGTTGGTGTGTAAATTCTCAATAAACATCATTTGCAGATGTGCATCTGGAATTTTGACATCAACTTGAGCGTATAAGGATTGGTAACGAGAGATGAAATCTGTTACTTTTTCATCTTTGTTTTATCTACATCTCATAAGGTCAACCATTGTATTTTTAGATGTCATGTGCACTTCAAAGTGACTAATGAAAGCTTCCACCAATTTATTAAATGAATGGATGGAATGATTAGGAAAGTTGGAAAACCATTCTCAAGTCGTATCTTTCAAGGTCCTTGGAAAATTATTTGCTAAAAGTTTATCATCAAGGACAAAGTCACTACATAAAGCGGTATAAGCATTGACATGGTTGATAGGGTCTCCTTTTCCTTCGTATTTCTCAAACCTTGGCATTTCCATCCCTTGTGGCATCGGGGTATGTAAGATTTCTAACAATAAGGGGTTGTTGCGGACAAGATATGTGGGTGGGGTGGTTTGACCTTGACTAATGTTGGAAAGTTGGTGTTGCATGGATGAAAGAGTGTTAATGAGTTGTGTAAGAAGAGGATCAGGATAATTGGGTTGAGGTGGAAGGGAAAATGGTGATGGGGTGTAAGTGATGTTAGGGGAGGTGAAAGGAATGCTAAGGGGTGTGAAAGTGGTGGAAGGAGTGTGCAATGCCACAAAAGAAGTAGGAATGCTAGTGGAAATCAAAAAAGAAGTAGCCACATAAGTAGGTTGATGCATAGTTGTATGGACTTGTGGATTGGTGTAGGATGGTATGGAAGCTACAGTTGAAGGGGGACGAACTTGAGGTGCTCCTTAGTTTACAAGAAGGTTCATGGATTGGGTAGTTGAAGAGGCATGTTTATTACATAAATCTCAACAATTTATTTCATCACTTGCAAGCCATCATCACTCTCAATTAAGTGATGAAGGTTCTCAATAGTAGGTATAGTAGTGGTGGAAATGTTTTCAAGTGACAAATCTTGTTGTAAATGTGCAAAGTCCTCATGAATATTAATGACCTTTTCTTAAGGTAAGGATTTTTTTTGGTTGTCAACATGCATAGGATGGAAAGGTGAAGGCATGGAAGTGGTATTTTCAGAGCCTAATGCACCATTTTCCATACTAGGAGTAGGAGCTCGTGAGATCCCAAGGTCCACAATGAAAGTGATATCACGGGATGCCATGAGTCTAGAACTTCTTCTCACTAAAGTATTATCAACGGGGCACCAAACACTCATGCAAGTGCCACAAAGGAAGGGTGCATGAAAATGCAAGCTAATATAAGAATTTGAAATGAAAATAACAGAAAATGTGCTAATTGTAACAGAGATGCAAATACAAAAAACATAAATGCAGTTAAATGCCAAAAAAAGCACAGAACTACTGTATAAAAAGTGCAAAGGGACTGATTCACCCTGGGTGGCGAATGAGTCCTAGGATGCAATTTTCTTGTGTTTTTCAGAATTTTAAGGATGATTTAAATGTTCTAAAGAATGCAATAACAAATGAAAAATGCAGATTTTTACTTTTTTCAATGAATTTGAATGCAAAAATGAAAACTAAATGAATGTTTCACTAATGCAAAATGAAAGGTCCTAGAATGCAATAACAAATCAATACCCTAATTGAATGCTAATGCAAACGAAAACTAGGATGCAAGATATGAATGAAATCATAAATTTAAAGTGTTCAAAATTTGGGTTCATCAAAATGTAACATAGATTTTTGGGAACCTAAATGTTGGCTCT
Organism: Sequoia sempervirens; assembly: GCA_007258455.2. Classification (NCBI taxonomy): domain Eukaryota; kingdom Viridiplantae; phylum Streptophyta; class Pinopsida; order Cupressales; family Cupressaceae; genus Sequoia; species Sequoia sempervirens. The sequence continues at coordinate 15,224,752 of VDFB02274714.1, forward strand.
TGCACTTCTAGGGTTTTTCACCTAGAAGGAGAGATATTTAGGTACAAAAATGCTTATGTAACACTCAAATTAGGATGTGTGCAATGTGATATGATCTAAATGAACTTAAAAAAATGTGATTGACTGATTAGAATGAACTAAAATGAATGCAAAAGTGCAATTTAGGCTATGTTTGAAAACACATTATGATATGCAAACAACTATGAAAATGAAAGAATTATATAGAATAGAGAGTACAAGGGTAAATATGAGTACACCTAGATGATGTGTGAGCTTTCTAGAATGTCTAGAATACTGATGAAATTTTCTAATTTTCCATAGTGGGACTCATTCACCCAAGGTGGTGTATCAGTCCTCCTACTTACGAAAAACTATTGGGAGTTGATTTCTATCTTTCAGGATCTGAAATCTAACAAAACTCAAGTTTCCAGTCCTAAGGTGGGACTCATTCGCCACAAGTGGTGAATCAACCCTCTCCCAATTTTTTGAAAAACGAGGAGACAACTCTACAACACTAGATCTAGGAATGTTTGCTTGTCGGGTTGTCGAAGTCAAATATATAGATCGAACATATAAGTCTCTCCAAGCTTGAATTTGACTTATGTTGACTTGAAGCACCTATTTGACATGAAAAACAATATTCAACACCTAATAACTTGTCAAATCTACAAACAAAAGGCTACAAATACACAAGCAAAAGGGGAAAAATGATTAGGGTTAGTGAGTAGGGGTTTGCCTTGGTCAAACCCCACTTTTGGTAATTAAACCCTTGAAAAGATAATGAAATGCAAGAGAAGGATAAAGTAATAACATGCAAATGATATCAACTCACCTAACTCTTGATCTTGTAGTTCTAAAGTAATGTCAGGGCAGCTTCAAAGTGCTTGAAAAGTGCTCTAATTGATGATGTAAAAACTGCTTGATTGCTTGAATGTATAGGTGGATAAGTGAATTTGATGAATGGGGGCTAAAATGAGATGAAAAAAACTTATTTATACAATTCTTATGCCTTACTATCCATTCATACCTCATCACAAGCCAACATCAAGTATTTTTAATAAAATCCTAAAAGGAAATTTGAAATATTTTGAATTTGGGGCCAAGGGGGACTCATTCGCCACCCATGGTGAATGGGTCCCACCTAGGACCTAAAAAAAATCTCAGGAAAAATGTTGTATTTAATGTTGTTTTTTTGGATAATATACAAAAATACATTTAATTATTTCATATGAGGGCATAAAAAGACAAAATGAAGCATGAGAAAGGTGTAAATAGTGAAGATGTGCCTAGAAGAGCATGAAAGCATGTTACAAGACTTTACAACACTTTAATATAGGAATTATTGATGAGGGAAAAGGTTATTTTTAGGTAAATTGTATTAAATAAAGTCTAGAAGAATGTAGAAGTTTCTTACAACACTTCACAACACCTTCACAAGACATCGTTCTTTGAGTTTTAGTACCTAAATAAGCATGTTCAACCCATGATACATCATAAAATCAAAGCAACATAGTTCCAACACCATGAAACAAGACCTAAAAGGCCATGAAAATGACAAGGGGCCATTTTTCTATGACACAACTACCACCGACTATTGTGGTGGTCCTTGTTGTGGACCCTATCCCTAATCCTCCGCTCTGGATTCCTTTGCCTCAATCCTCTATCTCTACTAGCACTATTTGCTAGAATCATCTATACACCGTCTATCACTGTCATCCCCTCTAGTTGGGTTTGTAAACTTGAAAGGTCTGTGTGACAAATCAAGTATCATACTCCATGGTAGTCTCAAGATTATCACCATACACATAGGCCCATGGAACTTGAGAAAGGTGATCCAAATATTCTATGGTTGTACGAATGAATGACATGAACCCCACTCGACTATCTCTCTAATTGTGTGTGCAAATATAGCTTGATAATCATCCCTCAACATGGTTTATCTCTCTTCAAATTGTCTCATCACCATATCTAGAAGATACCTCTCTATGATTTGGGTGTATAGTCGATAAGCCACTGAGTTTGTTAATAGTAAGGGAGATGCTCTACATCATCATCCCAATCCTCTATACCTACCCATGGCCTCTAAGTGAACTCTAGCATATCATCTATAACTTGTCGCCAGTAGGGTACCTCTCCCATGTGGTGGCAAGTCAACATGCCCTCATATCTAAAAACATACAAATCTCTAGGCTCTTAGCATAAGTTACAAGTAGGTTTAAGCACTGCAATGTGCTCACATGCCCAACTATGAAGAAGTGTAGCACCTGTTGATAAGCTAGTCGCACCTCGGTACATGACTTGATGAATGTAATGATACAAGTGGGGCAAGATGTAGGGACCCCAAGCAAAGTGAACTCCATCCTCTAGGATCCTCTTTAGGACCCTCCCCCATCCAGGGCTAAATCTCTTAGATCTTTTATCAAGCATCAATGGCCCCATGATCAGTACAACCACCACGATAGTAACGTTGCTGATGATTCCAACATACTCTCTCAGGTCCACCTGTTCCTCCTTGAGTTGAATCTACTGATCCATCAAAACATGCTCAAGAGCCTCAAATTGTAGGTATGTCTTATAAACCACTCATTCACCATGGATCAAAACATCTAGAATCCACCACACATCCTTAAGGGTGATGGTGGTCTCCCTAGTCAAAAAATGGAAAAGATGATGTCTCTAAGTACCAACAATTGACAACTGTAGTTATTAGAGCAAGATGCACCTAAATATCATGCATATAGGCAATATGGAATAGGCTAATAGCATGTAGGAACCCGAACTCAACATGGGAAAATATGGGGATCCTCTCTATAATTTGTGCCCTTTGCTCCTAAGAAAGGACAAGGTGTAGGGTAGCCTGCAAGAATAATGCTCGCAGCGTCAATTTTCTATTTTTTTTGTTGCAAAAATCTATGTCTAAATGTCTAAAAAACACAAAAGAAAACCTATTTTTAAAGGTGTTTCTTTTTTCAAAGGTATTGCATTTTGCAAAGGCATTAGGTTTTGTCAAAGATGTCACATTTTTGCAAAGACGTTGCACTTTTTCAAATGTGCCTCACTATCAAGCATTTTCAAAAGTGTTAGCCTTTTTGCAAATGCGTCAAACCTAATTTTTCAAAGGTGTCAACTTATTACAAAGGAATCACCCTATTTCTAAAACCTCATGCAAATGCATAGCCTTGACACCTTTGACAGAGATGTCACATCGGGTTGCAAAAGCATCACACTAAACTACGACACCTTTGTTTACCTAACTTCTAGCCTACCTAAATAGCTATTTCAAAATGCATGAAAGAAAAAATTAAAGTAGTACGTATTGGGGGAATTGAGCCAGTTGGTTAGTTGAACTCACAAACCTGGTTTGCACGATGTACTACTCGAACATCGTGTGTCATAGTGTTAATTTATCTGTGGGAATTATAAGTAGAAATCTCTAAGGCCTCTCTAAACTCACAAAGCAAAGTGTGAAAATGAGGCTAAATTCACCCAAATGAACATATATGCCTAGAAAAACCTAGGGTTTCACCTTGTAATGTAGTTTTCTAGCCTTGGATATCACTCGATTTCAGTATTAAGGCTTCCTAAAGCATATTTTTCATCCTCTTCTCAATAGAAATACTCCCATCATCATGTCACAATCTCAAACTGATTTTTTTTTTGGGCTGATCTCTTGAGGGGATAGCACACCGATATTCCTTTGTTCATTGGGGCATAGTGGGGCATCAAGTAAAATTAGGAGAACTAGTTTCTAAAAATTCAAGCAGTGTCAAGTCTTTGAAACAATGCAATGTAGACACCTAAAAATTTCCTAAGCATATCACACATCTTGATCTCACGTATTAACATCACTTTCCTCATTTTCAGCCTAATTCTTCCACATAATTAAATAATTTCTAACTATTTAGTTAAATTCACTTTATTCTCCTATTATTTGAATAATTAAAGTTGATTGATTAATTCATCATTTTCACACTAATATTCCCTCTTGATTAATTAATTACTAATTATTTAATTAAAAATATTAATTCCCCTCATCCTCACAATTAAATGATTTTAATAATTGTTTAATTGGATAATTTTCCTCCAACTCTCCAACCCACACAAAGAATATTCCCTTTTCAAATTCAAATTCTTCCCTCAAATTCAAAATATCTCCAACCTATTTCCATGAAATTAGGGATATTTTGGGTTCTCATGAATCCTCAACCATTCATCCTTCTTGATCTACACTCACCTCCTTGATTTCCTCTCATCTATCTTGATTGTTGATCAAAATTTCCAAAATCTATAAAACAAGCCTTCATCAACATGAAAATCATTCATAATCCTCATAAGCATAGGCACTCTATATAATCATTGAGTCATTTATTTAGCATTTTAGAGCCTATTTTGTGAAAAACATCCTCTCATATCAATATTTTCAACATGGATTATGCACAAATTGAGCAATTCACATCACAATTATGCATCAATCCACAATGGGATTAAGGGTTTTCACTTTCTAATTGGTTAATTGCTTTGAATTGTGTTCAATTTCTTAGATTAAACCTTTTGAATTATTTACAAATGAATTTAATTGTGTATGGGTTTGCATGATATCAATTCTTTGAATTCTTAGTGATTTAGGCTCTAATTGATTCATTCATGCTTACTTGCTTCCCCTATGACAAGATGTTTCATGTTGTGTGTTTGGAAATGACTCTAATTCAAATGACGAGACTCATATTCATTCATCTCCCAATGTATATCTTCTTAATGAAGTTATCTTGAGGCAAGAGGATGAAATCATGAATGAATTCATAAATAGTACCTTACCTAAACTTGAGAATAATATAGTCATTTCGGCAACACCTACTATACCACCACTTGAAATGTTTTCCACATCACATAGAAAAACTGATTTATAATTCATACCTCAACCTATATACAAGTACCTATTGATAACCATAATGATGAGATCATACCACTTAATGATCCTCTATCTTATGAAAATAAAGTCACTGATCCACCTGTTAGCTTGGAACAATGCTATGGCCAAGGATTTAGGATCTTAACAAAACAAGGATGTGATACAGAGAATGAGCATGAAATCCATAACCTTTTGGAAAAAATAACATTCAAGGATACAAAAGGCATAGGTTACCAAGGTCCTCCACCTTTATATCAAACATTTGCTCCATCCTCCAAACCACACAAAATTCATGGTCCTATTAGAAAAGGCTTATTACCTGCTCCACTTCCTTTGTTTGGGGCTAAGTGTACTTTATGCATACTTTTACAATTAGGATTCATTACATTACCACATATAAATGAAGGAAGAGTCACAAAATTCAAGAATAAAAACAAATCCTTTTGTGCATATCACAAAATGTTTGGACACACTACTAATGAATGTTGTGTTTTGAAGAAGAAATTAGAAGAGTTAAATCCTTACCATGATAAATTTGATAGGATAATAGATTAAATGGTATTCATTGTTTCTCCTTTCCATGTGGTAGTTGTAGTGTCACATGATACTCATTACCATGCATGGGGGTATAACTTTGGTTTATTGCAATCATATTTTATTTTCCAAGGAGCAGCGTGTTATCATCCCTCATGGCTCATCTTTGTCCCTACACTTGTGAGGCAATGGTTAGGTATCTTTTGTTAGGTGCATTCCTTTCCACAAGGGATTCATTTGTATCTCCTTAAAATACTAATGTATCAAGTACACTAACATTTTAAGGTGGGGCATATATTACCCCACACAATTATTGCATAGGAAACAATTCCTTTTAGTGATGATATCATACATGTCCTAGAAAGTGTGACCTCACTAACGGTAATATCACATGAATGTCTACCAAAGTGTGGCCTTATTAATCTATGTTATTGTCTCCTTTGTGGTGGTATTAGGCTTGATATCCCCCAAAAGTGTGATTTTTCATGGCATGTTATGTTCACGTTGGTGGTAATACTATTATTAGCATTCCATAAAGTGTGATCAATCATTCCACAATTTTTCCTCTCTTAGCGGTGGTATCATTTGTGATATTACCTAAGGTGTGACCTCCCCTGTGTTAAGAAATTCCCCTTCAAGATATTTATGAAGCACCCTTTGTGGTGGTGTTGTTTATAACACCTTTTGAGGTGTGGCTAGTCCCCTATGATGTTAAATTTTGTGCACCCCTTGAAGTTATTTTTGCTTATACCTTGTGACATTAAAATTTGTGCACCCCTTGAGGCGATTTTTGTTTGTCCCTTGTGATGTCAAATTTTATGTACTCCCTAGGGTGATTTTTCTATCCCTTGTTACATTAAGCTTTATGTGCTCCCTGAAGCAATATTTTGCAAGATAGTTTGTCCATTTGACATAATGCAACTTGTTGATTCATGAACATGAGAACCATTTTAACATGGCCACCTAACACAACACAAATTTATTTCTAGTAAATCCATGTGTTTCATGAGTGTCTTAGCATAATGCAACTTGCTAGCCTTGTGGAACCCATCATATTGCATGGACACCTAGCATAATACAACTTGCTAGTCCTCATGAGAGAATTATGTTATCTAACATACATTTTCGATATGCCATTTGATATTTGAGACAAATTTAAGACTAAGGTCTCTTTGCCTTACCGACCTAAATCCGTTTAGTACTAACCTTATGTTTGTGCTTTTCTTTTATGTTTTTTAATGTTTATATCATGTTAAATTATGTTTGCATTCCTTTCACATGGTTTTTGTTTAGTGTTGTGTCTTTGTCATGTATGTTTTATTTTTTCATGTTGTATTACACTTTGTACATGTGTGTTCCTTTACCCTTATATTGATTTTCCATGGGATCTTGAATTATGGGGGCTTACGAGCTTCCTCCTAGATTCATTTCCATCCTATATCTTCAACATTTGGATAATTGAACCCCTCTTGACATATTCTTACTTTAGTGTGAGTTTGAGTGTAAGTTCATACTCTCACTAAAGTGGGGGCTAAATGCAGCATCGCAAAATTGTCTACCTTGATAATTTCACACTAGATTTTGCTCCCTCCTATGTGCTTAGACCAAATTGTGTCCCTAATTTCCTAAATTACGCATTGCATGGCCATTTTAGTTTTATCAAGAAATAAAATATGCAAAACCCACGTAGGTATTTAATATTTTTCCCCTGATACTTCAAATCTCGAAAAAGTGGGTTTGGACAAGGGTGCCCTTGTCCTCTTAAAATGGCCCCAAATTTAAATATGTCGAGGTTGTCAATTTAATATTTGAATTTCAAATCCTAATTGTTGGATATCGGGATTTAATTTGTGGGGAATTAGATTTTAAAATTGAATATAAATACATAGTATTTTGATAATTTTAACGAGGAAGCAATCATAAGGAAATTCACAAGCGACTACTATACTTCAAATGACAGTCAAGAGCATAATATGCATAATTATTACAACATCCATAATTCAAAGCATCATGTCAAGTTTTATGTTAGTTTGTTCATGTTTATGCATGCATTTTGTTTGTGAGTACTAATTCTTGCAGGTCTTAAAATCAAGTCAAGCCAATTTGTAATCAAGCCTTGAGGTGATTTGTATGACTTCAGTCCTTCAAGGAAATCAAATTTGAGTGGTGAGTGATAGCGAGTTGTCGAATCATCATTCATTTATCATTTTTCTTCTATCCCTCAAAAGGATAAGATCTCTTTATTATCAATTTTGTCATTGTAGAGGTAGAAGTACCAACACAAGGTTTGACCGAGGAAAGCCCTTATATGGCACAACCCTTGTCATGTCTTTGAATGCAAAAATTACAAATCTAAACAAGATAAGAAGAAGATTGAATAATATTTTCTCATTGATGTATTCAAGCCCTAGAACTTTGCAAGATACAAACAAAAACTCAATTATCTCAGTAATGACGAAGATCTGACAACAAGACCCAAAAGGATGAAGCCATAGACCAGGGACCTGAGGACTGTGAAAGTAGATTTTAGTTTTAGATCTCCATTCTAGGGCACCTTGGGTGCCCTTTTATAGTAAAATCAAGATAAAATTGAAATCATAGGTACACACATGTTTTCTCTATTTATTTTTGGTCATTCAATTTGGTTATCATTTTCTAGATTGTATATATTCATATCAAAACAATGCATTTTTTATAGTTAGCTAGTTGCATCATTGTATTTTATCATAATTCAATTTTCAAACACACAAACACCCAAACAAAAAGGGAATTGAAGATCAAAGATTGCTCGACCCACCTTTCAAGTTGTAAGTTAATTTCATACCCTTTCCATCTTCAATTCCTTAATGTCAAGTCTAGAAAGGTGGCTAATCCTAATTAAGCTCTAGGATTTCACTTTTCAACATCACACCTAGTTATATATGTCTCTAGATATCTCTCCTTTCTATCCCTATCTCTCCCTTTCTCTTCCCATATATATTTCAAGTTATATCTATCTCTATATATGTCTCCCCTCTTTATATATCCCCCTCATCTTTTTATCCATCTCTCTATATGAATCCATCTTTTTATATCTCTCTACTTCTCCTCTCGCCTCTCTCTATTCATCTCCCTTCCTCTCCCTATATTTATATATCTCTATCTCTCTCTATCTTAATCTTCATATCTCTCACTCATACACACACAAACACTCTCCTTGTTTCTCCCTCCCTATCTCTATTTATATATCTATACCCTCTCTCTATCTCTCTCCCTCCCTTCATATATATCTCCCCCATCTCTCTATACCTCTCTCCCTTTTCCCCTCTCTACTCATTTAGATATCTATCCCCCACTCCCCCCTCTCTCTCCCCCCTTGTATCTTGTTATATATATATCCCCATCGCTCTCTCTACCTATCTATCTCCCTTTATCTTCTTCTCTCTATCTTTCCCAAGTTATATCTATCTTTAGATATCTCTTCCTCTTTATATCCATATCTATACATATTTCTATCCCTATCTCTCCTTCTCATTCCTTTTTTCTATATCTCTATATTTCTCCTCTCTCCTCTCTCCATTTATCTCCCTCCCTCTCCCTATGTTTATATCTCTATCCCTCTATCTATATATCCATATCTCTCTCACTCATACACACACACTCCCTAGTTCTCCCTCCCCATATCTATCTTTCTATATCTCTCCCCCCTCTCTCTCTATACCTCTCTCCCTATCTATCTATCTATCTATCTATCTATCTATCTATCTATCTATCTATATATCCCTCTCCCCTCCTCTCCTTTAATCTCCCTCTCTAACTATCTTTATACCTTTACTCTCCCTCTCTAAATATCTCCATCCCTTCCTCTTTATCTTCACCCTCTCTTTATACCTCTCTCCCTCTCTTCCTCTCCCTCTCTATCTATTTAGCTATCTATCCACCTTTCCTTCTCTATCTCCCTCTCCCTCTCCCTCTCTACCTATCTCTCTCCCTTTCTCTTAGTTTACCTCTACCTCTCACTCCCCTTTTCTCTTTCTCTTCCCCTTTTATCTTGTACCACATATATATGTCTCTGCCTATTTCTATCCCTAAATCTCTATCCCTTTCTCTTCCCTACTTCTCTTCTCTCCTCTCTCTATTTATCTCCCTTTCTCTCCCTCTATTTATATATCTACATCCCTCTCTATCTCTATCTCCATATCTCATTCACTCATACACACACTCCCTTTTTATCCCTCCTTATCTCTATCTATCCCCCTCTCTCTATCTATCTATCCCTTTCTCCCCCTCTCCTTCTCTATGACTGTCTAACTACCTCTATCCATTTCTCTATTTATATATCTTTATCTCCCACTCTCTATCTATATCTCTTTTCCTCTCCCAATCTCTCTCTCTCAATCTATTGAGCTATTTATCCCTCTCTAATTATCTCTTTCCCTTTCAATTTACCTCTATCTCTCTTTCCTCTCTCTCCATTTCTCTTCCCCCTCTAGATTTCCCTATATATGTCCTTCTTTCTATCCCTCCATATAACTCTCTCTGTAATGTCACTAACATAAAATTTTAACACAAAAACTAATTTGGAGGCTTAATTCAATGAACAACAACATATGAACATAAAGATCCCTGTGATATATTGATAAAGTTCAAAATTTCATCCACATATATGATATATCAAATACAACTCACTAATATTGATCCAAAATGATATACAATGCTACCACAGATCAAAAATTGTACTGTTAACTTCCCTATTGATTCCTTGAAGCTCAAATGCAATCCTTGAATGATAATTCCCTCAAGAACCAAAGGGGTTTCATCCTCTAATCCTAGTGATCGTTGGTTTTTTGTCAACGATAACAAAATCCTATGGTTTTTCATCCATAGAAGGAATAAAAACATAAGTGTCCAAAAATACATAAGAATGAAATAATAATCTGATGCATAGTATAGGAATTGACTCCCTACATTTGTATGCTAACAATTTACCTCAAGGAGCATGTCCGCCTTGAGCCAAAATGACACCAAAGCCTAGAATTTAAATTTCAACACACTACACTAGGTCAACCTTGAGGCCAAAGTAAATTATTTTGGAGTTAGCGTGCCACCATATAGACCTATCCACATGTTTTTTTCCTTACTTCTTCCTATTACCTCATAATTGGTGCCACACATTGCAAAGGTGACTCACTTAATTCACCTAAAGGACAAGCTCAAAGAGCCTAGCACAATCATCTTTTGATAATGGTATCTTTTTAGAACCTTATCTATAATTCATGAGTTTTGGATATGATGTGAACATGCCTATGTAGGATGTATGTTCTAATATAAAAACCAAAATATTCTCTTGCAAAGGGATCTAGAGAAATTTTCAGATCTCTCTTGGCACTAGAGAGGTGAAACTAGACTAGACTTTTCATGGTGATCTTTTGTTAGTTCAATACCTTTCCAAAATTGATCCTTTTATTATGAGATTTTGGGAAAATGTACATGGTTTTTAGGTGATCTCAGTTCCTTGGCCGCAGGCTAATCATCCCCTTTGTGGTGGAATGCAGAATATTTCTTGGATGCCACTCTACAACTATCTTTCCAAAAAAGGGACATGACAAATCCTTCCCTCGAAAAAATTGATTTTCCTCAAGCAATGCAAATTGGGATGCTCTAGAACATCAGATCCTTCCCAGGTAGCATATTCAATTGGTGAATACTTCCAATAGACAAGAAACTCAATTATATTTTGGTTCCTTAAATTTTTTTATTCTAGTATTAGTTACTGCTTTCAGAATAGGGATGTGTTTCCCTTCATCATCTAGTGGTAGTAACTTATTGGTAGGAGTTGTATGCAATCCCAAAAACTTCGTTAGACATGAAACATGGAAGATATTCTTGATTCTACTATCTACAAGAAGTTTCACTTCATAAACAACTTCTCCAACCCTCCAAGTTATCCTGAATGGCCCATATAACTTAGGATTGAGCTTTTTTGCCTCTCCTTTTTTGACAAAAGATTGTCTATATGGATGCAACCTTATGCATACCATATCTCTTGCTTCAAATGATCTCTCTATGTGCTTCCTATTTACATACATATTTTATTCATTTTGGGTAACTTGCAAATGATCCTTGAGAGTTTTCAAAATATATTGACTTTGATTTACCAAACTTCTTGCTATCGAAACTCTACTATCTATGAGGACTAAATTTGCAAAGGTTAATGCATCATATCCATAGAGTGATTTGAATGGAGACATGTCAATGGAAAAATATTGAGTTATGTTGTAATACACTCCCAAACGTAGCTATTTGATCCAAGCTACATGTTGATTGGTGGTATATTCCTCAAGTATCCTTCTAGCCACTTATTTATAGTTTTAGTTTGTCCATCAGTTTTTGGATGATATCTTGTGCTAGGAGTGAGCTTGATACTTATCAGATGAAATATTTCCTTCCAAAATGTACTAAAGAACCAACTATCTCTCTTGCTGACAATGTTCTTGGGTAGCCCATGTGCAACTAGAAAAAATATTTAAAGAATAAATTTTTAACTTGTGAAGCTTTGTATTCACTAGATATGGTAAATAAATGAGCATTTAGTCAATATATCAACTACAACACATATACAATATTTTCCTTACACCTTGGAAAATTTGGTAATGAAGGAATTAGAAGAGGCTATAGAAATCTGATCAAAAACTCTTGTTCTCCTTTGTTTTGCTAACATGTGACACATTCCCTGACATGTGTGAGAATATCCTCCTTAAGGTTCTTCCAAGAGGACCTCTATTTGATCTATCAATATTTTTCGTAGAACCCGAGATGCCCCACCATAGGTGCATTATGATAGGCTTACAATATCTTCTCTTTCACCTTGGATTCAGGAACTAGGAACACTCTATTCTTGAATAGAATCAGACCTTCAGATATCACATATTGGTCATCCTTTTTCGCACCTTCAAGAATTTCGGTAGCAAAAGGATCCTTGGCATATTCCTCTATGATTGAATCCTTCCAGTCTGTTGATGTGATGGACACATGATATAGAGTAGGTCTCTTAGAGAGTACATCCTCCATAATGTTATTTTTTCCTTTGACATATTCAATATCAAAATTATATGCTTGAAGTTTATTTACCCATTTATAATACATATCATTTAAATTTTATTGGCTTAGGAAGAATTTTAGGCTGTTGTGATCTAATTTGATCATAATTATTCAAATTATAGCTAGCATCTCTTTGTCATATATGAAATATCCTCTTTCATTGGCACTCAAATTCATAGTTTCAAATGCTACAGGGTGTACTTTGTGAGAGAGAACAACTCCAATTCCTTCAACATAAGCATCACATTCTACAACAGATGAAAGCGAGAAATCAAGAATTGCAAGAACTAGATAAGAACTCATAACCTCTTTTAGATTCTCAAAGGTACATTGTGCTTCCTCTATCCATTCAAATGCTCTTGATTTAGTTAGATTGGTGAGAGGTGTTGTACATTGAGAAAATTCTCTAAATAATCTCTAGTAATAGCTACATATTTTAAAGAAACCTCTTAGCTAAGACAAGTTTGTAGGAGGTGGCCAATCTAGGATGACTTGAATATTTTTTTTATCAACCTAAACTCCTTTAGAACTTATGACATGTCCCAAATAAAATATTTTTATTGCCCCAAACTCACATTTGCACATCTTTGCAAAGAGAGATTATATCCAAATGCTTCAAATGTTTTGCTATAGATCAGAATATCATCAAATAAAACCAACACAAACTTCCTCAAGTGCTTACCAAAACATGATTCATGCATGATTAGAATTTTTTTGAAGCATTAGTGAGACCAAAGGGCATAACCAGGAACTCAAAATGCCCATTGTGACACCAAAAAGAAGTCTTCTATATATGCCTTTTTCCCTCATGTAGATTTGGTTGTATCCAAACCTCAAATCAATCTTTGAGAAGTACACCACACCATGTAGCTCATCAATTAGCTCATCTATCTGTGGTATGGGTTACCAATTCTTAATGGTATCCTTGTACATAATGACTAGTAGTCTATGCACATCCACAAAGTACCATCCTTGCAAAAGGGCTAAAGCTTGGTTTGATGTAGCCCATATCCAACAACTCATTTATTTATTTCTCTATATCTTCCTTATACATTCGAGGATGGTGGTAAGGAGTGGTCATAATTGGCTTTGACCTTGATTTAAGTTCTATGATATGATAGAAAATTCTATTCGGTGACAATCTGAGAGGCATATTGAAAACAAAACTATGCTTATCTAAAATCTTTTGTACATCAATATGAACTTGACCATTTTTACTTTCAAAAGAGTTTTTTGAATTCACCAAACAACTAGCAGCCCAAGCAACTTGGTTCTTCCAAAAATCCTTTCCATTCTTCTAGTTGATACTACTTGTGGACCTTCATTAGCCATTCCTTTTAGAACCACATCCTTCCCATTAGATTTGAACTTGAGTTCCATCATTAGGTAATTTGTAGTATACCCACCTAATGAATGTAGCCACTACACACCCCAAATTACATCAATTTCACCCAAAATAATAACATAGAAGTTGAATCACAAACCTTATGATATCCAAATTTTATGTCCAACTTTCGGACTTTCTCCTTGCAGGGAAAGTTATACCCATCTACCATAGTGATAATGAAGCCTTCAAAATTTTCCACATTTAGCCTTCTTCTCTTCACAAGTCCTTCATCAATGAAGTTAGGAGTGACTCCTCTGCCAATCAGAATGATCACCCTTTTTCTAGAAAGGACTCCTCAGACCTTGAAAGAGTGGTATCTATGTGCATTGGATAGAGATTCTAATATACCACCATTATCTTTTTCCTTATCTTCCTCCCCCAGAAGGGTGTCTTCCTGATCATGAAACTCTTTGAACCCATATAATTCTATTTCTTTGTTAGAAAGGACTTCTATATAGTGAACTTGTCCCTTATCTAGATATCTGTGTACTAAAACCTATGGCTCTCTACAAGAGAAAAAAATTCTTCCTCTGAAGCTCATTCTTAGTCTCTTCATCTACCTTCTTCACAACATTAGGAGTTTCATATTTGGATATCGGTGCCAGAGATTGTAGTGGTATTTTTTAAAAATCACCCTTATGGTGCCATGTATTAGGTTTAGATGGGTGAGAGAACAAATTATTCAAAATTGATGGCTCAAGGGTTAGAGCCCTTTAATAGCCTCTTGTAAATAAATTGGTGCAAAAGATTTCACAAACCCCCTAAGAGGTTTAGTGAGCCCTATAATGAAAAGGTGTATAATCCTCTTTTCTAATATTTTAGGCACCATCACCACCACCTTCTGAAACCACAATATATAATTCATCTATTGAGTGGTGTTTTTTGATCATGGATAGCTTGTTGAAATATTCTTCTTCATCCTTCATTTCAAATATGTCAAGAATCATCTTTTTGAATTCATCAAATTTGTGTAGTTGATCATGGCCTTGAGTGGTATGGCCATGAAACCACCATTCATATGCTTCCCCTTCAAGATGAAAAGAGGTGAATTAAACTACATCTTTCTCTATCATAGGGTTGAGAAAAAAAAAAGTTTTCATCTATTGTAACCATGCTCTAGCTGAGATCTTATTACTCCCATAAAAACAAGTTGCTAAAAGTTTTCCTAACTTATGCTTCGGATCCTTACTTTTGTATATAACCCTTTCTTTTGTGGCTCACTCTTCCTTACAAATTATATCTAGTCTTCATAAGACATCTTTGATTTGATTTATTTCAGTAAAGATTGGTACTCACCGTGCCATCTATGAATAGTTTTTGGATTGAAAGCACTGGTGTTCACAGGTTCACTCCTCTCTTGCTTGATTTCTAGAAAGAATATGTTCCTTGTGATCCTTGATGGAATATTATTCATTGCATAATTACTTCCACCATTTTTTGTGATTTGAATTTCCACCCGACATCTTGTTTGCCAAAACTTTCAATACATCTCCTGTCTCTACTAGAGTTGCAAGTATATCCCTTAACCCTCTTGTAATCTCATGAATTTCTACAATTGTTTCCTTAAATATTTCATCTTTTGACATCTTCTATTTCTTTGGGTTTGAATTTCCTCCTTGATCCAATTTCTTTAGTCCTCTCCTCTAGTACCTAATGTCCTTTCACTTAACATAAATTAGTAGGAAAACCCTACAGGTTGGTAGAATCATGCTTTGATACCACTCTGATGTCCCTAACATAAAATTTTAATATTAAAACTAATTTTCAAGTTGAATTCAATGAACAAAAACATATAAACACAAAGATCACTTTGATTTATATTGATAGACTTCAAAATTTCATCCACATATATGATTTATTAAATACAACTCACTAATATTGATTTGGAATGATATAAAATGCTACCACATATCAACAAAAATACTTCTAACTTCCCTACAAATTCCTTGAACCTCAGATGCAATCCTTGAATGAGAATTCTCTAAAAAACTAAAGGGGTTTCATCCTCTGATTACAAACTCATATGGTTTTTCATCCACAAAAGGAATTAGAACACAAGTGTCCCAAAATATAGAATAATGATATAATAATCTAATTCCTATTTCAAGAATTAACTCCCTACATTTATATGCTAACAATTTCCCTCAAGGAACAAGATGACCTTGAGCCAAAATAGTGTCAAAGCCCAAAATATGAATTTCAACACACTACACACTACTACATTAAGGGGTATTTTAAGACATTAATTTAAGACAATATGTTTTTAATTTTCTAGTTGTCTTAAGTTAAGACAATAAAAAAAAAACTTTTTCTAAAATAATGCTTTTATTTCCCTTCCTACACTTTCCTTTCCTGCGTCATTTTTCATTTCCCTCCTAAAATGCATATTCCTTTTCGTTGGAGGCTGCGTTGTGGGCAGTGTCACTAGCGTAGAAGGCAGCACTTTTCAGGAGGTGGGGACAACATTTATCAGGTGGCAAAGCAGAAACAAGCTGGGACCACAGAGAAGACAAAACAAAAAAAGGGGTTTGTCTGGCTTCCTCTATTTTCTGTTTCCTTATTTTTTTCAGTTTGTTATTAGCTCGAGGACAATAGGGCATGGGTTCCTCTATTTTCTATTCAGTTATTCTTCATATATTAACCCTTTGTTTTCTGTTAAGTTAAACATCACGTATTTACCATGGTCCTCAAGAAATTTGGCTCTTAGTGTTTACCTTGTCAAACAATTCTCATACCCTCTTTATGCTTCCGCATTTTAGATGCATATTTCCTGATAAATGTTGTGGACTTTGGATTTACTCCTGTCAACTGCTTTTTCCTAAAAATTTCTAAAGCACTTTCAACAAATACATTTTGTGCATATCCTACAGTTATTGCATTCCAAGAGACCACATTTCTTTGAGGCATTATTTCTAACAGGTCACACGCCTTGTCTGTGCTTCCACCACATTTCTTTGAGGCATTATTTCTAACAGTTCATATGCCTTGTCTGTGCTTCCACCCTCTCTTGTTTCTATGCTTAGGCTCTATTTTTTGCTCCCCTCTCATTTATGTGCTTAGGCTCTGTTTTTTGCTCCTCTCTCATTTCTATGCTTAGGCTCTGCTTTTTGCTCTTTGATCCCAAAGGTGGGGTTGGATTATCCTTGGCATAAAGAAGATATACGTACACCATTCTGAAGGAGCAACTAAACATGGGTATGGGACCAAATACCCATAACAGCAGAACTTAACTCCTACTTCCTGATAAACGTTGTGGACTTCGGATTTACTCCTGTCAACTGCTTTTGCCTGAAAATTTCTAAAGCACTTTCAACAAATACATTTTGTGCATATCCTACAGTTATTGCATTCCAAGAGACCACATTTCTTTGAGGCATTATTTCTAATAGGTCACACGCCTTGTATGTGCTTCCACCACATTTCTTTGAGGCATTATTTCTAACAGTTCATACGCCTTGTCTGTGCTTCCACCCTCTCTCGTTTCTGTGCTTAGGCTCTGTTTTTAGGCTCTATTTTTTGCTTGTCTCTCATTTCTGTGCTTAGGCTCTACTTTTTTCTCTTTGATCCCAAAGGTGGGGTTGGATTATCCTTGGCATCAAGAAGATATACGTACACCATTCCGAAGGAGCAACTAAACATGGGTATGGGACCAAATACCCATAACAACAGAACTTAACGCCTGCTTTCATCAATAGCTCTTTGACTTTTTTGTTGGAATGTAATTTTTCTCACGTATTTTTAGCCGAAACCTGTCTCACGTTCCCGTGAAACCATTTTTCTAGGTTGTTTGACAACTGCAACATAAACTTTCTGGTAGACTTTATGCACCATAAATGAAATCTTATCCTTCTGAACTAACTTCCACTTCCACAATGCAGTTAATGACGTATGAATGCCAAAATCTATCATGTTATTTTACTCTATCAAATTCACTGAGTAAAATTCAGTACTCCACTAGGTACTCCTAGTTTCGTGCATGTATTTGGAGTAAATGCGACAAATCCTCTTAGCTGTAGCCATTCAATCTGTTGCATTAATTAGCTTCTCATCACTGCCTAACTTGACTAAAGTGGATTTCAAAACAGACTTGCATAACACCTACACAAGATCACAGACAAAAGATCAAGAGAGAAATACCAGTCACTTGAAGAACATCAAAGATCACAGGAAAAAGATTAGAGGAATAACAATCAACTAAAGAGCACCAATTAGTAATTCTACATTCCCTGATTTCCAGTCTTTAGCTATTGTATACTGCCGAAAATATGTTACTTCAGTTGTCTGCATAGCTTTTAAAGAAAATAATGAGAAAATATATTTTAAATAACGCGATACCAAAAATTCCCCTTCAAACTTTAGAATTCAATTCATTAAACGGGGAGGTATAAAATGCAAAAAAAGGTTTCAGATCAATAATTTTTCTAACTAGACTAGAGGGTGCTGAGAATACTTATTGCATGACTCTAAAGGGAGCCCAAGAGCTTGCTATAGATTTCGGCCCTTGTGGGCATGGTCTCCAGTGCCTTAAACTCCTTGGGGGCATAGAATTTCCCCTCGAAAATAGCCCCAACGAAATCATTCGCCTCAAGCTTCTCCTGCTTTTGAAAGTCCCTGTAAGCCTTCAGCGCCACTGGTATTTCTTCAGAGTGAACAAACATATATTCATTTTTTCCCTTAATGCGAGGCTTTAAGGCCTCAAATAGGGTGCCCTCAATAGCTTAGATCACAAGCCTGTTCTTAATCACAAGCAGCTTAGTAGACTCTGGAAGGGACTTCCTCAAGTCAGTAAATTGTTTCACTGTTAGGTCCTTGTATTGTATCCTTGCTATAAGGTGACAATTCTCTACCTGCTTTTTCACATCGCCAACAATTTTTTCCTTCATGTTCTTCGTTAGGGCACATTGTAGACTCTCGCCATGCTTGAAGTGAGGATTGCCCTCTCTATGCCAGAGGCTTCTCTGAGGGAATAGCGATGCCCAATGCGAGGAGAATTGTCTTTGTCTTTTGTCTTTGAACTGAGAGCAAAGATGGAGAACTAAATATGCTGGTTCTATTTAATCTTAGTAAACATGCATACAAACAAATGGAACTTAGTCAAGGCAGGTGGCCTGTTTAACTGTTCCCATGCAACTGCATGTCACCACCACTTGTTTGTTTTTCTTTTTTTAATAACCGTTCCTATGCAGCTGTCGGATTATAGACAAGACCTGCCAGCATTTCATTCATTTCTATGGTTTCCAATTACTTATTTTTTATAATAACTAGCATTACAACTGAATGGCAGAGTATAATCCATTTTAATAATAATTTGTAAAAGTCTATTTGCTGTCGGTTTAAATACAATACACTGTATAATTTATAAATATGTATACACAATTTTTATATGAAAAAGAGTAATTCGTAATTGAATCATTATGTTGGGTACAAAATCAATAGAAGACTGCCACATTTTGAAACCTGATCTCTTCAAAGGATCTAGCCAAAGTAAAAATTCAGAACATAACGTGTGAGGTTGACACCATCAAGTACAACTATACATGCAACATTCAAACGAGTATTGCCCATGTTAAATCAAACAGGTGTATATGTAAAAACGCGACATTGAAAACAATATATAAATACTTGAAACCAAATGTAGATGATTAAAAGAAGCATTATCTGGAAAGTTATCTAAACCAACTTACAAAATGGAGAGAGAATAATGATAAACCCAATTGGATAGAGGAAAAATGTTGTCTTGTCCAAGAAAGGCAACACTATGACACAAGAAACAATGTCAGGAGAGCCATATCATAGAAAAATTAAAAAGAATGTCAGTTTAGTAAAACTTGATTTTTTGGTCCAAAGAAACTTACCATCATATCCGGGGAAGTTCAAGTAATGGTAGTAAGATAGAGCTACCACAAAGAGCAGATTTGATAGTAAAACAAGAACAAAACCATGCACAAGAAGCAATGGTCAAAGAAAATATTGAATAACTGCAGGACAAAACACAGTTATACTCAAGAAAAATGTTTCTATCTAATAATAGCAAATGAACTAAACCTTGTCCTCCAAGGAACGAATGCAAGACAAATATAGTTCATCACAGCAGGATTAAATGCATAATTATACAATCAAGAACATGATTTTTAAATATTTATATGGCAGAGGGAATGCTCCATGTCATAGCTACACAGGTCTTCAGCCAGGAATTCTTCATATTCCACCAGCATTCCACTGATCAGATGGGACTAGAGGGCCACTATCACTAGCTTCTATAGCTTATTATTATGGTGGGTTTGTTGTCTATTATTTTGGAACTTCAGCTTAGTTGTAGTTTTGTGGTGGCCATGGTGAGGTCTGTGTCAATTCTGTTTCAGGAAATATGGCTCTTACACATGCCTTATATGCTCTGGATCCTTGGTTGTATTCCAAAGGGCTATGAAATGCAGCATGATTGGGATTTGGGCCATGGTGTTGTGTTCTGTATGGATGACAAGGCCACTCATAGGGCTAAAGCTCTGGCTAATTTGTAGTTCAGTTGGTATTTGGCCATTATGATTTAGTCACAATCTGTATATCATAATGTTGAGATTCTATGGTGAAAATGGCATTTGCAAGCCTGTTAACGGAGTTGCAGGAAGGTATTTGAGATGGGTGAAGGGCAGGGGCGACATTCACAGAGCTCTATTGATTTGGTGATTGGCCATGATGAAGAGGATTTGGCTATGGAAAGATAATGCGTGCTGGTTTACAATCATTCATCAGTTGTTTAGAGTTATACTTGGTGTGTACATGGTTTGTATAGACATTTGAAAGATGTTGCAGGATTCTTTGTTTGGAACATTGGAAAATGTTTCTCTGTATGCTGTTGTAACGAAGGGCTTTTTGTATTTGTGGATTATATTTTTTATTAGCTCAGCAAAATGAGAAATGTTGTAGTCTACAAAATTTGAAAACAATAACACAGGCTCGAGTCAATTTACTTCGATTTAATTGATGGATATATCATGTTGTTTGGTAGTCCAAACCACAGCAACAAAAATATTTTGGGGAATAAATCCGCAAACCAAAAGTATAAGATTTATCAAAAAAATTGGGAAAATTTTGGATTAAAAAAAAAAAGCAAAAAATTGTAGAACAAAAGATAAAAACTATCTTTTTTGAAATTGAAAGGCATTTCCATAGCATAGAGATATAGAAAGCAAATAAAATAAAGAGTTTTAACTAATGAAATGTAGAAAATAGATTTTTGTAGTTTACATTCATATCGCTGATTACATTCATTGCATTGCACATCTTTCAAACTGAAACATTACTTCACATTGCATAACTAATAACTAGATGCTGATAGATGACAAAAAATTACAATATAGTTTTTTTACAAAGTCAACCTAAGCAGTTATGCAATTACTTCACATTGCATAACTAATAACTAGGAGCAGAACTGCCAATTGCATTAGCTTGTCATGGCATTCCATGAGACCATATTTCTTTGAGGCATTTTTTCAAATAGTTCATTGCCTTGTCTATTCTACGACATTTTTCATACATGTCTACCAAAGCATTTTATCAAACAGTTTATTGCCTTGTCTATGCTACGACATTTTTCATACATGTCTACCAAAGCATTTTATCAAACAGTTTACTGCCTTGCTGCTATGGCTAAAAGCCTAAAACAGGTGTTTTCAAACAAGCTATGGATGCTTGGAAAAAATCTATCAAAGCACAATAGTAAGCAATAGCATAGACAAGGCAGTGAACTGTTTGAAAAAATGCCTTGAAGAAATATGGTCTCATGGTGATGGAGTGCCATGATGATTGCTATGGCAATGGATTGGCATGGAATTCCATCACCATGAGAACACATTTCTTTGAGGCATCTTTTCAAATAGTTCAATGCCTTGCTGCTATGGCTAAAAGCCTAAAACAAGTGATTTCAAACAAGCTATGGATGCTTGGAAAAAATCCGTCAAAGCATAATAGTAAGCAATAGCATAGACAAGGTAGTGGATTGTTTGAAAAAGTGCCTCAAAGAAATGTGGTCTCATGGTGATGGAAGGCCATAACAAGCCATCGACAAGGCAATGAACTGTTTGAAAAAATGCCTCAAAAAAATGTGGTCTCATCATGAAACCGCATTTCTTTGAGGCATTTTTTCAAACAGTTCACTGCCTTGTCTATGCTACCACATTTTTCATACATGTCTACCAAAGCATTTTATCAAACAATTCATTGCCTTGATGCTATGGCTAAAATCCTAAAACAAGTGCTTTCGAACAAGCTATGGATGCTTGGAAAAAATCTATCAAAGCATAATAGTAAGCATAATTGATGATACATATTTTGAGAAGTATACACATGATATACCCAATACCCTCTAGTGATAAAATTATGGATCTAATACATTACGTGGTAAAACTACATCTTCCTTAATCCTTCATGGCATTATTATACCTTGTGACGATGATATGCCTAGTGAACATATCCTTTATAAATCTCATGATAGATTTCCTTATTTACATATGGATTTTCCCACTTGTGTCTATTCATCTTTCCCCAAATCCTAGTGATAAATTGATATACATGTTCTACCTTTAGATTAGTTTGCAAGTACTTCTTAACTATCTTGTGGCTTATGATATATTGATGAAATATTTAGTGATGGACATGATGAGTTTTTTAATCTTCCCTTGACAATTTTTATGACTATTTTTATTACACACTCTTTTGGTTTAGGTGTAGGTTTGGTTTGCTTCTCATGCTATAATTAATTTAAATCCATGTATTTCAGGCTATTCTACATCACCGATTCATAATCAATTTCTATGTAAGTTTTAATCCAATCTTCTTCTTTTTTAATTGTTCAAGCTATATTTTAGAATAATTTTATGGTTTTTTTTTTGGGATACATGTTTTCATATATTTCAATATCTATTTACGTAATTATCCTAACTAACATCCACACACTTTTCTTTGTAGCTTTCTATTAGGTTGTTTTGTTGGTGTCTATTGGAAATGGCAGACCAGGTATTTATGTTGTTGTTTTTGGTACTTGCAATATCATTTTAATGAAATGAAATACTAAACTAGGATTTAATAGGTAACACATATAGTAATATTTAATATCATTTTTATGATCATAAGATTGGACTAGTTAGTGATTAAAAAACATATGTTTTATAGTTTTAGAGTCATTTTCATCTTTGGTGTAGGTGTCGCATGGTACTACTATAAGAACAAAATTTCTTCAACCTCCAATGTTGTTGCTATGCATCCACATTGCAAATGTCCAAAAAGGGGTGATCCAAGAACAAGAAAATGCACTTAAAACTCCGTAGATTCTAGAAAAAAATGACTAAAACTTTTCCACTTTTGTGTATCTCAACTTAAAGCCATGTTTTCAAAGTTTTGAATTTCTTAAGTTGTAACATATCATGCACCTAAGAGTCATGTTCTCCTAAAAAAAGAAGTAATACTCGAGTTAAAAGTTGTACTCTTATTGTTGATATTATGTGGTGCATTCAGGGAAATAGCACATCATCATCATCTGAATATTCAGATGAAAGGGTAGCAAGACCTGCTCTAGGGATAGATGAATACTTCAATGAAATGATATATTGTACTTGCAAAAATTTTCAAAATAGGAAACTAAAGAAGCGACGACTTGTTGGTATCCATAGATTGAAGTATGGAGTTTATATAGAAGAGGTACACTATAATTAATAAATTATTATTCTTATAATAAATAAATATGCATATTATTTAATAGATTATTATTGATCATTTCAAATGATTTTTTGATGAAAAGACGCTTCCAATTCCCAATATTCTTGAAGAACCAATGGATTTCATTGATGATAGTCATTCTCAAGATGAAGAACAAGACACATTTATGGATGAAACCACTTCGTAGATAAATGAGGCTGGTGTCAATGAATTTCTCCAAGACTTCTACACATCTTCTGAAGAAGTTATTGATTCACCTCTAGCTCAGTTGGCTAGGACACCTCTTTTCCCAAATGTAGATACTTCTATATTGGCAACACTTATGTTGTTGTTGAACTTGAAGGTTACACATGGATTGACAAACACATGTTTTACTAATATATTAAGGTAGGATTTGATATATTACTATAAATTAATGATCTCAATGTCTTGAAAGTTTCAAATATTGTGTATATTTATAAAAAATAATTTGTTGTCTCATGTAGACTTTTGGCAAATAAAATACTTCCAAAGGACAATAAGTTACCTCATTCTCATACAGAAGTATCTTCAGTGATGAAAGATATTGGAATGGAGTACAATATATATGATGCATGTCCAAATGACCATATATTGTACTGTGGAAAGAATGCAGATTTGAAACAATGCCCAGTGTGTCACACAAATAGGTATCATCAAGATCAAGTATCCAAGAAGGTTCCTTATAAAGTACTTCATCACATTCCACTAAAGCCAATGTTTGAGAGGATGTTCAAATGCAAGGAGTTGGAAAAATATATGCATTATCATGCACAAGAGAGGAGCCAAGATGGTGTCATGCGTATGGCTGCGGATAGCAAACATTGGAAAGAGATCGAGGAAAAATGGCCACATTTAAGAAATGAGCCAAGGAATGCAAGAATTTCTCTAGCAATGGATGGTGTCAATCCTTTTGGAGATCTTAGAACAGCATATTCTGTTTGGCCAGTTTTAATTATTAACAACAATCTTCCCCCTTGGATGGCAATGAAAAAGGAGCATGCAATGTTAACTCTTATCATACTAGGTACTAGAACATATTAATGCAATACTTTCTTGAAGAATATATCTAAAAAAATTCAACTCAGTTAAACCCTAATAAATAATTTTTTGTTTACTTAGGGAAGTATCAGGTAAAGGATATGGATGTATATATGGAGCCCCTCATTGACGAGCTTCGTGAATTATGGGATGGTGTAAATATGTATGATGTATCAAGACCTATCAATGATAGGAACTTCCTCTTTCATGCGATTCTTATCTGGACAATTCATGATGCCCCAAGACTCTCTATTTGTTGTGGTAATATATTATAAATTACATTTGTAATTATTTTATTCATTTTATCATTTACTAAATATGGTTTCCATTCTTATTTCAGGGCTACAAACAAAGGGGAAACATGGTTGTCCATCATGTGGGCCGAAAACATTGTATAGGCAGTCAAAGGATCTCAATAAAACTATGTATGATGAGTATAAACAATATTTATCACAAAATCATCACTATCGAGTGTGTGAGAAAAACAAGTTCAATGGAAAGGAAGTGGAAATGAGGAAGCCAAGAAGGATGAACCCTGCTAGGTGGAAAGCACTATATGACAAAAAAGAAGGGACAGGCTTTCCACTAGGAATGAAAAGACTCAATTTTCTACCAATTACAATATTATGAGAACTTGTCAATAGCCCACCTATTTGATACCATGCACATTGGGAAAAATGTGGCAGAGTGTTTGTGGAAACATCTAAATGGAACCAACCTTGAAGCACAAATAAAGTTACGAAAGGACCTCCAAGTTGTCAATATCATGCCAAACATGTGGTTGCATGAAAACAACTCATTTGTTCATGCTCCATGGATTTTTACGTCAAAAGAGAAAGAAAACATCATTGACACAATGAAAAGCATAAGATTTCCTTCTGGTTTTGGTGCAACATTAAAAAACTTATTCACAAGAAATGGCTCAGAGTTCTCAGGGCTAAAAACACATGATTGGCACAACTGGATAAAGGTAACTATGTAGAATATTAGATTTGTTGGCAACATAATTATGAATTTGTATATCTTAGTGATAATAGAACTTCATGCATATTTTAACATTATTTTGTTAATGGTCATGTAGTATGTGTTGCCCGCAACAATACCGATCACCTTTGACCATGATGTCACATTAACTATTTACAAATTATCCAAATATTTGAGGTATTTTAATCCATCATGCATAATCTTTCATGACTCTTATCCTTTGAAGTGCATTATTGGTAATTCTTTTATACATTTATACATTTAGTTTTGAACAAATAATAAGTCTTTATTATAATACACATTAATATTTGTAGGTGGGTTTCATCTAAAGAGATACATCAGGATGAATTGAATTATTGGAAGAGGAATGTTCCACTTTTGATGTGTGATATTCAAATGTACTTCCCTCCGAGCTTCTTCAATTCTCAAGAGCACTACCTTGTACACCTAGTAGAAGAGATTGAACAATGTGGTCCTATCCATATCCGGACAATGTGGCTTGTGGAGATATATATGAAGGTTCTAAAACAATTTGTGAGGCAAAAGGCTCGACCGGAAGGGTCCATGGTTGAGGGGTACATGGTTTTCTAGACAATGGTTTATTTGAGTGAATACTTACCTGAATTGCAGCTTGAAGCTCCTTGATTATGGGATGGTAACCAACCTAAATCATTTGAAGGAGAAAAATTAGAGGGTCAAGGGACTTCAAAGAGGATAAAAGGTATAAAAAAATGTTTGAATTAATTTATTTTATCTTAAATTTTACAAGACAACTTTAAATCATTATTAATTCATTGAATTTATTTATTTTCATTGTAGATGCTAAGGAGTGGGAGTCATTACATTTGTATGTTGCATACAATTCTGACTTTATGTTGGAATGGATGGAGAAGTACACTGAACAAAAGAAATTAGAGGATGAAAAGGCATGGACCAATGTATATAATAGACATGGTCAAAACACTGCTCGAGGGCTTCCTGCAAGCCATAAAAGAAAATGGCCAGATAGATGCTCATGGAATTGGCTAAAGACCAATATTGAACATGAGGCAACAAAGGGGAAGAATAGAGTGACACAACAACAATTGGATTTTGTTAAAGGATCTAGAAATGGGGAGGTGATACATATATATTAACATATTTGAGGTATTTAGTGATTTTCCTTTTTAACTTTTCTATATGTGAATCTAATTAGTTAATATTTATATGAACTTAGGTAACATATTACAAAGGAATGTGGAATTTTGGTCATCATTTTCACATCAAAAGGGTTGATGACAAAAGACAAACTTATGATTGTGGAATTTCAGCATCATTTGAGGTGGAATGTCGTTCACATGCAAATGATAGACAACCAATCACAAGCACACTTCACTATTATGGAGTGTTGGAGGATATTATAGAGCTTGATTTTATATCTTTCAAGAAAGTTATTTTTCATGTTCAATGGTACAAGCTTATCAAAGTGGGTGAAGACAAAACTATATTGTTGCACAAGAATGGATTCCATATGATCAATACATCTAGGTTTGAAGCCACTTCTGAACCTTATGTGTTTCCAAACTAATGTGACAAGATATTTCTCATTCCAAATTTAGAACAACCTGGTTGGTCATTCGTGATTGATTATGATCCAAGAGGACGAAGAGTAACATCTGTTCAAGATGTAGAGGACCATGATTTACTTGAAGATGAAGAAGTCCCCCTTGAAGACATAGATGGCCAAGATGGAGATGATGAAAACTTTATTGTCAATGATGTGTATGACCAAGATGAAGATCATGACGAGTTTACTGAAGTGTTTGAAGGATATGAGCAACAACATGGGCATCAAGTCCATGAAGATGATGAATTTATTGATTTTCATTTACCTAAAGTTGAAAGTGAAGAAGACCATGAAAACTATGGTATTAATTTATTTGTGGATTTAGGGCCCATTAATGATGGTGCATTTATGTCATCAAATGAGGACATTTTAAGTGAGAATGAAATTGTTTGATCATCAAGTTCACTTTCAGATGGTTGTGAGGATCCAATACAATATAATTAACTCTTTACATGTTAAGTTTTTTTGTTTTTAATTGTACACAAAATGTAATGGAAATTAAGTTATTTGAAAGTTTTAAGTGTTCTATTAGTGGATTCTTGTAATGCCAATGAATATAGCTTGCATTTTTTTTCAATTGGATAAGTTGTTTCATTTTATTTTTTTACTTCTTTAACAATTTACTTGAAAGACGCTTTTGTCTTTGGAAGTTTGACACAATCAACACTTACACACTTTATGCAATTAACACCTCGGCAAGAGAAACACAATACCATAAAGCTAAAAAACTTTGGAAGTTGGGCATTGTTTATATTTTTCTTATATATTGAAACATAATGAAAATTATGTATGTTATTGTTCAAGGGAAAAACATTACTATGATGGTGCATGAGGTAAATCATCTTTTATAGGTTCAATTATCTTACGTTCCATATTATATTATGTTAATTTATGTTTGTGGAATGCAGGCCTTCTCTAAAGTCATTCCAACCCCTATCACACCCTTTAGTACATCTAGTATTATGCCAACGGTAAGACTTGATCTATATTCTTGTGCATTTAATTAACTTATTTCTTCGTTTATATTTTGTTAATATTTTTGTTTGTCATAGGGCATTTCTAAAGTAAGTCCAACAAGAATGCATCTTGTTGGCATGCAAGATCCAATTATGCCATCCGATACACCCAATGCTAGGCAAAATGTAAGATTTAACCATATGTTTGTGTGGGTTTTATTTTGTTATTTCCCCTATTATACCACTTTAATATTTATATTTGTCTTGCAGGGTGTTTCAAGAAGATGTGTCACACCCTTTACATCTAGACCAGAAACACCTGTCACAAGAGAAGCATCAAGCACAATACCTCATAGCATGCCCTCTACATCAAACATGGATGCTCCTAGTATCCCTGTTGAAATGGATGCTCCTAATATCTCACCAACACATGAACAAGTTTCCTTGAGGAGTCTTATAGAATCACAATCAAGAATACTAAGACTCCTACCAGAAACTCCTGAAAATGTTGAAATTAGGAAAGAAATACTTAAACAAATTGAGTTATGGGAGAGGAAATTGTTGGGGAGTGCAAGGCTTACTTCAGATGAACAAGTAAAATTATTTGGTAATATTATCTTATTATTCTTTTCTAGTTCATATTTTACTTTTATCATTATAATGGCATATTGATTGGTAAAAGAATCATTGATGATTACATGCTTGCTTTATGATACTAAAATGTGATTACATTGTTGCTTGATGGTCTCGTTGTAAATACAGGAAATAAATGACAAAGTGATTGATGTACCTATAGGGGCATTTAACTCAAACCCTAAGACTACAACAATATCCTCAGTGACTACAAAAGGAACACAAGAAGTTACAATTTTGCTCACCTCAGAAGGAAATGTCTTGAAGGATGAAAGGGGGTTAAAATTCTTTCACTTTATTTTTCATTGTGCAGAACAATTATTTGGCAATACCATTCAAATGGATTGGAGGAAGCAAGGCAATGCTAAGAAAGAAGAACTCTTTAAAGATGTCATAATAGCATTTGGAAATCCTGGTTTTAATAAGGAAATTATTCTAGATATTGCACGAAGATACATTCACTCTAAACGAGACAATTTAAGGTCAAAGCTGACAAAAGACTTGAGATATATGCGTCCAGCTTGGATTACAGACCAAATGACATGGGATGAACTTATTAAAGATGCCAAATTTAAGAGGAAGGTGCACAATAATCCAAACTATAGGCCTTCTGCACGAGGAGGATTTAAAAGACGCCTTCGAGATACAACAAAAGCAACCCAAGCTAGGGTGTCAAGTATTGGGTCCTATAAATTAGGATTTGGTGGGTACAATAGCATTCGTGGTGGCTTAGTAAGTGAATATTTTCATCTACTATATTCTCTATTTCATAAAAAAAGTCATGAAAAACTTCTGAGTTAATTGTATCTTTTGATTCATTATACCTTATAAATTCGGTTATATTTGTTTATGTAGGTTCACCAATTTCAAAAGGAAGCTTCGGAGGAGGACCTAAGATATGCTTTACTACATGGTTCTCAAGGCCTTCAACAACATATGCTAGATCGAGGGGAGAAATTAGTCACTGGTCATGAATTTGAGGTAAGTTCTTTGCGTGAAGGGCTATAATAAAATTTCATATTTTGCTTTCATTTCCATTGCAAAGAAAATGATACAAATATTAATTTAGATAGATACACCTCGAATTACAACAGTTTCTTTTTTGCATTGAAAAATGAAACAAGCAAAGCTAAAACTGTGATATGAGTTGCTACAAGATTAATAACTATCAATTTACATAGAGAAAAGCATAGATTTTCATGGTTTATTAAATTCTATGCTTTGAAGCAAGCAAATAAGGTCTGATATGCTATTTTAATGAGTTAAATTGTGTTGTGTATAGGAATCCCAACAGTCAAACTCATCAGGTAGTGAGCATGAAGAAGAGCTAGAGGAACATGATGAATTGTTTGTTGCACACAATGACCCAATTGCCATTCTTGAACCTGAACAGGAAACCATCCTTGAATTTCAGCAAGTGGGAGACAAGAATAATGAGGAGGGTGTTCAATGTGATGAACAACTGATGCCCTCAATTAGAATAGTGCCTTCTATTAGTATAGTGCCTCAAAGAAAGAGGACATAATGGAAGAGGATAGATAGAAACAAATGAACAAAAGATATATTTCCTTCTTATGTTTAAGTGTATTGTTGTCTAATCATGTGGGATTGATCATTGATAAGAAAACAATAGAATATATAGATTAGAATGCTTTTATTTAGCTCTCAGGACTTAATGGAAGAAAAGAAGTTAACAAAATGATTTTTTGCAGGATCTTGTATGTTCCTTACATCAATTACTGCAAGCAATTTTCCTAGTTTTCATTCACATGTGTGGTCTACATCATTTGTTTTTGTAGATCAATTGCCTTGGCTGGAACTAAATAGGATGCAATTTTTTAGATTATTACTTTTTAAATCGTGGAATCCCTTAGAAGCCGAGGTTTAAAAATATTCTTTGATTTGCTGTAACAAAATATGATAGAGCAGGACAAAATATCTTTTTCTTTTTTTTGTTATTAACTATTCTACAAAAGTAAGTTACAATTTGGTTGATATTCAACAAAATTTGCAACCAAAGATATGTTTTGCTGACTTCAATTTTTCATAGCTGCATTGTGGTGTAAGTATTTTTAAGTTGATTTTCCTCGAGTTTGAGCTAAAATGCATTGGGCACACTGGAAGAAAAATTGCACATACTTCATGAATTACATTTGGTGAGATTCTTATCTTCTGTTAAGCAATCAATATTGACTTTAGCTTCAATTTTTTGGTGGAAAATCAAGGTGTTCTGGAGACAATTAGGATAAGTTGTGCTGATATCCTACTAAACGAGAATTTGATGAATTTCTTGATTGTTTTGGCATGCTTGCTCCAAAATTTTTGGAGGGGTATGTTTTTGTTAGTTTCCTTATTCCATCAACTATGGGAGGAAGCAACATTTTGATACTCGGAGCAACTGGTTACATGGTCGTCATTTGGCCAGTGCAGCCCTTGCTCAAGGCTACCCTACTTTCCTTCTTGTTAGGGAATCCACAGCTTCTAACCCTGACAAGGCCAAGTTGTTGGAGTCCTTCACATCCAAAGGAGCAACTCTGCTCTATGTAAGTTACTCATACAATCACCATTCAACAACACACAATGTTTTTCTTCCCTCTAATGTCATTTTTGTAATACCCAAATGCAGGGATCTGTAGATGATTATGTAAGCCTTGTAAAGGCAATCGAGAAGGTGGATGTGGTGATTTCCACAGTGGGTTCTCAACATATTACAGATCAGTCCACTCTCATCAAGGCCATCAAGGATGTTGGAACTATCAAGGTACAATCCATGTCTATGTTTTAACCAAATTCATGACAATGGTCATAATGCAATTCTGTTGTCCTGGATTGAGTTTATGTGTATCTTTTGCAGAGGTTTTTCCCATCAGAGTTTGGGATTGATGTTGAAAGACACGACGTAGAGGAGCCTACAAAGAGTATGTTTGACTTGAAAGTAAAACTCCGTCGGGCTATTGAAGTAGAGGGAATTCCACTTACATATGTTGTTCCCAATAGTTTTGCAGGTTACTTTCTTGCTAACCTTGCGTAGCTTGGCCAAACAACTCCTCCAAGAGACAAAGTTGTCATTTATCGAGATGGAACTACCAAATGTATGTGCCATTTTCATTTTTGTAGTTCATTAATTAATATCATACAATTGTTGGTTCTTTTAGATCTGGATTACTCAAGATTTCTAGGAGTTGTTTTTGTAGACTCTAGTCTTTGTTACAAATTTCCTAACTTCATTTACTATTATGATTATTTGTTGATTCATGATCTCTGTTATTGGAGATTTTTGGTCTCTATTATTAGATTTAATTTGTGAGCCATGATGCGTGACATGAGTTCCACGTGGAGCAGCAATAGATTGTTGTATGATGATGCTGCAAATCTTTCTTTTCTCCCTACAACATACATTATACCTATTCTTAGTTTGTTGTTCATTCAAATTTTTTCAGATTCCCTTGCTGCATGTTGACAATTGCATGTAACACATTTCTTTTATTAGTTTGCTTCAGTTTTTGTTAATGTATAAATTGCTACATATCTGTGTATCGAGCATTGTTTTTAATGCTCTGTTTTTCCCTGTGTATTAGCTTTGTTCTTTCCTCTATGTTGTTATCTCATGAAGAGCTTTGTCTTTCATCAGTTCTTTTGTTTGCAACCATAAATTTGTCAGCATGCTAACTATAGTATTCAGCAGCTGAATCCAATTAAAAGCAAATATTAAAAACATCACCTTTACAAAACACAAACAATCCTATTTATACCACTAGTTCCCAGTAATTATTTCAAACATGATAACCTTTACCGTAAGCAAATTATGCAAAGCCTCACCTGCATTGAAGAACTGTCCATAATAAGAGTTTGCAAGCTGGTACTGGTAGTGTAGACAAGACAAATTCGTAGGATTGTTACTTGCAACTTTAAGTCTACAACCTGAACAAAATTTGATAGCTTTTTGAAAACCCATATTCCATCTTACATAAGCTACGATAGCAAAAGCTATCAGAAAAATGAAGTAATGAGGCAGATGCTTTCAGATATACCAATTAATGAGTAATTTAACTATAAAACCACATTAAATTAAAACTAATATAAAGGACCCGATTCAAAGAACCCAGTTTGCACCTCTTTATCGGCACTACCAAATATGATTGGTGGAGATAATAGTTTTAAAACTTCTCCATTCAACAACCATGCTTGTTGGCAATCAGCGTTGCAAGTAGTTTCTAGCTCCCCATGACTAGATGTGGTAGAGGATAATGCTAAAGGTCGACTTGGAAACTCCATTAACAAAGAAAGAACCTCTTGAACAAGAGAACCAAATGTATTTGAAGGGAATATAAAGAAAGTGATGAAAGCATAATAGAAGCATTGAAGAAAGAACCTTACAATTATCTTATCAAAATTGTTTGCTCCAACTAGATTACAAAAATGTTTTTCCAGAGAAGCTCCCACTGCCAATGACAATCCAAATTTAAGCTCATAGATAGCAAGTTGAATTGGATGAACAATGTCTTTGTATGCTGCGTATTCCTTTGAAAGCTGAAGAATAAATGAAGTGGAAATTTCCTGAAACAACATAGCTATCAAAACAATGAAACAAAGAGCACGTTGGATAAATAAAGAACAAAGATAAATGTCTTATTGTCGATGGAAGAAAACTTATCTAGAACACAATACATAAACTCAAAAGTGAAGCATATAAATAAGCACTCAAGATTGGCAGAACCAATAATTCCCTGTTTTCCATTTAACATTCTAGCTTCCCCATGTGGGCCTGTAATAGATTGTCAAGCCTATCTACAAGACTTGGATGGCACTGAGAGACAATTTCACCATTACCTTGAAATAGATAATAGAGACTATTTCACAGGAGCATTGAAGGAAGGTCACAACAGATTTCAGATATTATTCTCAAGTGTTCAATAGGGTTTCAGAACTATTTGTAATCTTTTGAATCTATCATGGGAAAACAAAATTTATATAGATAAGATTTCCATGAAAGGAATTCTTTAATGATTGCTTAGACCAAGGCTAATAAGTGTCATGATTTACAATCATTTTTTAGTAGGTGCTTTATAATAGGTTTATTGCCTATGTTACATGGCATTTCCAGCACAGGGATAGCAGGACAGTAGTCCAAGGACCATACACACACACAGTGATGCAATATAACATCATGACACAGTTAAAATGATGCTGAATAGTGTCTGCAAAAGTCTGCATGCCAACCATATTCCAAAAATAAATTGTTTGTCTGACTTCTCACATTTACTGTTGATACTATCATTCCTCTTGTTTATAGACTGGTTTTGAGTTTTTGCATCGGCATAAGGTTTATTGTTAATAGACTGGTTTTGAGTTTTTGCATCGATATAAGGTTTACTATTAATACTATCATTCTGCTTGTTTGGTATCACTATGATTTTGGCTTCAGGTTGTTCAAACAAAGGATAATGTGATAGAGTAATTATAATTAATATGACATTTAGGTTGATAGAGTAATTAATATTTGCATACAAAATTTAAATTATCATAATATCAGGCTATAATTTAAATATTTATTATAGTAATTTATAATAAATAAATTACTAATATGATAGTCGAACTAATATAATTAACTAAACAGTAACTAAATTATAAGTATCTATCATATATTACTTATAATTGATATAATGTTTAGTAGATATCCAAAAGTATATCACATATATATCCCTTTTGGGAATTAAATTTAATACTAAAATATTTAATGATAGTATTAGGGGTTAATATATTTACTAATAATTTACTATCATATTAGAGTAATTCTAGGATATTATATGATACCAGACATTTGAACCATATTCCAAAACGAAATTGTTTGTCTGACCCTACTTTCCTTCTTGTTAGGGAATCCACAACTTCTAACCTTGACAAGGCCAAGTTGTTGGATTCCTTCACATCCAAAGGAGCAACTCTGCTCTATGTAAGTTACTCATACAATCACCATTCAACAACACACAATTTTTTTCTTGCCTCTAATGTCATTTTTGTAATACCCAAATGCAGGGATCTGTAGATGATTATGCAAGCCTTGTAAAGGAAATCAAGAAGGTGGATGTGGTGATTTTCGCAGTGGGTTCTCAACAAATTGCAGATCAGTCCACTCTCATCAAGGCCATCAAGGATGTTGGAACTATCAAGGTACAATCCATGTCTATGTTTTAACCAAATTCATGACAGTGGTCATAATGCAATTTTGTTGTCCTGGATTGAGTTTATGTGTATCTTTTGCAGAGGTTTTTCCCATCAGAGTTTGGGATTGATGTTGACAGACACCACGCAGAGGAGCCTGCAAAGAGTATGTTTGACTTGAAAGTAAAACTCCATTGGGCTATTGAAGCAGAGGGAATTCCACATACATATGTTGTTCCCAACAGTTTTGCAGGTTACTTTCTCGCTAGCCTTGTGCAACTTGGCCAAACAGCTCCTCCAAGAGACAAAGTTGTCATTTATGGAGATGGAACTACCAAATGTATGTGCCATTTTCATTTTTGTAGTTCATTAATTAATATCATACAATTGTTGGTTCTTTTAGATCTGGATTACTCAAGATTTCTAGGAGTCATTTTTGTAGACTCTGGTCTCTGTTACAAATTTCCTAACTTCATTTACTATTATGATTATTTGTTGATTCATGATCTCTATTATTGGAGATTTGTGGTCTCTATTATTAGATTTAGTTTGTGAGCCATGATGCGTGACATGAGTTCCACGTGGAGCAACAATAGATTGTTGTATGATGATGCTGCAAATCTTTCTTTTCTCCCTGCAGCATATGTTATACCTATTCTTAGTTTGTTGTTCATTCAATTTTTTTCAAATTCCCTTGCTGCATGTTGATGATTGCATGTAACACATTTCTTTTATTAGTTTGCTTCAGTTTTTGTTAATGTATAAACTGCTACATATCTATGTATTGAGCATTGTTTTTAATGCTCTGTTTTTCCCTGTGTATTAGCTTTGTTCTTTCCTCTATGTTGTTATCTCATAACCTGTGCAGGAATTAGACTGCTTTAGTTTTTACATAGATGAGGGGTCTCTGTTATGGAATTTTGCTTGATCTTTTGCCTGAAATATCTTTGAATTAGGAATGCAGCTGTATATTTGAGGGAAGAAGATATTGATACATTCACAGTCAAGGCAGTAGATGATCCAAGAACCTTGAACAAGATTCTTTGAGGATTTTATTAAACATTTCATCTCTATTTCTACCACATGCATGTCTATGCTCATGCTCCTTCATTTGCGTGCATGTTTATTGGAGCATTCATAGGCGCATCTACAAATATTCCTTTATTTTATGCTTCCATGGATGCATGCACCTTGTTCTAAAGCTCCCACCTTCTACGCAGGCCTACAGGATGTTGGCCAATGTTATGAGTTTGGCTCGGGCAAGGAGGAGTTTCTAAAATCTTCTTAACAAATTTATTTTGTGTATATCCTATACTCTGCTTCCCATCTATGCGAACTAAATCATTTGTTGATTCTAGTCAAAATTATAGGTTACAACTCTTAAAATGTTTATTGAAACTAGGCGTACACTTCATCAATCAACCTACATATGTATGCATATTATGTTTTTTTGTGTTATGTTGATTCTAGTCAAAATTACAGGTTACAACTCTTTAAATGTTTCTTGAAACTAGGCCCCAGTCTGCTGCCCATGATATAGTATAAAAGTGCATAAGCTCAGTCCTAAATTATCATAAGTTCCTGGTTCTGAGTTTATGCTAAGTAGAGAGTGATAATAAGCTTCAGTTTGAGAGCTTTACGATGGAAATAAGTATTGGGATTTTGAGTGTTTTCATGGTGTGTTTTACTTTATTTGTGTTTTACTATAATTTTCATGGTGTGTTTTACGTTATTATGTGTTACTATATTTTGTTAGTGTTTGTTCTTTTCTTATCTGTATTATTTTATTTTGTATTATAAAGCAAATAATACAAGGTCAGTAGTGCAAATCTATCTGGTTAGTAGTTACTATAATTTTGATCTGTGTTAGATGAAGATTGATGAAGTAATTGCCTAATTGTTTTGTTTTGACATAGGACAACAGATAGAGTTTTCAAGTGGCAATTTTAAAGCATAAAGGAGCAGTTGGGAAGGAAAAAGGTCAGTTTGACACCTGTAACAACATTTTGCAAGCATCTAAGAAGGTATTGATGGGCAATTGAGAAGGATGCAGGCATATAGGGACAGTTTAAGCACCTGTAGCAACAATTTGCAAGCATCCAGAAGGTTAAAGATTGGATATAATAGTTGACAGAGTGGATATTTGTAATTAGTTCTTTTGATTTTGATACAGAATTGTAAACTTGACACAGTTTCATTCTAGTCACTTTGACATTGTAACTCAGATTTTTCAGTTTTAGACTAAAACAAAACATTTTG
The DNA here is from genome assembly GCA_007258455.2 of Sequoia sempervirens. Lineage (NCBI taxonomy): Eukaryota > Viridiplantae > Streptophyta > Pinopsida > Cupressales > Cupressaceae > Sequoia > Sequoia sempervirens. Next base: position 15,262,032 of record VDFB02274714.1, read on the forward strand.
TAACACATTTTCAAAGCAAGAGATACATGTATTTTCAAACTATGTATGGTTGCAAGACCATCTTCTATCAATAAAATGAGCATTTTGGCCTTCAAAAGTTTTGTTTCTATTATGTGTATGAATTAATTGATGTCATTTTCTATTATTTTCAAACATTGAATGTTGAAAATCACACAAAAAATATTTAAAATAAATTATTTATTTTTTAATATATTTTTCATATTGTCTCTAGACTTTGATCCCAATTATTGTCTCTAGAGAGACAATATGTCTTTAATCCTAACTATTGTCTCTAAAGAGACTAAAGTGAAATTGTCTCTAAAAAGACAAAAACGAAATTGTCTCTAAAGAGACAAAAACACTTATGTTTCATATTGTCTTTATAAAGATAATTTTTAAGACAATAGTTTAAGATGCTCACTTAAAGACAATAATTGAGACAATACACAATTTTTTTTTTGTCTTAAATTAAGACAATTTACTAAATAATTGTCTCAAAAAATGTCTTAAAACACCCTTCTATGTAATAGTGACACTACACTCCTTTATAGTATCTAATGATTGAATATATTGAAAATACCCTAGTAGAGTTATCATTATATCACAAGGGAACACACATTGTCCTAGGTCACTTTGGGGAAAGGTGTGCATAAGGTCAAAGAAAACAAGAAATCCTTCTATGATCATTTATGGAAACTTTTTACTCTTCTTAGTATGTAAAATATAAATGTTTCATTATTGACTATTATTTTAATGTTTCAAGTATTTTGAGATGATTCTTACAAAAACATCATAGAAAAAAGGATTCGTATGCAAAATTTGTGAGAATTTAATGTTTAAAAAATGAAGGATCAATTTAAAATTATTATAATTCATTTTTAGTGCATAAATAGAAAAACTACCTAGTCTGTTGTGTAGAGATTTGAATCACCTTTCCAATGCCTTTAAAAAAATCAAAAATTTGATAAGTAACACAAAATTTATGCCCTTTTTATTGATGAGCTCTTTTTTAGTCTTTTCAAAATGGATATTCACTTTCAAAACATAAAATTAATATTAAAAAAGCCTCTAGGAAATGCATATCTATTTATTAAAAATGAATATCCATTACTCGCAAATATTTGCTTCTTAAAATTGAATATTCGTTACTAGCAAACATTCGTTTCTTAAAAATAAATATCTATTACTAACATATATCTATTTTTTCTGACATAAAATATTTCTTGTGGTTTTTTCCTTGGGAAAGCTTTGGAATTGGGCTTGGGAGTGTCAATCCTAAAAGGTTAATTGCTCCAACATTTTTAGAGGTTGCATCCTCTTTTTAGGACTTCATCCTTCTTGCTAATGATTTTTTATCCGAATTTGATGAAATGGAAAGGGTTTATTAAAGAAATTATTGAAATTCTACCAATATAAGATATGCTTCATTTTGAATATAATAGATCATAATTATTATTAATCTTCTACATGCACTATGTTTGAAGTCCTAATTGATAGGTTGATTGAAAAACATACATAGCTTTCAAATTGTTTCACCCTTTTCAAATATGAAAGATGTGTTACACTTTATGCTTCATTATCTATAGGTTAACAAAATGAATTTCATATTTTTTACTAAGTTAGGTTGGAAAGACAATGAATTTTTAATATTTTTAAAAAGTCCTAGTAAAAATTTGTTACTAATGATTTATTTACAAAAAAAACCAAAATAATATGCATCACATCCAAGCATGTGTCCTTCACTTATATTTAAAGATTCAAAAAAAGTATTTTCTTTTTAATCATACATAGGTTGGTTGGAATTACACCTACTTTTTATTTATTTTTAAAAAATACAGTAGTGCTTCATTAAAATTTTAAAATTTCACCAAATTGATTTACCTTTTTCCAAAAAGAAAACTTCCTAGAGAATCCATTAAATTTACTTCAAATTATATTCCTACATATTTTCCAAATTGTTTTAATAACCTATTCAATTTTTTATGTGAAGTTGCTTAACTCATTTTTTTTGTATTTTCATTGCTACTTAGAGTTATAGTTTTTCCTATCATAGTCCCACATTCACCCATAATGTTGAACATATGAGAAATTTATAATTCAATCTCATGAGGTGATACCTTAACAAAGACTACAACTATACATTGATAGAATTAATGACCAAAGTAAAATAATCTTGATGCTCATGTGTATTAAAATCCATATATAGGTCTTGAAAATTGAAAGACATTGATCCTAATTATTGGAAAAGCTAAATTATCTTGATGTAATTTTAGTTGTTATGAATAGACTTGTTAAATATGCACATTTTTGTGGACTCACTCATTCATTTCATACTAGCACTATGAAAAAATATTCATATAATATATACAAAACATAATGGAATTTTAAAATCATATTGTGAAATAGAGCCATATTAAATTCCTAATCAAGTTGAAGATTTTCCAATGGAAAATTCAACATAGAATGGTAATAATTCATACAACATAGTCTATAGAGTTGCTAAGCATTTAGGGCAACACTTTTCTAAAGGGGACAAGAATATTATGAATTTAATATCATATATTCGTAAGTGTAATGAGGGTAAACACTTGTGCATGCTTAAAGTTAATATTAGTTTTAGTTATTGTCGTAATCCATCTTAATTAGGATGAAGGTGTGTGCCCCTATATAGTTATCCCTACAAATAAGGAAGATAACTATGTCTCATATGATTATAACTGAACTTACTAAATTCATATATTATTATTTAACTATTGGAGCTCACCCCATTGAAGTGGTCTACTATTTTTTTATATTTTATATTTTATTCCCAAGAAATATCATAACACCCTTTGGTGGAGGATAAGTCATAGAGAGGGGAATGTGAAAAACACAATATCAAAGGTAAGGGTAAAGTAAATGAGGTGGATGGAATTGATGTGAGTGATAAACTTTTTAAAGGTGAAGGATTATACCCTAGCTCCTCTACTTCTTTGGCTTCTATTATTTTTCTTGCTAATAAATAAAATAAAATAAAATAAACATAGATGTTATTATGCAACATAAGATTCTTAAATGGTTGTTCATTAAGATCAATATAATAGAGCTAAATACCTCTTTAATTACTAAATAGGATGCAATGGAAAAAAATGTAAACTTACTATAGAAATCACCAAATAGAATAAAATAATTGAAGTGATATGCAACTTGATGGAAATCAAAAATAATTTAAGGTGGATGGTATTAGTAAAACCACCACTAAAAACTCTAATAAAGTTCTAAGTGTTGCAAGAGAGGCTAAAACATCACTCCATTTTATTGGGCCTATTGCAAGAATTGAAGGAAACAAAGCTAAGATGATAAAGGAGGTTGATTTAAAGAAAACATTTCCTTTGTCGACGAGTACCTAAAATATTTATAAGAGAAGTGGGATACTATTGTAGCTCTCAATAAGATATAAATTCCTTGAGGTCTATTTTTTTATTACTCTTGTAGTGGTTATGCTCTTGTTTCTTTTTTATCTCCATCATCTCTTATGGTGGCTTGGACATTGATCTTGTTTCATATTGTTGTAGTTTAGTTTTAGCTAGACCGTTTCATTTTAATATTGTTTGTTTAAAGGTTGAAACCCTTTCAAAACCTCCATCTTAGCATATATTGAAAAATAGTATTTTATAAATTTTGATTGATATTTGAAAAGTTGAGAAAAGAGAAAAAAATTAAACTATGATTGAAAGTGATGCTTAATAAAAATACTATTTAATTTCCTAAGAGGGAATACATTTCCACTTACACCTAATGTAGAGATTTCTAGAGGTCTTAGTTGAGCATAGTCTTTAGACTTGTACATGCAATAGTTGAACATTTTAAAAGAGTTTAGTTACATATAAGTATTTTGAAAAGAAATGAACCTAGCATAACCTATTATTAAATGAAATAGAGGATGTAACATAATTCACTTTTAACTTATAGGCTATACAATGATTATAGGCACACCTATTGGATAGGGAAATGAATCATACTTTCTTTTAATTTGTTTGCTATCTGCTATAATGATTTTAGGCACAACTAATACATTATAGAGATGAACATGATGCCTTAAAATTTCCTACTATATAATGATTTTTTCTAGAAGTAATATGTACACTTTTGATGCATATTTTAGGGATACTTTTGTCAATGTTATAAGAAAATTGTTAGTGTTTACTAGTACACTTTGATGTTTTCTTTTGTAATGATGCTAGGAAATAATGTCAAATTTAAAATCTTTAAGTTTTTTTGGCGGAAAATTAAAATATCTCATGAATTTTTCAATATAATATAATTTGGAAATTAAAAAATTATATAGTTCAGCATTTTGGTATAGTCATCCTTTTTTCATGTGTTTTTTCACACATCAATTTCTTCTTTGATTTTTGCTTCAACAATCCATAATGCTCCCAAGTGTGCTAGTTTTTAAAATCTACGAAACAAAATAGTTTGGAAATGTTCAAATGGACCACCTGCAAATATTCAAAAGAGATGCTTTAAATACTCAATATTGTTGTCACAAACTATATCTTTATCACTCTTATCTTATAAGAGCTACTTTAGAACCATATTCTTCTTGGATTTTCTACTTTTATAAATATGTTATGCATCAAAATCATAAATTCTTACAAAAAAAACATTATATGATTGTTTTGTGAGCATCACTTAGATGCAATGAGTGCTAAGTGGACCATTCATTATCATGGGAGATGGGTTCTTGTGAACCACTATTCATGAAACATGGGTCAATGAGTTTGACTCAAAAACTACATGATTGAATAGCAATACCATGATTGTTTTGTTCTAAATTTTATCATAATCTAAGAATAATAGAATATTGCTTTTCAAGTTCAACCTTATTAACCAAATGTTAGACATAATAACTTTTAAAAACAGGTATTTGGTTGAAGTGATTGAAAGCAAATGAAAAAGACAGCCAACTGAATCGCGGATCGCAATCCCTTTAAGCTTGGTCTACCATTTCAGTACAAAACTTGTTCTAGTGTAAAAACTGTTTGGATATGATATTACAGTCTCCTCATTATTACATCACAAAGAAATTACGTTTCTCACAGCCATTTCGATAAATTTAGAATAAGCCATTGAAAGGGAAAGTAAAAAGTCGCATTCGTATTTCCATACATACTCAGGTTGGCCTCCAAATTTAAAACCATACTTCAGGCTCTGTCCTGCTCTGCGCCCGAGATGGGACCGGCACTTAAATAAGATCTCCTTAATTTACAAACAATGGCTGTCTAAAATCACACTCTAACAGATAACGCAAGTATTGGGATATTCCTCCCTCACAACAGTGTATTCATATGGTGATGGTCTATACTCGTAGGTGACGGGCACATACACAACTTCAACTTTTGGAGCTTCTGTTTTGTTCTCCTTCTTTGCATCGGCTTGAGGTTTCTTCTCCTCTTTTTTGGCGTCCTCCTTCTTCTCCTCTTTTTTGTCGCCCTCCTTTTTCTCCTCTTTCGCAGGACCCACGCTCAGCAAATCTGCGAAGCCAAATTTCCTAAGTTTAGAGGCCAAACAGATCGGATCCACGTCCCCTATCACAGTGATCTTCTTTTCCTTCATGTCCACCGTCACAGAATCCACCCCTGCAGTACATATATTCATCAGATTTTGCAGCAGAATGAAGTTTTAATGTCAAGGTTTGAAAGGAAATAGGAAGAGTTATCATACCATGGACATCTGCAACCCGCTTGAGGGCCTTTTTCTTGCTGCTCTCGTCCTCAATGGCCAATTTTAGCACTATTTTCTGCAGAACGGAACCATTAGCTACCTCATCACAACTTTCATTAACAATGTAGAGTGGAAAGGAGGAGAATTATTACCTTCGTTGCCATGGGCGATTGAGAATTACAGGAAGCTCGAGCGCTGAGAATCTTTAGCAGAACGCAAGGGAATGCGATGCACACAAATGCGAATGGTGGGAAGGTGAGGGCCATCACTGGGCTTATAAAGAGGAGAAAGTAGAGAGGCTGCGAACATGGAAGGCTCGTGGTAAGAGACTCAAACTCCAACTTTCAGGTGCGTCGGGGTCCGCCGGTAAAGACAAGGAAAGTTCAAACTAATTCATTTTTTTAAACCGCGCTTTATGGAAGACAAAAGGAAAGTTCATAGATAATCATTTTTCTAAACCATGCTTTCTCGACGTGTGATCCGTACATGCATGTATGGTTCTGGCTGAAATCAGTTGAGTTTGATGGCGAGTATGAATGCCTTTGTTTTTCCGATCGAGATAAGTTTCATGGCCATGTCTTCCATATTATTCTGAAATACGATTATAAAGGCAAAGGTAATTCATGATGGGCAAGGAATCGTTGAACCTATACAACATAATCATTAGTTTACTATTGAAGGTTTAGGTTATCTTTCCTTTTCATGTTGTAAAAGCCATCAATCAATCTTTCAATGGAAGTTTCCGTGGCCTTTTTCGAATGATAAGTTTCTTCTTTACTCCATTCCATGTTCATTGACTCTTCTTTTATTTTTCCCTTTAGATTAAAGTGTAATGTGTTCATTTTGATACATATATTTCATCATGTTAGGGTTCTCTTATGCTCTCCATAGCCATGCACTTAAATTAGGGAATTTTTCCTCACTTCAATTCCATTTTCTCCTAAGAACTTCATGAATTCTTGTTTATTCATGATAATATTGAAGATCATACCACTCTCATCATATAAGACATGGTTGATATTTATGTGAATGAAAAGAATAAGGATAATGTTTAAATTGTTATGTATGTTTATTTCTGATTAAACATGAAGAATATTATAAACTTCTCCATGACTTTATTGAACTCTTTATATGGTCTATGAAGACATCCCTTACATTGCTTATGACATCATTATTCATAACATTATTTTTCTTCTTGATGTTAAATTAGTAAAAACTAAAGATTCATAAAATGCACACAAAAAGTTATTTTACTAGTCAAGCATCAAATTCAAAATTTGTAGAAGGTTAGGTTCATTTGGGCCATAGATTACTCACCTGGGATTCCCAACATTATTCTTATACTTGAACCCAATGGTTCCATCTACATCTACTTTAAATTTCATGATCTCAACAAAGGCTCCCTCAAAGATAACTTCCCCCTAACCAAGATTGACATGATTATCTACAACTACACATGAATTTATCTCTTTCATAGATGGAATTTTTTTGGCTAGATAGTAAAACTCTTAACAATCCTCAAGATTGACATAAAGTTATTTCACTACTCCTTTGGGAACTTTTAGCTACATCACCATGCCCTTGAAATTTAAAAGTGTTAGCTATACATATCAATGAGCTATGACCATTACCTTCTCTAGTATTATGTACAACATTCTCAACAATTGTATTCATAAATTTATGCCAAATCTATATCCCATTATATTCATGTGCATGACTTGTCTAATATGTTTGAATGTATTCACCAATACTAGATGTGCTTAAATATTAAAAAGTGTGTTTTTGAGGTTGATAGAAATAGGTTGGTGTGCTCCTAATCTCTAATCATGAGAATTAAGAAATTAAGAAAAGTTGATGTTATTATCAAAATGTATCCTCCCGAGAACCTTTCCCAATTCGATAGCCTTTAATACAAAATCAAGTCATTTGACACTTCATTGGCTAAGTGGTAGACTATTGGAAATTCAAGGTGAAACTTGTAGCAATAGAGCTTAATAATGTGTTTGCAAATCTAAACTTATGTATCCAAGATTACCATAAAGTGATAATGTGATTAATAATTCCAAACATGAAAGAAAAATCAGCAATAACACAAGTTGACAAACACAGGTGACATATAAGATATGTATGTGGAGAAACCCTTGTAGGAAAAAAAACTCCACACCCAAAGAGATTCAATGTTTGTATTAATCTTTAAATTAGATACACCAATACAAAACTCCTCTCTGAGTTTTGACAGCTCACTTCGTTACTTTGACAACTTGCAAACAAACTCTTACAAACCATGTGGGAGAGAGTACCACAAATGGTATCCCAAAACAACAAGGAAAAGCACCTAGAAAAACACATGCCCCCCTTAGTGCATAGCCCATAAGAATGGTGAAAAATATTAAATGATCACATGACCTTCACATGGACACCTAACCCATAGCCAATGAAAATTGGTTAATACCAAGTGCTACATAACTCTTCAACGACTCCAATGGATAAAACCCAAAACATGCAAGCTTGGGCACCCAACCTAGGATAACATGTAAATAACATGCAAATACATGCATTTCGAGTGGTGCCCACCCAAATGTTGGACGCCCAAAAGGATTATGCTCCCAAGATACTCTATAACCGTCACCATAGTAGGTCCACCTCTTTGAATGCAATTATAATTTGTCACAGGAAAATAAATAATAAATATTTTTCCCCTCATGTCCTCTAGAACACTTTTGAAAAGAATGTGGAGACACACAATTATCAACTTGGGATAGAAATTATAATATCACCTATCCTAACATTCTCCCACTTGACATTATACATTGCAATTACATCCATGAGATATAAATAAAATATAATCAAGTACAACACGATCAAGGTCCATGTCCTTCCTTTACCAAGAGAACTTATCTATGGTCATTGGCTTTGTGAGAGAATTTGTAACATTATCCAAAGAGACAATCTTCTTAATCAAGACCTTACCATTCTTAACCATTTCTCACACAAAGTGATATTGAACATCAACATGCTCAGTATGAGCATGATACATGGGATTTTTGGCTAAATGTATCACACTCTGACTATCACATACAATCTTTACTATCCTGCAATAAAAAAAAATACCTTTACCAAGTCTTTGTAACCAAATTGCCTCCTTAGAGGCATGGTAGCAGCCATATACTCTGCTTCAGTGGTGGAAAATGCATTTTTAGGTTGTCTCTTACTCATCCAACTCACTACACCTCTAAACAAAGTAAAAACATAGCTACTAGTGGACCTTTGACTATCCAAGTCACTTGCCCAATCTATATCAATAAATCCTTGTATTTATAATGACTTAACCATATCATCAGTACCATGATAAACCAAATAGTAATATGAAGTGCCATACAAATGTATAAACACCCTCTTAACAAAAGTCCAATGATCTATGGGTTAGACATAAACCTGCTCAAAACTCCCAATGCTTGGGCTATATCTGGCCTAGTGCAAACCATTGCATAAATCAAACTACTAATGACACTAGCATAAAGAACATTAGACATCTCTTCAAAATCATAACCAGAATTAGGACACATGTCTAAATTCAATTTAGTGGCAACTGGTTCAATAAAATATTAACTAGTTTACAATCACACATACTAAACCTCTACAAAATGGTATCAGTTCATACTTACTCTGACTTAACCAAAGCTTCATTTGAACCCAATCTCTATTGATCTCCATCCCAAGGATATATTTTACAGCCCCCAAATCCTTCATATATCAAATATGCAAGAAAGCTTAGTCTTAAGCTCCCTAGTCATCACCTTGTTACCCATAAACAACATCTCATTAACATACAAGACAATGATTAGTATATGATCATCAATAGCCTTAATATAAACACAATGATCCTCTTCACTTCTAACAAAACCCAACTTCAATGCAAATTCATCAAAATTCTAGTACCACATCCTGAGTGACTCTTTCTAACCATATAAATATATCTTTAACCTACAAACCAAGTGTTCTTTTCTTTTAGCAACAAAAATCTCAAGTTGTTGCATATAAATTTCTTCCTCAAGATCCCCATGCAATAAAGAATTTTTAACATCCATTTTCTCTATTTCAAAATCATGAGTAGCAACAATAGATAATAGGCCCATCTAATATAAGTTAACTTAGCAACAGGAGAGAAAATTTCACCAAAATTAGCGCCCTCTCTCTAGGAGTGGCCCTTGGCCACCAATCTGGCCTTGTACCACTCTAACCGACCTTTTGCACAAAATTTCTTTTTAAATAACCACTTGCAACCAATGGGATTCCTTCCTTTGGGAAAACTGATAAGATCCCAGGTATCACAACTATCCAAAGTCGTCATCTCCTCCTGCATGGCTTGCATCCAAGACTCACTTTCTTTCAAAGAAAGAGCCTCTTTATAGGATCTATGTTCATCGTTAGTACTCAATAAAGAAAATACAAAGAAAAAATTGGATGGGTTATACATATCAATTGGATTTCGTTGTCTTGTGGATCTTCATAAGGTAGGAGTAAGGGGTTCTTGTTGCTCTTTTTCTTCTACATGGTCATCTTGCACATCATCTAAATTCTTTGAAGCCTCTTCTACTTCTCCATCCTCAAATCCATTTGATTGTTCTTTCACATGTGCATTTTCCTACTTCTCAATCTTTGTCTTGAAATGCATTTTTTTTCTTTTCTTTCTCCTTTGGTCAAGTTCTTCACCTAATTAAGCTCTAAACTCCCTAAAAATCACATCTCTAGAGAAAACCATTTTACAGGTTAGAGGATTCCAAATCTTATAACCTTTTACATTCTCATAGTAACCAACAAAGATACATTTCTATGCTTTTGAATCCAATTTAGAATGCTTATCTTGAGTCACATGAAAAAAATCCTCACAACCAAAGACCCTTAAATATGAAACAAGAGGCTTTCTACCTATCCACACTTCATAAGGAGTTTTATCAACAAGAGTTGAACAAGGAGATCTATTGACCAAATAACATGTAGTACTTACAACTTCTACCCAAAAGTATCTATCAAGCTTAGCACCACTCAACATGCTCCTAGCTCTTACATCAAGGTTCAATTCACTCTTTTTTCTACTCCATTTTGTTGGGGTGTATAAGGAGTGGTAGTTTTGTGAACAATACATGCATGCTTATAGAACTTATCAGATTCCCTAGAACAATATTCACCCCTATTGTCAGATCTCAACACCCTTATCTTATAATCCATTTTCTTCTCAACTAAGGCTTTAAATTCCTTAAACTTAATGAAAAATTAATATTTTGTATGCATAAAATAAATCTAGGTGTATCTTGAGACATCATCAATGAAAGTAACATAATAATGAGATTTTCTAAAAGAGTCAACATCCACTGGTCCAAACACATCTGAACATGAATGATCTCTAACAATCTCTTAGATTTATTAGTCCCATTAGGAAATGATGATATATTTTGTTTACCAAACACAAAATACTCTCAAAAATCATTTTTTCCAATAGAATAATAAAAAATATTGTCAACCAACTTTTTATTTAAAATGGTCTTAACACCCTTTTCACTTATGTGATCCAATCTATGGTGCTACATCATACATACATTTCTAGTGCCAGTTACATTAGAAGAGTTACAAAAAGTTGAGTCATGAAGCCTAAACAAAGTCCCTATCCGATATCCTTTAGAAATCACCAAACTCCCTCTTACCTTGACCTGTCAAATGTCACATGCATTTTATAATCATTCAACTTGGATACTAAAAGTAAATTTCTCGTAAGTCTAAGAATATGTAAAACATGATCAAGCGTTTTAACCCTTCCATCATTGAAACACAACTTTACCTTTCCCTTACCAACAATCTTCTTCATGTTGTTATCACCAAGGAAAACTTCTCCCCCAAAAAAAGTTGAATATGAAGTAAACCACTCCTTATGAGGATTCATATGGTAGGAGCAACCTAAATCAATAAGCCAAGCATCATCACTAATAGTGTTAGTAGAAATAAACAAAGCATCAAAAAAATTGTGCCATATTTTGAGGACTTTTCCATGGAAGTATTTGAACTCCTTTTCTTTTTTTTTTCACTCCTTCACATGCCCTCTCTTACCACAATTCCAAAACTTTACTCTACTCTTCTTGGAGGTTTTAGAACATCTTTTAGAATTGTCTCTTTTTGTCCCCTTTAGGCCCTCCTTTTTCTTTGGACCTTCCTCACACATGCAAGGAATCTTTGGAGCCTACATTCATGGAATTCATCCCCATCTTTTCCAAAAGAAGTATAGCAATGAGACTATACATCTTTGGTTCTATACCACCACGACTTATGGTAACAATTAGATTTCCCAAGATTCAAGTAAAGAACAAAGCAACAAAATACATTTTTCTTCTTCTTCTATCTTAACATCTATAGATGAAAGCCAACTTATAATCATATTAAAAGTAGTTAAATGTTTTGCAATAGAATCATCATCCTTCATTTTTAAAGAATACAAATTTCTTTTCAGATATAATTTATTTGTTATACTTTTAGTTTGGTAGATTTCACCTATCCTCCTCTACAACTTGAATGTAGTAGATTCTTCTAAAATATTCAAGAGGACAGAATTTGTAAGACACAACCAAATTGTTCCTCGTGATTTCTTATCCATTTTCTTCCAATCTTCATCAGATGTTTATTCTAGTTTACTTTCACTTGAAACTACCAACCACCAATCTCTCTCTTCAAGGAGATCCTTCATCTTCATCTTCCACATTTCATAACCAGTGTCATTGAACTTCTCAATATCTAGATGAGAGGTAGAAGCCATGGTTTTCAATATTCTTCATAAATTTGTAAAACCCATAATGCACAAGCTCCCACTACAACCAAAAAAACATCAACACTCAAAATAAAGGTATCCCTCTCTTAACAAAACCATTAGCTTTGATACCAAATGTTGGAAATTCAAGGTGAAACTTGAAGCAATAGAACTTAATAATGTGTTTGAAAATTTGAAGTTAAGTATCCAAGATTACCATAAAGTGATTATGTGATTAACAATTCCAAACATGACAGAAAAATCAACAATACCACAAGTTGACAAACACAAGCAACACAATATATACGTGGAGAAACCCTTGCAGAAAAAAACTCCACATCCAAAGAGATCCAATGTTTGTATTATTCTTAAAATGAGGTACACCAATAAAAAAATCCTCTCTGAATTCTGGCAGCAATTTGTTACTTTGAAAACCTGCAAACAAACTCTTAAAAACCACTATCTCAATGCTCCAATATATAGAAGTTTATGGGAGAGAATGCCACAAATGGTATCCCAAAACAACAAGAAAAACTAGGTCTAGAAAAACCCATGACCCCCTTAGTGTACAACCCATAAACATGGTGAACAATATTAAATAATCGCATCCAGCCTTCACATGGGAACCTAACCCATAGACAATTAAAATTGGTCAATACCGAGTGCTCCATAACTCTCCAACAGTTCTAATGGCTAAAACTCAAAAAATGCAAGCTTGGGCACCAAACCCAAGATAACATGAAAATAACATGTAGACATGCATTTCTAGGTGGTCCCCACGTAGAAGTTGGACACCCAAAAGGAATATGCTCCTAGAAATTGAAATGCTCTATAACTATCACCCTAGTGGGTCCACCTCTTTGAATGCAATTAAAAATTGTCATAGGAAAATTATAAATAATAAAGATTTTCCCCTCATGTCCTCTAGAACACTTTTTAAAGAATGTGGAGACACACAACTATCAATTTAGGATAAGAATTATAATGTCACCTATCCTAACATCCACATTCTTCCATTCACAAAATTGCTCAACAAGGATGTTAATTTTATTGAAAATACTTATAAATCCAATAATATTTTGAATCCATGAAATATTACCTCACAATTTCTCCTAGATATTAACTCTAATTATACGTGGTCATCCTCTTCCCTAATAATTTTTCTCCTCTTCTCCTTTAAATTTTTCTATTGACACAATCATTGATATCCTATTGTCCTAAAATAATGATGTCATAAAGTAGTGTGCAATTTATGACATTAGTCATGACTTACTCATATATGAGACCCCCTAATCTTATATAGAATGATCAAGTCTTGCCATGGTATACATATCCTAAAATTTTAACATTATATGCTACATGTTGAGGCTCTTGCCATCTTTAAGTGTGACTTTGAAATACATTTTTTATATATCTCCTCTCATGTCACATTAATAAATGAACCATGGTTCTCATTATATTTGGTATAAAATTAATATCATAGAAGTCTATCAAAGGGATTTTGTTGATGAAACATTCTTGCTTTCCTTCTCTTTTCAATTATGCATTACAAAAATACACATATTTGTCTAGATTCTACTAACACACATGAGATGTTATTCATGGTTCATGATATATGGTAAGCCCAAGGTCAATGATTATTCTAATTCTAACTTATAGTCACCATCATATCTTTTTTACTCAAATTTACATTCACCAAGAATTATTGAATAAGATTCTCTAATTCTTAGATTACATGTTGCACAATCTTTTAATATCAAATACCTTAATATTAATGGTGGATCACATTTAGTTTTGTGTCGAGTTATAATGATCATAGTCAAGGAGGATAAACTTCTCTAAATATTGTAAGATAGCTCTCTAGCTACTAGGATAATTTCTCTTCTACTCCATTATTGTTATGTGTTGGAATGAAAATTATCATGTAGATGTTATGGTGAACACCACGTGTTTAATTTGTCACTTGAAGATCATAACAATCATTTCACTCTATTATCTATAACCTCAATGAAAGTTTTATTCTTACTTTTAATAATATATCTTGTAATAGACAAGTAGGAAATTCATATTTCATTAATGTCTATAGCTATATAAGAAAAGGAAAATCATCCCTAATTCTAAAAAAAATAATTTCATATACATTCATAAAAATAATCCAAATATCTCACCATTAATATTTTTTATTGGCATTGTTCTAATGGTTTATTGTTCTATTGTTTAAACAATATCAAACTACCATTTCTTTCCAAGAGCCACATGGTGGTGCATATGCTCGTGTCATTCTAGTGATAAAATGTTATATCATTTTTTATGGATTACTATTGAAATCAAATAAAAAATATATATTCAGATGATTATTCTAACAAATGTCTCAATTTCCAAAAGCATTGTAACCACATCCATGCCTCTATGCTAGAACTCCAACCCTTCAATTCTCCCTAACCTGATCTTGTTGGCAATATTACCCCTTTTTCCTCTAATGGTTGTAAATTCATCCTTATTTTCATTGAATATATAGGTTATATATTGGTTAGAAGCAATAAATATGTCTTAAATTTTAGTTTATGAACTAATATATATTAGAAGTAAAGATAAAAATAAAACTGAAAATATAAATGGAAGAAATGGTGAGAAGGATAATGATACAATCTATATCCCTAGAAAATAATTTTAGGTTAAAAGACCAATTAAAAAGTACATCTCACTTTATTAAATTTCAATAGTGTTACAATATGCTAGCAAAGAAAAGTTGGGGATGCATAGAACAAAGTTCTATGCCCAAGGTTATTCTTATAGTGTTGTATTTATACCCCAGTGACAACAATAGGGGAAGATTCAAACCTTGACTAGAATGTGGCAGATTCTAGAGTAACATAATAAGAATTATCTAATATAAACACCATGAATTCATAGAATCTGTATCAATCGTACATGTACACAATGATTCCAGTACTCGACAATCAAATTCTATTCATTATATATCATATCCTTTAGTATAGATGTTCATATATACATTCTTCATATCTTCCTTTCTATCTATCTATCTCTATTATGTCTCTTCTATTATTCTATATTCTTTACATATATATTTACTTGGGGAAATGTCCCTTACAAAGGATGAAGGCTTATGGTACATGGTTTGCTAGTATTCTAGGTTATATCTCTAGCTACTTACCCTACAAACATCATCCCATTTTTTAAACTATGGCTTGTCCTCAAGACCAATTAGATGGAAAAAATTTCTTACATCACCTTCACTTTCATGATAGTTACATCCCATTGAGTGGTTGTCTATTGGATCAATTGTAAATGTCCTTGAATTTGGCCTAGTGTTGTTTTTTCGTCATTTATACTACTAGGGATCTATATTTATTATTTAACCTTCTTGGCTTCCCCTTGTATCCCTGTCATATGTGCCAACCAAAGACTATTCACTACTCTTAATTGTTTAATCTATGATTTTTGTTATTCTCTCTAGTCTTCTAGCTATTGGAGTTGTGTATGTAATGCATCTACTTGCACTATGATTGATCCATCCATATATTGTATTTGATCATAAATGCTAGATCCATTTGTACTATTTGTGCCTCCAACTGATATATTTGATCTTTGAGGTGTACCATAGAAAAATGGATCTTGGGAATTTTCATGGTTATTTAGGTCTTTTTTCCTGTGATGCTTAACCTATATTTCTTTGATTTAATGTTGCAATGTAGAAAACATTCACATTAGGTACTGAATATTCAAATTATGATGTCTTGTGAAGGTGTTGTTAAGTGTTGTAACATATTTCTACACTTTTTTAGACTCTTCTTATTATAATTAATCTAAAAATCACCTTTTTATCACTTATCAAGTCCTATTCTAAAGTGTTGTAAGGTCTTGTAACAAGATTTCACACTTTTCTAGGCTTGTTATCACTATTTACACCTTTCTTATGCTTTATTTGGCCCCTTTATGCACTTACAAGTCATAATTAAGTGTATTTTTGAATTCAAACCTGAAAAACAACATTAAATGCAACTTAATTCCCAACTACAAGCCTAGAGTGGGACCCATTCACCATGGGTGGAAAATGAGTCCCTCTTGGCTCCAAATTCAAAATAATTCAAAATTTCTTTCGTGTTTTTATTCAAAAAGACCTTATGTCGGTTTGTGATGTATTATTGGGTAATTATGGCATAAGTGTGTATAAATAAGTGTTTTCTACCCATTTTACTCCTAATTCATTCAAGTATTCACTCAGATCCATTCACTAATCCATCCAAGCACTTAAGCATCATAGCATCATTCAATCAAGCAATTATCAAGCATCTTGGGGCAACCATTGAAATATCTTCAGACTTCTTCATCAAGGTTTTGGTGAGTTTAGGACACTTGCATGTTTTTTATTCATCATTCCTTTCTTATTTCCATTTCATTTCTTTATCAAGGGTTTGATTACCAAAGTGGGATTTGACCAAGGCAAATCCCTATACCCTAACCCTTAACCATTTTCCCCCTCTTTGCATGTGTGTTTGTAGATATTGTAGGTAGATGTAAAGGAAATAGGTGTTGGAAGGTGTTCAATAAGTCATCAAAGTGTTTCAATTCAAACAAACCCTAATTCAAGCTTGGAGACAACCTACAACCCGTTTTCTATAGATTTGACTCTGTCAACTTGACAAGAAGACTAGTGCAAATCTGGACCCACAAGCTTGACTCTTGGATTTCCAAATTTTTGGAGGAGGAAGAATTCACCATAAGTGGTGAATGAGTCCCACCTATAGGTTGGAAAAGTTGATTTTTTTCATAATCCAATTCCCGACAGTCAAAAAGCAGTTTCAGGTGTTTTTACCAGTAGGAGGACTGATTCGCCATCAGTGGAAAATGAATCCCACTGGTGATCAAAAGTGATTTCTACTAGTTTTTAGAACCTTCCAAGATCAAAATTCAACTTCCAGGTGCACTCTATTAAACCTCATTCAATCATGTTTGCATTATTTCATATTTTTAGTTCATTTTCTACATATCACATTGTGTTTTCAAACATTGCATATTTCATTAGTTTTGCATTCATAATCAGTCAATTTCATCACTTAGTTGCATTTAGTCTTAATTTCATCTTGAATATCTTAGTTTGAGTGAACCACCTCAATTTTAGGGTTCTATCTCTCTCCTTTTAGGTGAAAAACCCTAAGAGTAAAAGAGAAGTACATAGAACACACCATAAAATTGATGGTTCATGAGGTTCTTGGTTGTGGCTGGACATTGTAGTCCAAAAACTAATATATGATATTTACATCCCCATTTTTCTATTGGAATTTTATTGATTTATTCTTCCAATTGGCTGTGAGTTGTTGCAAATTTATTTCTCCCTTCCTCTATCATGTTTTTACTTAACTCTATAATGTTTTGGTTCCAAATGGTGGTGGCCTAATTATCTATCTCCTTTTGCACCCATCTTACTAAAGATTTTAATTTTTGACTAAGAGGTTGATAAGTGTTTTAAATTCTAGAATGGTTCTCTATATAAACCCAATGGCTTGTTCCACCTACTCAGTACTCTCTATATGTCTCAAGACTTCCTCTCTTATAGTATTGTGATTTTTTTTTCCTATTTGATATTTTTAAAAAGGGAATATTTTGGTCAGATCCACCTCTTTACCCAACAATAGAATTTGCATAAAATATGATGTATGGATTGGTTGGATCTACCATTGCACCAAAAAGTCTTTAGTGGATTGTAGAGGGGATATTTTGGGGGATGGGGATGATGTTGCTAGAGAAGGCAATGCATTATGTGGTGTCTAGTGTCCTACAAATATTTGGAGGATATATTTTGCTCTTTTTGTCTTTCCTTTATCCCTTTTCATCTCTATTCATACACCTTTTTATTAAGCTCCCTTATATCCTTGTTTATTTTGGATTTATTTTCAATTATTAGCTGCATTATTGTATCTACCATTTGCTTTGATAGGAGCTCTATGGCTTGCAATTGAGCTATTTTTTTCTTTTGTGTAGGAGACATGGTATGGTCAACCTCATCTAGCACTTATTTTTTTAATTGTTCATGTCTACATCCATAGCCTTCTTTCTCCATTTCTTAAGTGTGGATGTTGAATTATTCAAGAATGTAGTAATAAAGTTATCCAGGTATCTAAGGATACCTTTATGTATCTTACCAAGGCCTCTTCTATCACTAACTCATTTTTTGATCCTATTTTCTCATAATTTTGTACCATCTTTTTCAATATGTTTTTATTATGGAAGCTATTAGTAAGGAGGTCCACATCCAATTTATCTTATTCCTTAGACCTTTTTGGAGAGTCTAATTGGATTGTATTTTGTGCATTGCTCAAAGTAATTATCTTTCTTGGTTTTTTCACCTCTTTTTCAAACTCCTCTTCACCAAACTCTTGCATGATATTCCCTTTAACTCATTTTTTTCTTTCTTTCTTATTCACAAAGCTCATTTTTTGTAATAATTTAAATGCTTCTTGTAGAGATGGATATGTTTTCGAAATGGGTAGATTGTTTGCAGATGGGAGGATAAATTCTTCCTTTTCCTTTTGCGCTTGATATTGCACACCCAGCCTTCCATATCTCCTTGTTTTAAAGGTATCTAGCATTATGACTTCTTTTTTGGAATTTCCCATTGTTTGTGCAATTTTTCTTTATTTTTTCCATGTGCTCCTTCAATTTACTTTTGGCCAAGTTGTCCATGAACCATTGATATATGGTAAATCTCTCTATGTTAGGATATCTAGGTATTTTTAGTAATGTAAAGGCATAGGCATTGATTTTTTCATCATTAACTTCATAAATAAGTTGTGGTGCCAATGATATACTTCATTCAGTTTTCTCCATCAATATTTGAAGTCTTTATCCATCAAAAAGACTATGTCTTGAATATATGTTGTGATTATTCAAAAACATAAATAAAAAATGAGAGACCACTTATACGAGTTATGAGCACACAATAATCCAAATTATATTATCAAGATATTATTAGAATATGCAAAGTATCCTTGCATATATAGGTGAGGTGAAGGTACGCAAGTTGAACACAATGACTGACTACCCCTCCCATGATGGAACAATTATTAACTCACTTGATATGTATTCATGCAAGAGGTGTCTAACAAGGTGAAGACACATGTATCAACCACATGAGTTGAGACAAAACTCTAAAATAGCCAAAGTAAAGTTAAGAAAATGTGAATAGGAATAACTAGAAAGTGTAATTAACTAACTAGTTATGTAATGACTGTATTTACACTAACCCCCCTTAAGTGAAAATTGGAGAGTAGTGTATGCATGACGATGAGTCCCAAGTACTAGGACATGCTAGGTACTCATGAACAAATTCTTCATAAAGTGGAGCAAAGGAGAAAAACCCAGTAGGAAATAAAAACCCCTCAAAAAAAGAAATGATCCAATGAAATTAAATGTACAAGTGAAGAAGATAGAAGGATTCATGATGACCACCCAAGAACTACTTTTGTCACATAAGTACAAGAAATGTTTCCCTCATAGAAGAGATAGAGAGAAAATATGGGGGGGCATAAGATTATAAAACCTACAATGTTGAGTGATGCTCAAAGAAGAATGTAAAATATGATCCTTGAATGTCAAAAAACATTTCTTCATTGTGGAAGAAGATGAACTACAAATAGGTGTATGAAATATTCCTATGTGAGAAGAATAAAAGTCTCCAAATGATGCACAAGATCCAAATACAATGGTGAAATCTTTAAAATTTTCTCAAATGCTCCATGTGAAGGCTGATGTAGAATATGTTCATGCCTAAAATTATCAAGCAACAACCTTATGGGAAACTCAGTTAATGGGGGGGCCAATTGCGCTAAACTAGGTGACCTCCAAGTTTTTAAAGAAGTCAACTTCTTCTATATTTGGGGGTTTAGAATGGGAAAAGGAAGCAAATATATAAAATAAATATCTAACCTAAGGTGATGCACAAAGATGTAGGTGTTGGTATGGTAAATATTCCTTTCAGATGGGATTTAAGGGCATGTTTAGTAATCTGCATGTTTGGAAATAATAGATAGCATAGAATAAAAGCCTAAGAAGTTCATTAAATAACATAAAAAAACCTCCATACACATTTAATAAAAAGAAGAGTCCAAGACATGATCTGAATCAACAAACTTATATTGAAATTATATAAGTTCTACAAGTAAACTAGTTAGTACAATAATAGCACAATATAATGTTTTGTCAATTAGCTAAGAAACAGAAAGGCCAAACAAACATGGCATGGTCTATGTATCCTAATACAATAATCTAAAAATAACATAAAGGCCTGGTGTCTTTCCATAATCTTTCTGTGTATTCTCTGAACTCTGAAAAACGGAAACCCTTTTTAAGAGAGAAAAAGTAGTATATTTAGAGAAGCATCCCACCACCTGAGAGCCAGTAACAGGAAAAGCTTCCTTAGCACGAGAAATGATGTCCATCACAATGATCTCCCATGTCCATTGCAACAAAAAATATTGTAAATCATAGAATGCAGTTACCTTCGAACCAGATCCACCCCCTATGAATGATGGTTGTTCTCCTAGTGTGGAAGCAACAAACTTCATATGCACACACATGTCGCTTGTCTACAGGGTTGGTTAGGACATGTAGCAAGAGCATGGGGCTCACCGTACATTACTCCCTTCCTTGCAATGAAACTCTTCATAGAGAAGACACGTGGAGAAGCCTTTTCTTCAAGCATTGACCATAGGGTTTTCCAAAAGGTGTTCATAGAATAATGCTACGTGGCACACAAGAGGAGCTCAGTAGAGAATCAAAGGGAAGTGGGCTCACCAAGGCCCGCATTGTTGATATGTGAAGGCACGGTGGGGCTCGATAGAAAAGCAAGGGAAGAAATATTTGCAAGGAGCACAAGGCAAAAACGTGGAAGCAAGCGGGAAAGGCTCTTCAAAAAGGGGTGGGGATATCCAAAAATATGAGGCACGAGCCAAGGCTAAGTAAAACAATGCTATCAACTCAAAGGGAGCTCAAGGGATTTTCAATCCATAGCTTTTGGTGACTACCAGGAGCATTTCGCCTGTAGAATGGGAACCCAAAACTTTTGGTTCGAGGACCAGAGCTTTATTCATTGGGTGATGGAATTAGAGCTTTGAGATCACGGTCTATAGAGGCAGCCAGTCAGCCTCAGATTGTATCGATATGGCGTACAGATTCTTGTGTGCCTCATGTAGATCAATCACTTCTTTGAAGGGCAGCTTCATGGATATCCTGGTCCTAGACTCAAGCTAAAAGAGCAGTTGCACTATCTGATGGGTAACACCTTCAATGTCCTCAATAGTAGGGGGTTGACTAAAATTTTGAAAGGTGGATAAATCCTATTGCTTATCCTCAATTTTTGTTGTGATATGCTCCGCTGTTGCCACCAAATCATGAAATAGAAATGGGGAGGGCAAGCCCATATGATTCAGTTGGGAGAATTTCATTTGTATACTATTCATAGTATGACTCAATGTTGTCAAGCAGTCGCAAGTATGAAGGATGGTTGCGTGGCAACAAATGAATTATTTTGCCTTCTTGGTAGCTGACCTCTGGTCCTCAATCCCTACGTTTACCAAGTCTTCATTTTCTACTGTATATAGCTTGTCTAGCAACTTCTCCTCCTCGGGAAACTTCTCTACAATGAATGGTGGGAACTACTCAATTGTTCCATGCACCTCTCTACTCAAATTTTCCACCTTCGCCATGAATTGAAGCATCTATTGAAGAGTCAGATAGGTCTTAAGATTTTCCCAATATGAGATATATAGTTGTCAGGCTACTAAAAGGAGATCTAGCTGAGTAAAAAGGGGCTAGGGAGGATTCTTCAAAGCACCAATTTTCATCTCCTTCGAGCTAATATCCTACGTTAACTCCTCAATCCTCCTATCCACAATAAAAAATTGTTCCTGTAGAGTTCCCAACTTGGTAAGCAATTGTTCCTTGGCCCAGGTTCTGGTTTTAGATTCATTTTCTAGGAAAAGCATTACTTCCTGGATCTCCCTCTCAAATTAAGCCTTTTTGTTTTGGAGCTCTTGATCCTTATGTTGCATTTCCTGCTCTAATTTTGCTCGCTGCTATCAAAGCTCTTTGATTCTCTATTGCACTTCTACCTCTGCCCAGGCCAATTGGTCTTATAACTCTTGATTTTTCTGTTGTTGTTGAGAAACCAGGTTGGGGTCCATGGATTGGAACTTTTCAAGTTCCACCCAAAGTTTGGAACTTTCTTCCTACGCTTGCTGAGATATTCATGTAATTTTGGTTTCTCTTGCCTTTTCTTTGCTTAGTAGGACCTCCATCCTTTCCTTGAAATTTTTGAGCTTGTCCTCCCTCTTTCTTAGTTGGCGACTATACTTGAGGAATTCAGTAGTCACCACTCACTGGGTTTCCTCCATTAGCTCAACCTTGTCTTGTGGTCGGGCTACTCATAGATCAATCCCTACAACATGCATCGTATAGTCCTCGAGTTGAATCTCTAACTCTGGCTTAATGGTGTTCGAATGCATAGTTGCAAAATGTAATGAATGTTGAGCTTCATTAAAAAGGTTCTACACGCATGGCTCAACCAACTTTGTAACATCTTTTTCTTTCCTCTTCTCGACTCTGATAGCCTGTGTTTCTTTTGTTTTGTTGCCCTCTGACATAAATTCTATTGGATATTTAATCAAATCGCTAGTGAAGGGTGCACCAGGAGGAAGAGAAAAAGGGAAAGAGAGAGTCATGGTCTCAACTCATGTCTTCTTCAGTAGAGAGACCATTAATGGGGAGAATGGGGAATGTTATACCAAGGCCCTATCATGGAAGTGGTGGAAGGAATCATGGGGAGTGGTGGCGGTAGTGGAAATGTAGGGGATTCCATCTGTAGCACAGGCTGAGTCAGAGCTGATGCAGTGGGAGTAAAAGGGATAGCAATGGAAGATCTAGACTAGGCCACAACAAAGGGTGGAACAGATCGTGGGGGAGTAAAAGTTGCATGTTCGGCTTGGGAGAATTGGGAGAAACCTCCCATGTCCATGGAAGCAAAAGCAGAAAAAGAAAGGATGACACTCAAGGTATTTTTGGGAACGGACATGAAAGATGTAGCAGGGGTAACCAAAGATTGTGTAGTGAGAAGAGGGAGAGAGAAAGATACCTGAGGTGTGGAGGACTCTGATCCTTGGATCGTTGTAGGCTCCTATGAGCCCTCTCTAGAGGTTTCATATGTGTGCGGCCTCTTATCAGGTGGAGAATTGTCCACCTATATGACCTCTGAAGATCGTTGGGCTACCTAGGGTCTTTTTGCAATCCATGTGCATGGTAATGAGGTCTCCAACCGTGATGTAGTCAAATTCACTTTCAACAAATTCTTGTCAAACTACTCTATTGCCTTTTCTTTCTTTTGTGCTTGGGCTTGTTTCACCTCCTTTCCCTTCATTGTATATGTCTTAGCCTCGTCAAGGTTTATATCCTCATCATCACTTGTCTCAGTATCATCATGCGCCCTACTCTAGAGAGTATCAAATTTTCCATCCTTGTCTACTTCTTTGAACGGGGCATCAAGGCATTGGATCTCCTAACAATAAATCTAGAAGTATACAATTTTGTCTTTGTTCCACTACCACTTCTTGACCAATTCATTACAAAGGGTGGCCCCCATTTGGTGCTTCTCATTAGGCTTCACCAAAGGAAAATAGAAAGAGAGCCATGGCAGCCTCCTATCTTCAGTAGGAATATAGGCCAAGTCCATAAATAGGTCATCTTGCTCTGACTGTGGATTCTATCAATCTTCCCAGTAAGGTCAGGAGTTGTGAGTTACCTTAATGTTCAAGTTCGTTAAGTCATTTTCGGGGTTATATTGCCACTTATCACAAATTATCTCCAGCCCTAGATGAGATAGCTTTTCTTCTAGCAGACCATGCATCTGCTTCTTTGCCATTGTTACCGTTTTGAAGCTCAAAGGGAAGAAGAAAAAACACTTTGCATGCTTCCCCTTGTAAAATTTCTTTTCAATAATTGATAGTTTCCAAAACACCTCAAGGGCCAACACCCTATCTATAATGCATGCCAAGAGTTGGAATGGTTCCTTGGTAAAGCCATGCAGCCTTAAAAATGTGAAATACTCCCCGAGAAACCAATCGCAAGGAGGACATAAATTCTACGTCCACCCTGTTTGATCGATGGAAAGCCGATAAAGCTTTCCATCCTCACTAAAATCTTGCAAAATCAGATTCAAGAAGCACTCCAAAAATGTCTAGTAATCATAAGTTGCAGAGAGGAGGGGAGTCCACACAGAAATTGACTTTCTTACTCCATGTTCATCAAAAATAGCCAAGCCCATATGTTTCCTAAAGAAATCAAGGTTCTAGTGCAAAAAAATATGAACGAGGAGAGAAAGATACATGAATTTATGTTGTGTACCGTATTCTTTTATCTAGCTTAGTATTTCCCAGATGATGACTTCCACGAAGTCATACTAGAATAAAGAACATTTTCTCCTCAAGTGAAAACCCAGACCTAGTTGAAACTCTTGCATGTTCTTGTCATTATCCAAGCCACAAACAAAATCCATCATAGAGAAGGCCTCCTGCAAGTCTAAGCTAAAATTTTTGCACACGATCGAAATATATGGCGGCTTTAAAAAATATTCCTTAGGCCTTTTGGTCTCTTGGTTATAAAAGCTCTGAGAGAGATCCCTGGTCTGCCAGAACTGTTCCCCCCCTTCTGGAGTGAGTGTCTCCATCTTTTCTGCTCTATAGCCCTTGCTTGGAGGGATGCATAACATATCCCTTATAGCCTCTGCATTGATCATGACCCTTAGTTCCTAGCCTTCAAAGGCACTAGTATCTGGGTTAAAATGTTGCATGCACTTATGAACTAGTTTTGGGCAGTAATGCACAAAAGGAACCACATACTGTGGGAGACCACAAAAAAATAGCTTGTGCACCAAATATTGTTGGCTAATGCACTATTTCATCCTCTCACAGGCTACTTCCCTAAGACTCTTAGGGTTGCGCTTGAGGATAGGGCCATGAATGTTATCCCATTCCTCCATTATCAGGGTCTGGTCCTTGTGAGCCTTCTTGTCCATGACCTGCGTGCAAACCCACTTTAGCTTCTCTGGTATCCCAAGAGAAGCATAAGAGATGTTATCAAAAATGTTGGCCATCAATCTCACATGCATGGCATCAAATAAGCTTTGAGTTGCCTCTCCTTGTGCTTCCATCTGAAGATTTTGGGCCATTTCAGGAATTTTTGGACCTTAGAAACATTGAAACTCTCGACAATTCACTTGGGTTCCTCGGTAAATTCTACACTGAAAAATCTTAGCAATGAACAGTGTACTTAGAAAGCTCTTCTTAGTGTTATTCCTTCTCATGCAATACTTAGTCTTTTCTTGACTTGGAGTTGTAGACAACGATTGCCTTTTTGCAATTAATTTGGCATGTACCACCAACTTTCTTGTTCATGTGAAATGAATTTTTTTCCTTTTCAAAAAGACATCAATTCATAATGGTGATTAGTCATTGTGTCCTATGGCGTGATTTCCTAGGAAATTGAACCGGCGATTGAAGGCATAAAAAACCTTTCACATGCTTTTGCAATTAATATCCTAAAAAGAATGATTAGGAAAAAAGCATAATGAGTACACAAAAAGATTGGGTTCATCCTTGGAAACATAAAAATTCCCATAGGGTGACACATTAGCACTTGACTGTGTGGACGTTCACTTGGGACTACTACCAATTTTAGCTAATTAATTACTCCTTAACTTCACACACAACAATTCATACGCAGCAAATGCAGCTGGGTGAGATTCTTAAGTTTTCTCTTGTTGGGAATTTTGAGTTGGATTTTGATGAGATTTCAGCATTAATACTGGATCAGCATCATGCTTATCGCACATATGTACCTCATCTATTTCTATAAATAGAACCTAAAACAACAGCAAAATTGCACTTGGTAATTGGGAAGAATTAGTGTTTGGTAGTTGGGTAGAGATAGGTGCAATGAATACTCCAATTAGGCTCACTAGCAATAAGTCACAGACAACCCTTTTACGTAAAATTTCTAACAGACATCTGAAGCACATGATGAAGAATAAGAATTCTTTGGAAATTATAGCAATGAAGTGGATACTAGGGAGGAATTGCATAGAATATGAGGATAAGTATAGGGTTAGTACTAACATTTTCTCCCATTTCGTTGTTTCTCTACTTGATATATAGGTTCCCAAGCTAATGATCCTACGACTCACATTGGAAATCTTCTCAAAGTGCTACCTTGGTGGCCTTGGAGAAGTTGTGGCAAATGCGGTGTATGGACTTGGTCTTCCTACAATGAGCGACCTCTGCAAACACATTGAAGAAGATGTAGTGGTGTCATGGCTATTGTTCCTGAGCGGATTCTGCATTCTAATGCATGAAGACCACCGCCAGAGGGTTACTCAAGCCTGCCACTTCCTGCTATGCTACTGCAATGTGGTGTTGTTCTACAGTGTGGAGTGGTACACTAATTTCAGAAACCTGGTATATCCTCCACCACTTGCCATTGTTGTTGATGCTCCTGCTGCCATTAATGATCTTGCTACTATTAATGATCCTGCTAATGAAGTTCCAAATTTCATTGACACTGTTGATGCTCTTGCTTGAAGAATGAACTCCCTTTTCTCATTTTTTATATATATGCCTTAAAAGGATTTTAATACATATTTTGAAAAACTGCATAGTATATATTTATACTTCGAAAAGTATGGCCTAAGAGCCATTTTGAAATTGTAATACCAAAGTATATAATACCATATAATGAATATATAGTGTTTTAATCAATTTTTTGTCTCTTTTTCTTTCTATGTTTCTCCATTATGGTTCCATTTTCAACTTCTACATTATGGGTTCATTTGAAAGATCAGTTAAACAAGAACAAAACCAAAAAAGGATATTTTACATATTTACGCTGGAAAAATGATTATTAAAGCTTAATTGAACAATTTGAGGTGGATTATGTTAACTGGAATCCCCAATGCTTCTTTTTCCATGTTTTCTAGTTCAAATGCATTGTGTTGCTTGCATTGAATAATACGAAAAGGGCCTTCGCAGAGGCTATCAAACTTTCCATGTAGGCTAGGCTTTGCAGCCCTTTCGTTGAATTTTAGCACTAGGTCTCCGCATTTAAGACCCTAGTTAGAGGTCTTCTTGTCAAACCACCTTTTAATCACCTGTTGGCGGTTAGACATGGCTGCCAAGGCCTTTTCTCTTTTTTCTTGTACCTCCAACAACTCGGCCAACCGAACCTCCATGGCTCCATTATGTTCCACCTCTAGAGACTTGAGCAGTTGTAACGCGGGAATTTCCATGGAGACGGGCAATAGCACTTCCTTCCTATATACCAGCTCATACAACGAAGTCTTAAGTACTTGCTTAGGATTTATTTGGTCTACCAAAAGCATTGCCTGGAGGTTCTTATGCCACTCTTTTTGATCGTCTGAACTGATTATTTTAATGAGTCAGACTAAATTTTTATTAGTCAACTCAACTAGTCCATTGACCTGCAAGTAGTAGTTTGAAGACATTTTTAAGAATATGCCATGATTGAGTGAAAATTGGCATACCTTTGAGCCCAGGAAAGCCTTAGCATTGTTAGAGATGATGGCCTTCAATGGGCCAAATCTCATTACCAACTCCTCGAGAAGGTTCACAATCTCTAGCTCTGTTGCATTTTTTAGGGTCATGGCCTCGGTCCATCTAGTAAAGTATTCTGTAGTCATGAGGATCCATTTGTATCTAGCACTAGAGGTGAGATTAATCATCCTGATAAAATCAAGGCCCTATTGTGCAAAGGGTTCATCAACCACTATCGAATTGAGGGGCATTGCTGAGTTTTTCCTTCTCCCTAAGAAGAATTGGCATTCCTTGCAGGCCTTAACCAAAGAGTGTGAGTCGTTAAATAGTGTAGGCTAGAAATATCTAGCACACATAATTTTGTTGGTGGTGGTCTTTGCAAAGAAGTTTCCGCTCGTGGGACTGCTGTGAAAAACATCCAGAATTTTCTTTGCTTGCTCTATGGTGACACACTGCAACAAAACTCCATTGAAGTTCCTCTTGAAAAGGAATCCTTCAATGAGTGCATATCCCCTATTTTGCAATCTATAGAATCTCCTTTTCTGAGAAGGGAGGCCCATCAGATATTTTCCAGTTTGCATGAATCACATCCAATCCACCAACTAGCTTCCTTCGGGCTCAGGTTCGTTCATCAAGATCAGCTCGGGTTGTTCCTCTTCGACTAGCATTTCTTGATCGTGCGCAAAATAATCACACAGTCCTCTCCCTTAGATGGTCTTTGTGGGTCTAACCTCAATGTCATATTTGAGGATCTTAGTAATCTAGTTGGCCCTTTTCTCTATGATTTCTCCTTCCATAATGTATTCACACACACTAGAATACACGACATATACTACCACCTTGTTGCAAGATATGAGGTGTTAGAACTTCTTGAGCCCCTTAACAATGGTGAATTCTTTCCTTTCAACAAAGTTGTAATTCATTTAATAATCCTTCAAGATCTAGGAATGGAATTCTATCAGATACTCTCCCTTTCCTTCATCATCCTTCTAGGTCAAAATGGTAGCAATGTTGGATTTGCTACTGAATACATACATTATGAAGTCCTTTGATAGGTCTGGGTTTACCAGCACAAGAGTTGAGGAAATAACATCCTTAACCTTCTCAAAGGCTTCTCTGGCCTCTTTTTTCCATTCGAACAATTTATCCTTCTTGCGCATCAGGGTAATACATCTAATTAGTCCTAAAAAATCATAAATGAATTTGCTCACAAAATTTACCTTTCCTAGGAAGCACTGGACTCCCCTCTTGTTGAATAGTAGGCGAAGCTCCTTGATTACCTTTACCCTCTCTGGTTCAATTGCAATTCCATCTTTGGATACCATGTGCCCCAATAGTTTTCCTTACAGAAATCCAAAGACACATTTTTTGGGTTCATGGATACCCTAAACTCCTGGCATCATTTAAAAACCAATTCGATATGATAAAAATGATCATCTTTAGACTTATAGAATACTCTTAGATCATATAAGTAGATTAAGATAATCTTGTTGATCAATTCTTTGAAAGCAATATCCATTGCATGTTGGAAGGTAGCTCCTGCATTCGAGAGATCAAAAGGAATTTTCACATAGGAAAACATTCAACACTTAGTAGTGAACGTTGTCTTGTGTTGGTCTTCCTCTTTTACCTAGATTTGGTTGTAACCGGAGAAGTCGTCCAACAGAGAAAACATTTTTGAGTTGGCCACTATTTGCAAGATAGACTCCATGGAGGGCAAGGGGTAGTGGTCCTTTAGGGATGCTCTTTTCAGGTCCTGTAAATCAACACATAGGTGGATGTCTCCATTTTTGTTCTAGATGGGAACTAGGTTAGACACCCGTGTGATTTTTTTGATCAGGAAGATGATCCAGGACTTAATTAGCTTTATCAATTCCTGGGCCATCAATGCCTCAATCTTCAGATTTACTAGTCTCTGCTTCTGGTGGATAGGTTTTGCTCCTTCCGTTAGTTCTATACTATGTTGGATGATCTCAAGATCATATCCCTTGAGGTCATCACATGACCAGGCCACTACTCCATATTTCTTACAAAACTAAATGAGTCTTTCTTTATCGTGCTGCAGGATATCCTTTTTGACCTTGAGCTTCCTTCCATCTCTGACCTAAAGGTCCACCTAATCTCTTTTTTCTGCTAAAAAATTCATCTTGTCATTCCTCGCATCATCGCAATTGAATGGGTTTTCTAGAGTGACCAATCCTTTTGGGAGCTTGTTGGATCCTAACTGGATAATTTTTCCTTCATAGGCCTTGGCAATTTTTGGTTGGAGTTGCTCAATGAACTCTCCTAAGTACTGGATGAATGAGGCGATGTGTTAATCACTTTCAAACACTTGTCAGCTCTAATCATTATCTGGGATTACCGGTCAGACGATCACTTGTACAAAGTGTATGTTATGAATTAGGTCAAGATCAAGGTCAAATTGAGATATGATTTCCACCATATGATCTACATCTATATTTTTCTCTGTGGGCACTGTCTAGATATTAAAGGATTCAAATATTTCAATTAGGTCCCAAACTCTATGTCTATAAGATCTCATGCAAACATTCTTGGTTGCGGAGAGCCCTAGGACTTGATTGAGCACTAGCTTTGACTCTCCAAACACCATTATTTTTTCAACACCCATTCATTTTGTAAGACTTAGACCTTGCAATAGGCCTTCATATTTGGCTTCGTTGTTTGAACAAGTGAACTGAAAGCGGAAAAACTTGAGGTTCTTTTCATTGGATGGGGATGCCAAACATATCCCAGCTCCTGTACCAACTTTACATTTTGCTCCATCAAAATTTAGCGTCCATAGCTTTGAGCCTTGATCACCTTCAGATTCCTTTATGACCTTCGGTATCACTTGATCTTCATGTCATAGATGACATAGGTTCCCAATCCAGTGGCATGATAATTGCTGAAAGGATCAATGTCTATATATTCACTCAAGAGGACCTCTTCTGAATCAGTCTATTCTTCGATCACCTTCTCATCCTCTAGTAGCTCAGTTAATACATTTCCTCTTTGGTGATAGAGGTATGAGTGGCCTCAAATTTGATCACTGCTTCATCTGCCACATGTTTTGAATGTAGAGGTTTAGATACTATATTCATTTTAGCTCCATGCTTGGTCCCGAGGATTAAGTGTGACCAGTTAGAGGAAAGATATCTACCTATCTTGGAAGTGAATTCCTGGGATAAGCAAAGATTGAACATGGGGGGCACATCTATGATCACAGTATCTTGTGGAACTATGATACTAGGACAGGAGAATAGAGTCGAGGGGGGGTCCTTAATGACACCTACGGTTTCAACCTTGTTCCCATCAAGTTGCATAACCCGTCTTTTAACAGGTTCATAGCTATGTGCTAAGGCTTCAACTATCTGCTTGGGCATGATTGTGGTAGTAGCTCTGAAGTTGATCATGGAATTGTGTAACAACTTCTTACCCACAATAAGAGTTAAGAAAAATGGTTTTGGCTTCAGCTTACCTCTAACTTTGGTGGAGGCTTCCTCTATATTGTTTGTGAGGACTTTCTCTAGAGGAAATGAATCAACAACCTCTCCCTTGAGTGATTGCTTTGTTGGCTTTGTGCTTGCATCTTCAAGTAGGGCCTTCTACAACAATGACTTCTGCTCCAGAATAGATAAAATATTGCAAAGAGATACATTAGTAGAAGATTTCTTCAAATTTTCCACCACATTGAATGGCGATGGATTCAAAGGCTTCTATTCCTTAGCTCTTGTTATAACAATCTCTTTTTGCTACTAAAATTGTTGTACAATTGTGAAGGTACTAGGAGTTTAGTCGGGGACACTCTTGGGCTATGGGACAACTAGTTCATCTGTGAATCTCCTGTTAGAGTGAGTGTTATAATTTGATTGCACTTGTGAGGCCTTGGATGTGGAGGCCTCATTTTCAAACACCACTTCCTCTTCTTCCATCCATGAGAATAGCGTGTGGTCTAGAGCTATGTTTGTCTCTTGCTCCAGGGACATTCCTTGCATTTGCACGGTGAGTACCACATTTTTCATTTACAGAGAGGCATATACATAACCTCCTAAATCTAATGCCACACCTTGAGTACAATGTTTCACAACTCTTTGTTGTAGATTATCGCACAAACAATTTTGGGGCATATGTTCTTCGTTGCAGGGGATGCACCAGGGATTGATGTCATCAGCAAGATTATTTTTCCCCACTTTCAGCTCTCTACTCGAGCTTGGGTGAGCATTTTGCAGTGGAGTAGGTACCGGCACCATCTAATTACTTGTTTGATTATGCAGATTTGTACGCGAGCTTCCATTGAACTAACTTTGCTGGTAGGAATATTTTCTGCCTTGATAATTTTGGTAAGTTGGCTTCGAAGGCATGGACTAGTTCTGCTTGATAGTAGTTATTTCATTTGAGATGCTTTGCAACAACTCCTTGGCATTGCTCATCTCATCTTTTGAAGAATTAGACATAGAAGCATCATTTTGCGGTGAGCTCGAATACACATACATAGATTGGGGAAGAGTGGACACACTGGTAGATGTTATCTCCTGGGTGGGAATCGAAAACTCTATAAATATAGGCATAGTGGGTCGAGTTGGTAACTTTCTGGAATCAATTAGATTAATCTCTACCTAAACAGCAATGCTATATGCACTTGGCAAGGTGTTCCCACCAAGGGACTAGATCATCATTGAAATGTCGACATTGATAGACTTTAGATAGAACATGAATGCCAAATCTGGAGGCAGGAAAATTGTGGGTTGAATCCTTTTCCAAGTTGTGTGAAAATTGAGCATTAAAGTCAATCATGGCCTCCTAAGGGGACTACTTTATGTTCACTAGTTGATAATATAGTTAATACCAATCTCCATTATTTGAAAATCTCTCGTAGAAAGGATCTCTAAGCTAGTCTCAAGTACTGATACTATTGGCTCCTAAAACTTGTGATGCCAATCTAGCTCTCTACCTTTGAAAGAGGCTATGAGCAACCTTAGCATGACATTTTGGTTGATAACACTGTGCACCAAACACATGTCCACCACATCTTGTAGGTGTTCGGATGGCATTTTCGAGCCTTCCCTAGTGAATTTTGGTGCAACTTTTAAAGTAGAGGCCAAGATAGGGGCCCAAATGGTGGATGTTATTGGTGTTATAAGAGAGCTACTGGCATCCCATGCCACATAATTTTTTTTAGAATTCAACAACATGGTTGGTGGAGGGATTAGAATGTTCACTGGATGGGTTCTACTTCGTACTGTTACTAGTGGTGGCACTAGCAGGCTAGGGTTATTCATGGTTTGGGATCTAGTAATAGGCTGATGGCTCATACACCTACTTTATATTTAGATACATTTAAGTAGTCCCACCGGGCATGCTAGAAAAAGAGACTGTTGATGCCTAAAATTATCAAGCAATAGCCTTATGGGAAACCTAACTAATGGGGGGACCAATTGCACTAAATTGAGTGACCTCCAGGTTTTTAAAGAAGTCAACTTCTTCTATATTTAGATGTTTGGAATGGGAAAAAGAAGTAGATATATAAAATAAAGATCTAACCTAAGGTGATGCACCAAGATGTAGGTGTGGGAATGGTAAATCTTCCTTTTAGATGGGATTTAAAGGCACATTCAATAATCTGCATGTCCGGAAATAATAGATAACATAGAATAAAAGCCTAAGAATTTTATTAAATAACATAAAATAACCTCCATACACATTTACTGAAAAGAAGCTCATCCAAGACATGATCTAAATCAATAAACTTATATTGATTATATAAGTTCTGCAAATAAACTACTTAGTACAATAACATCACAGTATAATGTTTTGTCTATTAGCTAAGAAATAGAAAGGCCAAACAAAAATGGCATAGTCTTTGTATCTTAATACAATATTCTAAAAATAACATAAAGGCCTAGTGTCTTTCCACAATCTTTCTGTGTATTCTCTAAAATCTAAAAAAATAGAACCCTTTATCAGATAGCAGAAGAAATATATGTAGAGAAGCATCCCACCGCCTAAGAGCCAATAACAGGAAAAGATTCCTTAGCATGAGAAATGATGTCCATCGCAATGATCTCCCATGGCCATTACAACAAAAAAGATTCTAAATCATAGAATGCAGTCACCTTCGGACCAGATGCATCCCCTGTAAATGATGGTTGTGGTCCCAGTGTGGAAGCAATAAACTTCCCATGTGTCACTCGTCCATAGAGTTGGTTAGGACATGTGCTGATAGAGCAGGGATCGTCATTCATTACTCCCTTCCATGTGATGAAACTCCCATAGAGAAGATATGTGGAGAATCCTTTGCTTCAAGCATTGACTTTGGGGTCTGCCAAAAGGTGTTCACGAAATGATGCTACATGGCATGCGGGAAGAGCTCCATAGAGAAGCAAAGGGAACCGAGATCACAAAGGCCCACGTTGTTGACACATGGAGGCATGGCAGGGCTTGATAGAAAAGAAATGGAAGAAATCTTTGCAAAGAGCGCAAGGCATACACATGGAAGCAAGTGGTCAAGGTTCTTCAAAAAGGTGCGGGGATAACCAAAAATATGAGGAGCGGGCCGACGCTAAGTAAAACAATGTTATCAACTCGAAGGGAGCTCAAGGGATTTTCAATCTATAGAGCAAAAACCAAAGATGTAGATGGGTTGACAATAATTTTTATGTGGCTATCATCAAATGTGCCTTCGAACTCTATAAATGGGATTCACTAAACAAGTCTAATATTCCATGTAAGATCATCCCAATCAACTGTAGTGGAAATACAATTGGGAATACCCTACTACTTCAAATCATGTGAACTCAACTATGTAGGAATACTTAATTCTAAAGAAGTAGGATGTGAAGGAGATATGATATCAATATGAGGTGAAGGAATTGATGAGGAGGATAGAAATGCAAGCTTCAAATAACCAAACTGTATCTCCTCATGCATGTTGAAGGTATAAGATTCATTTATACTCAAACCATCATCAAATTCGACATAATGAAAAGAAGAAAAGGAATAAAATTTGGAATCATAATCTGCATTATCAAATTTGTGATGTATAAGAAAGTAAACAATCATCCATGAGTTATTTTCTTGTATATCTAGTCTACTGAATTGGCGCAGGACAACTGAGAGGGGGGGTAAATCAGTTGTCATAAAATTCAACTTTAAAACTTCAACTCTTATTAATTCCACAACCACACTATTTTTTTATTGAGTAAAAACATGTAACACAAATAACAGAAAGAAAATCAAGACAATGAACACCAGAATTGTTACGTGGAAAACCTAATGAGGGAAAAACCATGTTGAGGGTTAACTCACAATATAAAGATTATAACAAAAAAGGCTCACTTCCCAGAAGAGGACTCACTATCCAAGTACAAAGGCTCGCTGCCTATAGAAAGGACTCACTATCCAATAGGGAGGCTCACTACCTACAAATACAAAAGAGAACAAAAAGATCCACCACAACAATTAATGCAAATTTGCAGCTTCCAACACAATGAAGTACTATTGTCACAACTTTCTCTCACACACACACTTCTTCTCTTATTATTTGTGGCTCACTTTCGTCACTTTGCATCACAATTCGACTTGATTTTATACCATCCTCAACCTTAGAAACTTTCTCCAAGGTCAGACACAAATACCTCATTTCATAAATTCAAATTAGTTCGGAAACTCAAAATTTTTGTGGTGGAAAGGAATAAGAGTGGACCAATAAAAAATTTAACCAAGACCAAAAAATAATGTCTCAGATCAATCACACGCTTCCTCAAATTAATTCTATTCTTAGAATGAAGTGTAAACACCAAGTCGGTCAAACCTAATGAAAAAAAAATCATTGATGTACATGATTCCCAACCATAAGATGGCATGTAGATGTGACAACATGCTTCATCATGCACAAGAGTACATCTCAGAATTCTCCAGATACATTCGTAACAAATGCAACACACTTCAAATGTTGAATACCTTTCACCAGTCCAACTAGACTGTACAAACACACACTGAAACACTAAAGCATGACTTCCAAATCACCAAACTTCAAGCCTCTTTGCTAGAGCATAGAAGAGACCTTCACAAGACATATCCCATATCCACAATATTTGAAATGAAACAACAGGGGACTACGAAGCAAAACTATTTCTCCCAGTCCACAAAAGACCAACTCTGCCAAAACAACTCACCTACTGATGAACATAACTTTCACATACCATCACACCAGAAGCTAAAACTTAGGATATATCACAATGAGATCACCATTATCAAATCTTCAGATCCACACAAGCATAGGATCAACACAGGAGAAATGCAGAGTACATACCAGAGCTAATTCTGAACACATTCATCACTTTGACTTCTCTTCTTTATTAATTTTCTCAAAAGCACTTGGAAACTCATCAAACCATTACATTTGCAACACCATAAAGATAGGTCCATGTACTCATAGCATCTCAACAGTATCTCAACTATACATGTACAATCTACAACATACTGAATTGTGTTGACATCAATGCCAACATTAATGAAAACACCACTAGACTAGCTCACACTTGCAACAATCTCCCCCTTTGTCAATGATGGCAACACATGATGTGAAAAACCATCAAAGACAACATCCTTCACAATTTCGAGAGAATTCATTCTCTTCTTCTACAAATGTTTTTCACATGACTTTTCTCTCCCCCTTTGACATCAATGGAAAAGATCAACAACACTGATTACTCCCCCTTAGGAGCACACTCATATTACAACAATGAAACCATTTCTACTCCCCCTACAGATTAGACCCATTTATCTGTCTAGATAAATAATGAATCTTTGAATTCACTCAACTTATGCACCTATATGTTCACTTAGCTTAGAGGACCAATGACCCCCAACATCTCCCTAAGATGCTCAAAAGTATCCTTCAAAAGAACCTTGGCAAATATGTCTATAATTTGTTCCTTTGTGGTCACATACTCCAATCTGACTTCATTCTCCAACACTTTTTCTCTCAAGAAATGATATTTGATAGAAATGTGCTTTGTTCTTGAATGCATAACCAGGTTCTTTAAAATGTTTATTGCACTTGTGTTGTCACATAAATAGAAATAGGCTCATCACATGTAACTCCAATGTCCTTTTGCTTCATCCACAAAACTTGTGTGTAGTAGGATGTTGCAGCAATATATTTTCCCTCTGCAGTGGATAAAAAAACTAAATCTTGTTTTTTACTCAACGATGAAACCAATCTTCTACCAAGAAAGAAAGCACCACCACTGGGACTCTTCCATTCATCTACACATCTGGCCCAATCAACATCTATATAAGCACTCAAGGTGAAATCATCACTTTTAGGATACCATAATCCATAATCTGGTGTACCTTTAAGATATCTAAATATCCTCTTTATAGCTACAACATGTGCCTCTTTGGGATCTACTTGGAATCTAGCAACTAAACATACTGCATGCATAATATTTGGTCTAGTTGCAGTAAGATAGAATAGTCCACCAATCATAGATATGTATTTTCTTTGATTAGTCTTAGTAGATTCATCATCTTTGCTCAGTTTACATCTAGTTATCATTGGAGTACAAACAGGTTTGGAATCATCCATCCCAAACTTCTTCAAGAACTCTTTTACATACTTAGATTGTGAAATGAATATCAAATTTTCAGTTTGATTCACTTGTAGACCAAGGAAGTAATTCAATTTACCAATCATACTATTAGGGGAAATTTACATAAAAAATGGGCCTCTTAAGGATGACATTATCAGCTTTTTGAGTTATCAAAAATTAATTAAAAGATGAAATCAACTGTTATGGTGACATCATCCAAAATAAAAATTAAATTATTTATTTTATTAAATAAAAATTTCTAAAATCCTATGAATTAACTCATGATGGTTAATTTAACTCTACATATCCTATTCTATCTCATTCATCTTTCTAAATATAAAATATTTCTTTTATTTTTTAGATTTATTTTCTTAAGTTCTATTATAGAAATTATTATATTTTTAAAAAAATGTTTTCATTCTTAAAAGAAAAAAAATATATAAAAAACATTTCAAAAATATTTTAACAAAACTTTTCTTAAAAGTATTTTAAAAATTTGGAATGAAATTAATTTGTAATAAAATTTATTTGTGCTTCTTATTTAAATTATTTTTATAAATTCAGTCCATTTTTCATTTTTCATTTGTTTTAAAAGCAAAACCTCTATCACATGAACCAAAAAAGAAATTTGAAAAATAAAAATAAAACCAATTAGAAAATTTTTAAAATAAAACCAAAAATAAATTTGAAAAAATTGGAAACAATTGGAAGGAGAAAAAGTTGGAGAAAATCATCAAAAATATCAAACAAAAAAAAATGGAAAAATAAAAAAATAAAAATGATGGAAGAAATTTTTTTTTTTAAAAATCAAATAAACTATGGAAAAGAGATATCTGCTTTAGATATATATTTTTAAATATAAATATACTAGTATATAAATTTTATATAAAATAAAATATAAAATAAAATATCTAAAGTTACTTTTACTTTACCATTTTTTAAATAAAAATAAATAATCAAGAAAAGAAAGTGAACTTGAGTTTTTTAATAAATTATAATAGAAATATATGTTACCACTTTTTTTTAAAAATAAACTTGAGTTTAATATTTTTTAAATAAAAAATAAAAAATCAAGAAATAAAATCTAAAATGAAAAGTGAATTTGAGTTTGTCAATAAAAATATATGTTACCACTTTTAAAAAAATAATGGACTTGATTTTTTTAAGGAATTATAATAGAAACATGTGTCCCCACTTAACTCATGTAGTTAAGTAATTTATATTTTTTATATTTAAATAATTTGTATTGTTTGAGATAATTTTTGTTTTTTTAGAGTTCCTTAGGAGGCCCATTTTTATGTAAATTTCCCCTAATCGGACATCTCAAATTCTTTTTGCATCTCTTCAACAAACTTTTTACACATTCCTTCATTTCTACTAAAAATGATATCATCAACATATACAACTACTATCAACAGCTTGTTACCTTGCACTTTGAAATAAAGGTTATTGTCAACAAAACCTTTGTTGAATCCTTGCTTTGTCAGGTATTTGTGCAATCTTACATGCCAAGGTCTAGGAACTTGCTTCAATCCATACAATGCTTTCTTCAACTTACAAACCATGTCCGGTTTGTCAGATAACTGAAATCCTTCATGTTCTTCCATATACACTTCTTCCTCCAATTCACCATTCAGAAAAGTTGATTTAACATCCATCTGATACACTTTGAAGTCCTTGTGAGCAAAAAAAGCAAAAAACATCCTAATAGCTTCCATTCTAGCCATAGCCCTGGAAAATGTCTCTTTAAAATATATACCTTCAACTTGTGAATATCCTTTACATACAAGTCTTGCCTTATTCCTTACAACTTCTCCACTTTCATTTAGCTTATTCTAGAACACCCATTTCGAGCCTATCACATTTTTATTCATAGGCCTAGGGACTAGTTCTCATGTCTGATTCTTTTCTATTTGTTGCAACTCTTCTTTCATAGCCTTCATCCAACTCTCATGTTCACATGCTTCACTCACAGACTTAGGTTCAAATTTAGAAAAAAAACATAGATTTACCTCAACTAGAACTCTGGTTCTAGTCTTTACACCTTCACTTTATCTCCAATTATTTGTTCCTCTAGATGATTCTTTTGTACATACTTAGGAGTCTTAATAGCAGATTCTGGCTCATTCTCTTCTTCTTCTTCCACTTGCTCTTCTTTCTCCTCCTCTTCATACTTCTCCTTATTTTCCTCAAGTACATGTCCACAGATGGGATCATTAGGTCCAACCTCACTTATCTCAATAGGTCTGCGTATGTCTTCATCAACTTTCACATTAGCACTTTCAACAATCTTTCTTAGTCTTTTATTAAAGCATCTATATGCTTTGCTAGTAATAGAATATC
This sequence comes from Sequoia sempervirens, assembly GCA_007258455.2. Lineage (NCBI taxonomy): Eukaryota > Viridiplantae > Streptophyta > Pinopsida > Cupressales > Cupressaceae > Sequoia > Sequoia sempervirens. The sequence continues at coordinate 15,302,084 of VDFB02274714.1, forward strand.
CAAGAAAAATTCCTTCATCACATCTAGCATCAAACTTTCCAATATTCTCATCATCTCTTTTAATATAACATATGGGTATGTGTAGGATCATGATGGGCCAAAAAGTGGTGATATAATGGGTATGTGTAGGGTATGTGGTTGGTGAATTTTTTTTAACCCAAAATTGATGAAATGAAAAGGGTTTTTAAAGGAGATTCTCAGCTTTCTACCAATATTTAAATTATTCTTTACTTTGAATTTAATAAATAATTATTATTCATTTTCTATTTGAATTATGACTAAAGTCATAATTGATAGGCTGATTGAAAAACATCTATAGTTTTCAAATAGTATCACATTTTTTGAATCCAAAACATGCATCACATTCTATGCTTCGCATACTATAGGATTAAAAAAATTAATTTCCAGTAGTTTTGACCAAGTTAAGGTGGTCAGACATACGAGTTTTTATATTTTTTAAAAATTGTAATAAAAAATTCATAATTAATTATTTACTTGGAAAAAAATTACAAAAAAATATGCATCACATTGGGACATGAGTCCTCTACTTATATCTAAAATCTTATAAAAAAATATTATCATTTTATTATGGTTAGGGTGGACAAACAGACACCTACTTCTTATTTTTCCCTGAAATTTAAGTACTATTGCATTGAAATTTCAAATTTTCACCAAATAGATTTGTTTTAAAATAAAACCTAGTAGTTTAGAAACTACATTCAATTTTCTACATATTCTATTCTTACATATTTTTGAAATAATATAAATAAATTATTCAAATTTTTACATCAAGTTGTCTAACTCTGATTTTTCTAAATTTCTCACCACTTAAGGGCCTAGTTTTTCCATGAGTCTTACTAGTCCATAACTCAAAAGAAGTCTTTGTGTTGCTGTGTTTGATCTGGACTCTATTAAGAACATAAACAACAATGTGTATCACCTTTCTCCAATACACATCTGGTACATTTGATTCTTTCATCATGGTTCTAGAAGCTTCATGTGATGTCTGATTTTTCCTTTCAACTACTCCATTCTGCTGAGGGGTTCTCGGAGTAGAAAAATCTCTCTTTATGCCATGTTGTTCATGGAATGCACTAAATTCACCAAAAGTGATTCTCCACCTCTATCAGATCTCAAACACTTGATTTTCAAATTCACTTCATTTTCCACTCTTACCTTGAATACCTTAAACCTATCTAGAGTCTGATTCTTTTCTCTAAGAAAAGTAACCCATGTCATTCGAGTATAATCATCAATAAGCAACATAAAATACCTATCACTATTCAGGCTTCCAGTCCTAGTCAGACCACAGAGATTAGTATGGATCAACTCCAACATTCTATTAGTAGAGTACTCTTTCCCCTTAAAGTTGCATCTTGTTTGTCTTCCCAATTGACAACTTTTGCAAATAGCATTATCAGGTCTTGTGATTCTAGGCAGTCCTCGAACAATCTCCTTTGCACTGATTTTGACCAAGTTATCAAAATTTACAAGTCCCATTCTCTGGTGCCATAACCAACTTTCACTTATTTGAGATATAAGGCAATGACCATCAACTCTTTTAAACTGATAGATGTTTTCATGAGTTCTTCTTCCAGCAGCAACCATATCTCCATTTTTGAATCCTTTTCTAATTTCACAGGTGTTATTTTGAAATGCAAGTTTAAAACCATTGCTACACATTTGACCAACACTCAGAAGGTTATGTCTCAAACCCTTCACATAATATACATGATTAGTACTATTCACTCCATCAAAGCTAATTGAACCTTTCCCATAGATCTTAGCTCATGAATCATCACCGAACATAACTAAACCACCATCATATTTCTCAAGTTTAGTGAACGTACTCTTATCTCTAGTCATGCAATTAGAACATCCACTATCAATCACCCAGTAGTCTTTATCTTGTCTTGCATGAAAAGCGGTAACCAAATTACCTTCCATCCAATTCCTCTTATTCTCCAGAGCCTTCTTGCTTACACATTTTCTAGGGTTAGTGGATAAAGATTTACTTTCCAAAGCTAAGAATAAGCATTCACTATCATTAGCCTCATTCTCATATTCATCATCAGAAATTCTTGCTTCTTCTTTAACATAGTATAGCTTCTTATATTTCTTGTTCTTCCTATCCTTATCCATATAATCCTTGTTCTTATTATGCACAACTCTATTCAGACATCTCGAAGCATAATGACCAATATTACCACAACTGAAACATTTTAAGGGTAACATACCTTTATACTTTCTGGTGCCTTTCTTCAACTTCCTGGTGAAGTTTGCTTCCAACTCATCAACACCATCACTATCCAGTTCCTCTTCAATCTTCAATGCCTTAAATTTCATTTGTCTTTTCTTCTATCTTGTCTTCTTTCTAGAACTTTCTCAACTCAAATGCTTACAAACTGCTGAACAACTATTCCAATGTGTACTTCTTAGGATCATACACTTCTTCAATCACTGAGACCTTATCGTTGTAACATTTTGGTAGGGTAATTAGGATCTTCTCAATTATATCTTCATCTAATAGTTTTCCTCCTTGATTTCTAACTTCATTTACAATCAGTTCAACCCTTTGAAAGAAACTTGAAAATTCTTCACCTTCTTCCATCTTCAGATTCACAAATATGTGCTTTTTCGCCAGCTTCTTTGTCAATTTCACTTCATTTCCTTCATACATTTCTTCCAACTTCTTCCAAACAGGTCATATGAAGTGTCCAAGAAAAAAACTTTAGCTCGCTCATTTTTAGATAACCCACTACAAATAACATACTTCACCTTCTCATTTTCTTCATAAGCAAAGATCTCATTTGCAGTCTAGTAAGACCACCAGATGGGTATGTATACTCTGTCTCCATAGCCTTCTAGGTCTTAAAACCAAGAGATATAATACATACTTTCATTTGTCTCTTCCAATCATTGTAGTCAATTCTATCTAACATAGGGATTTCCAACTTATGCGCCATTGAATCTTCCTTCAGTGGTTAAGATCTATATCAAGGAACCAAAGCTCTGATACCAATTGTTGAACTGACACAAGACAACTAAGAAGGGGGGTGAATTAGTTTCATAGAATTCAACTTTAAAACTTCAACTCTTATTAATTCCACAACCATGATATTCTGTTATTAAGTAAAAGCATGTAACAAAAATAATACAAATAAAATCAACACAATGAACACCAGAATTTTTACGTGGAAAACCCAATGAGGGAAAAACCACGATGAGGGTTAACTCAAAATATAAAGATTATAAAACAAAGGCTCACTACCCAGAAGAGGACTCACTATCCAAGTACAAAGGCTCACTGCCTACATAAAGGACTCACTATCCAACAAGGAGGGTCACTACCTACAGATACAAAAGAGAACAAAAAGATCCACCACAATAATTAATGCACATTCATAGCATCCAACACAATGAAGTATTGTTGTCACAACTCCCTCACACACACACTTCTACTCTTATGATTTGTGGCTCACTTTCCTCACTTTGCATCACATTGTCATATAACTCTTCACAATTCGACTTGCTTTTATACCATCCTCAACCTTAGAAACTTTCTCCAAGGTTGGCCACAAATACCTCATTTCATAAATTGAAATTAGGTTGAAAATTCAAAATTCCCACGGTAGAAAGGAATAAGAGTAGACCAATAAAACATTTAACCAAGACCGAAAAATAATGTCTCGAATCAATCACACACTTCCTCAAATTAATTTTATTCTTAGAATGAAGTGTAAACACCAGGTCGGCCAAACCTAATGAAAACACAAATAATCATTGATGTCCAAGCTTCCCAACCATAAGATGACATGTGGATGCCACAACATGCTTCATCATGCACAAGAGTACATCTTAGAATTCTCCAGATACGTCCGCAGCAAATGCAACACACTTCAAACACTGAACACCTTTCACAAGTCTAACCAAACTGTACAAACACACACTGAAACACTGAAGCATGACTTCCAAATCACCAAACTTCAAACCTCTTTGCAAGAGCATAGAAAATATCTTCACAAGACATATCCCAGATCCACAAGATCTAAAACGAAATAGCGGAGGATTGTGGGGAAAAACTATTTCTCCTAGTCCACAGAAGACCAACTCTGCCAGAACAATTCACCTACCAGTGAACATAACTTTCACATACCATTACACTAGAAGCTAAAACTTGGATATATCACCACAAGATCACCATTATCAAATCTTTAGATCTGCATAGGCATAGGATCAACACAGGAGAAATGTGGAGCACATACCAGAGCACATTCTGAACACATTCATCACTCAGACTTCTCTTCTTTAATTAATTTTCTCAAAATTACATGGAAACTCATCAATCTAGCACATCTGCAACACCATAAAGATAGCTCCATGTACTCACAACATCTTAGCAGCATCTTATTTATACATGTACAATCTATAACATACTGAACTGTGTTGACATCAATGACAAGACTAATGACAACACCACCAGACTAGCTCACACTTGCAACATAGTCATAATAAGGGTAATAATTTTGAGGTTAGACATAGTAAGACTTATGGCCTCACATCAACAAAAGGTATATGAAGGTTACCCATAATTAGAGTTGAAAGAAAGATTTAAAAATTTTAACACACCCACCCACCCCTATCACCCCTACTATCTATAGGCAGAGATAGGTAGTGGTTCGGAACCTAGGGGAGAGTTGTGAACCAACTAAAATGTGCTTGACCTAGGGGCCTATAATTCCCCCCATCCTTAGATCACTATCTCTGGAGCGGCGGCCTGGGCCCTCTGCAACCTAGATCAATGTTAGAACCATATGTAGGAGAAGGACTATTCGTTCATTTCCATTTTTACAATTCATAAGTAAAAGAAAGCGATACTATTTGAGTATAATGAAAATGAATAGTTCCTTTGTTTTCCATTTACCTTTTCTTATCTTTATTTTTTATATCTAAATTCCTATCTATTTTTCGCCGGTAGAACGACCTACAAACTTACAGAGCACCAATTACTTCAATATTTTTATATTGCTAAAAGAGCCAAGGGATCAATAGGTCAAGTTCTATTGCAATTACTTGAAATGAATTTGGATAATATCCTTTTTTGATTGGGTATGGCACTTAGCATTCCTGAAGCCACATAGGGATACTCTGGTGCATTTCTCCTGTTCGGTCGAGATATATATGTTTCTCCACTTTTTGTTTGAATGGGAATCTTTTAGCGTGAACCTCGGCAATAACTTGTTCTGATTCCACCAGTAAAGTATGCATTTATCTATTATCTCACTAGAATCTCAAAAATAAACTAAACAAAAGGCTCTCACTGGAAGTTACCATTTCTATAAAAAATTAGGACTATGAATAAGTAATATTAAGCATAAATTTTTTAAATCACACATTAGTAGGACTTATAATTATTCATTGGGTGATTACCTTTTCCACTCTAAAAAGCACATGACCTAAGTAAGCTTAAGCATGGTAATGTAAAGTAAATAAATAATTATAAGAGGGACAAAAAAACACATGACCTTAGTAAGTGTAAGCATGCAGTGTGAATATGGACCTAATAATAATTAATTAGGTTATTACATTTTCCACTCTAACATCCCCCCTTAAGTGCAACTTAGGGAGTATGATGAAATGTAAAGATACATTGATGGTGAATGATAGATGCATGAATGGGTCCCAACTACAAGGATTGGTGAGGTAACCATGTATAAATAAATAAATATCTCATAATCAAAGAAAATAAAAAACCTCATGGAAAAAATTCTTCTCCAAAAGAGAAAAATATTAACTAATATGTACATGTGATGGAAGAAAAGAGGACTCAACATGACCGCCATGTACTCTATCAAGACTTTAACTATATATCTCCCTCAATAAGAAGTAATATATGATACTACATATTCCTCATAAATAGGTAGCTCACGTACCAATAATGAGTTCATGAAGAAAAAAAAATGATCCACTACCTACCAACAATATTTCTACCCTTGGGAAGTAACAAATCCACAGGTGATTGTAGAAGCCATTCCTGTAATTTGGGTGAATAGGGAATCCAAATCCAAATTTTTGTGACTTCGGATACAAATTTGGCATCCTCATCCTAGAAAAGATGCCTCCTCTAATATAGGAATTGAATACCAAATTAGGGAAGAAAAACTTGGAGAGGGAAATATTTGAACTACATTTAAAAGCATTGAAGATGTGACGAGATCACTACCATCAAAGAGATAATGCATAACCTCTAACGAATCCTTCACATCAACAATGTGAGAATCTAGAAACAAGGATGATATATTTGATAGATATGAATCTCAAGTAGTTATATTTGGAAGATGATGAATGTCTTCTTGTTTTGAATCAATAGGGGCTATAAAATTAGTTAGGAGAAGTTGTCTATCCTTGGAAACTAGGACCAAATTACAAGTCAGGTACCCTTATATTGATAAAAAATAAATGGTGATTAATTGAGACTACTACAATGACCTCAAAAAAACATACAAAAACAAGAAAATTTCAAGCATGATCTCTATCAAGTTTAAATATTTTAAGATAGTATTCTAAAAAAAATGCTATGATAATGTCCATATCGAGTGTATCAAGGTTTTAACTTCAATTACTTTTCAACTGTATTTTAAGATAGCATTTTTTTAAAGATAGTATTAGTACCTATTTTTTCTAAAATAATAGAATTCAAATAATAATTATAAATCAAACACATCAAGGTTTTTTATCTTCAATTAATTTTCCTAATGTAATCATTTTTTTGTCAAAAACTTAAATTTTTGTGTCATTTTTAAATCCACTCATCAATGTACATTTTTAGATTCTACACTCTATTCCATACACATTAAAAAAAATCTCAAAAATTAAGTTGGGATCACACTCAATTTTTTATTTTTCAATGTGTAATTTTAAAATCAATTAAAAATATATATTCATTAAAAATTAATAGAAAAATTGATATAAATTAAATGATGTTTGTTAGGTTTCCACTAGAATTTATGAAATATTGAAAAAATTCAATACTTTAGGAGAAGCATACTTGATGCTATGTTATATCTTTTAACAAAAACATGACCACGTTGTGTGCTCCCCCTATTTGACCATCTTAATCCTTACCATTAAAAAATAGAATATAAATAAGATTATGAGAACTACTAATCTTATTCTTATCATATCTTAGAATTTTGAGCTTGGGTATCTTGAATTACTTTTTGAATATATGTTTTTATTAAATTCAAATAAAAAGTGTCCACATTTGACCCCTATTTCTATAAAATACCCTACAATGTATCAAATTATAATGTTTATCAAGATTAATTTTGTAGTTTTTGAGTGACATTTATTGATCCATCTTTCATCAATAGTGGTTTACATGAACCCATCTCTTATGGGCATGAATAGTCCACTTAGCACCCATTATATATACATGATTCTCATAGGGGTGGAGCATTAAGACTTCTTGGGTGGTCACTCATTCTAGTACTATTCTAACTCAAAGCATGCTTAACAATGGAGTTCCCCCCCAATATAAGGTCCACTTACCTTGCTACCCCACTTGTAAAATTTCACAAGTGTTATACCTTTAAATCATTCACTAAAAATCCCCTTCATCTCATCTAATGACAAGTAGGGGTATTTTTCACTATGTACAAAATTATGAAGTTTTATCAAAATTTAACTATGTAGTTTTGAGTCAAACTCTTTGAGCCAATCTTTATGAGTGATAGTTCACATGATCCCATATCTCATTAACATGAATGTAACATTTAACACAATTTATTTAGGTGATTCTCAAAGGGGTGAAACTGTGGGACTTCCTAAGAGGTCACCATTATAGCACTACTTTGATAAACATTCTTAACCATTTAGTTTCCCCCAAGATCAATCCCACTTAGTTTTCCACCTCATTTGAAAAAAAATTTATTGTGCCTTATGAACCATTCATTATAGAGCCCCTTGTCTCTTCCATTTTTTTTCTACCTAAGAGTAATGGCATTTAAATAAATATTTGAAGGGATATCAACATGTCTATAGACACTTGTTCTCTTAGCCTAACACTAAAAAAACTAGTGTAAACAACCAAAAAAGGAAAATTTGTCATATTATAAATGCTTTAGAGTGGGGTATGTGTAGGATCATCATGGAAAAAACAAGCCCTTAAGTGGCAATGCAAATTCAGAAAAATCAGAGTTAGGAAACTTGACACAAAAATTTGAATAAGTTATCTATATTATTTCAAAAATATGTAAGAATATAATCTGTGGAAAATTGAATGTAGTTTCTAAACTACTAGGTTTATTTAAAAACAAAAATCTATTTGGTGAAAATTTGAAATTTCAATGCAGTAGTACTTAAATTTTAGGGAAAAAATAAAAAGTAGGTGTTTGTCTGACCACCCTAACCATAATAAAATGATAATATTTTTTTATAATATTTTAGATATAAGTAGAGGACTCATGTCCGGATGTGATACATATTTTTTTGTAATTTTTTTCCAAGTAACTAATTAATTATTATTTTTTATTACTGTTATCACCTAAAATTGCACCTTGTTGAACTTGATGTTCAACACCTCAGTGTAACATTGGAAGACCTCTAAAGATGTGGGTTTCTTGTGAGCAGAGGTCAACCTCCAGAGAAGGCCGGCTTCCTTTGGTGTCACCTAAAATAATGATTATGTAAAGGGAAAAAGGAGAAGGATTGCGTACAAATGAAACTAAACTAAGGTGATACACCGAATTGATAAGAAATAAGGAAATGAAAACAAGATGCAAACACACTGGGGAAACTAGACTGCAGCTATTTTACTTACTCAACATAACCCCATTAGACTTATGCATCACTCTTGACAGGTTTAATCTACAGACATATCTCAAGAAGGAAGGAACAAACTTCACAGCTTTGTGGTATGAATACAGATTTAGGAAAAAATTATTAAAGAAATACATACATAAGCTAACATACAGAAATGAGAGTGATAAGAGCATTAGTACTTGTTTTCAAGGTGAACTATGTTTTGCATTCCAGATTTCAATTGAGTTACAAAAAAACATACATTTAGTCGAGAAAGGATTCATAGAAATCACTAACTCTTTAGAGTGTATATTCCCAACTATTTACAAAAAGGAAGGAAATTCCTTATATATCAAAATGTGTCGGCCCTTTAGGGCTTACAAAAAATATCAGGATGTAGAAAGATCTGCCCCTTAGATCTTTTTATCGAATTTAATGCTGCACCCTGCGTGTCCAAGCTGCCTATGTCGGTGCGAAAGATTGCCTTCAAGGGAAGTCTTCTTGATCTTTCTGCAACCACTACATTCACTTCCTGGTATCGTGTCCCCTTAAACCTCCTCAGCCGAGCGCTTTGAATGCTCCTGAGCTCATAACAGACACACATTGCTTTTCATTTTGTTGATGTTCTTCAGACTGCCACGAATCGCTTTGAGATCCCTCTGGTTGGTCGAGTGAACTCCACGTAGATTCTTCAGGCGGTCAAAACTCCTTTGATCAAAATTGCATCTCGGCGAGACACTGGAAGTGTCTCACCGATGTGGTTATGTGTCTCTGCAGCTATCGGCATATCATGTGACAGTCGATGAGAGCTCCTATTGAGCCACCAAAGTTATATTGAAGTCAACTTTGTCATCGCTCAGAACATTGACAAGACACTATCGAGTCGGCAGGACCTCATGGCGAGCTCATTTTATTTACACCGAGCTCACTCTTCTCCTCCAGGCTCGAGCTCCTTCAGCTTTCGGTGAGACCTTACTGGGTTGGCAAGACCTCATAGCGATGGCTTCAACTCATGGCGAGCCCCTTTTCAATTGGCAAGACATCCGTGTGTCGGTGAGACTTTTTATCGAAGGCAAAGCATTACCCCGAGGCTCTTCATCTTTCGAAGAAGTTGATTGATGTCACCCCGAACGCACGCTACTCCACCGAGCTCCACATTCATTTCACCGAGACATTATCAAGTCAAGAGGACCTCATAGTGAGGTCCCCCTGTTATACTGATATCTGCTTTTGTCGCTAAAACACCCTCCATTTGCTGAGACCTCTTGTAGACTTCCTTTTCCTTCGGCGAACTCTTCATTTGGCAAGACACTCGGTGAGACCCTTCGTTATTGGCGAGACATTGGCTTGTCGGCCAGACCTCCTGCCGGGCTCCTTAACTTTTGGCGATGAGCTACTTTCTCTTTGGTTGGGGAGACATCGCCAGTCGCTGAGACTTTATAGCGAACTCCTCATTCTACCTGAGCTCCCTTTTGTTTCACTGAGACTTTGGCCTGTCGGCCATACTTCATACCGAGTGTCAGGCGCTACACCGACGTTAAACATTGGTGAGACTTCATGCGTTCGGCAAGACCTTATGCCGATATGACTTCATTGGCAGGACCGCTGGCTTTCGGTGAGACCTTAATCGTCGTCGGGACCTCATGGCGAAGACATCTCCTCTTGGCAATCTCTTTGTTGTCAGCAAGACATCAGAGTTGGGGAGACCTCTCTCCATCTTGAATGCTACGCTGAAGGCTCTCTATTGTCGGCGAGACACCGCCAGTTCACCAAGACCACTTGCTGAAATACATCTCACACCAAAACCTTATTGTTGTCAGGGAGACTTCACTGGTTGCCGAGACTCTCTTCGAATGCTTCGTTACGCCAAAGGTCTTTTAAGTCGGGGAGACTTTGTGACTTCGGCAAGACCCTTTGGCGAAGCTTGCTTGCTTTGCTGACGCCGCCTGACTTCGGCGAGACCCGGTGCATTTGCCGAGACTTCTCTCTAAAGAAAAGAACCTCCGCCGAAATGAATATCCTTTTGTCGTCGGGACGATGATCAATGTCTTGTCGATAGGGACCTGCAGGTGAATCCCACTCGCTGTGACATTCCTGGGGTCTTGGCGACTCTCTCCTTAGAATATTTTCATGCCAAACCTGAACAAGGAAGGCTTCCTCACTGAGTTCCTTGTGACCTAGCATCAGATTCATGACTTTTTCCCTAGGCCGAATGCTCCATTTGGCCCTCTCGAACCTGTTAAACACAATTTGCCTTGCCTGATTGAGCATGAGGGTGAAAATTAGGTAACATTTCTTGCGACCTTTGCTAGATGTTTTCCTGCTAAACATGAAGACCAGTAGTCTAGCTTATCCATTGGGCATGGAGTCGTCAGAAGGCTCAGAAAACAAACAAAATATCAGTCTTGCACATGGCCTCAACTCCCTGAGATCCACGAGACATAACAGGTTGCCAAAAAAAAAACATGGGGAAAACAAAAGAGAAAACTGTGCCATCATAGCACCTAGGAAATAGAAAATAATTAACCTGAAGTGCAGAAGCACTTGTTGAAAACATAAACCTAAACTAATATGTACAATAGAGGACATTCGTCAGACTTGAAAACAAGGTTTAATGTGTATCCCATTGACTGGGATAGGAAGTACTTCCCCATCTGTTGTAGCCAGTTGATAAGCGTTGCGCTCCTTACAGTCTCTGATAAGAAATGGGCCTGTCCACATGTTGTCAAACTTGGTGTGATGGCCTGGCCTACTTTTTAGAACGTCCCATTTGAGCACGAGGTCTCCTACCTTGAAATTTTTTTTTGTAGCCTTCTTGTCAAATGTTCTTTTCGTTTGGAGCTGATGATACTCCAAAGCTTTCATTGCTCTGTCTCTTGATTCTTTGAGCTCCATGAGCTCTGCATACCTCATAGACATGGGGTCCTACCCCTCAAACATCTCTAACTAGTGAACAATGTCTAGAGCTGGAAGCTCCACAGATAGAGGTAATCTAGCCTCTTTTCCATAAACTAACATATATGGTGAATTACCAATAGACTTCGTAGGAGTCACTCTGTCTGCCCAAAGTGCATACTTTAATTTAGTATGCCAAGTCCTTTGATTATCCTCCATTGTTCTTTTGATAATCCTGATGAGATTCTTATTTGTGCTTTCAGCTAAACCATTACCCTGAGGGTAATAATTTGAGGATGTATTCAAATGAATGCCATGTTTAACAGCCCAATTAGTTAATCTTAATCCCACAAATGCAAGAGTGTTATCAGATATGATAGAGTCAGGAACTCCAAATCTGGTGACTATATCTTCATAGAAGCCCAAAACTGAAGACTCCTTTGCTTCTTTCAAAGCTATTGCTTTTTTCCACCGTGTGAAATAGTCTGTAGCTATGAGCACCCATTTGTGACCAGCACTGGAAGGTGTATTTATTGGCCCAATGAAATCAATGCCCCATCTCATCAAGGGCTGCTCCACTTGAATTGGATGTAGGGGCATAGCAGGAAACTTTTCCTTTCCTGAAAATAGAGCACATTTGACACACTTTCTTGACCAGGCATATGCATCTTTAAACAAGTTGGGCCAGTAGTAACCAACTCTCATTATTTTCCAAGCAGTAGTTCTTGGGGCAAAGTGACCTCCCACAGCTCCATCATGAAACTCATGAAGCACCTTCTCAATTTGATGACTGTGAATGCATCTTAATAGGACACCATTCAGATCCCTTTTAAAAAGAACATTATTTATCAGCACATATGGTATGGATTGCAGTCTAAAGTATCTTCTTTTGGCTCTATTCAGACCATATGGACACTCACCAGTCTATAAGAAATGGGTCATATCTTGAACCCAATTAGTTATCCCCATTGGCACATCATCTTGAGCATTCTGAAACTCATTTGTATTAGTAAACACAACATCCTTTTCTAATTCAGTTTTACTGTTTGACCCTGTAGCAAGTTGTTCACAGAGACCCTTACCTCTAACCAATTTGGTGATCTTGATATCTACATCATACTCCATGACCTTAGTGATCCACCCTGCTCTTTTTTCATTCAGATCTTTGTTCAACAGAAATTCCTTCACACTTGAGTGTGCTACCAGAATATGAATCTTATTATTCGAAACTAGAGGCTTAAACTTCTTCAAAAATTTTATCACAGCAAGAACATGCTTCTCAACAAATGTATACTTCTCTTCATAATCAGCAAGTACTTGACTGAAGAAAGCGATGGGCTACTCTAGATTATCCCTATTCTTCTGAACCAGCATAGCAGAGATTGAACTACTACTACCAAAAGCATATAAAAAGAAGTCTTTAGAGAAATCTGGATTTACCAATGTTGGAGCAGATGCTAATGCCTCCTTGATTTCTCCAAAACTTCGCCTTGCCTCCTTTGTCTAGCTGAAAACTGCGTTCTTTTTAAGCATGGCGGTCAAGGGCTATAGCAAATTTGCAACATCAGGGATAAACCTTCTCAAAAAGTTAATTCGCCCCAAAAAGCTTTGCAGACCCTTCTTGTGATTTGGTAATGGTAGCTCCAATATAGCTCTGACTCTTTCAGAATCAATAGCAACTCCATCTTTTGATACTATATGGCCTAAAAGCTTACCTTCATGAACTACAAAATTTTTTTTTGTAGGATTGAGGGATATCCCATATTCTCTACACTTTTCACAAAAACTTGCTTGAGGTGTGACAAATGTTCATCAGCTCTCTTGGAATAAACTGTAATGTCATCTAGATAAATCAGCATAATCTTGTTGATCAAGCTTTGGAACGCCATGTCCATGGCCCTCTGAAACGTGGCACCAACATTAGATAAACCAAAATGCATCCTTTTGTATGCCATGGTGCCCCACTTAGTTGTAAAAGCAGTTTTGAACTGATCTTCCTCTTTAACCAGCACTTGATTATAGCCCGAAAAACCATCTAACAAGGAAAACCTCTCAAAACCAACATCTTGCAAGATTTGTTCCATGGAGGGCAGCGGGTAGTGGTCTTTTAAAGATGCTCGGTTAAGATCCCTGAAGTCTACATAGAGTCTTATCTCACCATTTTTCTTCCTAACTAGTACAAGGTTAGAAACCCATGAAGTATGCTTAATAGGAAAGACAATACCCCCCTCAACTAATTTGGTCAGTTCTTTAATCATTAAGGGCTCAAGCTTGGGATTCAAGGGCCTTTGTTTCTGCCTTACTAGCTTAGCATTAGGTTCTAACTCAATTGTGTGTTGAGCAATATGGGGATCAAACCCTTTCAAATCTAAATATTCCCAAGCAAAGACATCATGAAATTCTTGGCATAAAGCAACCAAAGCTTGTTTATCTTCATGTGAACAAATTTTTCCTATCTTAAGGAGCTTACCTTTGAAAATATCCAATTCTTCATAATGCTCTTCTTTGATTTGCAAGCCAGCTTTACCCTTTTTAAGCTGATCATCAGTACTAAAAATAAACTCTAAGGTAACAAGACCTTTGGGCAACTTATTCGTCCTCAGCTGTATGACTTGATCATCATACTGTTGCTTGAGTTTTGCTTGATTCACCATGGAGAACTGATCTTCTTCGAGCAAGAAAGAAAGGATCTGCTCATCATTGTCAAAGACTTGCTAGTGAATGTTGTTATCATGAATTGACGGTCTGGCCAAAAACTTTCACATACTGCTGCACTTTCTCTTTTCTAATGTCATCTAGAATATCAAGTTGTGCCCCAATGGCTACAAGCCTATCAGCATGCTTGTTCTGATTTCTTGGAATAGACACTAAGTTAAAGGCATCAAAATCCTCAAGCATGTTCCACACTTGTTTCTATAAGACTTTAGTGCGTCATTTTTAGCAACATTCAGGCCTCTTACTTGATTAACAATTAGCTCATTGTCCCCATATACTTTCAGGTAGGCTATTCCTCTATTCCTTGCCCACTCAAGGCCTTGAACAAGGCCCTCATATTCAGCAGTTTTATTGGAGCATGCGAATGCAAAATGGAAAGCAGCATAATACTTATCCCTTTGCAGAGATACAAGCATTGCACCTCCCCCAGTGCCATTTTTGCTTCTAGAACCATCAAAATACATCTCCCATAATTCACTATGCTGCTCAAACTGACTTTCTGCACTTCTTTCAAGGCTTGGCATTTTTGTCCCTGCCTCATGCAATACATAATTTCCCAGACCAACATCCTGAATAAGCTCATTTGGATTATCAACCACGTTCTCAGCTGCCCATTCATTCAGGAGCACCTCAGGTACACTCACAACTTGTAACTCTTGTGCTATAGCAAGTTCAGTATCCTCTAAAACAATAGAGTTAACATTTATAGCAGATGGTACATAAGGTTCGATGTGATCCTTAGCAAGGGACTCAGAAGTTATAGTTACCTTAGTACCATACCTGGTCCTAAAAAGCATATGGGACCAATCTGAAGATAAGTACCCTCCAATTTTAGCCGTGAAGTCTCTAGACAGGCATATAGCAAAAAATGGGGGAAAATCTATGACCAACACATCTTGTGGGATTGAAAAATTGGGACAGGCATGTAGTGTCAGATTCAAATTTTTAATAACACCTATAGTGTTTACTACTGCCCCATCCAATTGAAGTACTCCCTTTTCTAATGGCTGATATTGTAAACCTAGCAGGTCTGCAATCTTTTTTGGCATTACCAAGCTGCTAGCCCCACTATCGACCATGCAATTGTGTACCAATTTATTCCCCACTATTAAGGAAACATAGAAAGGAGGGGGCTTGACATCATTACTTTGCTTTATGGTACTATCCAAAGGTGCATTGGTTAAAATTGAATTTGTTTGGCCTAAAGAGACCTCATTTGGAGGATTCAAACTAACTAGATTTGATAAGGCTGACTGTAACAAATTGATTTGACCAGGGATTGCTAAAGAATCCCACATTGAAATTGAAACATTCATCTTTTTCATACTTTCAACAATTTTGAAAGGTGCAGATATATTTACCTTTGGTTGCGTCTTTACAACAGCATGGTCAGGTTGCACTTGACTTGCGGATGAAGCATGTAAAGGCTGCTCCTTACTAGTGTCATAACCTTGCTGCAAAGTGCATGGTACTTTTTGATTTGATGGACTAGCAACTCCCTTATTCTTATTTTTTGCTTGTTCAATCTCGAAAGCCCTCTTCTTGGCTCTAGTATTAGCAGCAACAGATGTGTCATCCTGGTTCACTCCACAAAATTCTTCTCTCTGCCAATTCAGGAGAGTTGAATCATCTCCAGGCTAATCCTGCTATTGTGGATACCCCTCCTTAGGAAAATCTTGCACACCTACAACACTTTTCACCATAAGAGCTTGATTGATGGCGCCATTAGAGCATGTAGCTTGATTATGTGCCTGATTACACGGATAACACCACTCATAATCAACAGCCATATTTTTTTGAACAGGAACAAGCTCTTTAACAACACTAATTGGGACCGGATTGTATGCCTAAAAAGGTCTTGTAGCAACATTCTGTCTTGGGCCTTGGTAATTGCCTTGATACTGTTGTCTATTACCTTGATATGCTTGTTGCTGGCCTGGATTCTGCTGCTGATAAGGCCTACTATATGATTGTTGCTTCTCTAAGCTTACAAGGTTACCAAAAGACTGCAATAGACTTTTGATTTCCTGTAACTCATTTGGAGAACTGGAAGCGACATTTTCTTGTGTTACAACAGCTGGAACAACAGCTGGTAGAGGTGTGAAAGGAGGTATTTGCAAAGGAATGTTTGCATGAATTTCTGGAAATATAGGCATTGGAGGCCTAGGAGCGAGTTTACCAGCTTGTATTAAGCTGTTCTCAGCTCTTATTGCTATTTCGAAAGCATTTGACAAAGACACTCCTCCCATTGATTGTATCATGATAGCTATATCACTGTTCAGAGCCCTCAAAAAGTATAAGAATGCGTATTCTAGAGGTGGCCTCACTATTGTAGGGATTCTATCCCAAGTTCTTTGAAATATGAAGTTGAAGTCGTTCATGTATTCTTGTGGAGCCCTCTTAACTGTAGTCAATTGTTCCAATAGAGACAAGTTGTCAGACCTGTCTTGAAATTGTTTATGCAACTTGTCTCCAAATTTGTCCCATGTTACAATTGAATTAACTGGTAGGCTCCTATACCATTGCACAACTCTTCCTTTCAGCGAAGCAGCTAGTAATCTTACTGCAACATCCTCTTGGGTTATGTGATGAACTCCACATAACGAAGTCACATCTCTCATGTGTTCAATCGGGGTAGTTTGATCTTCTCCCGTGAAAGTTGGCAGACTCTTCAAGGCTATCATTGGAATGTCATTGTGTTGTGCCAAATTCAATGGGCTCCCTCGATTAAAAGCAACAAAGGGTTGATTCCTTGGAGCGGCCATTGTGGGTGGTTAAGGAGGATTTGTTGGTACTGTAAATGAAACTAAAGACAGAACAACAATGTGTGATCCCACAGATGGAGGAGTGGATTGAGTTATTCTAGAATAGATAATTGTTGTTTCTCGCCTTCCTGTTGCTCTGCCTTTCCTTCTTGGTGGCAACAGCTGCAAATATTCGAAAGAACCTGAGCTGCTCCTTGTCTGAAGTCTTCTCATAAAATGTAGAAGGCGCTGATTCTGAAATTCTTTCTCTCTACGGAGTCACCAAGTATGCCAAATAACTTCTATAAAGTCTCGTACTTGCTAGTTGCATACCAAACTAGCAGTTCAATCTTAATTTTTGTCCCACCAGGCGTGCCAGAACTGTTATCACCTGAAATTGCACCCTATTGAACCTGATGTTCAACACCTCAGTGTAACATTGGAAGACCTCTAAAGATGTGGGTTTCTTGTGAGCAGAGGTCAACCTCCGAAGAAGGATGACTTCCTTTGGTGTCACCTAAACTAATGATTCTGTAAAGGGAAAAAGGGGAAGGATTGTGTACAAATGAAACTAAACTAAGGTGATACGCTGAATTGATAAGAAATCAGGAAATGAAAACAAGATGCAAACACACTGGGGAAACTAGACTGCAGTTGTTTTACTTACTCAACATAACCGCATTAGACTTATGCATCACTCTTGACAGGTTTAATCTACATACATATCTCAAGAAGGAAGGAACAAACTTCACAGCTTTGTGGTATGAATACAGATTTAGGAAAACACTGTTAAAGAAATACATACATAAGCTAACATACAAAAATGAGAGTGATAAGAGCATTAGTACTTGTTTTCAAGGTGAACTCTGTTTTTTATTCCAGATTTCAATTGAGTTACAAAAAAACATACATTTAGTTAAGAAAGGATTGATAGAAATCACTAACTCTTTAGAGTGTATATTCCCAACTATTTACAAAAAGGCAGGAAATGCCTTATATATCAAAATGTGTCGGCCCTTTAGGGCTTACAAAAAATATCAGGGCTTAGAAAGATCTGCCCCTTAGATCTTTTTATTGAATTTAATGCTGCACCCTACGTGTCCAAGCCGCCTATGTCGGTGCGAAAGATTTCCTTCAAGGGAAGTCTTCTTGATCTTTCTACAACCACCGCATTCACTTCCTGGTATCGTGTCCCCTTAAACCTCCTTAGCCGAGCGCTTTGAATGCTTCTGAGATCAGAACAAACACACGTTGCTTTTCATTTTGTTGATGTTCTTCAGACTGCCATGACTCACTTTGAGATCCCTCTGGTTGGTCAAGTGAACTCCACGCAAATTCTTCGGGCGGTCAAAACTCCTTTGATCAGAATCACATCTCTACGAGACACTGGAAATGTCTCACCGATGTGGTTATGTGTCTCTGCAGCTATTAGCATATCATATGATAGTCGATGAGAGCTCCTATCGAGCCACCAAAGTTATATCGAAGTCAACTTTGTCATCACTCAGAACATCGGCAAGACACTACTGAGTCGGCAGGACCTCATGGCGAGCTCATTTTATTTACCCCGAGCTCACTCTTCTCCTCCGGGCTTGAGCTCCTTTGGCTTTCAGTGAGACCTTACCAGGTCGGCAAGACCTCATAGTGATGGCTTCAACACATGGCGAGCTCCTTTTTAGTCGGCAAGACATTCGTGTGTCAGTGAGACGTTTTACCGAAGGAAAAACGTTACCCCGAGGCTCTTCATCTTCGGTAGGAGTTGATTGATGTCACCCTAAATGCACGCCATTCCACTGAGCTCCGCATTCATTTCACCGAGACATTATCAAGTTGGTAGGACCTCATAACGAGGCCCCTCTGTCATACCGATATCTACTATTGTCGCTGAAACACCCTCCATTCACCGAGACCTCTTGTAGACTTCCTTTTCCTTCGACGAACTCTTCATTCGGCAAGACACCCAGCGAGACCCTTCGTTATCGGCGAGACATTGGCCTATGGGCCAGACCTCCCGCTGGGCTCCTTAAATTTTGGTGATGAGCTACTTTATATTCGGTCGGGGAGACATCGGCGGTCGCTAAGACTTTATATCGAACTCCTGATTCTGCCCGAGCTCCCTTTTGTTTCGCTAAGACTTTGGCCTGTCAGCCAAACTTTATACCGAGCGTTGAGCGCTACACCAACGTCAAATGTCGGTGAGACTTCATGCGTTCGGCAAGACCTTATACCGATATGACTTCATTGGCGGGACCGCTGGCTTTCGGTGAGACCTTAATCATTGTCGGGACCTCATGGCGAAGACATCTCCTCTTGGCAATCTCTTTGTTGTCGGTGAGACATCGGAGTTGGGGAGACCTCTCTCCATCTTGAATGCTATGCCGAAGGCTCCCTATTGTCGGTGAGACACCACCAGTTCACCAAGACCACTTACTGAAATACATCTCACGCCGAAACCTTATTGTTGTCGGGGAGACTTCACTGGTCGCCGAGACTCTCTCTCAATGCTTCGTTACGCCGAAGGCCTTTTAAGTTGGGGAGACTTTGTGACTTCAGCGAGACCCTTTGTCAAAGCTCGCTTGCTTTTTCGACACCTCCTGACTTCGGCGAGACCTGATGCATTCGCCGAGACTTCTCTCCAAAGAAAAGAACCTCCGCTGAAATGAATATCCTTTTGTCGCCGAGACGATGATCAATGTCTTGCCGATATGGACCTGTAGGTGAATCCCACTCGTCGTGACATTCTTGTGTTCTTGGCGACTCTCTCCTTAGAATATTTTCATGCCGAACTTGAACAAGGTAGGCTTCTTCACTGAGTTCCTTGTGACCTAGCATCAGATTCATTACTTTTTCCCTAGGTCGAATGCTCCATTTGGCCCTCTCGAACCTGTTAAACACAATTTGCCTTGCCTGATTGAGCCTGAGGGTGAAAATTAGGTAACAATTACAACTTTTAAAAAATATAAAAACTCATATGTTTGAACACCTTAACTTGATCAAAAATTCATGAAATTCATTTTTTTTTTAATCCTATAGTATGTGAAGCATAGAATGTGATGCATGTTTTGGATTAAAAAAATGTTATACCATCTGAAAGTTATAGATGTTTTTTAATCACCTTATCAATCAGGACTTTAGTCGTAATTCTAATAGAAAATGAATAATAATTATTTATTAGATTCAAAGTAAAGTATAATTTATATTGGTGGAAAGCTGAGAAGCTTCTTTACAAACCCTTTTTGTTTCATCAATTTTGGGTAAAAATAAAGTCGTCAGCCACATGGGCAAAGTCTAGAAAAGCAAGGTAAGTTAAACACATTTTTTGTGTTGACTACTTAGGATTGGAAGGTCCAAAACAAATTCCAAAGCAATCCCGAGGCTAATCCCTAGGCATTAAATTTTGTGTCAGACATATTGGATATCCGATTCAAATCAAAGATCTGATATTAGATATGTTTTAGATATGAGTTTAAAAAATGTTATACAATTTATAATATATGATTTAAAAAATGTAATAAAGTTTATAATTTAATATATAATATACAATATAGTTTATAATGTAATATATAATATACAAATTATGATAATCTCTTACTGAATTATGTATTTAATAAATAATATATTATATCATTCTGTATAATATTTAAATATTATTTCAATATTTTAGTTAATGTATAAATATTTAAATATATATATTACTAATATATAAAATATTTAAATATTATCTCTTTCCCTCTCTCTCTCTTCTCTCTCTCTCCCAAGTCTCTCACTCAATCACTCTTATCTCTCCCTCACTTTATCTCTCCTCCCACTCCTCCTCCCTTCGGCTGGACTCCATCTCTCCCTCAACCCTTAACTCCTAAACCCTAAACTCCTTAACCCTTAAACCTCTACTCCTACTCTCTCTCTCTCAAGTCTTTTCTCCTAACCTCCTCTCTGTGCCCCTCTAAATTTCCACTCCCTCTTCTTTATTCCCTTTATGAATCCCTAAACCTCTTAAACCCTTTAACTTAAAACCTTAAACCCTTAAACCTCTCTAATTCTCTACCATTAACTATATATAATCTCTATCTCTCCCCACTCCCTCTCTCTCTCTCTGCTAATTCTCCCTCCCACCAGCCTCTCTCTACCCTCTCTCTTAATGATCTCTACTCACTCTCTATATATCTCCTCTTACCCTTAACCCAAACCCTTAATCCCAAACCTTCTACCCACTCACTATTAACCTTACACTCTATCTATATATATAATTCTATCTCTATCCCACTTCCTCTCTCTGTAAGTCTCCATCCCAATTCCCATCTCCCTCTCTCGTGTCTCTCTCCCAGACACCAGATATCTCTCTTTCCCCAATTCTAAACCCTTAAACCTCTAATTCTCCCTCTCCCTCCTACCCTCCTCTTCAAGCCCTTTCTCTCTTGGAGTTTCACTCCACTCCTCTATATTCTCCCTCCCACCCTTGTTCCCAAACCCTAAACCTTAACCCTTAAACTATAAAACCCTTAAACCTCTAATTCTCTACCATTAACCCTATATACTCTCTATCTCTCTCCCACTCCGTCTCTCTCTCAAGTCTCTCCCTCCTACTCCCTCTCCCTCTCTCAAGTCTCTCTCTCAAAGTCATTCACTTTATCTCTTTCCCCTCTACTCTTAACCCTTAAACCCTTAAACCCTAAGCCCTTAAACCCTCTACCCTCTACCCTTAACCCTCTACCCTCTCTCTCTCTCCCTCCTACAAGCCCTCTCCCTCTCTCAGGTCTCTTTCTCTCTCTCACTCACTCCCTCTATCTCTCTCCCCTCTACCCTTAACCCTACTCCCTAAAACCTTAACCCTTAAACACTAAAACCTTATAACCCTCTACCCTCTACCATCAACCATATACCCTCTATCTCTCTCCCACTCCCTCTCTCAAAAAATCACTCATATCTCTCTAGCCTCTACCTTTAAACCCTCTACCCTCTACCATTAACCCTCCCTTCCTTATCTCTTTCCCACTCCCTCCCTCCCTCTCTTTCACTGACTCTATCTATCTCTCTCCCCTCTACCCTTAACCATAAAAATTAAACCCTCTACCCTCTACTCTCTCTCTCAAGTCACACCCTCTATCTCTCTCCCCTCTACCCTTAACCGTAAACCCTTATAACCATCTACCATCTACCCTCTACCCTAAACCCTCTACCCTAAACCTTTAACCCTTAACCCTTAAACCCTCTACCCTCTACCATTAACCCTCCCTTCCTTATCTCTCTCCCACTTCCTCCCTCCCTCTCTTTCAATGACTTCCTCTATCTCTCTCCCCTCTACCCTTAACCTTCTACCCTCTATCTCTCTCCAGCTCCCTTCCTCCCTCTCTTTCATTAACTCCCTCTATCTCTCTCCCATCTACCCTAAGCCCTTAACCCTTAAACCCTTTACCCTCTACTCTCTCTCTCTCTCAAGTCTCTCCCTCCTACCCCCTCTCCCTCTCTTAGGTCTACCCTTAACCCTTCAATCCTCTACCCTCTACCATTAACCCTCCCTTCCTTATCTTTCTCTCAAGTCTCTCCCTCGTACCCCCTCTCCCTCTCTCAGTTCTCTCTCTCTTAGTCACTCTCTCTATCTCTCAAGTCTCCCTCTATCTCTCTCCCACTCCCTCCTTCCCTCTCTTTCATGAACCTCTATCTCTCTCTCACCTCTACCCTTAACCCTAAAACCATTAATCCCTCAACCCTCACCCTCAACCCTCTCTATCTCTCTCCCCCTCTTCCTTCTTCTACCCTCTCCCCTCTCCCTCCTAATTCTCTCTCCGACTCTCTCTCTCTCTCTCTCCCTCTCTCTCTCTCTATCTCTCTCTCCCTTTCCCTCTCTCTCTTTGTGTCTCTCCCTTTCCCTCTCTCTCCCCCTTGCTATCTCTCTCTCTCCCCCCTTTTCCCTCTCTCCCCCTCTCTATCTCTCCCTTTCCCTCTACCCTCTACTCTCTCTCTCTCTTTCCCACCCTCCTCCTCCTAATTACTCTTAGGTCTATTTGTGCAGAAATCAGATATCTGATTTGTAGCACTTAAATCTGTTAGAATCCAAGATCACCTGCATGCAAGATGGATACCTATCACATGCAAAAGATATGAAGAACCAAAAAGATGCTCTGCAAACCTCTCAGTAAAAATGCATTAAGAGAATCGATTATTACAAAGTGATCAATCCTTATGAAGGAGATCAGGAAACCCTAAAAGAAACCCTAGTGTGCACACTTAATAATTAATAATTAATTATTAATGTGCCTAAGTTTAGCTTAAGTAATAAAGAGGAATAAGTGACTTAATTAATTAATCAATATGATGTAATTGATTAAGCATAATAACTTATTACTCTAACAAAATCCTGCCATTACAAAAACATTTTAAAATGTTTATCAAATAAGATATCGGATTTTATTTGATATCAGATTTGTGGGCCACAGAAAAAACCCATTTGGGTCATTTTGTGCATCCCAACGGACCCTACGTTCTGTTTGCAGGCTTTTCAGGCAAAAAACATGTGATTTTAGATAGGAAGAGACAAAGATCAACTTTTTGGAGCATCTTCTACTAAAATTTGTCATAAGCAATGATTTTTTAGCATCTTTTATGAGGTATAATGGGGAGCAGAAGGCGTCGAAAGAAAAAATGTAAGAGGAAGCTTACAAAAGAACAAATTCAAGCATATAGACAAAGAGATAGAGAAGGTCATAGGAAGAGAAGACAAGGTATGTTAAATATTGATGAACCTGAGCCCTATGGTCTTTCAAGTGAAGAGGAAATTGAATATGTTCAAACTGACAAATGTTCAAGGTGAAAATGTTGAACATGATATTGAAATTAGGAATGAAAATGTTCAAATTGATATTGAAAATGTTCAAGGTGAAAATGTTGGAATTGAAGATGTTGAACATGATATTCAAATTGGGAATGAAAATATTGAAATTTATAATGAAAATGTTCAAGATGAAAATATTGGAATTGAAGATGGTGAACATGATATTGATATTGAAAATGTTGAAGGTGGAAATGTTGGAATTGAAGATGTTGAACATAATATTGAACCAAGTGTAAATTATGTTTCACCAGATTACATGAGAAATGAAGAACCTTGTGTGGAAGAAAGACATATTCCAAATTCAAGACCTTCAAGAACCCCTAAATGGTTACTTGAAATTGATGAGAACATTATAAACAATTTTGAAGGCAAGAGGTCAACAGGAACCATTCGATTGTGGGATACAAGACTTTTTAACCAATATTTTAGTGATAAGACATTGATCGAGCAATTCCAAGTTTTTGTACAATTGCTAAAGATGCAAAAGATGAGACCTTTGTTAGCCAAATTGAAGATTCGTGTCAACAAGAAGACCAAAAAAAATTCTATTATTGTCAAAAATATTTTTAATGCTCTCAAGTCTATTGGAAAAAATAGCAAGGAAAAAGATAAGAGAGTTGCTCGGAGAGTCATTACAACTTCCCAAGTAAGCCATCAATTGAAAAAGGCTCACTTTATGAGACAAACTTGTGTTGATTTTGACATAAATCGTAAAACTTTGGATAGATCACTTGCAAGAAGAGAAAGAATAGATGATCCTCTTCAAAATGATACATGGGATTTTGTCGAGAGGCTTTCACATGTGATAAGAAGCTAACCGATAATGTAAAGAAAGTAATTCAACAATTTTGGCATGATAACTCTAAAGTATCACCCAATGCAAAGGATGTTTTAAAGTTAAGAATTAGCAATCGAGACTGTACACCGCATCCTAAACATTTCTTGCAATCAAGCCAAACAATGTTCAAAAAATTTATTGGAACACATCAAAATATGGAAATCTATCAAACAATTTTGAAGGTTTGAAGCCATTTTATTGTGTGCCTCTTAAAATTTGTAATACTTGTTGTTGCAAATACCATGTGGATTTTTCAATGTACCATGAACTATTATGCTATATCTATTCTACTTTACATACTAATGAAATGTTGCAAGAGTTTGGTGCAATGCATCTTCCGAAATCATCAAGGGACTTGCTAGATCTATTTTTATGTTCTAGAGATGATGGTTGCTTTTTCTATAGAAATGATTGTTTAAATACGAAGTGCTCACAATGTGGTGGCTTGTCAAAGTTTTTTCAATGTTTTCATGAGGGTTTCAAACATGAATTTGGAAAGAAGCTTGTTGAGGAAAAGAGATATGAGATAGTCAATATATACTTTGTAGAGTGGAGGTGAAGGTTCTAGATGCAAGTTGGTTACAAAAGAATGTAGTGTTGTTGATTTTATTTTAGATTTTAAGGACAATCTTTTCTACAAGTATGCAAGGCATAGTCATAGGTCTCAGTGGTTGGATCAACAATTCAATATGTGTAAGGACTCTTTTTCGATTAGCACTATTATATCAGTGGTTGATTTTGTAGAAAACTACACATTACAACCACAAAATGAGGTACAATCTCAGTATTACAATTGCATTCAGATTGTTATTTTTGTCCACATAACATTTAGACATGCACCTAATAGTACAGAGGAGGATCGAAAGATAATCAAAGAGTATCATTTTTATATGAGTGATGATAGATCTCACTCGTCTGAGCATGTCCAACATTGTTTCGAGAATTTTTTTGAGTTCTTGTAGGAGCATGATATAGCACTGGGCCGACATCTCATTTGGTCATATAACTGCACAGGTCAATTCAAGAATGCTCATATGTTTTATTGGTTGAGTAGAATGAATGTAGAGAGGGGTGTGCCTCATATTTAGAGGGTTTTTGAAGTTGGGCATGGGAAATGGGAGCATGATGGAGCTGGTGCATGTGTAAAGAGAGCTCTAGTTAAGAAGCAATTGAAGATTTTAGGAGCAAAATTCAGTGATGCACATTCTATTGTTGATTGGTGTAGTTCAACATTGTCACAGGGAGGGACACTTGATTCAATAGTGCACAGATTCTTTTGGTTGGTTGAGGAGGGTACAATGGGAGGTAGATTGGATTGTCATACAATCAAAGATTCTTCAAAGATGCATTCATTTTGAAGCTCAGATGCAAGCACATGGACCATTTGGACACAAGAGTTGTCTTGTTTTTGTCAAATTTGTATTCAGTGTGAGTGGGATCAATGCAAGTCAAGTGAGTGGGTGGATACATGGGTTCCATAGTATCTAAATCCTTTATCTCAAACAATATCCATGATAAATGACACAATGGAAAGTTCAGTTGATTACAGACGGCTTTCAGATCTACTATAGCCAAGACATGTTTTTGTAGTTATTTCACCGTAGGGGAATGAAGAGAGATGAGACTATTGGTTGGCTCAATGTGTGTGGGTAAAGCATAAGCTAACACAACTGATGGAAGATTATGATGGGTTCATGTATCTTACAGGTTCAGTTGTGGTTGCAGGAACTTGGTTGTGAACATACATGATTAGAAAGAATGGCATACTTGCATTTGAAGACTACGAGAAACACAAAACCATTCTCATGTATTCACACCATGTTATAGCAACAAATGTTAAGTTGTTGAAGCATCATGCCAAACCAAAGACAAAACAACTATGAACACTTAGTAATGTTGATCATGAAGCAATATTGGATAGTCTTAAGCAAAGAGATGACCCTTTAGGAACACTTGAATAACATATTCAAGAATGGAAGGTACAATGTTTAAGTTCATTATGCTTAAGTTCATTAGTGTTCTTTATTTAATATCGATATTTTGTATACTATTGCAATGCAAGCGTCTTTAATAGTTATATTTTGTATGTAATTTTGAGATATTTTTGGCATGATTGATCATGGACCTGCTGCAACAATAGCCAACTTTGATCCTTTCAGAGAGGTATGTGACATATTACAATACTATAGATTGGTTATTCAAAGCAGCTTTTATAGTTTGCATTACCATCTCATCATCAATTAGGTCATTTTGAATAATATAGATTGGTTATTCTAAGCATCTTTTATAGTTTACATTACCATCTCATCATCAATTAGGTCATTTAGAATAATATAGATTGGTTATTCTAAGCATTTTTTATAGTTTTCATTACCAACTCATCATCATTCAAGTTGTTTAGATTAATATAGGTTTGTTAGTCTAAGCATATTTTCTATTGTGGAAATATAGATTTATCATTTGACAAATTTTGTGATATTTTTGGCATGATTGATCATGGACCTGTTGTAACAATAGCTAGCTTTGATCCTTTCGAAGAGGTATGTGGCAGATTACAATAATATGGATTGGTTATTCTAAGCGTCTTTTATAGTTTGCATTACCAATTCATCATCATTTATGTTGTTTCTAGATTAATATAGATTTGTTAGTCTAAGCATCTTTTCTATTGTGACAATATAGATTTATCATTTGACAAATTTTGTGATATTTTTGGCATGATTGATCATGGACCTATTGCAACAATAGCCAGCTCTGATCCTTTTAGAGAGGTATACAACAGATTACAATAATATAGATTGGTTATTCTAAGCGTCTTTTATTCTAAACATATTTTCTATTGTATGTAGTTTAATTGCTACCTTGATGGTTTGTACAGGTGTTTGTCACTCTAGAACGTCAACATACTACTCTTGTGGAAGACTATGCCTTGAATGCCTCCAATAGGAAATTTTTTTAAAATTTGAATTTTCAAATGTGAAACAATGTAAAAAAGTCATAACTGTGTATGGGCATAATCTATATCTAATGACATTTTTTGAAATATGGGTCAAATGTATGTCATTGTATAAAGGGTATGTTTAAAATGTAAAGGGGTATGTATTTTGGAAACTCAGGTTGAAATAGTCATATAGGTGTATGCTTTGTTACTGTTATTGGGATAATTCTGTAAGAGCTTTTTGTACTTAATTGAGCTACAACCAGAGGTTTTCTTCTTGGCTCTTTCCTTTTGGTATGCTCGTTTGAACAAGGTTTTGTAATATCTCAGGTATTTATATATAATAAATTATAGTGGCTTGCCACTTTTTCCAAAAAAAAAAGTAAAAAGGTCATGTGAAGGTCATATCCAATGTAATTGAGTCTTTGATCTAGCAAAGTGGAAACAAGGTATTTGGGTGTGCATGATGTTCAAATTGATTGGGTAAGAGTTTTTTGATGCAAGAGCTAGGTGGCTTTAAACAACACAATTACAATTAAAGAATATTCAAACTCCAATTTGATCCTCAAACCCAAACTTGGGTGCAACATCACTAAAATAAGCGCATTTTACAAAGAGACTCATATTTAAAAACTTCCCAAACCTGAAACTTCGATGGGGCAGCATTAAAAATCCTACCAAACTACCAAAACCACAATTTTGGTGAGATATGCTTTCTAAAGCTCTATTTCAACAAACCCTCATTTTTAGCAACTTTCATGAGGTTTTTAAGGAAATCAATGTTTCCAACCTTTCCACACCCTATAAACTCATCAAACACGTCTATTAGGACTTGCACAAGATTAATCCAACCTTAAATCTTGCTGCCCCCACATTTCATTGACATTAGCATGTTGTAACCACCATTTTTCACCTAATTTCACTCATTATTGTCATGCATGACAACTCACCAACTCAACTAAAGACCTTTCCAGCTCTTTAAACCCACATAGTCACCTTATATAGTCCTAATAACCTCTACCATAGCCATACCATCAAGCTACATATCATACAATAGATGGTATGGCATGTTAGCACTTTGGACTCTTAAGGGAAATCGTCAGTCCAATGTAGCTCGGAGTGATTCAGGGTATTTGGGTGCAAAAGAGGATCATCCCTAGCATAAATGTACCCTTCCAGACATGTTGGAACAGTTTGTTTGGTCGTACGAGTTGCAAAATGAAGTTGTACCACTTTGCAACTTTACACTGCTTGCATCTAACAACTTTTCCCTCAACTGAAAACTCATCACCACGAGAAAATGCCTCCGAGATAAAAAAAACTGAGAGAGGTTATTGTAGATGGTTCCAACATGATCCCATAGCCTTAGACAAAGAGTTTGTAAGTGTCACAGTTTCCGAGAAATAGCCCTTTAAAGATTGTTGTCTTTTAGCACTTTGGACTCTTAAGGGAAATTGTATGTCCAATGTAGCTCAAACCGATTTGGCATATTTGGGTGCAAAAGATGACCATCCCTAACGTAAACGTACCCATCCAGAGGTGTTGGAACAGTTTTTTTGGTCGTACGAGTTGTAGAATAAAAGTTGCATCACTTTGCAACTTTACACTACTTGTATTTGGCAACTTTTCCCTCAACTGAAAATTCATCACCACGGGAAAACGCCTCTGATATAGCAAAAACTAAGAGAGGTTATTGTAGATGGTCTCAACACTATCCCATATCCTCAGACGAAGAGTCTGTAAGCATCACGGTTTTTGAGAAATAGCCCTTCAAAGATTGTTGCCTTTTAGCACTTTCGACTCTTAAGGGAAATCGTCAGTCCAATGTAGCTCGAAGCGATTCAACGTATTTTGGTGCAAAAGAGGACCACCCCTAGCGTAAACATACCCATCCAGACATGTTGGAACAGTTTGTTTGGTCATACGAGTTGCAAAATGAAAGTTGCACCACTTTGCAACTTTACACTACATCTGACTTTTCCCTCAACTAAAAACTCGTCACCACGGGAAAACACCTCCGAGATAGAAAAAATTGAGAGAGGTTATTGTAGAGGGGCCCAATATGATCTCATAGCCTTAGATAAAAAAAATTTAGGCATCACGGTTTCTAAGTAATAGTCTATCAAAGATTGTTTCCCTTTTGCACTTTGGACTCTTAAGGGATTTCGCCAATTGAACGTAGCTCAGACTGTTGCAGTCTATTTGGGTGTGAAAGGGGACCATACCTAACCTAAACGTAACCATCGGCACATGATGGAATAGTTGGTTTGGTCATACGAATTGTAGAACAAGATTTATTTATGCCCTTACAAGTAGTTTTCAACCTCCAACCGAACTCCAAAGCTAATTTTTGTGCAAGAAAAAGATAGGAGACCATAGCTTCTTGTTTTCTTTTTAATGGAAACTGGTGGGTAGCAGAGTTAACTTCTTCAAAAACTTGGTTTGAAGTAATTTCATTCATTTTTGTGCATTTAAGAGGCATTTTACTAGAGGTCAGTTTGTGAGCCCTATTACAAGGGTTTGAGTGCATTGTTTCTTGTGTAGGGGAGGTCAGCATTATGATTTTTGGTGATGCCCTAGATGGCATTTGGGGTGTTTTTGCATGAAAAAGTGAGGTTAGAGACAGTAAACGTGGGAATTTTTTGAGGGCGGTCAATTTTCTTGTTCTTTTAAGCTTGTGCAAGGTTATTCAAGGGTGTTGTAGTTTGTGGTAAAGTATGGGGAAGTCTACAAATAGGTTTTTCAATAAACCCTTACCAAATTTGAGCAATTTGAGGGTTTTATGGAATAGGGTCTTAGAGGGAAAGTTCTAGAGGATAAATGGGAAAATTTGATATTTTTTCATCTGTTGAGTGTTTCCCCAATAAGTTTTAGGGTCTGTGAAGTGTTCCAAGGGTGGTTGCTTTGGAAATTTGGCCTATTTGGCTAGGTTGAGCAACATAGTTTGCATGATTTGTGAAAGTTGTTCCAAAGGAGTCCTATGTGAGTTTGAAGTATGTTGAAGGGGACTAAAATGGGTGTCTAGAATGATGATTATTTTCAAGATTTGTTAAAGAGATCTGAGAGTTAAGTTGATAAAGGTGTTTAGGAATCCCTTGTATTGTGAAAGTGAGTGGTTTTCCATCCTTGGTTGCATCAACTAACCATCAACTAGTCATTTGTTTCCAAGGTGCTCCTACACCATTTTCCAAGCATCCATATAGCTTGTTTGAAAGAACCTATTTTAGGATTTTAGCCATAGCAGCAAGGTAGTGAACTATTTGATAAAGTGCTTTGGTAGATGTATGAAAAATGTGGTATCATATACAAGGCAGTGAACTATTTGAAAAAATGCCTCAAAAAAAGGTGGTCTCATGGTGATGGAATGCCATGACAATCTATACAAATTTTCTTGTCATGGGATTCCATCACCATGAGACCACATTTCTTTGAGGCATTTTCTTTAAACAATTCATTACCTTGTCTATATTATTGCTTACTATTATGCTTTGTTAGATTCTTTCCAAGCATCTATAACTTGTTCGAAATCACTTGTTTTAGGATTTTAGCCATAGCATCGAGGAAATTAAATGTTTGATAGAATGCTTTGATAGACATGTATGAAAAATGTGGTAGCATAGACAAGGCAGTGAACTATTTGAAAAAATGCCTCAATGAAATGAGGTCTCATGGTGATGGAATGCCATGACAATACACAAGGCAGTCAATTGTTTGAAAAAATGCCTCAAAGAAATGAGGTCTCATGTTGATGGCATGCCATGAGAATCAAAATTGCTTTTGATTGTCATGGCATTCCATCACCATGAGACCTAATTTCTTTGAGGCATTTCTTCAAATAGTTCATTGCCTTGTCTATGCTATTGCTTACTATTATGCTTTGATAGAATTTTTCCAAGCATCCATAGCTTGTTTGAAAGCACTTGTTTTAGGCTTTTAGCCATAGCAACAAGCTACTGAACTGTTTGATAAAAAGCTTTGGTAGACATTTTTGAAAAATATGGTAGCATAGACAAGGCAGTGAACTGTTTGAAAAAAATCCTCAAAGAAATGTGGTCTCGTAGAATTCCATGACAAGAAAATGCCATTGACAACTGCTCCTAGTTATTAGTTATGCAATGTGAAGTAATTGCATAATTGCTTAGGTTGACTTTGTAAAAACTATATTGTAATTGATTTTTTTCATCTATTGGCATCTAGTTGTTAGTTATGCAATGTGAAGTAATTATTTGAGTTTGAAAGATGTGCAATGCAATGTAATCAATGATATGAATATAAACTACATAATATAACCATTCTTTTTTATGCTATTGTACATTGATATTTAAGCATTGCTCAAGATTAAATTTTCAAAGAGTTTAATCATGAACATGAGGAACAAATTAAATTTCAATTGTCAACTTCTATATATCAAATTATCCAATAATCAAGTGTATGTCCATATACAAAAATGGCATCGACGCCAACTCAAACAAAGTTTTACAAAATGTGGCATATTCCATCTCGATATCTATTCAAAATTTACATGCCAAAATGTCTATCTCATCCTAAACTACTAGTGGATCATCAAAATGGAGCCTCTTTGAGGCACTCTTTGGCTCTGAAGGTAGCTGCACAAGAAAAATTCAAACCATATTTGAGATTAGTTATACTATATAATTTAAAATTGAATAATTAACATCAAAATCAATATACATTGAATTTTAATTGAACTCTAAAATTGAAATTTTGATTACCTAAAATATACATCTCTTCAAAGGGTCAGGATTCTTAGAATATGCCTCTCTCAAAGAACCAACCAAACCAACTTTTTAAATGTCAATCTATATATGTGAATAAAAACATAAAATTGATCCAAGTTAGCATACGATTGTCGGTAATAGGAACATATTTACCAAACAAAAAATAAAATAAACACATACCTCTTTAGGCTGATCTTTTTCTTTATCTCCTTGAGGTGTTTCAACACCTCCTCCTTGAGGTGTTTCAACACCTACTCCTTGAGGTGTTCCAATACCTACTCCTCCAGGCATTGTGACACTTGTCAACAACAATGTATAGCTTATAACCGCCTATACATAAAAATGACAAGTACATATGAAACTACCAATCTATGTCGATGTATGTATAATCAATATAAGATCTTAAAAATATTAATTCAATCAAATTTGAGTTAAATTACCTTCCCCTTATCTATCTTTGTGCCTCTATAGTATGGACAAGGCTGCACCTCTCTCGCACTAGGTATTTCCTACAAGAAGAAAATAAGATAAACATCTAAGTTATTATATAATTTCATTAATGACAATTCAAATGAAAAGCAAGTATATAATAAAAAAATGTAAATGAGTGAGTGCGAAAATATATATTGTGTGCATGTCGAGGCCAAATGAAATGGCCCTAAGGGTGCTATCAGTCACCTGTGTGAGCTCCTCCTCAAAAATCAATTGTTAAATAGACCATGTAAATAAATATTAGTACTTGATACTATATCTTATTAATATTCATTTAAAAACAAATGCAAGTTATGAATTTACAACTTAAATATTACCTGTGTCACTATTCCAACGTCCCCCTCTCTAGTAGGAGAGGACTTAGTAGGGTGTGCTCCACTCCCCTACATCTACTCTCCTATAATGTCCACATCATGGAGGTTATAATCAGAAGTGCCCAAGGGATGCTCAACAGGTTGTACAAGAGGACGCAAGCATATCTGGTGGCACATAATGCAAGTATGTGGCACACAAATATGTGGACCTGAGGAGGATGATGCATTAGCACTCGATCCATCGCCAACATCACCAGAATGTGGCTGAGCTACTGTAGAAGTATGTGAAACCAAAAGACCACTCAAAGAGTGAATAGCCTGAATAGTCTATGTGGATGCATCCTCAATAATATCTGGATGATGGATTGGAGGTGGCGGAGGAAGGGGAGGAGGGGGAACATATGGGAACTGGACTACTCTAACTACCCTTGGTCTATCTTGGAGCATACCTCCACTGACACCCTGGAAGGGTTTAATGTCAAAGTAATTGACATGATGCCCTAACACAAACTCAACGGATAATTTTTTAATAAAGAAAAATGGTATATCACTAGTTGTTCGGTGGTTTATCAAAAAACATACACCAACGATCCCAAAAGTCATCTACAATGTCTTTATTCATGCACCATTTTATAGAAAGTTTTAACTAGTTTATTAACATTAACTGGCAAACTGGTGTGGGGGTTAACGAATAAAGAGGCAATTTGGGCTTTTGTTATTTGGAGATCTTTCACATCATTGTAAGACAATCCACATGAGTAATATTCCCTCATGGTTTCTCGCCACGAAAGAAAGGCATATGTTGGGTGGAGAGGGTTTCTATATTTTTAATTATTTCCTGCAATGTGTTTGTCATCTGGGATAATCAAGGGATTGTCTTATAAACATCACAAATTCCCTTCAATTGCTCTAATTTTTCACCAATTAAGTCTTCAATTAATGGCTACAAAGTGGTGGATCGTATGGAATTTGTGCATTTTCATTCTCAGCCATAATACCTGATTAAAGTTAAAAAGTAATTAATCTAATTGAAATTACACAATATAAATGAAATTATTGTAAAAAATCCCTAGTTTTTAATAAAAATCCAAAAAAAACCCTACTTTTTAACAAAAATCCATAACAAACTCTAGTTTTTAATAAAAATCCATAAACAACACTAGTTTTTAATAAAAATCCATAAAAAATATTAGTTTTTAATAAAAATTCATTGTAAACTCTAGTTTTTAATAAAAATTAATAAAAAACCCTACTTTTTAAAAAAAATTCATAAAAACTACATAAAATTATACAAAACTAATAGGAAAATAGATTAAAACAAAAATAAAACCAATAACTTATCCTAGAAATTGGATATCTGCTTGAAATCGGATATCTGATCTGCAAATGTCACCCTCATTGCCCGCACTCAGCTTTAAAATGCTTCAAATGATTTTAAAAGCCCGCTTCAATATCTATTTATACGCACTTCAAATCGGATATCCAATTTGGATCGAATATTTGATATCTAATTCTTGCCTTAGGCATTGCTTTGGAGCAATGTACTGACACCTAAGCCAGAAAAAAGTCAACTCAAGATTTTTGTGTTTTTTAGTCAATGCAAAACACAACTTTTTTCACATCGCCACTTTTTGGCCCATCATGATCCTGCACATACCTAGTGGCGTGATGTAAAAGTAGGTTCCTTTTAGGAACTCAAATCAAAATATTCCTACATTTCTCTTTCCATCAATATGAATGATATTCAATGCTATTTGATGATTCTAAAATGAGTGTATTTGAATACCTTTAGTAATAAATTGTTAAAACACACTTTTTAGTCATTTTAAGGTAGGAAGGGCTAGGTGGCAATTGCCCCAAAATTTAAAATTGAATTATGAAAAGCTAGAATCAAATTAGTGACTATGTTTGACCTCATCCCCAATTAAATGACTTGGAACATGGAAATGGGAAAATCGAGTAACATAATGTATAGGGATATGTGTATGCTTAAATGTGTAATATGAGTGAATATACCAAGATATGCACATATATGGATAAGGTATAGGTAAATGATTACAAATATGTATGTAGAATAAAAAAAGTCTATTAGAATGTGACTAACTTTACATAAGATTGTGTCATTTATCAATATATAAATGCACTAACCCATTCTCTTAAGTAAGAGACTAAATGAAAAATGATATGTATTTGTAAATTTCACTATTACAATAATATATTTTAAAATTGTGTTCTTTGTGTTTTTGTTTTAATGCACATGGTCATGATATAACACTTTGTGCCTTACTACCATTCTAGAATGTTTCTTGGTGTAATAATTTTTTTAGCATATTATTAATATTAACTAAACAAAAGAATATTCCAAAATTCCTTATAAATTATTGAACAAATAACAATATTATTTACATTATATATTATTTTATATGTACTTCATAATATATATATACATTTTTGGCCAAAACATATGAAAAAGAGGCACTATTTTTCCAATACCAAATTTACCCACCACTTTGGAGGTATATTCCTTCATCATTAGTAGAATCCTTTGTGATCTTGGTATGCATTTAAATTTCCTACAATAAATAGCATTACATCTTGAAGATAGAAGTTTTATTCACTTTTTATAATTTATTGTGATAATAATTCCTTATATTTTCATCAAAATGCTTATCATGTTCATATTCTTCAACATAAGCCTCCCTTATGAATGGTTCCAACAAAATTACCATAGCCACATTTTGGGCCAAAATGTATAGGTAAATGATTGCAAATATGTACATATGTAATATAAATATTTGCAACCAACCCAAAATTTAAACTTGAAGTATGAAAATCTATAGTCAAGTACATGTCTATGTAGTTGACCTCATGCCCATAGAAATGACTTGGAGCATAGAAATGGCCAAATCAAGTGAGTAAGATAATGTAGAGGAATAGATGTATGCTTAAATGTGTAATATGAGTGAATATATCAAGATACACATGTATATGGATAAGGTATAGGTAAATGATTACAAATATGTATATGAAATAAGAAAAGGCTAGGGTAAAGTGGCTAACTTTACATAAGATTGTGTCCTTTATCAACATATAAATCCAAACTAACCCATTCTCTTAAAAAAAAAGTAAAAAACTAAAAGAAAAATGACATGCATGTGTAAATTTTAATCTTACAATAATATATAAAGTACATAGAAAATAATGTCTAATACAAATAGCATTGCTATTTGTTCAATAACTTATAAGGAACTTTGGAATATTCTTTTGTTTAGTTTATAATAATAATTTACTAAAACTTTTTTCTTTTTTTTATACCAAGAAGTATTCTATAGTGGTATTAAGAGACGAAGTGTTATGTTGTGACCATGTACATTAAAACTAAAACACAACCAACATATATTCTGAAAAAAAATATAAAACATATCTTTGGCCAAAGCACATACCTTGAAAAAGGAGCACTATTTTTCCTAGACCAAATTAACCCACCACTTGGAGGTATATTCATCCCTTGTTAGTAGAATCTTTTGTGCTCTTGGCACACATAATTTTCCTATCATAAATAACAACACATCTTGAAGATAGAAGTTTTCTTCACTTTTTATAATCTTTTTGTATAAAATTTCTTATATGTTTCACCAGAATATTTATCATGTTCATATTCTTCAACATAAGCATCCTTTATGAATGGATCCAACTAAAATACCTTAACCATATTTTGGGCCAAAATGTATAACTATACATGTTTGTAAATATGGGCAAGGTATAGGTAAATGATTACAAATATGTATAAGTATAAAGGTAAATGGAAAATGACATGCATGTACAAATTTCATCATTACCATAATATATGAAGTAAATAGAAAGTAATGCCTAATTAAAATAACATTTTTATTTGTTCAATAACTTATAAGAAAGTTTGGAATACTCTTTTGTTTAGTTAAAAGTAATAATTTTGTAAAACTTATCCTTGTTTAGTTAAAATTATACAATGGCATTAAGGCACAACGTGTCATGTCATGATCGTGTATATTAAAACTAAAGCACAACCAACATATATTAAAAAGAACTATAAAATAACCCTTAGCTAAATAAAATCAAATATTCTTAAATAGTTCTAAATTAAAAATAAAATATTTTAAGTAAAATAACCCAAGATTGTATCTTTCTAGTATTTTTATATAAATGTAATTAAGATATCTTTAGTTACCTAAATAAATTTGAAATATTTGTTGTTGGCTAAGAATTTTTTAACTAATTTCCTATCCATAATTTATTAGAAAGCACAAAAATGTGGGTTGGGGTGTAATCTTCTTTAGGTTAGGGAATGTGACCTATATCCATGTTTTCTCTTCTAGAATGCACTCGACTATGATCATCTTAACAATGTTGAGCCTCATTGCCTCCTAGGTATTATGAATTTTATTTTGGTTACCTAGACTATCATATTGTACCAAGGTGGAGGTATTTTCATAGTGTATCAAATTATAATGTGTTATTATGATTGAATTGTGTAGTTTCTGAGTCAAACTCATTAATCTATATTTTATGATTAGTGGTTCATATGAATCTATCTCTTATGATAATAAATGGTCCACTTAGCACCCATTGCATCTAGGTGATGCTCATAGGGGTGAAGCATTGGAACTTCCTAAGAGGTCACCCATTCTAGTACTGCTCCAACTCAGGTATGCTTAATCATTAGTTCCCTTGAGATCAAGCCCATTTAGCTTGCTACCCCATTTGTGAAACTTTTTAGCAAGTGTTGTGTCTTAACCATTTATTATAAAATCCTCTTTAGCTTATGTAATGACAAGTAAGAGGTTATTTTCACATTGTTGAAAATTATGATGTTTTATCAAGATTCAACCATATTACTTTTTAGTTAAATTCATTGACCCATATTGCATAAACCCATCTCCTATAAGCATGAATGGTACATTAAGCACTCATTGTATCTAGGTGATGCCCATATGGGTGAAACATCGAGACTTCTCAAGAGATCACCCATCTCATACTACTTGGACTCAAACATGCTTAACCATGAATTTCCTCCAAAGTCAAGGCGACTTAACTTATCACTGGGCATTTCCAAAACCTTTTGTAACTTTGTTGTGTCTTATGAATTATTAGTAGAGCCATTTTAGCTCATCCAATGACCATCAAGATGCTTTTTTTTATAACGTATCAAATTATGGTGTTTTATTAAAATTCAACTACCTAATTTTTAAGTCAAACTTGTTTACTCATATTTCATGAATAGTTCACCCATAATTCCATCTTTATGATCATGAATAGTTAACTTAGCACTCATTTCATCTAAACAATGTTCACATAAATGAAAAATGAAGAATTCTTGAAGTGATCAAATTAAATTCATTTACCTCACCGGCCTCTTTTATAAAAACCTTTAAAAGCATTCATTATACAACTATTACAATCACTATTAATAAGAAGGGTATGGTCTGATCTGTGACCAACCTCTAACTGCCAGGTGGACTATGATCTAAAAGACCGTCAGAATCGCTCAAGCCTTGTTACTGTCCTAAGAACATCTAGGTTGTAGGCCTGCCAATTGTGAGATGGACAATCAGCTTTCCAATAATGTCAAGCTTCGAGTCATGCAATGGCTTCCCCTGCCAAATCAGAAGTAGGCTATTACTTTTTTCAAAGAGGTCAAGGTTCGAAACGTGTCCAGGCTTTCCCTAGACTGTGTTGAATGGTGATGGATTCTCAGCCTCTATTTACTTTACCAGGTGTGACGTGAACGGGTGATTTGGTTGAAGTGGTCCGAAATAAAAACAAAAGAGCAGACAATTGATTCGCAAAATCGCAATGCCTTTTAGCTTGATTTACCATGTTTCTACTTGAAACTTGTACATATTTAAGAACTCTTGAATAAGAGAATGAAATCTCGTCATTATACATTCCTGTAAGAAATTACTCTTCTCACACTCCTCAATGGACTTCTGCATTTGTCACAGAGACAATGACGGCCAGTATATTCCCTAAAACATACAAAAAGCAAAAATAAAATTGCTTCACTAGTATTTCTTTACAAATCCGGGTTTTCCCTGAACCTAAAACTCTCTCCATAACCGGCATTCAAATAAAATCTCTTTAATTGACAAACGATGGCTCTCTAAAAGCACATTCAACAGATAACACAAGTATTATGATATTCATCTCTCACAACAGTGTACTCATATGGTCTCCCAAGAGTGTACTCAACAGTGTACTCATATGGTCTGTAATAGTTGTAATAGTAGTTCACGGGGACATACACAACTTCAATTTTTGGAGCCTCTGCTCTGTTCTCCTTTTTTGCATCGGCTTGGGGTTTCTTCTCCTCTTTTTTCGGGCCCTCTTTCTTCTCCTCTTTTTTGTCGCCCTCCTTTTTCTCCTCTTTTGCAGGACCCACGCTCATCAAATCTGCGAAGCCAAATTTCCTAAGTTTAGAGACCAAACAGACCGGATCCACGTCCCCTATCACAGTGATCTTCTTTTCCTTCATGTCCACCGTCACAGAATCCACCCCTGCAGTACAGATATTCATCAGAGTTTACAGCAGAATGAAGTTTTAATTTCAAGGTTTGAAAGCAAATAGGAAGAGTTATCATACCCTGGAGATGTGCAACCCACTTGAGGACCCTTTTCTTGCTGCTCTCGTCCTCAATGGCCAATTTTAGCACTATTTTCTGCACAACAAAACCATTAGCTACCCCATCACAACTTTCATTAACAATGTAGAGTGAAAAGGAGGACATTTAAATACCTTCGTTGCCATGGAGAGGTTGATAACCTTCAGCAGAATGTAAGGAATTTCAAATGGAATGAGAATGCAGGGAATAGGAAGGCCCTAACAGGGTTTATATAGAGGCGGAAGGAGAGAATGTCCAAGGAATGGAAGGGTCGCGGTAAGAGGGCAAAGACTATCCAGCCCCCAAAATGGCATGGTAAGGGGGCTGGCATCCATCGGCATCCATCCAGCATATAAACGTACGGTAGAACTGGGAACTGTCAGCCAAGTTTTGATTTTAACGCCCGTTCGTAACCTGCCGCCAGGGAAAACCAAGTGGGCCGTGGTCATCTACCGTTATTAATGGGGAAATTTAATCGTCAAGTACTGTCACAATTTCGCCTAAATTTCCGGCTGTTTTTTCTCACGGCTTGTAGTATAATGTAAACTTGTACATGTGTTTTTTTTCACCGTAATTTGAACTCCATCTGCACACTTGATTATAACTAAAGATATTATTTATTTTTAATAAAATCATGAAATTTGTATATTTGAAATAGTTGTTTCTATTGTTCTAAATGAGTAATGATTAATTATTATTTTTAAATAATTATGAAAATATAATGAATACAATATATTTTATGCCTATATTTTATTTTTTTGATAAATATTTATTTTAAATATTTTTATTTATTAATAAATTATTAATTTTATAATATAAATTTTTGGAAAAGTTAGTAATTTTTTTTATAAAATAATTCATATAATTTATAAAATAATGTAAAATTTTCAATTTTTAAATATTTAAAATGATTAGAAGTTATTATGTTCATATTTCAATGTCTATGTTTATTAAACATTAATATATAAAAACTACATTAAATAAATGGTAGTTGATGAATAAAATTGAAAACCTAAAAACATGTTGATTATATATCTTTAGTTATAATCAAGTGTGCAGATGGAGTTTAAATTACGGTGAAAAAAAACATGTACAAGTTTACATTATACTGCAAGCCGTGAGAAAAAACAGCCAAAAATTTAGACGAAATTGTGATAGTAGTTGACGATTAAATTTCCTCATTAATACTTGCTAACGGTAGATGACCTCGACCCACTTGGTTTTCCCTAGCGGCAGGTTACGAACGGGCGTTAAAATCAAAACTTGACTAACAGTTCCCAGTTCTACCATACGTTTATATCATGGATGGATGCCAGCCCCCTTCCCATGCCATTTTGGGGGTTGGATAGCCTTTGTCGAAACTAGTTGGAAGGGTCAAATTCAAAGCATTTTCACTAAATCTGGTCATGGGTGACGTCTGATCCGTACACGTACGGAGTGACGTCCGCATCTTCCAGGAAGGTGCTGAAAGTTGGGGGAGCCGCCTAGATTGTCGCTTCATTTGGCAAGTTGTGGCAAGTAACAAGAATTATTTTTGTTGAGCATGGGGTCTCGGAAACAAAATACCTAGCAGCCTTTACTTTATACATTTCAAATATGATGTTATATAAACTCATTAATTATAGAGTGACTGCACTTCAACTTTTTATTAATTAATTATAGTACATTTCAAATTTCAATCAATTAATAATTACTATTAAATGAATGACATTTGGTTTAAATACAGGATACAAGCATGTTAAATGTGAGGGAAGGAAAGTGAATGGTTGGTAGGGTTTATCTATTGAGAAAGTAGGGGAGAGAACCCACTAGTTGAGCATGTTTCAATAGTTGTCATGGTAGTTGTTTATATAATGCCTAATATTTTTATCAATATTAGACCAATAGTTGTGACTTTAAAGTTGTTAGTGTTGATGATGAATACCCATAATTAAACAAAATAATCTATATGACCTAAAAAGCAACCAATGATGTGATGTCACATTAGCGCTCAACTATTGGGTGATGTGAATGCACAAGTATTGTTATCACTTTTTGGGGGGGCTTTTTTGGACACCTTGACAAAATGTATGCTTGATGTGGCATCATATTTGATGATGTGGCCCTAAAACCTTAGCTATAAGCAGGGAACTTCCAAGTAAGTTGTTGTAAGAAATTGGGAGTGAATTGAAATTTCCATGTAGGATAATTAGAAGCACGAAATTAGGATGCTCAACTATTGGATCCTCTCTGTAATTATTATTTAGTTTAATTTTGAGTAAATTTATGTTATATTTTGTTAGTATTTTTTTTTATATTAGTATAAATATCTTAAATACATCTATTTAA
Organism: Sequoia sempervirens; assembly: GCA_007258455.2. Taxonomy (NCBI): domain Eukaryota; kingdom Viridiplantae; phylum Streptophyta; class Pinopsida; order Cupressales; family Cupressaceae; genus Sequoia; species Sequoia sempervirens. Next base: position 15,344,356 of record VDFB02274714.1, read on the forward strand.
AAAATGTGAAGAGATATCACTTTAAAGCTATTTTATTTATTTAAGAGTTGTTTTATTTTAGTTAGAATAATTTTATTTATTATATTTGTGAACACAAATATTTTTAGTTTGGTTAATTATTTTACTAATTAAATTTTATATCTTCATTTAATTTGTGTCCATCAAATTTTTAATTATTAACAAATGAAAACATATTATATTTCACAAATCAAATTATTTCTTCTTGACTCATAATTTTTTTAAATAATTAACTTTAAATTTTAAACTCTAAAAAATTATAGGTCTTCCTTATATATATATATATATATATTACATACTCTCTTTTTTTTAAATATTTTGTTCATCATTAAATATTAATATTTTAACATGCAAATAGCTATCTAATTTATGGTAATAGGTAGGAGTTACCTTTAAATATATATTTAAGAACTTGTCAAATTCAAATGAAAAAATATGAATGCATTTATTAATAAATACAATAATTTTTTTTTGTCTATATAAAGTATTGTACTATTCAATATTTATGTTTTGATTATAAATTATTTTACTTACATTGATATTTATGTCGACACAAAATTATTTATGTATTCAATATCATATTTAAAACTAAGACATATAAACATCAAATATCAAGTGTACAAACCCTTCTATAAATTTGTACATATCATTTTCAGCAAGTAAACCAAAAAAATCTCTTTCAATAAATTTTTGTAATAGCACTTCATCCAAAAACACCTCTTTCAACAAAGTTTTGTAATAACACTTCATTCAATGTATGTATCCTATGACAACACTAAATAATCACTACATACACAATACAAGACAAGAAAATAGTTTAAAATGCATATGTAAACATCCAAATATCAACATCTTATGTCCAATTTATAAATCTAAATGACTCAACTATTACACTTATTTAAAAAAAAAATTAACTCTTATGTGTGATCCTACCTCCAAGATGTGGACATGGTGTAAGGGTCACCATCATAAAATGCAAATCAATAAATAAAATCTTGAAAGAAAAAGATAAATCCTTCATAGATGCAAACCAAGTATAAAAAATTAAACAAAGTTCAATCCATGCACAAAAAAAAATCAATATGATACAAGTCATAAACGAAGGAATATGAGAAAAAAATATTTTGAAAAAGTTGTAATTTCTGTTGTTGAAAGAAATAATGTTTGCACCGAATTTGTTCACAATAATTTATTATTTTTCATTATCTTTATATTCTTTTATTAGTATTGGATATAGAAAAGTCCTAGGTCTATTGATTAATTTCATTAATAATTTATACATCAGCATATTTAACACTATCTATGTACACTTGATCTATTTACTTTAGATTTCATATAACATAAACAACAAATTTGAAATTATTAATTTTTTTATACACTATTACTAACTATACTAAAAATCTAAGTTTGATAATATATATCATCATCAATTTATTTATTAATTATTATAATTTTATTCTTACATTATTATATATATCATGATACTTGTTTAATAAATCAAAACCCATTCACATGTATCATTTTATTGATTATTTAGTGCTATCTAATGAAATCTATATTAAGAAATGCCAATTTCCTTTTTCAACATAGGGTTGGAAATGCCCTTCCATATATTTATATTCCCTTTATGATAATTGATCCCTTTCAAGGTCTTTATATTCATTAGGCAAACACGTTTCATCCCTAAATAATCTATCTTAAAGGTAGTATATACTAAAATTTAAAATTTCTCCAAGTTTTAATCCCCTATTCATGATTTGTTCATAACTCTTTCATTTATTTGTACATTATTCTTATAATAGATTTTTTGCCATATGGTTTTAATAATTAGCTTAGAATTTTTATTTCTAGTTATTTTTTAAGTTTGACTTAATGTATTCAATTTTTAAAATTTTATGTAATGTTATTTTTTAAACTACATTATTTTTCCTAAATATAAGTTAAAGTTTTATTTTGTCACAATAAGTTCTACATTTAGAAATAGGAATAATTGATTAAGAAAAATTTATAAATAGGAGGGTAATAGGTTTTAATCTAGCATGTCTAATATTTTAATATAAAATTATAGATAAATGTTCAAAAATAAAAATGGATATTAACGCTTTCACCAAGTTGTATACATCATTTACTCTATAATTGTTTAGATAACATTAAAATATTAAACGTAAATCTCCTCATGTTTCACATGTCCATTTCTTTATTCTTTTATTTATAATTTTTAAAGTTCATACTTTATATATGTCACTATATAGATTTTAATTGAAGCTTATAAATATACTTTATATTTTACTCTACGCATACAATGTATTTTAGATGGATTATAAACACCTTAAATACCATGCAATATTCAAAGGGTAATTGAGTTCAAAGACTAAAACCTTTGCTAAATCACAAAATAAGGGTGAAACTTTATTATAATCTTGAAAATGAAAATTTGACAATTGACATGCAAGATGTGTAGATGATTGGAGTTTCTACTACCTCTAAAATGTTTCCCTTAAGAGAAATACAATAAAATTAGGCATGGATCACACAATAAAATATATTGAGGATAATGGGTACTCTATTTAATGCCAAGAAGAGGGGAGTTTGTACAAATCTTTCATATTGGTTTCAAGGTATTACAACTACAAAAAAGAGGGACCCACCCTCCATACTATTCAATAAAGAAAATCTAGAGATTATTATTGGAAAAAAAAGCCTACAAATCCCTTAGTAATTAGATTTTAAAAAATTTCCACCACTAAACACATACATATTTACGCATTAACCCTTTAAGGAGATTATTGCATAATATATCAACTCCTTCATGTAGTGCATGTAGATATTAATGTGTTTGGTCTAGTAATAATGAAGTTAGTTCTTTGAGGTCTAGATGGCACTCCATTCATCATAGAAGACTAATGATATCTAAAAAGGAACATAAAACTCAATGAGGATATTTTTAAGCTAAAGATCCTCAATGGTAGAATTAAATTCCCCAAATTATTTGTCATGTCCCTTTTTCTTAATAATTTTTTTATGGATGAAAATTACCTATTTTTAATCTCCTCATTTTTCGATATTCCAATTTTATGTATGTATTTTTCCCTTCTTCCTCCCCTATGTTTTTTAAGTCCCTAAATTCTCTAAGCATTAGGGAATGTTCAATATTTAAAGTTTTGAATGTCCTCATCTTGACATGTCTTATTGTCTAAGTTTGATTTTCCCTAATTTTCTTTAGTACCATAATTTTAGACTTATCATTCTCACTGTTCCTTTATTTCATTCCCCAAAGGAGTGTCAAATATTCCTTTACCTAGGTACTATTCTTGTGTCATTACCAACTCCCAACTTATGATTCCATATCCCTACCCACTTGCTTTGTGAGAGTTAGACTTGTGGCCTTACCTCTGTGAGGGCACATGTTTCTATCATGTTGAATCTTGAACCCCATCAATAATTTCATTCTTTTCATTAGATTTTAACTTTCACTCATCCCCTTACCAAGGTACTCCTCCTTATGTATCTCTTGGCATTTGATGCCTAGAAAATTTCTCACGCCCTATCAAAATTGGTGGCATAGGCTTCCATTGATCATGGTACACCAAGTATGAGCTATCCTTTATCCTAAACATTTTCTATTGTCCTCTTTTCATGGTCAAACATTCTTTCTTTTATCTACCTTATTGGTATAAGTTCTTAGTCATCCCCAATCTTAAAAAGTTAAAACTCTATAGTGGAGGAAAAATGACACCCCCCTCCTCCTCAAACGGCAAGTGTTCCTCAACTACCTCAAGGGAATAGCTCAAGTGACAAAGAAGGACAAAGGGGTTTTGCTAATATTTTGCATTTTATGATGATTTAAGGAATAAAAGTTTTAGATATCGAAGGAGTAGACTTCAGAGGTCTCATGAGAAAAGTGACTAGCTCTCGGCCAAGGACATCCCTGTGGTGCATTGTATTCTCATATGTCCACTAAAAATAGAATTTGATAACAAAGACATAAAAGAATCTATTAACTGTTAGGAGGCTAAAATCTAAAGGTTATGCTAAATTAATAGAATAATGAAAATAATAAAAAATAACTAACATGCGTAGATTAAATAAGATGAAATAAAATGACAAGATGGAAAAGAGGAGAAAGAACTCACAAGAAGTCCAACACTATGAGGGCTCCCATAATGCTTCAAATCAACAACCTGCACACACAGAGAAGGGGGGAAATGTTGGGGTTGTTAATGCAAGCAAGGTGGTTGATAACCTTCCTTCCAACTCAAAATGACCCAACACAACAAGGAAATCTGCCCTTGAACACACAAACACCCAATTGACCCTTAAGACATCACTAGAGGCTTCTAACCTTCAAAAATCAACAAATGGATATATCTTTTGGAGAAGGTCGTACAAAGGAAAACCAAACATAAATCAAGGTTCACCACAAACCCCAAAATAAAATCTCAAAAGGCTTCAAGTGTTTTCTTCAAAACAACATTCAGAACCATTAAATCGCCCTTGTTTTAGGCTACTAGATTAGCCTTGTTTTTCAAAGGAAGTACTTCCTATTCACTTTGTTTTCACCAAAGGGTGAAGCCATAATAGTGGTTTACACTTTGATGGAGGAAGGAAAATTGAGAAAAAATGACCCCATGGCAAAAAAATTGGTTTTAGGGGTTTGCATGAACCTACATGTTCGACCGAACCATAAAGGGGTTCGACCGAACTAGGGTTTGAGCGAACCCATTAACTATTGGGCCCACATTTCCCGCCCAAAAAACAAAGGGAAAATGCATATTAGTGGGGGTTCGAATGAACCCTGGTTCGCTAGAACCCCTTAGTTCTAGCGAACCCCTTTTTCCCTAATTTTTTAATTTGTTCACACAAAAACCTAAAATTTTACACTTTCAAGCTCCGGTTGGGGTGAAAATGGGGAATATTTAGAAACCAAACTTGGAATCGAGTAGCCTTAACGAGCTATCCAATGAATATAATTTTAGTATGTTTTGGTTTTATTATCTATTTGTTTTTAAGTTTTATTAAATATAGGTTTTTCATCGAAAAAAAATCTCGACAAGTGGAAAAATAGAAGATTATAAAAGAAAATTTAAAAATATGAGTGCACCAATATTGAAGTCCTTGATCCAACAAAAAAGAGAAGAATTTCGATTCATACAGAAAAGTTATGCGTTATACGGTGGCTATGTCGAATTGTCATTTGATTGACTTGAAACTTGATTAAAGAAAAATATTCAATAAAAAATATCTAACCAAGTGGAAGCACTAGATATCAGAGTTAGAAATCTAAATTTGAAAGAATTGGAATTTTATCCTTCATGGAAAAAAAGTTATGCGTTATACGGTGTGCATCACTTTTTAAAAATGCTATTTTTTGAAAAAAACCAATTTTTGTGGGAGATGGAAAAAGAAGTGCAATCTGATTCCAAAACAATTGAAAAAAATATTTTTAGAATCTACAGACAAAAATTGACAAGACTCTAGTTTACATCATCTTCAAATTCCTTACGGTTTAATCGCTATAGGTGCCCGAATGTGGAGATTGTGTTAAAAAAAATATATTAGTGTCCAGTTAGGCCAAAAAGTGTAAACCACTATTGTGGGATCACCCCAAATATCCATAGACAGTCACTAGATGTGTGTCAAAAATCTCAATTCCACAATTGATTCTCATATTCAATACTTCTTCAACATTGATCCAAGAAATCCTCCTTTTTCATACAAGACACTAGGGTTTTATTGAAAATCCATATACTTGGGATTTCCAAACTAATTCAATACATCCAACAGACTCCAAATATCTTGCATATGGTCACAAATCCATCACAAGACCAGTTCCTTCACTGTTTCATCAAAACACTATCTTGACACCATCATTTCACATGGAAAAATACATTATTTGACCCTAGGGTATCATCCCAATCCACACAACCTCAACTCCCTTACTTCCTAAATCATATAAAAAATCTACTATAGCTTATGACATGCCATTCCTCTGAGGAAGAGGACAAAATAGTAGGAGAAATGGCTTATTCCATTATAAAATCACCAAAAGAGCCCTCACTGGTTTACACAATCAAATATAGAAATCTACACAGATCTCCCACAAGATCTAAAGATAGACTCTCAAATTGGATTCAAAAGGAAACTAATTCATGCTAAAATAGATCATCATGAGTTTTAGACCATAAACAATTTGTACGAGGTCATACAGTTCCAAAAAAGAACAAATTTGCAGAGAAAAAATGCATGAAGCGTTGTATTCTTATTGGATTCCTTCAAAATAGCATTCAACAAAAACTCTTCGAGCCATGGAGAGGATTTATACAGCATTTAAATTTTAATTCTAACCATACCAATTTCCATAACTACCTCTTAGACTTTTATGACCTTTCAACTTCTATAAGTTGCAATTTCTGCAATTTTTGTATGACAACATTTTTGGTATTTTTACAACTTTTCCTAAATTGACACTAATGACTAACAAAACCAAAAATTACATAATGGATGGTCTTTTAGACCTTATTTAGAGTAAGTAAACTCAAAACACCTTAATCTACCCTAGTGACCAACCTATTACATCCTCAAATGAACATTTTTTTGTCAATAAGGCCTAGGTGCTCTTGCACCATACAACCTTGCAAAAAAGAACTCATGCCACATCAGTTGTGTCTTGTACCAACTTATCCAAGCTTCACACATATTCTATAGGTCTGCAAACACTTTCCCTCGGTTCATCCATTGTTTTCTTTCAATCTAACTTGCAACTATCTTCTTTCCATCACTCAAACCTGATGTCTGACCTCTTTTCACTCTCTGATCAAAACTTGATTGCTCTCCTTTGTCTATACCTGGATTCAAACATCTGTTAGTAACCCCTTGAACTATTTTTCCCTTTACCTCAACTTTATGCTTGCAACTACCTTTATTGTCCTATCCATTTTGTTTGTTCTTCAATATCATCAGAGTCTTTGACCTGTCATCAAGTACCATTGTTTCATCAACATCATAAACCATTGTACTATCAAATCTACTCCCCACTGTACCATCAAATGTACATCTTATTGTACCTTTATACTTTACTACTTGTCCTTTCACCATGCTTCCATTCAATGGATACACCATTGTACCAACTAAAACATTCTTATTCCAATCTACTTCCAATAAACCTAACTCAACCTTTTCACCTACTACCAAAACATTTTCAAACTTCAAATCAACTGTAGTACTCACCTTTGTGTCTTCTTCACAACATTTACAAGTTCTTTTCTTCCACACATAATTACCTTGGCTTTACCCTTGACATCTTCCACAAGTGGAGTGAAAACAAACTTGCAACCATCCTTCGCTATAGTATATGTTTTTTCTCTACCATCATACATGTAAGGAAAGCTTAGGTGCGGACCAAAGTCTCCTAATGTCAAAAACTCCGGGAAGAATGCATATATGACTTTAAATTTTTCAATTTCAGTTCATTAAGATACACTTAAAAAGAATAACAAAAAAGAGAAATGAACACATACACAATTGGACACTAGATTTACGTGGGAAAACACTTACGGTAGAAAAACCCACCACACCAAGAAAAGCCTCTTTGTATTACAGTAAAGAAAATTACATACAAAGTTCAAACTTAACTTTCTGATGTCAATTTACAGCAGCAACATTCACTGATCAATCTTGTACAGAACATTAATCTCACAATGCTCTCAGAACATCCAATGAATTCACATAGATCAGAATTGTGTTCCACTCGAACAACACTTTCGTTAACTCAAACTATTCACAATCATCGACCATTGCAAAGCATAATCATTTTCCTCACAATTTGTTCATCTTCCACACAAGAACGGTCACAATAGTCCAACTGCCAACCGCTCACATTATGCTTCGCTTAGTGGTTCAAAATAGACCACGTCAGACAGTTATTCAGTCAAAACATTCAAACAGAATCGCATGTCGGTGAGACACTAGACCGTGTCTCCCCGATGCCAAAATTCCTGACTATCCTTATTAGCAAGAGTCACCACCATCGGCAAGAATCATATCAAGTTCAAACCTATCACCCAGACTCACTCTATCAGCAAGAATCATATCGAATACAAACCCATCGGCCAGACGCACTCTATCGCTAAGACATCACATCGATATCCATCTCATGTAGATCTATCGGCAATAGTTTTGCTATCGCTGAGAGTTCATAGCGAACATAAATCCATCGGTGAGATATCCACTATTAGCAAGAGTTCACACCAATCACAGAACAGTCAGAGAGACCAACGCTATCGGCAAGAGTTCTCTCCGAACACGGACCTATCGGCGAGAGGAAAGCCATCGGCAAGAGTTCTCACTGAAACCCAAAATTACATAATGGATGGTCTTTTAGACCTTATTTAGAGTAAGTAAACTCAAAACACCTTAATCTACCCTAGTGACCAACCTATTACATCCTCAAATGAACATTTTTTTGTCAATAAGGCCTAGGTGCTCTTGCACCATACAACCTTGCAAAAAAGAACTCATGCCACATCAGTTGTGTCTTGTACCAACTTATCCAAGCTTCACACATATTCTACAGGTCTGCAAACACTTTCCCTCGGTTCATCCATTGTTTTCTTTCAATCTACCTTGCAACTATCTTCTTTCCATCACTCAGACCTAATGTCTGACCTCTTTTCAGTCTTTGATCAAAACTTGATTGCACTCCTTTGTCTATACCTTCATTCAAACATCTGTTAGTAACCCCTTGAACTATTTTTCCCTTTACCTCAACTTTATGCTTGCAACTACCTTTAGTGTCCTATCCATTATGTTTGTTCTTCACTATCATCAGAGTCTTTGACCTGTCATCAAGTACCACTGTTTCATCAACATCATAAACCATTGTACTATCAGATCTACTCCCCACTGTACCATCAAATGTACATCTTATTGTACCTTTAGACTTTACTACTTGTCCTTTCACCATGCTTCCATTCAATGGATACACCATTGTACCAACTAAAACATTCTTATTCCAATCTACTTCCTATAAACCTAACTCAACCTTTTCACCTACTACCAAAACATTTTCAAACTTCAAATCAACTGTAGTACTCACCTTTGTGTCTTCTTCACAACATTTACAAGTTATTTTCTTCCACACATAATTACCTTGGCTTTACCCTTGACATCTTCCACAAGTGGAGTGAAAACAAACTTGCAACCATCCTTCGCTATAGTATATGTTTTTTCGCTACCATCATACATGTAAGGAAAGCTTAGGTGTGGAACAAACTCTCCTAATGTCAAAAACTCAGGGAAGAATGCAGATATGACTTTAAATTTTTCAATTTCAGTTCATTAAGATACACTTAAAAAGAATAACAAAAAAGAGAAATGAACACATACACAATTGGACACTAGATTTACGTGGGAAAACCCTTACGGTAGAAAAACCCACCACACCAAGAAAAACCTCTTTGTATTACAGTAAAGAAAATTACATACAAAGTTCAGACTTAACTTTCTAATGTCAATTTACAGTGGAAACATTCACTGATCAATCTTGTACAAAACATTAATCGCACAATGCTCTCAGAACATCCAATGAATTTGCATAGATCAGAATTGTGTTCCACTCGAACAACACTTTCGTTATCTCAAACTGTTCACAATCATCGACCATTGCAAAGCATAATCGTTTTCCTCACAATTTGTTCATCTTCCACACAGGAACGGTCACAACAGTCCAACTTCCAACCACTCACATTATGCTTCGCTCAGTGGTTCAAAACAGACCACGTCAGACAGTCGTTCGGTCAAAACGTTCAAACAGAATCGCATGTCGGTGGGACACTAGACCGTGTCTCCCCGATGCAAAAATTCCTGACTATCCTTATCAGCAAGAGTCACCACCATCGGCAAGAATCATATCGAGTTCAAACCTATCACCCAGACTCACTCTATCAGCAAGAATCATATCGAATACAAACCCATCAGCCAGAGACACTCTATCGCTAAGACATCACATCGATATCTATCTCATGCAGATCTATCGGCAAGAGTTTCGCTATCCCTAAGAGTTCACAGCGAACAGAAATCCATCGGTGAGATATACACTATTAGCAAGAGTTCACACCGATCACAGAACAGTCAGAGAGACCAACGCTGTCGGCAAGAGTTCTCTCCGAACATAGACCTATTGGCGAGAGGAAAGCCATCGACAAGAGTTCTCACTGAAATCATACCCATCGATAAGAGGAAAACCATTGGCAAGAGTTCTCACTGAACGAACCTGCCTATCAGTGAGAGAAACATTATCTCTAAGAGTTTATACCGAATGCGCCTATCTATTGGTGAGACCAACAGTATCTGCGAGAGATCATACCGAAAGAAAACTTGTCGGCGACACAACAGTCATCGGCAGGAGATCACACCGAAGGCATACCCGACAGTTCATATTACTCTGATATGTTCATCGGCCAGAGTCTCTTCGACAACCACTAGGAACCAACCCATCGGCAAGAGGTCTGCCCGGACGGAAAGAGATAGGAAATTCACAGCGATAGACATGTCTTGTTGATGACTCCCATTGGAAAGAGAGAACAAAAGTCTCTGCGACTTTAATCTTTTTAACACAGCTGCTGGTCGGTAAGACATTCTAAAGGTCTCACCGATTTTGCTCTTTTAGGAGTTTCATGTCAGTAAGATTGAGGCACATTTTCAAACAATCTCCCACTTGACGAAGATGTTACTGACACCTCTAGAGCACAACAAAACTACTGAAATTCATGGGCACTAAGGCTCATCAAACTGGCACACCACCTGAACTTGTTTGTGCTCACTGGCTTCGTCAATGCATCTGCAACATTTTCTAGAGTATCCACTTTTTCTAAAGAGACCTTTCCATCCTCCACCATATCTCTTACAAAATGATACTACACATCAATATGTTTCATCATGGCATGGAAAGTAGGATTTTTTGCCAAACAAATAGCACTCTGACTATCACAGTAAATTGTAATTTTCCCTGCATCAAACACAATGTTAGAACACAAACGTTTTAACCAGATTGCTTCTTTACAATCGTGTGTTTCTTCCATGTATTCTTCCTGTGTAGTGGACAAAAAGACTATAGCCTGCCACTTACTCATACAACTAACTGCACCACCATTCATCATGAAAATATATCCGCTGGTGGATCTTCTGTTGTCAATGTCCCCTGCCTAATCAGAATCTGCATAGCATCGAATGCTAAGAGTCCTCTGTGATTCAACCAAATTGCCATGGTAACACAAAGCATATTCAGAAGTTCCCTTCAGATATCTAAACACTCTTTTCACAACATCCCAATCTATTCTTCCAAGATTTTCCATAAAACGACTAAGTACTCCCACTGCTTGGGCAATGTCTGGCCTTGTACAAACCATTGCATACATGAAACTGCCAACTGCACTAGTATAAGGCACTCTGGTCATGTCCTCTATCTCAGTAGGAGATTTTGGATAGTCTTCAACAGATAGCTTCGTTCCCTACATAACTGGAACAACTAGCTGCTTGTAATTAGTCATACAAAATCTCTCCAGAACAGTATTAATATACTTACTCTGACTGAGCCAAAGTTTTCTACTCTCCCTGTTCCTGGTTATTTCCATTCCTAGAATATACCTGGCTGCACAAATATCTTTCATTTCGAACTTTATAGACAACTGAGATTTTAGATCAGAAATCATTAACTTACTATTTCCTATGAACAAAATATCATCAACATAGAGAGCAATAATATGAACATGATCATTTTCAGCTTTGTAGTACACACAATGATCATATTTTGATCTTATGAATCCCAATGACAAAACAAGAGTGTCAAACTTCTGGTACCACATTCTAGGAGATTTTTTTAATCCATATAGATATTTTTTCAACTTGCAAACTAGATTTTCTTTACCTTTTTCCACAAAGTGCTCAGGCTGGGACATATAAATTTCTTCTTCAAGGTCACCATGAAGAAATGATGTCTTCACATCCATCTATTCAATCTCTAAGTCATATGTTGCTGCAAGTGACAAAAGAAATCTGATAGATGTCAGCTTAGCTACAGGAGAAAAAATTTCTCCATAATCAATTCCCTCTACCTGGGAATACCCCTTCACAACCAACCTCGCCTTATACTTTTCCACACTGCCATTCAGACCTATTTTTTTTTTAAATACCCATTTGCAGCCAACAACTTTTCTGCCTTCAAGCAAGGGCACCAAACTCCAAGTATCATTATTTTCTAATGATGCCATTTCTTCATTCATGGCTTCCAACCAAGAGTTTGAATCAAACATTCTAAATTCCTTTTTCACAATCCTAGGCTCATCAGATTTAGAAATTAAAGCATAGGCACAAGTAGAATCTAACAAAACCCATACCTATCAGTTGCTTTCTTTCACATGTTGACCTCCTCACAGCTAGGTGAGGTTGATCTTCTTCTTGAACTCTCAACTACTTGAGCTCTCCTCGTTTGTACATTTTGAATTTTGAATTCCTATTTATCTGGTGTCGACGAATTTCAACTACATCCTTTTTATCTTCCGATTTTGTCTCTGACTGCATATCCAAAGTAGAAGGCTTCAATTCACGAAAAATAACACTTCTATTGTACAAAACCTTCTTTGTATCAGGATTCCAAAGCTTGTATCCTTTTATGCCAACACTATAACCAATAAAAATACATTTGGGTATGTGTAGGATCATGATGGGCCAAAAAGTGGCGATATGATGGGTATTTGTAGGGTATGTGGCTAACGACTTTTTTTTACCCAAAATTAATGAAACGAAAAGGGTTTTTAAAGGAGATTCTCAGCTTTCCACCAATATAAATTATGCTTTACTTTGAATTTAATAAATAATTATTATTCATTTTCTATTTGAATTACGACTAAAGTCTTGATTGATAGGCTGATTGAAAAACATCTATAGCTTTCAAATGGTATTAATTTTTTGAATTTGAAACATGTGTCACATTCTATACTTCATATACTAGAGGATTTAAAAAAATAATAATTTCATGAAGTTTTGACCAAGTTAAGGTGGTTAGACACATGAGTTTTTTATATTTTTTTAAAGTTGTAATAAAAAAATCATAATTAATTATTTACTTGGAAAAAAATTACAAAAAAATATGCATCACATCGGGACATGTGTCCTCTACTTATATCTAATATCTTATAAAAAAATATTATCATTTTATTGTGGTTAGGGTGGTCAGACAGACACCTACTTCTTATTTTTTCCCTGAAATTTAAGTACTACTGCATTGAAATTTCAAATTTTCACCAAAGAGATTTTGTTTAAAAAAAAATAAACCTAGTAGTTTAGAAACTACATTCAATTTGATAAAAAATTTATTCTTACATATTTTTGAAATAATATAGATAACTTATTCAAATTTTTACGTCAAGTTGCCTAACTCGATTTTTTTGATTTTTTTGCCACTTAAGGGCCTGTTTTTTCAATGATGATTCTGCACATACCTATTTAACAGCCTTGTTTTCCAATTTAGACCTTTTTTCATTCGGCACATATGCATATGCCTCACAGCCAAAGACACAAAGGGCTTCTTTCCAGACCATGCTTCCAAAGGTAAACGTTTTCTCAACAAGAGAGGAATTTAGAGAACGGTTTATTAAATAACATGTTGTTGCAACTGCCTCAGCCCATAACTTCTCCTCCAAGCCAACACTTCTTAGCATACTTCGTGCTCTTTCCATCACTGTCATGTTGAACCTTTCAGCAACTCCATTTTGTTGTGGAGTGTAGGGTGTAGTTTTATGTCTTTTAATCCCATGATCTTTATAGTACCTTTCAAACTCAGCAGAACAAAACTCACCGCCATTTTATGTCCTCAAACATTTTATTTTTCTTCCAATCTGATTTTCTACAAGTTTTTAAATTCCTTAAAATGACTGAACACTTCTGATTTACTTTTCAAAAAATAAACAAATGCCCTTCTTGAATAATCATCAATGAACGATACATAATATCTTGATTTAGACAAAGAAGGAACATTTACTGGACCAAAAACATCAGAATGTATATAATCAAGTAAAATCAGAAGATTTGTGAGGACTAGAGTAAAATGAAACACGGTGTTGTTTACCATATATACAATGGTCACAAAATTCAAATTCAAGGTTACAGTCATCAATCCCCTCAACCAGGTTTTTATTTTTCAAGGTTTTTAAACATTTTTCTCCAATGTGGTCAAGCCTATGATGCCAGAGCATAGTCTTTTCTGGTAGAATTTTAACTTCCATAGAGTTTGCACTATCAGGAACTTTTTCCTCCTTTTCTCCATGAGTAGCCTTCTGTGACTTTACAGAGACACTATTGCATTGAACAACAAGTGCATCCAGCTTATACAAAGTACTAATACGAGCACCCCTAGCTTGCACCATTGAGCCTCTAGTCATCTTGCAGCCATTTCCAGAGAATGAGACCTACACTCCAACATCGTTTAGCTTACTAACAGAAAGTAGATTTTCAGCCAGACCTGGTATATGCATTACATCATTGATTCCCTTCACTCTTCCACTAGGGAAATGAATTCTGACTCTTCCACGACCAACTATTTCTAGAGATGAATCGCTTTCCAAATACACCATTCCACCATCGTATTTTCCATACTTAGTGAAATAGTCTCTATGAGATGTCATGTGGAAAGATGCTCCAGAATCAATCATCCATACATCATCTAATGTCTGTGTAGTCAAGGCTACAATGAAAATGTCTGCATCACTCTGAGAAGAATCATTGTCGGAAGAATACTTCTTATTTTTCTCCTCTTTGCAATCCTTTTGGACATGACTAAGTTGCCACAATTCCAACACTTCACCTTGGACTTTTAACTAGGAGACTTTGATCTCCCCTCTTATTTGGATTTGGAGTTCATGTCCTTCTTCTTGCCTTTTTCTTTTGATCTGCCTCTAACAACAAGAGCCTTCTTCGCCATCTCAGAAGATTTTCTTCTCTTCTCTTATGATAACAAAGAAGCAACAATATCTTCCATCTTAAAAGAGGAAGTAGTACTCCCAATAGCCATCACATAGTGATCCCAAGAATCTGACAAAGAACACAACAGTAGCATACATCGATCTTCTTCATCAATCTTTACACCCACAGATGCCAAACTCTTTGAGCCAATATTTATGAGTGATGGTTCACATGATCCCATCTCTCATTAACATGAATGTAACATTTAACACAATTTATTTAGGTGATGCTCAAAGGGGTGAAACTGTGGGACTTCCTAAGAGGTCACCATTATAGCACTACTTTGATAAACATTCTTAACCATTTAGTTTCCCCCAAGATCAATCCCACTTAGTTTTCCACCTCATTTGCAAAAACTTTTATTGTGCCTTATGAACCATTCATTATAGAGCCCCTTGTCTCTTCTAATTTTTTTTGCTACCTAAGAGTAATGGCATTTAAATAAATATTTGAAGGGATATCAACATGTCTATAGACACATGTTCTCTTAGCCTAACCCTAAAAAAACTAGTGTAAACAACCAAAAAATGAAAATTTGTCATATTATAAATGCTTTAGAGTGGGGTATGTGCAGGATCATCATGGAAAAAACAAGCCCTTAAGTGGCAATGCAAATTCAGAAAAATCAGAGTTAGGCAACTTGACGCAAAAATTTGAATAAGTTATCTATATTATTTCAAAAATATGTAGGCAAATTGAATGTAGTTTCTAAACTACTAGACCTGTTTATTTAAAAACAAAAATCTATTTGGTGAAATTTTGAAATTTCAATGCAGTAGTACTTAAATTTTAAGGAAAAAATAAGAAGTAGGTGTCTGTCTGACCACCCTAACCACAATAAAATGATAATATTTTTTTATAATATTTTAGATATAAGTAGAGGACTCATGTCTGGATGTGATGCATATTTTTTTGTAATTTTTTTCCAAGTAAATAATTAATTATGAATTTTTTATTACAACTTTTAAAAAATATAAAAACTTGTATGTCTAACCACCTTAACTTGATCAAAACTTCATGAAATTCTTTTTTTTTTTAATCCTATAGTATGCGAAGCACAGAATGTGAGGCATGTTTTGGATTCAAAAAATGTTATACCGTTTGAAAGCTAAAGATGTTTTTCAATCAGCTTATCAATTAGGACTTTAGTCGTAATTCTAATAGAAAATGAATAATAATTATTTATTAGATTCAAAGTAAAGTATAATTTATATTGGTGGAAATTTGAGAAGCTTCTTTACAAACCCTTTTTGTTTCATCAATTTTGGGTAAAAAAAAGTCGTCAACCACATGGACGAAGTCTAGAAAAGCAAAGTAAGTTGTTAAACATGTTTTTTTTGTTGACTTCTTAGGATTGGAAGGTCCAAACCAAATTCCAAAACAATCCCGAGGCTAATCCCTATGCATTAAATTTTGTGTCAGACATATCGGATATCGGATATCAGATATGTTTTAGATATGAGTTTAAAAATGTTATACAATTTATAATATATGATTTTAAAAATGTAATAAAGTTTATAATTTAATATATAATAGACAATATAGTTTATAATGTAATATATAATATAAAAATTATGATAATCTCTTACCGAATTATGTATTTAATATATAATATATTATATTATTATGTATAATATTTAAATATTATTTAAATATTTTAGTTAATGTATAAATATTTAAATATTATCTCTTTCCCTCTCTCTCTCTCCCAAGTCTCTCACTCAATCACTCTTATCTCTCTCCCCTCTACCCTTAACCCTTAAGCCTAAACCCTTAACCCTTAAACCCCCTACCCTCTACTCTCTCTCTCTCTCAAGTCTTTCACTCCTAACCTCCTCTCCCTCTCTCAAGTCTCTCTCTCTCTTGCTCACTCCCTCTATATCTCCCTCTACCCTTAACCCTAAACCCTAAACCCTTAACCTTTAAACCCTAAACCCTTAAAGCCTCTACTCTCTACCCTCTACCATTAACCATATATACCCTCTATCTCTCTCCCACTCCCTCTCTCTCTCAATTCTCCCTCCTACCCCCTCTCCCTCTCTCTCTCTCTACCCTCTCTCCCTCTCTTAGGTCTCTCTCTCACTCACTTCCTCTACATATCTCCCTCTACCCTTAACCCTAAACCCTTAACCCTTAAACCTTAAACCCTTAAACCTTTTACCTGCTACCATTAACTCTATATACCCTCTATCTCTATCCCACTTCCTCTCTCTCTCTCAAGTCTCTCCATCCTACCCCCTCTCCCTCTCTCAGGTGTCTCTCTCAGAGTCACTCTCTCTATCTCTTTCCCCTCTACCCTAAACCCTTAAACCCTCTACCCTCTCTCTCTCTCTCCCTCCTAACCCCTCTCCCTCTCTCAAGTCTCTCTCTCTCTTGAGCTCACTCACTCCCTCTATATCTCTCCCTCCACCCTTAACCCTTAAACTATCAACCCTTAAACCCTCTACCCTATACCATTAACCCTATATACTCTCTATCTCTCTCCCACTCCCTCTCTCTCTCTCTCAAGTCTCTCCCTCCTACTCCCTCTCCCTCTCTCAGGTCTCTCTCTCAGAGTCACTCCCTTTATCTCTATCCCCTCTATTGTTAACCCTTAAACCCTAAGCCCTTAAACCCTCTACCCTCTCTCTCTCTCTCCCTCCTACAAGCCCTCTCCCTCTCTCAGGTCTCTTTATCTCTCTCACTCACTCCCTCTATCTCTCTCCCCTCTCTCCTTAACCCTACACCCTAAAACCTTAACCCTTAAACACTAAACCCTTATAACCCTCTACCCTCTACCATCAACCATATACCCTCTATCTCTCTCCCACTCCCTTTCTTTCTCTCAAGTCTCTCAATCAATCACTCCTATCTCTCTAGCCTCTACCCTTAACCCTCTATTGTCTATCTCTTTGCCACTCCCTCCCTCCCTCCCTTTCACTGACTCCCTCTATCTCTCTCCCATCTATAACCCTTAACACTAAACCCTAAACCCTTAAAACCTCTACCCTTTACTCTCTCTCTCAAGTCTCTTACTCAATCACTCCTATCTCTCTCCCCTCTCTACCCTCTACCCTCTAATTCTCCCTCCCTCTCTTTCACTAACTCCCTCTATCTCTCTCACCCCTCCTACCCTCTTTTAACCCCCCTTCCCCACTAACCCTCTGCCCTCTTCTCTCTAGCCCTCCTTCTCTCTCCTCAGTCTCTCTCTCTCTCTCACTCCCTCTATATCCTCCCCTACCCTCTACCCTTAAACCCTATACCCTATCTCTCTCTCTCTCTCTCTCCCTTTTACCCCCTCTCCCTCTCTCAAGCCTCTCTCTCTTAGTCACCCATCTATCCTCTCCCTCTACCCTTAACCCTTAAACCCTAAACCATTAAACCCCTACCCTTAACCCTCTACCTCTCTCTCTATCTCTCCCTCCTACCCCTTTCCCTCTCTTAGGTCTCTAGAGTCATTCCCTCTATATCTCTCCCCTCTACCCTTAACCTCCAAACCCCTCTCTCTCTCTCTCTCCTACCCTAAACCCTAAAATCTCTACCCCCACCCCACCTAACCCTCTACTCTCTCTCTCTCTCAAGTATCTCCTCCCACCCCCCTCCTCCCAGGTCTCTCTCTCACCTACTCCATCTATCTCTTCCCCCATACCTTTAACCCTAAACCCTAACCTAAACCCTAAACTTATAACCCTCTACCCTTTACTCCTAAACCCTTAACCTCTTAACCCTAACCCTAAACTCCTTAAATCCCTACCTTCTCACTCATTAACCCTCCCTTCCTTATCTCTCTCCCACTCCCTCCCTCCCTCTCTTTCACTGACTCCCTCTATCTCTCTCCCCTCTACCCTTAACCCTAAACACTTAAACCCTCTACCCTCTACTCTCTCTCTTAAGTCACTCCCTCTATCTCTCTCCCCTCTACCCTTAACCCTAAACTCTTAACCCTTAAATCCTAAACCCTTATAACCATCTACCATCTACCCTCTACCTTAAACCCTATACCCTGAACCTTTAACCCTTAACCCTTAAACCCTCTCTCTCTCTCTCTTTGTGTATCTCCCTTTCCCTCTCTCTCCCGTCCCCCTCCTAATTATTTGTCTCTCTCTCCCGCTTTCCCTCTCTCCCCCTCTCTGTCTCTCCCTTTCCCTCTACCCTCTACCCTCTACTCTCTCTCTCTCTCTCTCTCTCTCTCTCTCCCACCCTCCTCTTCCTAATTACTCTTAGGTCTATGTGTGCACAAATCAGATATCTGATTTATCGCACTAAAATCCTGCCATTACATAAACATTTAAAAAAAAATTTCAAGTCAGATATCGGATTTTATCTAATATCGGATTTGTAGGCCATAGAAAAACCCCATTTGGGTCATTTTGTGCATCCCAACGGACCCTACATTTTGTTTCTAGGCGAAAAATATGTGATTTTAGACAAGAAGAGACAAAGATCAACTTTTTGGAGCATCTTCTACTCAAATTTGTCATAAGTAATGATTTTTTAGCATCTTTTATGAGGTATAATGGGGAGTAGCAGTCGTCGGAAGCAAAAATGTAAGATAAAGCTTACAAAAGAACAAATTGAAGCATATAGACAAAGAGATAGAGAAGGTCATAGGAAGAGAAGACAAGGTATGTTAAATATTGATGAACCTGAGCCCTATGGTCTTTTAAGTGAAGAGGAAATTGAATATGTTCAAGGTGAAAATGTTGAACATGATATTGACATTGGGAATGAAAATTTTCAAATTGATATTGAAATTGTTCAAGGTGAAAATGTTGGAATTGAAGATGTTGAACATGATATTCAAATTGGGAATGAAAATATTGAAATTGATAATCAAAATGTTCAAGGTGAAAATGTTGGAATTGAAGACGGTGAACATGATATTGAAATTGGGAATGAAATTATTCAAATTGATATTGAAATTGTTCAAGGTGGAAATGTTGGAATTGAAGATGTTGAACATAATATTGAACCAAGTGTAAATTATGTTTCACCAGATTACATGAGAAATGAAGAACCTTGTGTGGAAGAAAGACATATTCCAAATTCAAGACCTTCAAGAACCCCTAAATGGTTACTTGAAATTGATGAGAACATTATAAACAATTTTGAAGGCAAGAGGTCAACACGAACCGTTTGGTTGTGGCTAAAAAAGAATTTTTAACCAATATTTTAGCGATAAGACATTGATCGAGCAATGCCAACTTTTTGTACAATTGCTAAAGATGCAAAAGATGAGACCTTTGTTAGCCAAATTGAAGATTCGTGTGAACAAGAAGACTGAAAAAAATTCTATTATTGTCAAAAATATTTTTAATGATCTCAAGTCTATTGGAAAAAATAACAAGGAAAAAGATAAGAGAGTTACTCGGAGAGTCATTACAACTGCCCTAGTAAGCCATCAATTGAAAAAGGCTCGCTTTATGAGACAAATTTGTGTTGATTTTGACATAAATCATAAACCTTTGGATAGATCACTTGCAAAAAGAGAAAGAATAGATGATCCTCTTCAAAATGATACATGGGCTTTTGTCGAGAGGCTTTCATGTGTTGATAAGAAGCTAACTAATAATGTAAAGCAAGTAATTCAACAATTTTGGCATGATAACTCTAGAGTATCACCCAATGCAAAGGATGTTTTAAAGTTAAGAATTGGCAATCGAGACCGTACACCGCATCCTAAACATTTCTTGGAATCAAGCCAAACAATGTTCAATTTTTTTATTGAAACACATCCAAATATGGAAATCGTACAAAGGAATTTTGAAGGTATGAAGCCATTTTATTGTGTGGCTCTTAAAATTTGTAATACTTGTTTTTTGCAAATACCATGTGGAGTTTTCAATGTACCATGAACTATTATGCTATATCTATTCTACTTTGCATACTAATGAAATTTTGCAAGAGTGTGGTGCAATGCATCTTTTGAATCATCAAGGGACTTGCTAGATCTATTTTTATGTTCTAGAGATGATTGTTTTTTCTATAGAAATTATTGTTTAAATGTGAAGTGCTCAAATGTGGTGGCTTGTCAAAGTTTGTTCAATGTTTTCATGAGGGTTTCAAACATGAATTTGGAAAGAAGCTTGTTGAGGAAAAGAGATATGAGATAGTCAATATATAGTTTGCAGAGTGGAGGTGAAGGTTCTAGATGCAAGTTGGTTATAAAAGAATGCAGTGATGCTGATTTATTTCAGATTTGAAGGACAATCTTTTCTACAAGTATGCAAGGCATATTCATAGGTCTCAGTGGTTGGATCAACAATTCAAGATGTGTAAGGACTCTTTTCTGATTGGCATTAGTATATCAGTGGTTGATTTTGCAGAAAACTACACATTGCAACCACAAAATGAGGTACAATCTCAGTATTACAATTCCATTCAAATAGCTATTTTTGTCCACATAACATTTAGACATGCACCTGATAGTACAAAGGAGGATCGAAAGATAATCAGAGAGTATCATTTTTATATGAGTGATGATAGATCTCACTCGTCCGAGTATGTCCAACATTGTTTCGAGAATTTTTTGAGTTCTTGTAGGAGCATGATATAGCACTGGGCCGACATCTCATTTGGTCATATAACTGCACAGGTCAATTCAAGAATGCTCATATGTTTTATTGGTTGAGTAGAATGCATGTAGAGAGGGGTGTACCTCATATTTAGATAATTTTTTAAGTTGGGAATGGGAAATGGGAGCATGATGGAGTAGGTGCATGTGTAAAGAGAGCTCTAGTTAAGGAGCAATTGAATATTTTAGGAGAAAAATTCAGTGATGCACATTCTATTGTTGATTGGTGTAGTTCAACATTGTCACAGGGAGGGACACTTGATTCAATAGTGCAAAAAATCTTTTGGTTGGTTGAGGAGGGTACAGTTGGAGGTAGATTGGATTGTCATACAATCAAAGATTCTTCAAAGATGCATTCATTTTGAAGCTCAGATGCAAGCACATGGACCATTTGGACACAAGAGTTGGCTTTTTTTTGTTAGATTTGCATTCAGTGCGAGTGGGATCAATGCGAGTCAAGTGAGTGGGTGGATACATGGGTTCCATAGTATCTAACTCCTTTATCTCAAACAATATCCATGATAAATGACACAATGGAAAGTTCAGTTCATTACAGCCGGCTTTCAGATCTACTACAGCCAGGACATGTTTTTGTAGTTATTTCACCACAAGGGAATGAAGAGAGATGAGACTATTGGTTGGTTCAATGTGTGTGGGTAAAGCATAAGCTAAAACAACCGATGGAAGATGATGATGGGTTCATGTATCTTACAGGTTTAGTTGTGGTTGCAAGAACTTGGTTGTGAACATACATGATTAGAAAGAATGGCATACCTGCATTTGAAGACTACGAAAAACACAAAACCATTCTCATGTATTTGCACCTTGTTATAGCAACAAATGTTAAGTTGTTGAAGCATCATGCTAAACCAAAGACAAAACAACTATGGACACTTAGTAATGTTGATCATGAAGCAATATTGGATACTCTTAAGCAAAGAGATGACCCTTCAGGCACACTTGAATAACATATTCAAGAATGGAAGGTGCAATGCTTAGGCTCATTATGCTTAAGTTCATTAGTGTTCTTTATTTAATACCGATATTTTGTATACTATTGCAATGCATGCATCTTTAATAGTGATATTTTGTATGTACTTTTGTGATATTTTTGGCACGATTGATCATGGACCTGCTGCAACAATAGCCAACTTTGATCCTTTTGGAGAGGTATGCGACAGATTACAATAATATATATTGGTTATTCAAAGCAACTTTTATAGTTTGCATTACCATCTCATCATCAATTAGGTCATTTAGAATAATATAGATTGGTTATTCTAAGCATCTTTTATAGTTTACATTACCATCTCATCATCAATTAGGTCATTTAGAATAATATAGATTGGTTATTCTAAGAATCTTTTATAGTTTTCATTACCAACTCGTCATCATTTAGGTTGTTTATATTAATATAGATTTGTTAATCTAAGCATCTTTTCTATTGTGACAATATAGATTTATCATTTGACAACTTTTGCGATATTTTTGGCATTATTGATCATGGACCTATTGCAACAATAGCCAACTCTGATCCTTTCGAAGAGGTATGTGGTAGATTACAATAATATGGATTGGTTATTCTAAGCGTCTTTTATAGTTTGCATTACCAATTCGTCATCATTCAGGTTGTTTCTAGATTAATATAGATTTGTTAGTCTAAGCATATTTTCTATTGTGACAATATAGATTTATCATTTGACAAATTTTGTGATATTTTTGGCATGATTGATCATGGACCTATTGAACCAATAGCCAACTCTGATCCTTTCAGAGAGGTATACGACAAATTACAATAATATAGATTGGTTATTCTAAGCGTCTTTTATTCTAAGCATATTTTCTATTGTATGTAGTTTAATTGCTACCTTGATGGTTTGTATAGTTGTTTGTCACTCTAGAACGTCAACATACTACTCTTGTAGAAGACTGTGCCTTGAATGCCTCCAGTAGGAATTTTTTTAAAAATTTGAATTTTCAAATGTGAAACAATGTAAAAAGGTCATAACTGTGTATGGGCATAATCTATATATCTAGTGACATTTTTTGAAATATGGATCAAATGTATGGCATTGTATAAAGGGTATGTTTAAAATGTAAAGGGGTCTGTATTTTGGAAACTCATAGGTTGAAATAGTCATACAGGTGTATGCTTTGTTACTGTTATTGGGATAATTCTGTAAGAGCTTTTTGTACTTAATTGAGCTACAACCAGAGGTTTTCTTCCTGTCTCTTTCCTTTCGGTATGCTCATTTGAACTAGGTTTTTTAATATCTCCTATTTATATATAATAAATTATAGTGGCTTGCCACTTTTTCCAAAAAAAAATGTAAAAAGGTCATGTGAAAGTCATTTCCAATGTAATTGAGTCTTTGATCTAGCAAAGTGGAAAAAAGGTATTTGGGTGTGCATGATGTTCAAGTTGATTGGGTAAGAGTTTTCTGATGCAAGAGCTAGGTGGCTTTAAATAACACAATTACAATTAAAGATGATTCAAACTCCAATTTGATCCTCAAACCCAAACTTGGGTGCAACTTCACTAAAATAGGTCCATTTTACAAAGAGACTCGTATTTAAAAACTTCCCAAACCTGAAATTTTGATGGGGCAGCATTAAACATCCTACCAAACTACCAAAACCATTTTTTTTTTGGTGAGATACGCTTTCTAAAGCTCTATTTCAACAAACCCTTATTTTTAGCAACTTTCATGAGGTTTTTAAGGAAATCAATGTTTCCAACCTTGCCACACCCCATAAACTCATCAAACATGTCTATTAGGACCTACACAAGCTTGATCCAACCTTAAATCTTGTTTCCCCCACGTTTCATTGACATTAGCATGTTGTAACCACCATTTTTCACCTAATTTCACTCATTTTTGTCATGCATGACAACTCACCAACTCAACTACAGACCTTTCCAGTTCTTTAAACCCACATAGTCACCTTATATAGTCCTAATTAATAACCTCTACCATTGCCATACCATCGAGCTATAGATCATACAATAGATGGTATGGCCTTTTAACACTTTGGACTCTTAAGGGAAATCATTAGTCCAATGTAGCTCAGACTAATTCAGGGTATTTCGGTGCAAAAGAGGACCATCCCTAGCATAAATGTACCCATACAAACGTGTTGGAACAGCCTATTTGGTCGTACGAGTTGTAGAATGAAAGTTGTACCACTTTGCAACTTTACATTGCTTGCATCTGACAACTTTTCCCTCAACTGAAAACTCGTCACCACGAGAAAATGCCTCCGAGATAGAAAAAAAAAAGAGATTATTGTAAATGGTCCCAACATGATCCCATAGCCTTAGACAGAGAGTTTGTGAGCGTCACATTTTCTGAGAAATAGCCCTTCAAAGATTATTGTCTTTTAGCACTTTGGACTCTTAAGGGAAATCATCGGTCCAATGTAGCTCAGAGCGATTCAACATATTTGGGTGCAAAAGAGGACCATCCGTAGCGTAAACGTACCCATACAGATGTGTTGGAACAATCTTTTTGGTCGTACGAGTTGTATAATGAAAGTTGCACCACTTTGCAACTTTACATTGCATCTAACTTTTCCCTCAACTGAAAACTCGTCACCACGGGAAAACACCTCTAAGATAGAAAAAAATTGAGAGGTTATTGTAGAGGGGCCCAATACGAACTCATAGCCTTGGAAAAAAAAAAATTAGGCATCACGGTTTCTGAGTAACAGTCTATCAAAGATTGTTGCCCTTTTGCACTTTGGACTCTTAAGGGATTTCACCAATTGAACGTAGCTCGGACTATTGCGGCCTGTTTGGGTGTGAAAGGGGACCATACCTAACCTAAACGTACCCATCCGTACATGATGGAACAATTGGTTTGGTCATACGAGTTGTAGAACAAGATTCATTTATGCCCTTATAAGTAGTTTTCAGCCTCCAACCAAACTCCAATGCTAATTTTTGTGTGAAAAAAAGCCATGAGACCATAGCTTCTTGTTTTATTTTAAATGGAAACTGGTGAGCAGCAGAGTTAACTTCTTCACAAACTTGGTTTGAAGCAATTTCATTCAGTTTTGTGCATTTAAGAGGCATTTTACTGTGGGTCAATTTGTGAGCCCTGTTACAAGGGTTTGAGTGCATTTAAAATGGACTTTTAAGCCTTCCACCCACTCTATGATGCTACAACTAGATGGATAGGTTTAGTTAGGATAGATAAACATGTTTTCATTGTTTCTTGTGTAGGGGAAGTTAGCATTATGATTTTTGGTGATGCCCTAGATGGCATTTGGGGTGTTTTTGCATGAAAAAGTGAGGTTAGAGAGGGTAAAAGTGGGGATTGTTTGAGAGAAATCACTTTTCTTGTTCTTTTAAGCTTTTTCAAGGTTATTCAAGGGTGTTGGAGTTTTTGGTAAAGTATGGGGAAGTCTACAAATAGGTTTAATAAATCCTTACCAAATTTGAGCAATTTGAGGGTTTTGTGGAATAGGGTCTTAGAGGGAAAGTTCCCAAGGATAAATGGGAAAATTTGAGGTTTTTTCATCTGTTGAGTGTTTCCCCAATAATTTTTAGGGTTTGTGAAGTGTTCCAAGGGTGGTTGCTTTGGAAATTTGGCCTATTTGGCTAGGTTGAGCAGCATAGTTTGCATGATTTGTGAAAGTTGTTCCAAAGGAGTCCTATGTGAGTTGGAAGAATGTTGAAGGGGGCTAAAATGGGTGTCTAGAATGATGATTATTTTCAAGATTTGTTAAAGAGATCTGAGAGTTAAGTTGATAAAGGTGTTTAGGAATCCCTTGTATTGTGAAAGTGAGTTGTTTGCCATCCTTGGTTGCATCAACTAACCATCAACTAGTCCTTTGTTTCCCAGGTACTCCTGCACCATTTTCCAAGCATCCATATAGCTTGTTTGAAAGCACCTTTTTTAGGCTTTTAGCCATAGCAGCAAGGTAGTGAACTGTTTGATAAAATTCTTTGGTAAATGTACGGAAAATGTGGTATCAGATACAAGACAGTGAACTGTCTGAAAAAATGCCTCAAAAAAAGGTGGTCTCATGGTGATGGAATGCCATGACAATCTATAGCAATTTTTTTGTCATGGCATTCCATCACCATGAGACCACATTTCTTTGAGGCATTTTCTTTAAACAGTTCATTGCCTTGTCTATATTATTGCTTACTATTATGCTTTATTAGATTCTTTCCAAGCATCCATAACTTGTTCGAAAGTACTTGTTTTAGGATTTTAGCCATAGCAGCAAGGCAATTAAATGTTTGATAGAATGCTTTGATAGACATGTATGAAAAATGTGGTAGCATAGACAAGGTAGTGAACTATTTGAAAAAATGCCTCAATGAAATGAGGTCTCATGGTGATGGAATGCCATGACAATCAACAAGCCAGTCAACTGTTTGAAAAAATACCTCAAAGAAATGAGGTCTCATGGTGATGGAATACTATGAGAATCAAAATTGCTTTTGATTGTCATTGCATTCCATCACCATGAGACCTCATTTCTTTGAGGCATTTTTTCAAATAGTTCATTGACTTGTCTATGCTATTGCTTACTATTATGATTTGATAGAATTTTTCCAAGCATCCATAGCTTGTTTGAAAGCACTTGTTTTAGGCTTTTAGCCATAGCAACAAGCTAGTGAACTGTTTGATAAAAAGCTTTGGTAGACATGTATGAAAAATATGGTAGCATAGACAAGGCAGTGGACTGTTTGAAAAAAAACCTCAAAGAAATGCAGTCTCATGGAATTCCATGACAAGCAAATGCCATTGACAGCTGCTCCTAGTTATTAGTTATGCAATGTGAAGTAATTGCATAACTGCTTAGGTTGACTTTGTAAAAACTATATTGTAATTGATTTTTTTTCATCTATCAGCATCTAGTTGTTAGTTATGCAATGTGAAGTAATTATTTGAGTTTGAAAGATGTGCAATGTAATGTAATCAATGATATGAATATAAACTACATAATATAACTATTCTTTTTTATGCTATTGTACATTGATATTTAAGCATTGCTCAAGATTAAATTTTCAAAGAGTTTAATCATGCACATGAGGAACAAATTAAATTTCAATTGTAAACTTCTATATATCAAATTATCCAATAATCAAGTGTATGTCCATATACAAAAATGGAATTGACGCCAACTCAAACAATTTTTTACAAAATGTGGCATATTCCATCTCGATATCTATTCAAAATTTATATGCCAAAATGTCCATCTCATCCTAAACTACTAGTGGATCATCAAAATGGAGCCTCTTTGAGGCACTCTTTGGCTCTGAAGGTATTTGTACAAGAAAAATTCAAACCACAGTTGAGATTAGTTATACTATATAATTTAAAATCAAATAATTAACATCAAAATCAATATACATTGAATTTTAATTGAACTCTAAAATTGAAATATTGAATACCTGAAATATACATCTCTTCAAAGGGCCAGGAGTCCTAGAATATGCCCCTCTCAAAGAACCAACCAAACCAACATTTGAAATGTCAATCTATTTATGTGAATAAAAACATAAAATTGATCCAAGTTAGCATACGATTGTCAGTAATAAGAACATATTTACCAAACATAAAATAAAATAAACACATACCTCTTTAGGTTGATCTTTTTCTTTATCTCCTTCAGGTGTTTTGACACCTCCTCCTCGAGGTGTTTCAACACCTACTCCTTGAAGTGTTCTAATACCTACTCCTCCAGGCATTGTGACACTTGTCAACAACGATGTATAATTCATAACCGCTTGTACATAAAAATGACAAGTACATATGAAACTACCAATCTATGTCGATGTATGTATAATCAATATAAGATCTTAAAATATTAATTCAATCAAATTTGAGTTCAATTACCTTCCCCTTATCTATCTTTGCGCCTCCATAGTCTAGACAAGGTTGCACCTCGCTCGCACTATGTATTTCCTACAAGAGGAAAATAAGATAAACATATAAGTTATTATATAATTTCATTAATGACAATTCACATTAAAAAGAAGTATATAATAAAAAAATGTAAATGAGTGAGTGCGAAAATATATATTGTGTGCATGTCAAGGCCAAACGAAATGGCCCTAAGGGTGCTATTAGTCACCTGTGTGAGCTCCTCCTCAGACATCAACTGTTAAATAGACCATGTAAATAAATATTAGTACTTGATACTATCTCTTATTAATATTCATTTAAAAAAAATGCAAGTTATGAATTTACAACTTAAATCTTACCTGTGTCAATATTCCAACCTCCCCCTCTCTAGCAGGAGAGGACTTAGTAGGGTGCACTCCACTCCCCTGCGTCTGATCTCCTATAATGTCCACATCATGGAGGTTATAATTAGAAGTGTCCAAGGGATGCTCAACAAGTTGTACAAGAGGACCCAAGCATATTTGGTGGCACATAGTGCAAGTATGTGGCACACAAATATGTGGACCTGAGGAGGATGATGCAGTAGCACTCGATCCATCACCAACATCACCAGAATGTGGTTGAGCTACTGGAGAAGTATGTGAAACCAAAAGACCACTCAAAGAGTGAATACCCTAAATAGTCTGTGTGGCTGCATCCTCAATAATATATAGATGATGGACTGGAGGTGGCAGAGGAAGGGGAGGAGGGGGAACATATGGCCACTGGACTACTCAAACTACCCTTGGTCTATCCTAGGGCATACCTCCATCGACGCCCTGGAAGGGTTTAATGTCAAAGTAATTGACATGATGCCCTAACACAAACTCAGCGTATAATTTTTTAATAAAGTAAAATGGTTTATCACTAGTTGTTCTGTGGTTTATCAAAAACCATACACCAACAATCCCAAAAGTCATCTACAATGTCTTTATTCATGCACCATTTTATAGAAAGTTTTAGTTTATTAACATTAATTGGCAAACTGGTGCGGGGGTTAATGAATAAAGAGGCAATTTGGGCTTTTGTTATTTGGAGATCTTTCACATCATTGTAAGACAATCCACATGAGTAATATTCCCTCATGGTTTCTCGCCACAAAAGAAAGGCATTATGTTGGGTGGAGAGGGTTTCTATATTTTTAATTATTTCCTGCAATGTGTTTGTCATCTGGGATAATCAAGGGATTGTCTTATAAACATCACAAATGCCCCTCAATTGCTCCAATTTTTCACCAATTAAGTCTTCAATTGATGGCTGCGGAGGTGGTGGAGCTTTTGGCATTTGTGCATTTTCATTCTCAGCCATAATACCTGATTAAAGTTAAAAACTAATTGATCTAATTGAAATTACACAATATAAATGAAATTATTGTAAAAAATCCCTTGTTTTTTAATAAAAATCCAAAAAAAAACCCTACTTTTTAACAAAAATCCATAACAAACTCTAGTTTTCAATAAAAATCCATAAACAACACTAGTTTTTAATTAAAATCCATAAAAAATATTAGTTTTTAATAAAAATCCATTGTAAGCTCTAGTTTTTAATAAAAATCCATAAAAAACTACGTAAAATTATACAAAACTAATAGGAAAATCAATTAAAACAAAAATAAAACCAATAACTTACCCTAGAAATTGAATATCTGTTTGAAATCGGATATCTGATCTGCAAATGTCACCCTCATTGCCTGCACTAAGCTTTAAAATGCTTCAAATGATTTTAAAAGCCCGCTTCAATATCTATTTATACGCGCTTCAAATTGGATATTTGATTTGGATCTTATATCTGATATCTGATTCTTGCCTTGGGCATTGCTTTGGAGCAATGTACTGACACTCAAGCTAAAAAAAAAGTCAACTCAAGATTTTTGTGTTTTTTGGTCAATGCAAAACACAACTTTTTTCACATCACCACTTTTTGGCCCATCATGATCCTGCACATACCTAGTGGCGTGATGTAAAACTAGGTTCCTTTTAGGAACTCAAATCAAAATATTCCTATATTTCTCTTTCCATCAATATGAATGATATTCAATGCTATTTGATGATTCTAAAATGAGTGTATTTGAGTACCTTTAGTAATAAATTGTTAAAACACACTTTTTAGTCAATTTAGGGTGGGAAGGGATAGGTGGCAATTGACCCAAAATTTAAAATTGAATTATGAAAAGCTAGATTCAAATTGGTGACTATGTTTGACCTCATCCCCATTTAAATGACTTGGAACATGGAAATGGGAAAATCGAGTAACATAATGTATAGGGATATGTGTATGCTTAATGTAAGAATTGGCTATGAAGATAGCCACCCAAGATCTAGAGGCCTAATAGAAAGCACAAGCATAAGAGAGATATAAACAATATGACAAGAATAAACTGTATTCTTATCAATGAATGCAAAAATGATATAATTAGCAGTACATAGGAGACCCCTTGGTTATATAGCCAAGGTGAGAACATAGAAGGGAATAAGATTATGACAAGTGTCATAATCTTATGACATGAGACAACTATGAAAAGATATCACTCCACCTAAAGTGGAAAAGAG
Organism: Sequoia sempervirens; assembly: GCA_007258455.2. Lineage (NCBI taxonomy): Eukaryota > Viridiplantae > Streptophyta > Pinopsida > Cupressales > Cupressaceae > Sequoia > Sequoia sempervirens. The sequence goes on from VDFB02274714.1 coordinate 15,375,396, forward strand.
ATAATGTGATAATCACCACAAAAGGTGGAAGTGATAAAGTAATGACATATCAAGTCCACCAAAAGTGGAAAACCTCCAACAACCTCCTATGTGGTCCCTAAGTAAACGTAACTAAGGTGTAATCATGACCTAGGACAAGGTACAACACATTTAATTACACCAACACCCCCCCTTAAGTGCAACTTAAGGAGAATGTACACAAATGCAAACAATGCAAGATGGGTCCCGGCAACTAGGCCATGTTAGGTACCCATGTACACTCACAATGCAATCTCTCATAAAGCGGAGAAAAGGAGAAAACCTAGTGGGACAAAACTCCTCCCCAAAAGAGAGAAACAAAACAAGAAGCATGCTCTAGGAAGGATTAAACCTCAAGTGAGGAAAAAGTCTCCCCCATAAGAAAAATGAAGAAGTCCATGCAACCCCCGCTCAATGGAGAGTCACTGCTCAAATGTCACAATGTCAAGAGTCCCCAATCTTTACTGAAGAAGGAGATAATGTAGAACAATGTGAAGGTTGATGTAGAGTGGACCAAGGATGATGATGAGTCCTCCAAATGTTGTTCCAAAAGAAATGCCAAACTGTGCAAAGCGCTGATAGAAAGAATCAGGTACAACTACAGAAGATGCCACATCACTGGTGACTGAGTTGAATTTGTCAACTCAAGAATAACTACAAAATCTATCGATGAAGAACTGTAGATGAACCCACACTGCAACAGGAATGAGGTCAAAACCAAGAAGACAACTACATGAGCATCAACTGAATGCCCACCAATAGAAAATTGGTACAATCTATGTCTCACTGGAGCCATGCACAAACTGTACAATCCAAGTCTCACTGGAGCCATGCACCAAGTCTCTGGATGTAGAACCAAACTTCTGAAGATAGGTAGAGTGCTTCCAAAATAGGAGTGTCTATATGGTGACTAGTCCATCTCACCGAAATGCATGGGTAACCAGCTGCTGCATTCGCTGAGTAGATAGGAACTAACACTAGATATATAGATCAACCCAAAGAAGTATACAATATGACAGAGTACACTGAATAGTAGATTGTGACACTTTATTTTAGTGCAATTACAACATTACATAGAGGAGAACTATAATCAACATGATACAAAACTGGAAATGTTGATGAAGAAGCCAACCAAAAGAAACCCAAAGCTGAAGACCGTGAAGAAAGCCCTCCAGGTGGATATTGGTAGGAGCAACTGACCCTTGTTGACTGCTAGTTAGAGGAACAAATGGTCCAAGACAAGGCTCGATCGGTAGGAAAAATAATTTCTCCATGTTTGCATATTATTGCATGATTTGTTTTTTAAAAAAAACTTAATTAAAAGTTTAATTTAAAAACATTATTAAAGGAAAAACTTTATTATTAAAAATTAATAAAGAAAATTATTATTTTTATGAAAAAACTTAATTAAAATAAAGAAAAAAAACAACTGTTTTATTTTTGAAAAAAAACTTTATTAAAAATTAATAAAGAAAACATGATTGATTTTTTAATTATTAAAAAACTTTAATAAAATTTATTAAAGAAAAAAAAAGAGTTTTATTTTAAAAAAAAACTTAAAAAAACATAATAAAAAAAAAATTTATTTAAAAAACTAAAAAAAAACCGTTAGTGGGGACGGCAAGGACGCCACCCCCTGCAACGACCAGTGGTCGTGCAGGTGGCGGACGGCCCTGCTGTCGCTGCTGGCAACAGCTTGCGGTGACAGGTACCTACGTACCGCAGGTTTGCAAAATATTTTTTTTTGGGTAATTTTTTATATTAAAAAAAAACTTTTAAAAATAATAAAAAAAATTGCGAATTTTAAATAAATTTTTTGAAAAGATAATTTGCAGAAAATAAAAAACAATTTATTTTATTTTTTTAAATTGAAAAATCTTACCTACGCAGGTAGGGTTGTACGGCCTGCCTACTAAATTTTTTTGCCTCCGAGAGCAACTTGCCCAAATTTGACGATTTGGTAGTCGATTTAGGGATTTTTGGCCCTTCTGAACACAATGGCGGTGTCCTTTTTGGCTGAAAATGCTCCAAAGTGGTAGCTAGCTCCTAGATCTGGTAACCACCTCCAATCTTCAACCCTTTACAGATTTGGCCTCCAATGTCCAACTGAGACGAAACAAAAGAGAAATCTGACTATCTTGAACACTCTAGACACAATTGCGAGCTCGGATCTGATGCAACAAGCTCCCAAAATGCACCTGCAACCCAAGGCCAAAAATGGAACCCTCCAAGAATCTCTCCAAAACGACAATCCAAAAGCACTCCAATAGCTCTAATACCATGTAAGAATTGGCTATGAAGATAGCCACCCAAGATCTAGAGGCCTAATAGAAAGCACAAGCATAAGAAAGATAAAAACAATATGACAAGAATAAACTGTGTTCTTATCAATGAATGCAAAAATGATGTAATTAGCAGTACATAGGAGACCCCTTGGTTATATAGCCAAGGTGAGAACATAGAATCTTATGACATGAGACAACTATGAAAAGCTATCACTCCACCTAAAGTGGAAAAGAGATAATGTGATAATCACCACAAAAGGTGGAGAGATAATCACATGATGTGTCCACGAAAGGTGGAAGTGATAAACTAATGACATATCAAGTCCACCAAAAGTGGAAAACCTCCAACAACCTCCTATGTGGTCCCTAAGTAAACTTAACTAAGGTGTAATCATGAGCTAGGACAAGGTACACCACATTTAATTACACCAACACTTAAATGTGTAATATGAGTGAATATACCAAGATATGCACATATATGGATAAGGTATAGGTAAATGATTGCAAATATGTATATAGAATAAAAAAAGTCTATTAGAATGTGTCTAACTTTACATAAGATTGTGTCATTTATCAATATATAAATGCACTAACCCATTCTCTTAAGTAAAAGACTAAATGAAAAATGATATGTATGTGCAAATTTCACTATTACAATAATATATTTTAAAATTGTGTTCTTTGTGTTTTTGTTTTAATGCACATGGTCATGATATAACACTTTGTGCCTTACTACCATTCTAGAATGTTTCTTGGTGTAATAATCTTTTTAGCATATTACTAATTATTAACTAAACAAAAGAATATTCCAAACTTCCTTATAAATTATTGAACAAATAACAATATTATTTACATTATATATTATTTTATATGTACTTCATAATATATATATATATATATACATTTTTGGCCAAAACATATGAAAAAGAGGTACTATTTTTCCTATACCAAATTTACCCACCACTTTGGAGGTATATTCCTTCCTCATTAGCAGAATCCTTTGTGATCTTAGCATGCATTTAACTTTCCTACAATAAATAGCATTACATCTTGAAGATAGAAGTTTTCTTCACTTTTTATAATTTATTGTGATAATAATTCCTTATATTTTCATCAAAATGCTTATCATGTTCATATTCTTCAACATAAAGCTCCCTTATGAATGGTTCCAATAAAATTACCATAGCCACATTTTGGGCCAAAATGTATAGGTAAATGATTGCAAATGTGTACATATGTAATATAAATATTTGCAACCAACCTAAAATTTAAACTTGAAGTATGACAATCTATAGTCAAGTCCATGGCTATGTAGTTGACCTCATGCCCATAGAAATGACTTGGAGCATAGAAATGGCCAAATCAAGTGAGTAAGATAATGTATAGGAATAGATGTATGCTTAAATGTGTAATATGAGTGAACATATCAAGATACACATGTATATGGATAAGGTATAGGTAAATGATTACAAATATGTATATGAAATAAGAAAAAGCTAGGGTAAAGTGGCTAACTTTAGATAAGATTGTGTCCTTTATCAACATATAAATCCAGACTAACCCATTCTCTTAAAATAAGTAAAAAAAAAATGAAAAATGATATGCATGTGTAAACTTTAATCTTATAATAATATATAAAGTACATAGAAAATAATGTCTAATACAAATAGCATTGCTATTTGTTCAATAACTTATAAGGAACTTTGGAATATTCTTTTGTTTAGTTTATAATAATAATTTACTAAAACTTTTTTCTTTTTTTTACACCAAGAAGTATTCTATAGTGGTATTAAGACACAAAGTGTTATGTTGTGACCATGTACATTAAAACTAAAACACAACCAACATATATTCTGAAAAAAAATATAAAACATATCTTGGGCCAAAGCACATACCTTGAAAAAGGAGCACTATTTTTCCTAGACCAAATTAACCCACCATTTGGAGGTATGTTCCTCCCTCGTTAGTAGAATCTTTTGTGCTCTTGGCACACATAATTTTCCTATCATAAATAACAACACATCTTGAAGATAAAAGTTTTCTTCACTTTTTATAATCTCTTTGTATAAAAATTCCTTATATGTTTCACCAGAATATTTATCATGTTCATATTCTTCAACATAAGCATCCTTTATGAATGGGTCCAACTAAAATACCTTAACCATATTTTGGGCCAAAATGTATAACTATACATGTTTGTAATATGGGCAAGGTATAGGTAAATGATTACAAATATGTATGAGTACAAAGGTAAATGGAAAATGACATGCATGTACAAATTTCATCATTATCATAATATATGAAGTAAATAGAAAATAGTGCCTAATTAAAATAACATTGTTATTTGTTCAATAACTTATAAGGAAGTTTGGAATACTCTTTTGTTTAGTTAAAAGTAATAATTTTGTAAAACTTATCCTTGTTTAGTTAAAATTATACAATGGTAGTAAGGCACAACGTATCATGTCATGATAGTGCATATTAAAACTAAAGCACAACCAAAATATATTAAAAAGAACTATAAAATAACCCTTAGCTAAATAAAATCAAATATTCTTAAATAGTTCTAAATTAAAAATAAAATATTTTAAGTAAAATAACCCAAGATTGTATCTTTTTAGTATTTTTATATAAATGTAATTAAGATATCTTTAGTTACCTAAATAAATTTGAAATATTTGTTGTTGGCTAAGAATTTTTTAACTAATTTCCTATCCACGATTTATTAGAAAGCACAAAAATGTGGGTTGGGGTGTAATGTTCTTTAGGTTAGGGAATGTGACCTATATCCATGTTTTCTCTTCTAGAATGCACTCGACTATGATCATCTTAACGAGGTTGAGCCTCATTGCCTCCTAGGCATTATGAATTTTCTTTTGGTTACCTAGACTATCATATTGTGCCAAGGTGGAGGTATTTTCATAGTGTATCAAATTATAATGTTTTATTAAGATTGAATTGTGTAGTTTCTGAGTCAAACTCATTAATCTATATTTCATGATTAGTGGTTCATATGAATCTATTTTTATGATAATAAATGGTCCACTTAGCACCCATTGCATCTAGGTGATGCTCATAGGGGTGAAGGATTGGAACTTCCTAGGAGGTCACCGATTCTAGTACTGCTCCAACTCAGGCATGCTTAATCATTAGTTCCCTTGAGATCAAGCCCATTTAGCTTGCTACCCCATTTGTGAAACTTTTTAGCAAGTGTTGTGTCTTAACCATTTATTATAAAATCCTCTTTAGCTTATGTAATGACAAGTAAGAGGTTATTTTCACATTGTGTAAAATTATGATGTTTTTATCAAGATTCAACCATATTACCTTTTAGTTAAATTCATTGACCCATATTGCATGAACCCATCTCCTATAAGCATGAGTGGTACATTAAGCACTCATGGTATCTAGGTGATGCCCATATGGGTGAAACATCGAGACTTCTCAAGAGATCACCCATCTCATACTACTTTGACTCAAACATGCTTAACCATGAATTTCCTCCAAAGTCAAGGTGACTTAACTTATCACTGGGCATTTCCAAAACCTTTTGTAACTTTGTTGTGTCTTATGAATTATTAGTAAAGCCCTTTTAGCTCATCCAATGACCATCCGGAAGCTTTTTTTATAACGTATCAAATTATGGTGTTTTATTAAAATTCAACTACCTAATTTTTAAGTCAAACTTGTTTACTCATATTTCATGAATAGTTCACACATAATTCCATCTTTATGATCATGAATAGTTAACTTAGCACTCATTGCATCAAAACAATGTTCACATAAATAAAACATGAAGAATTCTCAAAGTGATCAAATTAAATTCATTTAACTTTACAAGGTGTGACGTGAACATGTGATTTGGTTGAAGTGGTATGAAATAAAAACAAAAGAGCAGATAATTGATTCACAAAATCGCAATGCCTTTTAGCTTGATTTACCATGTTTCTGCTTGAAACTTGTACTAATTTAAGAACTCTTGAATAAGAGAATGCAATCTCGTCATTATACATTCCTGTAAGAAATTACTCTTCTCACACTCCTCAATGGACTTCTGCATTTGAGACAAAGACAATGACGGCCAGTGTATTGCCTAAACCATACAAAAAGCAAAAATAAAATTGCTTCACTAGTATTTCTTTACAAATCCGGGTTTCCCCTGAACCTAAAAATCTCTCCATACCCTGCCCTGCTATGGAGCTGGTACCGGTATTCAAATAAAATCTCTTTAATTGACAAACGATGGCTCTCTAAAAGCACATTCAATAAATAACACAAATATTAGGATATTCCTCTCTCACAACAGTGTACTCATATGGTCTCCCAACAGTGTACTCAACAGTGTACTCATATGGTCTGTAATAGTTGTAATAGTAGTTCATGGGGACATACACAACTTCAATTTTTTGAGCCTCTACTTTGTTCTCCTTTTTTGCATCGGATTGGGGTTTCTTCTCCTCTTTTTTCGGGCCCTCCTTCTTCTCCTCTTTTTTGTCGCCCTCCTTTTCCTCCTCTTTCGCAGGACCCACGCTCAGCAAATCTGCGAAGCCAAATTTCCTGAGTTTAGAGACCAAACAGACCGGATCCACGTCCCCTATCACAGTGATCTTCTCTCCCTTCATGTCCACCGTCACAGAATCCACCCCTGCAGTACAGATATTCAACAGATTTTACAGCAGAATGAAGTTTCAATTTCAAGGTTTGAAAGCAAATAGGAAGAGTTATCATACCATGGAGACTTGCAACCCGCTTGAGGGACCTTTTCTTGCTGCTCTCGTCCTCAATGGCCAATTTTAGCACTATTTTATGCACAACAGAACTATTAGCTACCTCATCACAACTTTCATTAACAATGTAGAGTGAAAAGGAGGACATTTAAATACCTTCGTTGCCATGGAGAGGTTGATAACCTTCAGCAGAATGTAAGGAATCTCAAATGGAATGCGAATGCAGGGAATAGGAGGGCCCTAACAGGGTTTATATAGAGGCGGAAGGAGAGAATGTCCAAGGAATGGAAGGGTCGTGGTAAGAGGGCAAAGACTATCTAGCTCCCAAAATGGCATGGTAAGGGGGTTGGCATCCATCGGCATCCATCCAGCATATAAACGTACGGTAGAACTGGGAACTGTCAGCCAAGTTTTGATTTTAACGCCCGTTCGTAGCCTGCCGCCAGGGGAAACCAAGTGGGCCCAGGCAATCTACCATCCCCAAGTATTAATGGGGAATTTAATCGTTAACTACTCTCACAATTTCGCCTAAATTTCTCGCTGTTTTTTCTCACGATTTGCAGTATAATGTAAACTTTTTACATGTTTTTTGTTCACCGTAATGTAAACTCCATCTGCACACTTGATTATAATTAAAGATATTATTTATTTTTAATAAAATCATGAAATTTGTATATTTGAAATAGTTGTTTATGTGGTTTTAAATGAGTAATGATTAATTATTATTTTTAAATAATTATGAAAATATAAAGAATACAATATATTTTATGTCTATATTTAATTTTTTCTTTTGATAAATATTTATTTTAAACATTTTTATTTATTAATAAATTATTAATTTTAAAATATAATCTTTTGGAAAAGCTAGTAAATTTTTTTATAAGATAAGTCATATAATTTGTAAAATGATGTCAAATTTTCAATTTTTAAATATTTAAAATGATTAGAAATTATTATGTTCATATTTCAATGTGTATGTTTATCAAACACTAATATATGAAAACTACATTAAATAAATGATAGTTGGTGAATAAAGTTGGAAACCTAAAAATATGTTGATTATATATCTCTACAAGTCTTTTTTTTTCCTAATTATTTCCCTCTAAATAATTGTGAAAATAATTAGAATAAGAGCAAAGATGAATAAATAGCAATATTTTGAAAATAAACTATAAAACTATAAGATTAGAAAAAATAAAAATAGGTGAATTTTGCAATCAATTTTCAAATTTCCCATGCACAATTAGATTAAAGATTTCAATTTTGGTTAATAAAATAAATTTAAAATTATTTAGATATTCAAAAACATAAAGAACACCATTAAAATTCTAGTTTTACTTATTGATTTTTCAATTACTATATATTGTTTAAGTAATTGTTATTTATATTTTCTTTTCTATCTATTTTTTAATTTTTTGACAATTTCAAAATCATAAAAAACAACTCTTTATTAACTATTTTTAAATATAATATAATTTATTATTTAACAATTAAAAAATTAATTTTGACCAATAAAACAATAAATCTTATTTTTTAATAAATGTAATGTAAAATTACTCTAAGCATGAAACAAAATAATATTTTTCATTTTTAGTTTATCTCCATTTTTTCTATATATATATATATACAATGTTAAAATTAATTCAAATATTTCATCTAATTATATTCTTCCTATATATGTTTCTTAATTAAAATTGAATTAGGGAAAAAAAAAAGACTTGTAGAGATATATAATCAACATATTTTTAGGTTTCCAATTTTATTCATCAACTACCATTTATTTAATGTAGTTTTTATATATTAATGTTTAATAAACATAGACATTGAAATATGAACATAATAACTTCTAATCATTTTAAATATTTAAAAATTAAAAAATTTACATCATTTTACAAATTATATGACTTATCTTATAAAAAAAATTACTAGCTTTTCCAAAAATTTATATTATAAAATTAATAATTTATTAATAAATAAACATATTTATCAAAAAAAAATTAAATATAGACATAAAATATATTGTATTCTTTATATTTTCATAATTATTTAAAAATAATAATTAATCATTCCTCTTCCTGATGATGGATCACTGAGTGTGATACGAAACGTCGATCTAAAAACAAACACAGTTGAATCCAAAAGCTTGCTCTATTACTCTATGGACTATGGAAAAATCATACCAACTAATCATTACTCATTTAAAACATTAGAAACAACTATTTCAAATATACAAATTTCATGATTTTATTAAAAATAAATAATATCTTTAGTTATAATCAAGTGTGGAGATGGGGTTTAAATTACGATGAAAAAAAAATGTACAAGTATACATTATACTGCAAGCCGTGAGAAAAAACAAATGAAAATTTACGCGAAATTGTGATAGTGGTTGACGATTAAATTTCCCCATTAATACTTGTTGACTGTAGATGACTTGGGCCCACTTGGTTTCCCCTGGCGGCAGGTTACGAATGAGCGTTAAAATCAAAACTTGGCTGACAGTTCCCAATTCTACCGTACGTTTATATGTTGGATGGATGTCGATGGATGCCAGCCCCCTTACCATGCCATTTTGGGGGTTGGATAGCCTTTGCCGAAACTAGTTGGAAGGGTCAAATTTGAAGCATTTTCATTAAATCTGGTAATGGGTGACGTCTGATCTGCACACGTACGGAGTGACCTCGGCATCTTCCTCGAAGGTGTTGAAAGTTGGGGGAGCCGCCTAGATTGTCGTTTCATTTGGCAAGTTGTGGCAAGTAGCAAGAATTATTTTTGTTGAGCATGGGGTCTGGTAAACAAAATACCTAGCAGCCTTTACTTTATACATTTCAAAGATGATGTTATATAAACTCATTAACTAGCACTTGCACCCCAATGAGGTGCAATACTTACGCTGATAGGCTAAACCCACATTATTTACGACTGTGAAAAGCAGTGGACGACGTGAAGAAAATAGTGATCTATCTCACCTATCCCTTTCTACCTCTCCCTCCCTGCCTCCCCCCTTCTCTCTCCCTCTTGCTCCTCCTTTGTATTTCTCTCTATATCACATATCCCTCTCTACCTATCCCTCCCTCCATCCCACCTATTTCTCTCTCACTCTCTCCTTCCCTCTCTACTTCTTTCCCTCTCTCACTTATTCCATCTACCTCCTCTCCTTCCCCTCTAAATTCTATATCTCCCCTATCCCTCTCTACCTCTCCCTCCCTCCCTCTCTCTCTCTCACTCTCTAGCTCTCTTTCCTTCTCTACTTTTTCTATCCCACCTCTCTCTCCCTCTCACTTATCCCTCTCTACCTCCCTTGTCCCTTTACCTCCTCTCTCTCTCTATCTATCCCTCTCTACTTATTTTCTCCCTCTCTCTCTCTCTTCTCTATCCTTCACTCTCTACTTCTTTACCCTCCTACCTCTCTCTTCCCTCCCCCTCTTCTCTCTCCTTCCCTCTCTATTTCTCTCTATATCACATCCCTCTCTACCTATCCCTCCCTTCCATCCCACCTATTTCTCACTCTCTCCTTCCCTCTCTCCCACCTCTCACTTCTTTCTCTCTACCTCTCTCTCCTTCCCCCTCCAATTCTCTATATCTCCCCTATCCCTCTCTACCTCTCTCCCTCCCTCCCTCTCTCTCACTCTCTTTCTCTCTCTTTCCTTCTCTACTTCTTTCTATCCCACCTCTCTCCCTCCCCATCTCTATCTCACTTATCCCTCTCTACCTCCCTCCCTTTACCCTCCTCTCCCTCTCTTTCTCTATCTTTCCCTCTCTACTTCTTTTCCCTCTCTCTCTCTCTCTATCCTTCCCTCTCTACTTCTTTACCCTCCTCTCCAATTCATTCCAAAAACAACACTTCCTATACAACTTTAGTTATATACCTCAGTGATTATTGCGCCCAAAATATGCCCATGTGTGAAGGTTCCAAGGCTCGATGAATGTTTCCTGCATTACCTTTCACATCATGGAGACAAACAGGAGAGTACAACACGCTATGTAATAGATCCCGGTGGGGTTTCCAGCGTTGGAGGAGATCCCAGTAGGGTTCCCCCATGGAATAGCCTATTGACTAATTATTTTTATAGCATATATAAATTATCTTGTAGTTAAATAGTTATTTTATTCATTATATAAATTTTATTTTTATTAAAAATTTATTACATTATTTTATTTATTTTATTTAAAGAATCATTTTTATTTTATTTATTATATAAATTATTTTATTTTTTATTTATTTATTTACCTATTCACAAGTTCACCGTTAAAGACGATTAAAAAACACTTTATCATTAGATTTTTCCTTCCTCGTGTTCTGTTACCTCTGCCACGTCCACACTGTAACATAGCCAGGTATATGAAGACTAAATGCAGTTATGTGGTCCCCAAATCCATAGCACACTCTTTAATAGCTGTATAGTCATGGCTTAACGTACCAGGCAAAGCCCTACGCAACAATTCATGCACACCGGCTGCGCGATGGTCACGCAGTGGTCTGCAACTTTTGCCCCCGAAGTCAGTCGCTCTGTCCATCCCAGTAGATACCGTCACTTGAATTAATTCTTCAGAGTTGTATTATGACCCAGACTTGATATCTGTAATCTGGAAGAAAAAATTATGAGGTTGAGTACACACTAGATTTTCATTTAGTTTGCCAATTAATTTTTCAGAGTTGTATACTGTCCGGTAATTCATTCATCTCATCGGCTAATTATAGAGTGACTGCAATTGTTATTAATTAATTGTAGTACATTTCAAATTTCAATCAATTAATAATTACTATTAAATGAATGTATGGATAGACATTTGGTTTAAATGTAGGATACAAGCATGTTAAATGTGAGGGAAGGAAAGTGAATGGTTGGTAGGGTTTATCTATTGAGAAAGTACGGGAGAGAACCCACTAGTTGAGCATGTTTCAATAGTTGTGATGGTAGTTGTTTATATAATGCCCAATATTTTTATCAAAATAATGACTACCCATAATTAAACAAAATAATCCCTTTGACCTAAAAAGCAACCAATGATGTGATGCCACATTAGCGCTCAACTATTGGGTGATGTGAATGCACAAGTATTGTTATCACTTTTTTTGGGGGCTTTTTTGGACACCTTGACAAAATGTATGCTTGATGTGGCAACATATTTGATGACGTGGCCCTAAAACCTTAGCTATAAGCAGGGAACTTCCAAGTAAGCTGTTGTAAAAAATTGGGAGTGAATTGAAATTTCCATGTAGGATAATTAGAAGCACGAAATTAGGATGCTAACTATTGGATCCTCTCTGTAATTATTATTTAGTTTAATTTTGAGTAAATTTATGTTATATTTTGTTAGTATTTTTTTTTATATTAGTATAAATATCTTAAAGACATCTATTTAAAAAATGTGAAGAGATATCACTTTAAAGTTATTTTATTTATTTAAGAGTTGTTTTATTTTAGTTAGAATAATTTTATTTAGTATATATGTGAACACAAATATTTTTTAGTTTGGTTAATTATTTTACTAATTAAATTTTATATCTTCATTTAATTTGTGTCCATCAAATTTTTAATTATTAACAAATGAAAAATATCTTATATTTCACAAATCAAATTATTTCTTCTTGACTCATAATTTTTTTAAATAATTAACTTTAAATTTTAAACTCTAAAAAATTATAGGTCTTCCTTATATATATATATATATATTACATACTTTTCTTTTTTTGAAATATTTTGCTTATCATTAAATATTAATATTTTAACATACAAATAGCTATCTAATTTATGGTTAATAGGTAAGAGTTACCTTTAAATATATATTTAAGAACTTGTCAAATTCAAATGAAAAAATATGAATGCATTTATTAATAAATACAATAAATATTTTTTTGTCTATATAAAGTATTGTACTATTCAATATTTATGTTTTGATTATAAATTATATTTACTTGCATTGATATTTATGTCGACACAAAATTATTTATGTATTCAATATCATATTTAAAACTAAGACATATAAACATCAAATATCAAGTGTACAAACCCTTCTATAAATTTGTACATATAATTTTCAGCAAGTAAACCAAAAAAATCTCTTTCAATAAATTTTTGTAATAGCACTTCATCCAAAAACACCTCTTTCAACAAAGTTTTGTAATAACACTTCATTCAATGTATGTATCCTGTGACAACACTAAATAATGACTACATACACATACACAAGACAAGAAAATAGTTTAAAATGGATATGTAAACATCCAAATATCAACATCTTATGTCCAATTTATAAATCTAAATTACTCAACTATTACACTTATTTAATTATGTTTTTAACTCTTATGCGTGATCGTACCTCCAAGATGTGGACATGGTGTGAGAGTCACCATCATAAAATGCAAATCAATAAATACAAGTCATAAATCCTTCATAGATGCAAACCAAGTATAAAAAATTAAACAAAGTTCAATTCATGCAAAAAAAATATATATATATATATCAATATGATACAAGTCATAAACCAAGGAATATGAGAAAATTTTATTTTGAAAAAGTTGTGATTTTTGTTGTTAAAAGAAATAATGTTTGCACCGAATTTGTTCACAATAATTTATTGTTTTTCATTATCTTTATATTCTTTTATTAGTATTGGATATAGAAAAGTCCTAGGTCTACTAAATAATCTCATTAATAATTTATACATCAGCATATTTAACACTATCTATGTACACTTAATCTATTTACTTTAGATTTCATATAACATAAACAACAAATTTAAAATTATTAATTTTTTTAATGCAATATTACTAACTATACTTAAAAATCTAAGTTTGATAATATATATCATCATCAATTTATTTATTAATCATTATAATTTTATTCTTACGTTATTATATACATCATGATACTTGTTTAATAAATCAAAACCCATTCACATGTATCATTTTATTGATTATTTACTGCTATCTAATGAAATCTATAATAAGAAATGTCAATTTCCTTTTTCAACATAGGGTTGGAAATGCCCTTCCATATATTTATATTCCCTTTATGATAATTGATCCCTTTCCCGGTCTTTATATTCATTAGGCAAACACGTTTCATCCCTAAATAATCTATCTTAAAGGTAGTATATACTAAAATTTAAAATTTCTCCAAGTTTTAATCCCCTATTCATGATTTGTTCATAACTGTTTTATTTATTTATAGATTATTCTTATAGATAGATTTTTTTGCCATATGGTTTTAATAATTAGTTTATAATTTTTAATTTTTGATTTAATTATTATTTCTAGTTATTTTTTAAGTTTGACTTAATGTATTCAATTTTTAAAATTTTATGTAATGTTATTTTTTAAACTACACTATTTTTCCTTGAAGTAAATATAAGTTAAAGTTTTCTTTTGTCACAATAAGTTCTACAATTAGAAATAGGAATTAAAGGTTTCAATTTTTGGAAAAAAACATTAGTTAACTTCAAACAAAAATTCAACTAAAAATTAGAGATACGTTTGATAAATATTATGTATTACTAATAATTGATTTAGAAAACATTTTTTAGGAGGGTAATAGTTTTTAATCTAGCACGTCTAATATTTTAATATAAAATTATAGATAAATTTTCAAAAATAAAAATGGATATTAAAGTTTTCACCAAGTTGTATACATCATTTACTTCATAATTGTTTAGATAGCATTAAAATAACAAACATAAATCTCCTCATGTTTCACATGTCCATTTCTTTCATCTTTTACTTATAATTTTTAAAGTTCATACTTTATGTATGCCACTATATAGATTTTAATTGAAGCTTATAAAAATACTTTATATTTTACTCTACTCATACAATGCATTTTAGATTGACTATAAACACCTCAAATACCATGCAATATTCAAAGGGTAATTGAGTTCAAAGACTAAAACCTTTGCTAAATCACAAAATAAGGGTGAAACTTTATTATAATCTTGAAAATGAAAATTTGACAATTGGCATGCAAGATGTGTAGACGACTGGAGTTTCTACTACCTCTAAAATGTTTCCCTTAAGAGAAATACAATAAAATTAGGCATGGATCACACAATGAAATATATTGAGGATAATGGGTACTCTAGTCAAGCTATGCCAAGAAGAGGGGAGTTTGTACAACTCTTTCATATTGGTTTCAAGGTATTACAACTACAAAAAAGATGGACCCACCCTCCATACTATTTGATAAAGGAAATCTAAAGATTATTATTGGAAAAAAGCCTACAAATCCCTTAGTAATTAGATTTTTTTAAAAAGCTCCACTACTAAACACATAGTATGTTTACACATTAACCCTTTAAGGAGATTATTGCATAATACATCAACCCCTTCATGTAGTGCATGTAGATATTGATGTGTTTGGTTTGCCAATGATGAAGTTAGTTCTTTGAGGTATAGATGACACTCTATTGATCATAGAAGACTAATGACATCTAAAAAGGAATAGAAAACTCAATGAGGATATTTTTAAGCTAAAGATCCTTAATGGTAGCATTAAATTCCCCAAATTCTTTGTCATGTCCCTTTTTTGTAATATTTTTTTTTATGGATGAAAATTTCCTATTTCTTAATCCCTTCATTTTCCGTAGTACAATTTTATGTATGTGATTTTCCCTTCTTCGGGCCTTATGTTTTTTAAGTCTCTAAGCGTTAGGGGATGTTCAATATTTAAAGTTTTGAATATCCTCATCTTGACATGTCTTATTGTCTAAGTTTTATTTTCCCTAATTTTCTTTAGCACCATAATTTTAGACTTATCCTTCTCATTGTGCCTTTATTTCATTCCCCATAGGAGTGTCAAAAATTCCTTTCCCTAGGTACTCTTCTTGTGTCATTACCAACTCCCAACTTATGATTCCATATCCCTACCCACTTACTTTGTGAGAGTTAGACTTGTGGCCTTACCTCTATGAGGGCGCATGTTTCTATCATGTTGAATCTTGAACCCCATCAATAACTTCATTCATTTCATTAGATTTTAACTTTAACTCATCCCCTTGCCAAGGTACTTCTCCTTATGTATCTCTTGACATTTGATGCATGGCAACTTTCTCATGCCCTATCAAAATTGGTGGTGTGGGCTTCCATTGATCAAGGTATCAAGTATGAGTTATCCTTGATCCTAAACATTTTCTTTTGTCCTCTTTTCATGGTCAAACTTCCTTTCTCTTGCCTACCTTACTGGTATAAGTTCTTGGTCATCCCCAACCTTAAAAAACTAAAACTCTATAGTAGAGGAAAAATGACACCCACTCCTCCTCAAGGGGTGAGTGTTCCTCAACTACCTCAAGGGAAAAGCTTAGGTGACAAAGAAGGAAAAAAGGGGTTTTGCTAATATTTTGTATTTTATGATGATTTAAGGAATAAAAGTTTTAGATACTGAAAGAGTAGACTTTAGAGGTCTCATGAGAAAAGTGACTAGCTTTCAACCAAGGACGACGATATGGCCAAGGACGTCCCCACGATGTGATGTAGTCTCATATGGATTGAAAATAGAATTTAATAACAGAGACATCAAAGAATCTAATAACTATTCAAAGGCTAAAATCTAATTAAGGTTGTGCTAAATTAACAAAATAATGGAAATAACAAAAAAAAGAACTAATATGCATAGATTAAACAAGATGAAACAAAATGACAGATGGAAAAGAGGAGAAAGAACTCAAAAGAGGCTCAACACTATGAGGCCTCTTGCAATGTTCCAAATCAACAACTTGCACACATAAAGAAGGGGGAAAATGTTGGGGTCTTTTAGGGGCTTGCCTCAATCAAACCCCTACATAGGTGTTCTCACCTCCATGGACAACCAGATAGACAAATAGAAAAGAAAATAGACAAGAAAGTAAATAGATGAGACAATAGACAAGTTAAAATGACAATATGCTATCAAAATAAAGATGATAATACAATAAAAGGGACTCCCTTAAGAAAACTAGTGATGTTGAAGGAGAGTATGCAACATCCAAGATGAGCCAAGAGAACCAAAGAGTTGACGTAGAAACCAAAGAGCAATAGAGCTCACAAGAAAATGGTGTAGGAGAAAAATGAGAGCTAGATTGAATGAGCAAGATTTAAAGAATGAATGGAATTGAAGAATGAGAATATAGAATGGAGAAAAGGCATGCAAATGGGTGTCTTCGGTGCATTTGCAATCCACAGAGGTGTTACAATTCATGGATAGGTGGGAATTGTAACTTCCCCAACAACTATGTAGACATAAATATTTTTAGGATATTTGTACAACACATAGACATTTGTGTGTCACGCTAGCATCCACGATAGAAATTCAATTAGATAACAAAAAATAAAGGGGTTAGGGACAATATTAAGGTTAGGTGAAAGTGGAATTGCATTATTAACTTTAATTATGCTAACGGGGAGGTTATGGGATGCGAAATTGCATGGGGTGCAATTTTGGCATTATATTTTTCCCCCACTTTAGTGAGCATATACATATTCTAACATGTGTGAGCTAAAGTAGAGAAAGAAGTTGAAGAGAATATACCCAAGACAAAAAGGATGTAGGTTTTCGATCTAATATATGTAATAGAGAAGTTGAGCCAAGACACGAAGAGGATACAGGTCTTCCATCTTGCAAAGATGATTGCAATCTCACCACAAACATGTTAACTGCAGACAAACATGTTATGTGAAAAAGTGAAAAATAGACATGATATAATTTGATCAGATAAAGACAACGCTAATAAGTATGGATAGTAAGCTAGAGACCATACAGAAAGCAAATAGGCATGCGGCTGCTACAAACTATGTTGCAAGATAGTCACATAAAAGACAAGTTTAGTTAGACTAACCCCAACCTAGACGATGAGATCATAAGACATCAAGATATATTTTTAAGATAATTTTTTGAAAAATAAAAAATAATAAGGTATGATATCCCCCCTTAGAATGATGTGTGCTACATAGAAGAGCACATGTCATTCTCAGGAGAAGAAATAAAAAGAGATGTTGTGGCACAAAATACATAGAAAGATGTATTCATAGAATATTGTCACATGGGGGACAACACATAGAATCCAAAACATTTAGAAAAGTGGAGACAAAGAAATCAAGAATTTGGGGGGATCCAATTATTTGGGGTCAAAATTGATTATAGGCATGTATATATATATATATATATATATATATATATATAAGATAGTATAATTTATATGAACTATCATCACCCCCCAAATAGATTAGAATGGGAAGAAGAGCACATGAAGACATTATAGTTAGTAAGTTATTGGATACATAATGCTTTAAATAATCAAAGAACACATTTATAGTTTCAATAGACTATAAATCTTCATTACCTAGACTTTCCATCCATAGTCTTTTTGGGAAGCTTCTAATATCCTTGAGTAGGATGATTCTATGTAAGAAGAGGTCAATTCCTTAGAGATTAATCATACTTGGGATTTAGTTCCCTTGCCTAAGGGAAGGAAACTTGTTCAATGCAATTGGATCTATCAAAAATAATTTACTACAAATGGATCAATTGACATGCATACGACTCACGTGGTTACAAAATTCTTCTCCCATATTCCCAAAATTGATTACTCAAAGAATTTTATGCTAGAACTTTACCAAAATGAGTTTAATCTAACTTGTTCTTGCAATGAAACCACAATAGTGGTTTACAATTGAGAACAGGAAGGAAAATCAACTTTTTAAAATTTTCAATAGGAAGGATGGTTCGGTCGAACATACATGTTCAACCGAACCCATAAAGTGGTTCGGCCGAAACACTTTATGGGTTCGGTTGAACATGTATGTTCGACCGAACCATCCTTCAATGGAAAAATAGTATTTTAAAGCCCGGTTCGGTCGAACCCCTGTTCGACCGAACCATGTTGAATTAGGGAATTTATAAATCAAACCCTTATCACTATCAAACAAAAAAAATGGCGAACTATCAGACCTGGAGCTCGTGCGCAGTGAACAACAAATGTGATTGACAGGGAACAGAAAAAACTTGCAACGGGACCACCATTTCAACTTGAAATATCGACTTCTTCAACTTGAAATATCGACTTGGACGTCCATTAGCAGATTGGCATTCTTTCACAGTGATTTAAAATTCCATTTGCTTGTAAATTTGTAAACTCCAATGGATTCCATGAGACCAAATTTTTCTGGTGAAATGAAAACAAATTGAATGAAAAGAAAATTTCAAACAAAATTTTCATTTAAAACTTGAAGGCACATTATGAGAACAAAATGTATTTTTTATAATGAATATACCCTATTTCAAGCTCTCATTTTGGCTCATGGCTGTGAATTGCATTTGCTTGAAAGTTTCTAAAACCTTTTAAAAATAATACCCATTATTTAAAATTTGGATTTACAACTACCAATTGCATTTGCTTGAAAGTTTCTAAAACCTTTTAAAAACAATACCCATTATTTAAAATTTGGATTTACAACTACCAATTGCATTGCTTAAAAGTTTCTAAAGCCTTTTAAACAAACCCAGTTTTCAACCAAATTTGGATCTATAGCTGCCAATTGCATTTGCTTGAAAGTTTCTAAAGCCTTTTAAACAAACTCATTTTGTAAAATTGGGCTTTACAGCTGCCAATTGCATTTGCTTGAAATTTTCTAATATTTTCCCCAATAGCAATGCATATATGCATGATATTATAAAAAAATTGGGACCACTTCAATGCTTCTTTTTCATAAGAACACATACCCCAATTGGGGCCTCAACCTTTGTAAAAACACTACCTTCTATTACTAATTCATTATATCATTTCTTATATACTAGCATTAACCTTACAATGAGATCTTCCTACTAATATTTTTGTTCATCTTTAAACCAAGTTTACTCAAACCTCTAATTAGAATTTAAAACTATTAGAATTATGAAGAAAATAGTCAACATCTATAGCCTGAAGATTTCCCCAAAATGTATAATCAAAATTTAATTTTGTTCCATCTTGAGGATATTTCCAACCTACAAGTATATCCATATTTTAGTTCTCTCTATATCCATTAATAGATTGTGTTGAAGGCATTGCTTAAATTATCAACATGGAGATATTATTTGTGAATATTATTATAGACTTATTTTTCTTGTAAACTTGAATTCAAAATTATACTTGAATGGAACCTTAGAAAAATTAATAGGCTAGATTTATTGCTTCTATATTATTGGTTGCATAACACTATCTTAGATATTCTTTGGATAAATTTTTATCTAAGTGATTGAAATGTTCAAATTGATTTTCAAATTGGTCACTCCATGAGTCTAGTTCTAGAGAATAATTTTAAGAATAAAAATCTATTTTTATTTAGTGAATTAATAAATTACATCACCTCTTAATTGGATGAATTGTTGTAATGGAGTGCAACATTTACCATAGTTTTATATAAATGATATCACATTTTTTGTAGCATTTTCCAAATAATTTGTGTGGTGTTTAAATGCATGCCTATTTTGCATACATTTAAGTAAAACTAGGCATAGTAAAAAATTCTACTAAATTGAGCAAATATTATTCAATGAGTGAATAATATTTGTAAGAGGAAGAAATGAAAAAGAAAATAGGTTTGTATTATTTTCAAAGAGAAAAGATCAATAAAAGTAACATAACTTACAACATTAAAGAAGAAAACAAATAATATGTAGAAAAACATTGCAAAGTTATATTATGATAAATAATATTCAAGTAATGAAATTATAATGTGCTTGAAGAATGAATATAAGTTAAGAATAAAGTAAATCAAAAGAATTTTTTCAAATAGGAAATTTTTATTGTAGTCAATAGAAATTATATAAAAATTGTATGAAGAATTGTTGTAGTATATATAATGAAACATTATAACATAAGTTAGAAAGAGAATGCTAGATATAACTAGAGCATATAACGTTTTAGTGGCCAAGAATAATAATGTAGAATAAATGTAACATGCAACAAAGAGAAACCAAGTGTTGTAGTGTAGGAAAATAAAAATAAATAGTAATTTTGTTTCATGCAAGAGTAGAATGAAGAATGCTCCAATGTAAAGAATATATAGAATATAAGTGTCGAAAAAATACTATTATACTGCATTTGTAGAATTTTAAGGATTAAATGGAGCGTATGAGGGATATATTACACTTTTGCATATATAAAAGTACATAATGCTTTTCAAATTTGAATAAAAAATAGAGATTGGTGTTAAAATAGGGAAGAATAGAATTTAATGGGATGAGATAAAGTTTTGGAAAAAATGTGTTAGAAAAATTGGACAAATAATGAGAAAAAAAAGAATTTTGTAGATATTTTTTCAATCCTTTCAAAATTAGTTATAAAAAAGGACATTTTTGAGATGTTAAGAATAAAATCCAACATATTATGAAAATAGAGAAAGCTATTATAAGACATTGTATGATTAGAATGAAAAATCTTTCTTTTGTTTCTTGTAATTTGGTATCAAGAATGGACTATTGTAAGTATTTTATAAAATAGTAGCAAGAGGAACATGCATTTCAAAAATATAGTTGTATGATTAGAATGAAGATTCTTTATTTTGCTCCTTGTAAAGATGTCAAGAATGGACTATTGCAAGTATTTTATAAAATAGGAAGATTTATCATTTTAAAATGGTAGTGAGAGAACATGCATTTTGAAAATACAATAATTTGTATTAAAAAGTAGTTTAAATGAATAAAAAATGATAAGAGGGTATTTGAGTTTTGATAAAATCTTTAATTAATTAAAGATAAATTTAATTAAATTAATTTAAAATGTCTTAGTTAGTTATAATTCTTTATTCAAGTAAGAAGAATGATATAAAAAAAAAAATTCTTAGGATATTTTTAGAGTCATGAAGATGTTTATATAATTGTGTATTTAATGTTTGAAACAATACATAAATAATAAAATGTTAGAAGACGACAAATACATAAAAATATGAAATTTAACATAATTAAGTAAGAAAATATGAGATTGCCACTTAGATCTAGGAGAAGGTTAGGAAAGAGGGTTAAATGGGCCCTAAAATTATGCTATGGATATAGATGCTAAAACGTGAGCATGAAATATAAATTAATATTGTAGTGTATGCAATTCTTGACATCATATTTTCTTTCACTTTAATGGGCTAATGTCACTATATGATAAAACATAATTAAAGTATAAAAAATAAATGCTAAAAGAAAAACATGAAAATAATCAAACATTTTGGATACATAGAATGATATGGAGTGTGTTAAATGATCAAGGAGTCGATTCCCTTTCAAACTAAGATATGCAAAACAAGCATGTCAAAAAACACAAAAATCTACAATATGTATATATGTTAGAATAATACAACCAATAATACAAAGTATGCCAACAAATCATATATAATCCAACATAAACATTATACATATAAAAGGAAAAATGTCAAAATTACAAGGGTTGTGAGAGTATATTCCCCCTTAAATAATTGTATAAAAGAAATATATGTAGTTATTTTTAAGGTAACTAGAGGGGAATATAAAAATAAAAGTAGTTCATCACTAATTTTACAATAATACAATAGATCATTATCTAATGTAATCATGAAAGTTTTACTTCCATATAAATAAATTTACATATTGGTGTCCAATTAGATGGAACAATCCCTATTGCATGAATCAAAGGTTTTCTATGAAGGAGTTTATAATAATAAATTTATTCCCTATCATAACATGGAATAACAAGTGAAACGAAATAGGGCTTGATTCTAGATAAGAAAATAATAGTTCCCAAAGGATATCATCGAATAATAACAAAAACTTTAATAGAAAATTCAGGAAGACTAAGATTAGAAGTATAAACAAAAATACATTTTAGGAATTAATGACTACAAATATTAAGATTAAAAAACCATTTTCAATCAATGTATACTTAATGCTCATATAGGTTTAGTATCAAAAATGATTAGAAGATCAATAATCTTCTATTAAACCACATTGAAGTGAAGTTTAGATGGAAGAAATGTAATCTCCATAATGTCAGTATATAATACACCCAATTTGGGCAACTATTTCAATAGGCTTAGTAGAAGAGGGAATATGGATCTTTTGTATAGAATTATGAAGAAACTCATGATATTAAGGTGAAGTTTAAATAATATCCCAAAGAGAAATATTATATACTAAAGTTCTTTTATACTATTATACTCTTTAGTGTTCTTAAAGGAATACAAGAAGTCAACATGAAATACTGGGATTAGATAAAGGAAGAGGAACAATCTTAGTGTTGGTTTGTTAGTTCACCAAGTGTTATAGGTATTCATTACTGCATAATTTTTTTTTAAAAAAAGTTTCAAGTATAATCATCAACAAAATAAAGGTTGAAATAAGATGGGTCAACAAGGGATAATTCCTATGTTCGTTAGGAATACCTACCTAGATCATGAAAACTAAAGAAGACGGTGGGATGAAGTAAAATACCCACACAAAGATTTGGAACGTCAAGGATTGATCATTGTGCATCATTATAGAAAGCCCTAGTCCATTATATCTAGTTGCATGAAATTTGTATAGGCAACTTTTAAATTTAAAAAAATGTAAGAGTTAATTTATTTTACTATAATATCCAAGAAATTTATAAAAATAAGAGTAATAAAACAATTATTAAATATTATCTTTAAATGAGTAAATATAACCATATTTTCACATGGTGGATTTTATATTAAGTCTATAAGATTTGAGGTAATAGAAAAAATATGTACAAAGATTAAATCAAGTCATTTTCTTCTATTCTTTCATTATTTCTTTCTTTTTGTACTAGGGTTAAATCTTCATCTAGGTTTGTTGTGTACTTATAATAAACCTTTGTTCCTTAGTATAATGTTCTTGTACATTGTATGGTAACTTTCATGATAAATATTATGTGCATGTGTCCCTTCCTCCTATCAGATGTACAACAAAGAAAAAGAAAAAATGCGGCTCAACGAAAATTGTCAAAAGAAGAACAAAAGAGATGTGAACAAAACTTGGAAAATTATTATAGAAAGAAACAAGGTACACATGCTTGTTTCTTCTCTCTCTCTCTCTCAAGTGTGTGTTTAGGACTTTTATTAACACCTCAATTTGTTTTGCTTATAAATATGCATGCCTTTTATGAAAACCATGTTAGATTTAACTTGGAAACTTTAATACTAAAAAATAGTTATCTTGCATAGGCATTACCTAAATTGCTTATCATCTATTTCCAATTGCTTTTGTTCCTTGGAATTCTTAAGTTTAAGAATATTTTATTTTATTTGTTTCAACTCCACAAGTAAATAACTCATAGTCTCTCACTTTCTTTGCTTGCATGTAAATTCAAACAAGCAGGAAATTCTCAAGCGGAAGTCGAGCCAAATCTAGATATTGGATCAAACAAATCTGGTGAAGAACACATGGACATTGAAGTTAGGGAGGAGACCCAAGTTCAAACAATGCTTGTTGGAGAGGGGTCGGGATCACTTCCTTCTACTAGTATGGATGAGCATATAAAAATAGTTGTTCAAAACTTTTGTCACCTATAGCATCATGTCTTATCACCTTGTTTGCTTGCATACATAAAGTTCACTTATATAGAATCATCTCTCACTTTTCTTTGCAAAATGTGACATGTAGAAAGGGCTCAACAGGCAGGAATTTCTCATGTTGAAGTCGAGCCAAATCTAGATATTGGATCAAATGAATCTATTGAAGAACACATGGACCTTGAAGATAGGGAGGAGGCCCAAGTTCAAACAATGCATGTTGGAGAGGGGTCAAGATCGCTTCCTTCTACTGCTATGCATAAGCATATATAACTAGTTGAAAAGGTGATGAGACAAATTTCTTATAGAAATTTAGATCATTTACTTGAAATGGATATGGAGAAGCTGAAATGTTATGCCAACCAACCTTATAATAAGAGAAAGAGGTCAATGACTAAATCTGTAAATGGAATAATTAATCATCATTTCAATCATCTAGATACACTTGAAAAAACCCAATTGTTATCAATTTTACTTCTTCATAATGAGCTAAAAGAGTCATTACAATTGTTGGGTGTACATTCGACATCAAATAAGAAGAAAAACATGGGATTACAAAAGGATATTGCTCAAAATGTTAAAAAGGGTTTAGATTCCATTGGGAAAGGATCTTGATCTGTGGATAAAGCCACTCCAAGAAGGGTGATGTTGAAATCTATTGTACATCAAAATATAGCAAGAAAAAGAAAATTGTCTACACTTTCGGCTGAAATTGGTTATAGTAGAACCACATTAATAAAATATGAGAAAAAAAGAAAGTTTTTGGATGAGAGTTCAAAAGGAAATTGGGCAATTATGTGTAGAGCTCCCCATTCTGACAGGATTGAAGATGTTGTTAGGAACTTGATTTCAAGTTTCTAGCATGATCAGACTCGTCCATCATCAAATACTAGAGATGTTATGAGACACAAGATTAGGCCTGGTATTTATGAAAATCATATCAAACATTGGCTAGACATAACACAATTTGAGATGTATATGAACTTTTGTAATACATATCCTCATATAAAGATTGGGAAAACAATATTTCAAAGATTAAAGCCATATTATGTGAAGATAAACAAGTTTTTTTAAACTTGTTGTTGTCATATTGAATTTGATCTCTACTATTAGGTGTTTTGAAAGATGAGAGAAGAAAGTTGTGGGTTTCAAAATGCACCTCCTAAACAGGAAAGTTTGTTCATAAAGGCTATTTTATGTGATCATGAAAATGGACCTCAAATAAATTTCATTAAAGGAATTTGTGAGACATGTGGAAATTTGGCTAAATTTCCTTCAAGAAATGAGGATAATGACCTAACAAAGACAATAAATTGCAAGAGGTAAGTACTATTTTTAGAGATTTTATTTGTTTCAATTTGATTAGATTGTTATTTGAATTATCTAATGTAATGTTTCATTCATTGTGTGGTTTATTAAGTTTATTCACATATTTTACTCACACAAGTACAAGTATGTAAAGTTGCAAACAAATTTTGGGAAAGAATCCACAAGGTTGAACTATGCAGAAGAGGAGATTCCTATTGGAAAATTTATGGAATATTTTTGAAAATTGATACAACCATACATACAACATTCCTTTTTTGCTAAGTGGCAAGCACAACAATTCCAAACATTGAGAGATACTTTCCCATTTGGAACAGTTCTATCAGTAGTTGACTTTGCATAAAATTACTCCTTTGTACATCAAAAGGAGATTCAATCAAAGTATTACTTTTCAAAGCATATCACTATTATGGTTCATGTGTCTTATCGACATGCACAATCAAAATTGGATGGTGCTGAGAGTACAGATGAAGAACAAGCCATAAAGAAAGAATATCACTTTTATATTAGTGATGATAAAGAGCATGACATGCTTTTTGTCCAACATTGCTTTACAATTTTTTTTGAGAATTTGAGAAGAAGGGGTGTAAAATTTGAAAAGCATTTTGTATGGTCAGATGGATGTGCGGCACAATTCAAATCTTCACAACCATTCTATGCACTTTGTAGATATCATAAAATCTACAAAATACCACATGTTTGGAGTTATTTTGAGAGTGGGCATGGAAAGGGTGAGCATGATGGAGCAGGTGCTTGCATCAAACGAGCTTTAAGAAAACATCAAATGAGTTATCCAGAAGATCATATAAACAATGCACATGATGTTGTTGAATGGTGCAAGAAACACTTTGCATCAAATGTGGTCGACACATCTTCAAGAACAAACTGACACATTCCACATAGATTGTTTTGTGAGATATTGGGTATGTATAAATTACATTTTCAAAATTTTGAATTTATTTAAATTTTGAATTTATTGAAATTTAAAATTTATATATATATATATACATGTTTGTTTACATAAGTTTGTTGTTGTACATGTATCTAGGTGTGGATAGAAGATCAATGCATGGATGCAAGAGGGTAGAAAAAACAAGATCTTCGCTTTGTGTTGGGAGTTCAGATAGTCACCATGGATGGACATTACACACAAGGGATTACTCTTGTTTTTGCACTGAGTGCATTGCAGGAAACTCTAATCATGCATGCAACAACCAAGAACTTGGATATGTTGGTAAATGGGATACAATGCCACTAGTTGTTTCAGAAACATATGGTGAAAATGAGGAAGAAAGATTTGAAGACATTCCTTTGATTTCAATTGATTATGACCATATATCAGGATTGGTTAGAAAAGGTACATGTGTAAGTTTTCAATAATTTTTATATATTATATATATCTAGTTAATGATCTTTAAAGTCTAGAGACATTTCTAATTTTTTAAGAAATTTTGTGTGTAAATTTGGTGTACAAGAGATGTTTTTGCAGTCATAGCAGAGCCTGGAAACATCAAAGGTGTTAGCTATTATTTATTGTGTTGCACAGAAGAGAGGAATAAGCTAACACAACCTGAAACAAGTGATGGAATGTCATTTCCCACAGGTGAGTTTGAATTTAAAATTATATATGCATTATGTTCACATGTGTGTGCATGACTGTTATAAACATTAAATACATATTGTACAAACGTTGAGCACGAAAAATGGTGTACATGTTCATATGTCGTACTAAGAAGGTTCATGTTTACCCATGCAGATTTTGTTGTAGTGCAAGGGACATATCTAAAACAAGTCAAAGTTGTTCAGCACGGGATTCATTTTGTTGATTGTCAACCTGATAACAAGGTATATCAATATAGTCACTTGATAATTGCTACCGCCCTACATCTTCATACAATTCCACATGCATGTGGTCGAAGAAAATGGAGACTAGATAGTGAAGATCATCAAAAAATTCTACATGTTATTGAAGAGCGGGTTGAACCAAAATCTTTGACTTAGATTATATCCATGATTTTCAAGTTCACTTGTAACCCTATACATGTTCAAGTGAGAACTTATAGTAACTTGTACATAGTTGTAAATCATTTTGCGTAAATTACAATTATATGTACATATTTGTTCCATAGAATTCTTAAGATCAAGAATCTTTGATAGCATCATCTCTCACATTTAATTATATACAACTTATATTTGTTTCATGGAATTCTTAAGTTCAAGAATCTTATATACAATTATATACAACTTATATTTGTTCCATCAAATTGTTCCATGGGAAATTATGCAATTATATACAACTTATATTTGTTTCATGGAATTCTTAAGTTCAAGAATCTTATATACAATTATATATACAACTTATATTTGTTCCATCAAATTGTTCCATGGGCAATTATGTAAATTTTAAAATTAAGTATTGTCTAATTATAAAATTATTGCACACATTTAAAACATAAATCAATGTACCCTCGAGCTCCCTCTCTCCCCTCTACCCTTAACCCTTAAACCATAAACCCTTGTACCCCATACCCTTTATCTCTCTCCCACTCCCCCCTTTCTCTCTCAAGTCTCCCTCCTATCCCTCTCCTCTCCCTCACCCAACCCTTAAACCTTAAACCCTTGTATCCCTACACTTATCTCTCTCCCACCCTCTCTCTCTCTTAAGTCTCTCCTCCTACCCCTCTCCTCTCTCCCTCACCCTTCTTTAACTGGTTAAACCCTAAACCCTTGTACTCTACCCTTTATCTCTCTCCCACTCCCCCTCTCTCTCTAGTCTCTCCCTCCTAGAACCACTCTTCATCTCTCTCTCTCTCTCTGTCTGTCTCTGTCTCTGTCTCTGTCTCTGTCTCTGTCTTTGTCTCTGTCTCTATCTCTATCTCTCTGTCTCTGTCTCTGTCTCTATCTCTGTCTCTATCTCTGTCTCTCTCTCTCTAGATCCCCTCTACCCTCTACCTTTAAGCCTTTAAGCCTTAAACAGTCTCTCTCTCTCACTCACTCACTAATTCTATCTCGAGCTCCCCTCTACCCTTAACCCTTGACCCTTAAACCCTAAAGCCTTCTACCCTCTACCCTTTATCTCTCTCCCACTCCCCCTCTCTCTCTATCTCAAGTCTCTCCCTCCTACCCTCTCCCTCTCTCCCTCTACCCTTAACCCTTAAACCCTAAACCCTTGTACCCCCTACCCTTTATCTCTCTCCCACTCCCCCCTCTCTCTCAAGTCTCAACCTCCTACCCCCTCTCCACC
This sequence comes from Sequoia sempervirens, assembly GCA_007258455.2. Lineage (NCBI taxonomy): Eukaryota > Viridiplantae > Streptophyta > Pinopsida > Cupressales > Cupressaceae > Sequoia > Sequoia sempervirens. The sequence goes on from VDFB02274714.1 coordinate 15,404,484, forward strand.
TCTCTCTCCCTCTACCCTCTACCCTCTACCCTTAAGCCTCTCTCTCTCACTCACTCACTCACTCCTTCTCTAGCCCCCATAGCCTTAAACCCTTAAACCCTCTCTCTCTCTATCTCTCACTCACTCTAATTCTATTTCGAGCTCCCTCTCTCCCATCTACCCTTAACCTAAACCCTAAACCCTTGTACCCCCTACCCTTTATCTCTCTCCCACTCCCCCCTCTCTCTCTCAAGTCTCTCCCTCCTACCCCCTCTCCCTCTCTCCCCTCTACTTTTTAATTATATCTTTTAATATTATAATAGTAACAATTATATATTATAATAATAATATATAATTAATAATAATTATATATTATTATTATAATACTATTATTATTATAATATATTGTAATAATAAGTATATTATATATTATAATATAAAAAGAATAAAATACAACTATTAAAAAACTAGAAAACAAAAAAAAACAACTTGGAAAAAAAAAGGGGAAAACAAAGATCCATGTCAAGGGGTTCGGCCAAACCAGTTTTCCAGGTTCGACCGAACCCCTCTAGTATACATTGTTTTATTGTATTTAAAAGGGGTTAGGCCTAACATATGTTTAACCAAACCTATGTTCGGTCAAACATATTTTCTTGGTTCGCCCGAACCACCCTTTTTTCACCTTCACCCTCTAAGGCACCAAAATTGTCCAGAATTTTACACTTCGAAGCTCAATTTGATAATGAAAATGGAGGAGACTTCACAAACCCAACTGGTATTAGGTAGCCCTTAGAACGAGCTATCCAACGAATATAATTTTAATATGTTTTGGTTTTATTATCTATTTGTTTTTTAAGTTTTATTAAATATAGGTTTCTCTCTGAAAATGAAGTTCTCTATTCTGCACATTTGGAAAAATAGAAAATTATCAATTTTTTTTTTGAAAAATATGAGTGCACCAGATATTGGAGTCCTCCATCTAACAAAAATAAATAAAAATTGATACATACAATAAAAGTTATGCATTATATATGGTCACACTATGTCTGAATTGTAATTGGTTTGACTTTGAAACTTGATTAAAGAAAAAATATTCAATAAAAAACTATCTAACCAAGTGGAAGCACTAGATATCAGAGTTACAAATCTAAATTTGAAAGAATTAGAATTTTATCCTTCAAGGAAAAAAAGTTATGCTTTATATAGTGTGCGTCACTTTTTTAAAATGTTGTTTTAAAAAAAAAAACAATTTTCATGGGAGATGGAAAAAGAAGTGCAATCTGATTCCAAAAATTTTGAAAAAAATATTTTTAGAATCTACAGACAAAGTGGAGAGACTCTAGTTTGCATCATCTTCAAATTCCTCACGGTTTATCCGCTATAGGTGCCCCAATGTGAAGATTTAGTTAAAAATAATAATTTCAGTGTCCAATTTGGCCAAAAATTGTAAACCACTATTGTGGGATCACCCCTTGATATAGTTGTAGCCAACCTCTTGAAAGTTCATCATATGGATGTGAAGAGTGATTTTTTTTTTGTGACCTTTAGGAGGAAATATACATGGAGAAACCACAAGGGTTCATTCAAGATTCCTCACTATTATTTTTACTATGAAATTCTAATTATGGCCTAAAACAAGCCCCTCGGCCTTTGTATGCTAAGATGGACTTCTTCCTTTTGGACCAGTTGGATTCACTTGATACCACTCTGATATAAACTTATATATTTTATAGTAGGATGATACTCTCATATTTTTATCTCCATATGTTGATGACATTTTTATCACAAGGAGTCACTCATCCATTATTAGTGTAGTGAAGATTACTCTCCTTGATTGATTTCTAATGTAAAACTTGAGAATTATTCTTTCTTATAGGAGACTAAGATCACTTAGTGATCTTTAGGTGTTTTCATTGCATATCCCAATTATGCTCTTGATATGCTCTCTAGATTTTGCATTGTTAGTTGTAAGCCTTCATTGAATCTATTTCTATTAGGGGTTAAACTCAAGACTCGTTGTTCTTCACCATTGGTTGGTGACACTTTGTATCAATGACTTATTGGGATTTTCATCTACCTAACTTACATGAGACTTAATTTTTCATATGCTATGGGAATGGTCTCTCAATTTATGTAGGATCCCCATGGGTTGTATTGGAAAAATCTAATTGGTTTCTTCATTACATTCAAGGTACTCATAGTTATGGGATTCAATATGAAACCAATGTGGATATTGACTTGGTGGGACACACAAATTCAAAATAGACAAGTGATTTATAAGATCACAAGTCTACTCACTTGGTTCTACTAAAGATTGTTTGTTGAGCAAGAAGTAGTTTATAATTACTCTTTCATCTATAGAAGATGAGTATTCAGGAGCAATCAATGTTGCTACTAAGGCTATTTGGATTCAATATATTCTCATTCGGTTTTGAATTCTATTAAAAATCCTACAATTATATTTTGTGATAATCAAAGTGTGATACAAATCTCACAAAATATAGTTCACCACCAACAAACTAAACACATACATAAACACTATATCATGGAGCTAATTCATGATTAGGTCATCGATCTTAAGTGCTATTCAATATTAGAGTAGAAAGAAGGAATATTCACTAAACCCTTCATTTGTGAGCTTTGTTGAGGGTGTGATCTAGTTACATCTACTTTGAAAGGGGCTTCATAGTCCTTCACTTTCTCTCTCTAATTTGGGGATAGTTTTTTCTCTCTTTTTTTTTGGTGGAGTCTCATTTTTAGGGGGATCTCTTTGTACATGGGTACCTCATCAAGCTTTATTTTCTAGGACCCATCTTTTCACCCACCTAAGCTATGCTTAAGGGGTGGTGTTAGTTTTTTTCCTTATGTTAGGGATATTTCTTTTTTCTAGAAACATATTATTAACCTTTCTTAGGTTTATTAGACTTGGTTATAATGTGAACACATGGCATAATCTATCAATTACATGTGTCAATTTCACCCACAGGTATTTGAGTTTCACACCCTCTTTTGGATTTATTTGCCACCTTCCATAACCATTTGTTTTTCTTTATTCTAAGTAGGTGCAACCAAGTAATTTGATATTAATTTTAAGTAAAACTCCTACCTATTATAGGAAATTAGATTTAGTATACCTCTTGGATGTATGTGCCTCTATTTTTGTTATGTATACAACACTCACCTCTCTTATGTGTCATTCATAAAGAGTAATGTGAGTATTTCCTAAATTCTCTTACATTTTATCTGTAGAATTCTTTCTTTCAAGAAATTGTCCCCATTCTTTGTTTTGATCTTCAATCATTTATCAATTAGAGTGTGTGTGATCTACGATCAATGATAGATCTCAAGATTCAAATCCTCATTTCTAGTATAATCTAACATGAAAGAGGATCTCAAAACAATGATATCAAGATCTTAAGAAAAACTTGTAAAGTAGCCATAACATAAGATCTAATCATTATCGAAGAAGTTCAAGTAGATATGGAAGAGGTAACGAGAGATCATCAAGACGAATAATTATTTTATGTGTGGAGGTGAAGGTCATAGGGAATTCAAGTGTAACCTATCATAAGGAGAGTATAATAGGAATTCTAAAAGAATTCCAAGAGAAACACATGTGGATATGGAAGTTTCTTCTAATAATGAATACATATACTAGAGAAATATGAGTTATTATTTTTCAAAATGAATTCATTTAATCCTTCTAAAACTTTATGACCATAGTTGTGTGTTAGTTTGACAAATTATTGATATCTTCACTTCTTAGAGGGATAACGATACTAATTGACCACTTCAAGGGAAGCCATCTTAGGTGACATCATTAAGAAACGTGTATATATGTCCTTTGGGAGTTTTCCATGAGTTTATTATTAGAATTTTTTCCTCTAATCATGATTGATCATTGGCTTTAGGAAATGAAATCATTAAAATATTTCACAATAATTTGTATTAATTATCCATCCTCACTTAGATGAGAAAAGCCACCACAATTTCTTTTCTTTGCTCTCATTTTCTAATCAACTTATTAAAAGTTTGATTGTCACCACTACATCTCCTTTCCATCATCCATAATATTCATTTGCCCAAATTTTATGGTTGTATGACCATATTTAAATATTTTAATAAAGAAATTAAAATGATTGTATATAATGAGTCCAACCTTAATAATATAATTCTTAGATGAGTAAGAGGTATTTTTTGTAGTGTGTCAAGTTATGACATTAGTAATGAGGATTCAAATACATAGTTTTTGAGTCAAACTCATTGAGTCATATTTCATGAGTAGTGGCACATGACCCATCTCTCATGAGAATGAATGGTCCACTTAGCACTCATTGCATCTAGGTGATGCTCACAAGGATGAAGTATTGAAACTTCTTGGGAGGTCACCCATCCTAGTACTACTTTACCTCAAGTAAGCTTAACCATAAAGTTTCCCCTAATGTCAAGCCCAATTAGCTTGCTACCCCATTTGCAAAACCTTTAGCAGGTGTTGTGTCTTATGAACCAATCATCATAGATTCCCTTTAGCTCATCAATTGACAAGTAGGATATATTTTTTACTATGTCAAGTTATGATATTAATATCAAAATTCAACTACATGTTTTTTGAGTCAAACTCATTGACCTATATTTCATAAGCAATGGTTCGTACAAACCCATCTCTCATGAGAATGAACGACACACTTAGCACTTGTTGCACTAAGTGATGCTCACAAGGCTGAAACATTGAAACTCTTAGGAGGTCACCCATCCTAGTACTATGTTGGCTCAAGTGTGCTTAACCATAGAGTATTCCTCAAAGTCAAGCCCACTTAGCTTGCTACCTCATTTACAAAACCTTCAACAAGTGGTGTGTCTTATGAACCATTCATCAGAGAGTCCTTTTAGGTTGTCAATTGATAAGTGGGAGGTACTTTTCGTAGTGTGTCAAGTTATGATATTAATAATCATGATTCAACTACATAGTTTTTGAGTAAAACTCATTGACCCATATTTCATGAGTAGTGGTTCACATGAACTCATACCTCATGAGAATGAATGGTCCACTTAGAATTCATTGCATCTAGGTGATACTCATAAGGGTGAAGCATCTAGACTTCTTGGGAGGTCACCCATCCTAGTACTACTCCAACTCAAGCGCACTTAACCATATAGTTTTTCCCAAGGTCAAGCCTAGTTAGCTTGCTACCCCATTTGCAAAACCTTCAGCAGGTGTTGTGTCTTATGAACTATTTATCATAGAGCGCCTTTAGCTCATCAATTGATAATAGGAGGTATTTTACATAAAGTTTCAAGTTATGATATTAATATTAGCATTCATTTGTGTAGTTTTTTAGTCAAACTCATTGATCCATATTTCATGAGTAGTGGTTCACACAAACCCATGTGTCATGATAATGAATAGTACACTTAGCGCTTAAAAAATCTAGGTGATGCTCAAAAGGTGAAGCATCAAGACTTTTTGGGAGGTTACCCATCCCAATACTGCTTTGACTCAAGAGTGCTTAACTATAGAGTTTCTCCCAAGATCAAGCTCACTTAACTTGCTACCCTATTTGTAAAATTTTTAGCAAATGTTGTACCTTATGAACCATTCATCATAGAGTCCCTTTGTACTTAATTTATAAATGAAGCTCTTCTAAGATTATCAATACCTAGTCAAGTGTGAATTGATAAGCAGCAATGAGCTGCAACCCATGAGAATGAAGCACCAGCATTTTTCTAATTTACAAATGTTAGCATTCTCGATAATCACTTCAATCAAAACTTTGAACAATCTTTGCATAATAAACATGCCATAGAATTATATAAAAACCAAGACGGATGCTTGCCATACCTGGTGGTTGATAATTACTGAAATATTTCTTGTTAATTAACAATAGTTTAATTACCAAGTCCTGCCCACTTGCTTAGAGGAGACTAAACAATTTATTGAGAAGGCACAAATGCCAAGTGTGTGTTGGATTAAATTTCCTTTGGGTTGGGGAGTGTGATCTCTGTGCAGGTTTTCTGTGCTAGAATGAGCTGGGCTATGATCATCTTAACAAGGTGAGGCCTCACTGCCTGATAAGCACTATGATTAAGGGTCTGGTTTGATCTATGCCTAGCCTCTAACTGCCAGATAGACTATGATATAAACAACGTAAGGGTTCCAGGCCTACCCAGGCTTTCTTCCAGTCTTCCTAAGAATGTCAGGTTGTAGCCCTATCAAGTCAGAAGTGGACTATTATTTTTCAAAACATGGTCAGGGGTCGAGTCCCGTTAAGGCTTTCGCTGTCGTGAGTTGGACTGTGGTGGGTTTTGAACCTCTTTTACTTTGCCAGGTGTGAGGGATTTCGTTGAAGTGATCCAAAACAAAAACCAAAAAGGCCAGACAACTTGATTCGCTGATTGCAATACCTTTTTGCTTTGCCGATTGTCTCAGCAGAAAACTTGTTCTATTGTAAAAACTGCTTCGATATGGTATTACAGTCTCCTCCTTAGTACATTCCCAGAAATTAATTTTCTCAAAGCCCTTACGATAAATTTAACACAAGCCATAGAAAAAGGAAAATTAGAAGTCTCATTCGTGTTTTCGTACAAATCCAGGTTACCCCAAACTTAAAACCCTATTTCATGCCCTGTCCTGCCCTGCTCTGAAGATGGGACGGGGACTCAAATAAAATCGCCCTAGTTTACAAGCGGTGGCCGTCTAACAGCACACTCAACAGATAACGCAAGTACTAGGATATTCATCTCTTACAACAGTGTATTCATACGGTCTGTAATCGTAGCTCATGGGCACATACACAACTTCAAATTTTGGAGCTTCTGCTTTGTTCTCCTTCTTTGCATCGCCTTGAGGTTTCTTCTCCTCTTTTTTCTCGCCCTCCTTTTTCTCCTCTTTCGCAGGACCCACGCTCAGCAAATCTGTGAAGCCAAATTTCCTGAGTTTAGAGGCCAAACAGACCGGATCCACGTCCCCAATCACAGTGATCTTGTTTTCCTTCATGTCCACCGCCACAGAATCCACCCCTGCAATACAAATACCCATTCATCAGATTTTGCAGCAGAATAAAATCTTAATGTCAAGGTCTGAAAGCAAATAGGAATAGACATCATACCTTGGACTCCCGCAACCCGCTTGAGGGCTTTTTACTTGCTACTCTCGTCCTCAATGGCCAATTTTAGCACTATTTTCTGCAGAACAGAACTATTAGCTACCTCATCACAACTTTAAATAGCAATGTAGAGTGAAAAGAAGAAAATTATTACCTTCGCTGCCATGGAGCAATTGAGAACTACAAGATCTTTAAGCGATGAGAATCTATAGCGGAATGTAAGGAATTTAAAATGGAATGCGATGCACAAAAATGTGAATGCTGAGAACGGGATGGGCATAAGGGGGCTTATAAAGAGGCGAAAGTAGAGAATCTGCGAAAAAGGAAGGGTCGTGGTAACAGACTCAAACTACAGCTTCCCCGGGTCCGCCGGTAGTTTAGTGGAAAATGAGGAAGGTTCAGACTGGATCAGTTTTGTAAACCGTGCTTTGGACGTTTGATCCGTACATATATGGGACAATGCAAGTAGCTTCCCCGATGGCGCTGAATTTTTTGATGGCTAGCTAAATTGTCTTCATGGTTTGGCAGAGAGTGGCAACTGGCAGCCACACTGCCCATCAATAGGTGTGATATTTTACTCATCAGACTATGAAGGCTGTTAGGTTAAAGAGATGGAAAGGGAATACACTTTTCTTATTTGTTTTTAAATTTGGTTCAACGATTTCGCTTTTAGACATATGTCTTTTGACCTGTTTTTATATGTTTGAAACTCCAATTTAAAATCGAATTCATGTCACTTCTTATTTGACTATTAATATACCTTGGGTATTACCTAGTGTGTTCCTTAAACAAAACTATTATAACATCTTCCAAATTTGAAATCTTACTTTCCTACTTACAAGCCTCTCTTTGACTGACCTCAGCAACTTTGTCGTTCCACTCACCATCATCTTTCGAGTAAGTACTTATAGTTCACATACTCAAAATGTAACCCTATTGAGTGAACGGTTTCGAGCAAGACAATTCTTATAAATAGTATTTAAGCATTTTATTTTTCTTTCAATTAAAGATTATGATTTGACTCTAACAATTGTAAAGGGTACAATTATGTGCAAGTGGACACTACTACACATCAAGGACACCAACAAATTGTATAATGCATGACCATGTCAAGACAAATACAACCATAGACACTTATGTCACTATGCAATTTGTTGTGGGAATGAACTTCTTAGACTATGATTTTGGTAGTCCAAACCTCATCCTAGTCTTAGTTCAAACTCTTGTGTCTACTTTAGCTTACATGCTTCTCTCGTTACTTTTCATTTCTAGGTTAATTTAAACATGTGGAAGCTTGACTCTTATAATTTCTTACTATTTAAAATCCAAATAATAGTTTTGAAGAATTGGTTATTACGAATGGGTTAGATTTTACATAACAAAATGAAATTATATGTAATCAGACACAAACATAGACAAATTAGTGTAAAACTCTATTTTAAATCTACATTTTTTCAAACCTAACATTGATACACCCAAATATACACCTTCTTCCTCCCAAAAACAACTACTTGCACATTCTACTTCCCTCCTCTTAGCCCTCACAATTTCTAAAACTTGTCTTCTCTTGTTTCCCCTCCTCTTAGCCCTCACAATTTCCAAAAACTCGTCTTCATTTGTTTCCCCTCCTCTTAGCCCTCACAATTTCCAAAAACTCGTCTTCTCTTGTTTCCCCTCCTCTCCTACCTCTTCTTAAGCTTCTAAAACTTTTTTTGATGTATCCTTCATTATAAATCCCTCTACTTTCCCCATCATATTCTATATTTCTCTCACTTCCTACTTTCCATCTCTCTTACACCATTGTCTTTTTGCCATTCCTATTTTCCTTTTCTTTCTTCTCTCCTTTTTCCCTCAACCTTTCCCATTATTTCGTCTTTTCTTATACCTCTATAGGTATTCATACACAATCCTAGCCATCTTCTACATACATGCATCAAGAGACCACTCTATTTTTTGACCAATTTTACATTTCTTTCCACTTCCCATTTGTCATGCCTATCTTATATTTGAGTGTTATTTACCAATAGTATTTCATTCCACTTTTATTACAATTCATTCTCACCTCTTCCACTTTGTACCCCTAAACCCTCAACCCTCAACCCTTAAACTCTAATCCCTCAATCCTTTAACCCTGATCCCTCAACCCTCAACCCTAATCCCTTAAACCCTCAACCCTCAACCCTTAAACCCTCAACCCTATACCTTAAATCCTCAACCCTTAATCCTTAAACCCCCAACCCCTAATCCCTTCATCCCTCAACTCTCAACCCTTAGATCCTCAACCCTTAAACCCTGAACCCTATCCCTAAACCATAAACCCTTGACACAATACGTTAAACCCTAATCCATCAAAACTCAACCCTAATCCCTTAAACCCTAAATCCTCAACCCCTAATACCTCAACCCTTAAACCCTCAACCCCTAATACCTCAACCCTTAAACCCTCAACCCTATACCTTAAATCCTCAACCCTAAACCCATAAACCCTCAACCCTTAATCCCTCCATCCCTCAACCCTCAACCTTTAAACCCTTAAACCATATACCCTCAACCCTTAAACCCTAAACCCGTAAACCTTATACCCTCAACCCTATACCCTATACATTAAAGCCTCAACCCTAATCCCTTGACCCTATACCTTAAACCCTTAATCCCTCAACCTTTAAGCCCTCAACCCTCAGTTGTAAACCCCCTACCTTATACATTATACCCTCAACCTTAATCCCTCAACCCTATACCTTAAACTCTAAACCCTCAACCCTCAACCCTAATGCATCAATAGTCAATCCTTAAACCCTAAACCCTTTAACCCTAATCCCTCAACCCTTAACCCTATACCCTATACATTAAACCCTCAACCATTAAACCTTAAACCTTTAACCCTTAAACTCTAATCCCTTAAACCCTCAACCCTTAAATCCTCAACCCTTAACCCTCAGCCCTAATCCCTATCTCTAAACCTTAAACCCTCAACCCTTAAACCCTTAGCCCTTACCCTTAAACCCTAAACGCTCAACCCTTAAACCTAAACCCTATCCCTAAAGCCTTAACCCTAAACACTTAAACCTTAAACCCTAAACCCTATCCCTAAACCCTCAACCCTCGACACTATACCTTAAATCCTAATCCCTAATCCCTCAACCCTTAAACCCTAATCCCTCAACCCTCAACCCTAATCCCTTAAACCCTAAACCATCAAATCCTAATCCCTCAACCCTTAAACCCTCAACCCTCAACCCTTAATCCCTCCATCCTCAACCCTTAAACCCTTAAACCATATACCCTATACATTAAACCCTCAACCCTAATCCCTCGACCCTCAACCCTTAAACCCTTAATCCCTCAACCCTCAATCCTCAACCCTTAAGCCCTCAACCCTTAAACCATTAAACCCTTAATCCCTCAACCCTCAATACTCAACCCTCTACCTTATACATCATACCCTTAACCCTAATCCCTCAACCTTATACCTTAAACTCTAAACCCTCAATCCTCGACCCTAATCCATCAATAGTCAACCCTTAAACCCTAATCCCTCAACCGTCAACCCTTAAACACTAATCCTTTAAACCTCAACCCTTAAATCTTCAATCCTCAACCCTCAACCCTTAAATCCTAAACCCTCAAGCCTTACAACCTTAACCCTTAAACCCTAAACCCTCAAACCTTAAACCCTCAACCCTCAAACCTTAACCCTATACCTTAAGCCCTAATCCCTCAATCCTCAACCCTTAAACCCTAATCCCTCAACCCTCAATCCTAATCACTATCCCTAAACCCTCAATCCTTAAACCCTCAACCCTCAAACCTCAACCCTCAACCCTTATCTCTCAACCCTATATGTTAAACCCTAAACCCTAATCCCTCAACCCTCACCCCTCTACCCTATACATTAAACCCTAAACCCTAATACATCAACCCTATGGGTAAAAGAAATAAGTTGGGTACATAAAGAGAGGAAGTTTCGGCCAAAACAAAAAAAATTGCATGAAATACGTATGCATTTTCAAAAAACGCATATGCATTATGGATTGAGTACTTGAGCCTAAATCTGAATGCGTATGCACTCCGCTTCGGGTATGTGAGCCAAAAATGCGTACACATTTCAAAATGTGTACGTGTTTCTTAGAGGTATTTATTTTTGTAAATTAGCAACTATGTATTCATTTTAACTCCAAGTTTTAGCCATGCCATAGAAGAGGAGATGAGATCACGTACACGTTTCAAAGGGCCTGATTGAAGAAAATTTTCACTGCCACCTCCTCCCGTCGACACAACTGACCTCAACGACCTCTAGGTTGGTTGAATTCTGCCTCTTTTTTTCTTTATATCTTGTGTTTTTCTTTTGTAATTGGTATTTAGTTTTTGTTTGTTTAGTTTGGTTTTGTTCAATATTTTATAGTTTTTAAATTGCATTTAAAAAACCAAAAACATGAATGAAACAAAGAACGTTAAATTGTAAATCGAAAACCATAAAAACTAAACCTAAATTGGACACATTTAACTTAGAAATCAAAACCCTAGAAACCCTAGGTTCCAAAAAACATAGGTCCCTCAAAACTAATTTACTCATGTTAATCCTTGGACCTAAACCCTACAACATAAACCTAAAACCCTATTTTCCCTAAACATAAACCTAAAACCCTAATAGTTCACATAATTTTAGAAGTATCCAAGGAATGTTACCTAGATTCAGGGCAGTTTTCATTGAGACTAAGATTGAGATTGAGGCTACGAATAATTCACATTAGGATTTTCTAGTTATTGCTACACTTCAATGACCAATTTATAAAATATCCTTGTCACATTGTGTAGTGTCATAAATTAGGGCTCCTTGGAGGTTTCTTACATTTTTTATTTGACATAGATATGTTGAAATCATATCATCAAATCTCTAAATCTAAACCCTAAACCCCAAAGTATTCATTTTGTCATACGACCTTAAAATGAAATTTGGTTGCCTTAGGCAACTCCACCAAATTTTATTCCCTTAAGCCATGGACCATTTTGTCCTAGGACCTTACTAGACATAGATCCCCTTAAGCCATCCTATCACCCTAAATCATAAATTGATGTCTTAAGGGGTCCTAATATGACATTTCTTAAGGGGATCAAACAAGTTCTCAAAATTTGGTGAATAAAGCTCAAGCTCATCTTTGTTTATTTTGTACATTGCAATTAGGTCACTAACATATATCTATGTGTCCCTTTGAACATGCATTCTATTAATTTTTCATTCTTATCTTCAGTATTCTTTGAAAATAATGAATGAGATTATGAATTAATGTTAACTTGTTAAACTTATAAATTCTTCTTAACTACTTTGTCCCACTATAGAGAACTTGTGTCTCTTATCATGAAATTTGAAAATTTAGATAAATTTATTTATGTCCTCGGATTTAATTAAATTCTATATCATAATTTATTAATACATGTATTCACAATTGGCATACCTTAGCTCTATAGATATACTCTTGTTGGGAAACAAAAGCTATCTCAATCAACTGTTCCACAAGAAAATGTTGCTCACTAACTTGCAAGTCCATTATTCCAAGGGCCACCCAAACATCACCCTAAGTTCCCCAAACCATAAACCCTAAACTCTAAAATCTAAACCCTAAACCCTAAAGCATTCATTTTGTCCTAGGACCTTAAAATAAATTTTGGTTGCCTTAGGCAACTCCACCAAATTTTATTTCCTTAAGCCATGGAACATTTTACCCTAGGACCTTACTAGAATGTATAGATCCCCTTAAGCCATCCTATCACCCTAAATCGTAAATCGATGTCTTAAGGGGTCCTAATATGACATTTCTTAAGGGGATCAAACAAGTTCTCAAAATTTGGTGAGTAGAGCTCAAGCTCATCTTTGTTTATTTTGTACATTGCAATTAGCTCACTAGCATATATCTAGGTGTCCCTTTGAACATGTATTCTATTAATTTTTCATTCTTATCTTTAGTATTCTTTGAAAACAATGAATGAGATTATAAATTTTAATGTTAGTGAACTAAACTTATAATTTCTTCTTAACTACTTTGTCTCACTATAGAGAACTTGTGTCTCTTATGATGCAATTTGAAAATTTAGATAAAATCAATTTATGTCATCGAATTTTTAAATTAAATTCTATGTCATACTTGATTATTTTACATGTATTCTTGTTCGATATACCTTAGCTCTATAGATATACTATTTTTGGGAAACAACCACACCTATGAGTAAGCTTCCCCTCACCCCAAAAGATAAAGCTCTAGACCCATAAAAACTTAGAAGAATAAATTAGCTTGGGGACCTTTCCTTCTCTTTTTCCACCTTTATATATGTAATATAAGGCACTCTAAACAACCCCTAACCTCCTATTTTAACACCCAATTTGAAAAATCAAAGTTATAGATCTGTATGTGTCTTATTTTACATTCTTTAGTCCTTTACCTTAATATTAAGTCTTTAGGTCTTGATGGTGATTTATTTAAATAAATTTTAATTCTTTACCTTAATCCATGTGGTTTTATTTATTTTTAAATACATCAATTAATGTGTAGATCATCTTGAATTTGGCTATATAGTTTAATTATCAAGTGATATCTAGCTAAAAATAAGTTTATGGGGCCTTCTTTTAGGGGATTCACTTAATAAACCAATGACATAGTGCATGCATTTGAATAGGGTTCTAAGAAAACCCCCTAATTTCATTTCTACCCTTCATATTAACAACCACACACTGGACTCAATTTAATGTGTGTACATGCTATGGATTTTTATTGTTATGGATTTTTTAATGTTAGAATTTGAATGGTCTTTAAATGAAATTTATTTTGAATTTGTGCACATTCAATGTGATTTTTAAATAACTTTCGAATTGTGTGTATTATTTAATTAGTTTGCTGATATACATTTTTTAATTGTTTAACATGCAGTTTCCATTTAATTGCTCACATGGATCCAAAATTTAATATAGAGGATTTTATGCCTAATGCACAAATTCATCCAAATCCACCACCAGAACAAAACCCCACACCTCCAGACTCTCCACCACCAAACCCCCCGCCCCCTGTAGTAGATGAGGATCAATTAAGAGAGAGAATTTGAGCAAACCTTATTGTGATTCAAGGAAATATATATCTAATAAAAAATGAGCCTAGAATCCCTCTCCATCTTGCACGGTTTGCATCTACGATGCAAACTATTATCGATTCTGTTTGATCCATTGATGCAGGCCTAGATAGGTTCCATCAATGGAGAGAAGAGAGGAGACAATTCTATGCAGATGGATTGTCCTACAAAGAAATCAATGACCTTAAAATTACCAAACAAGCCATGTGCCAATATTTTTTTAACCCCCAAACAAACCAACCAATTCCACCCACCAAGAAACAAATTTCAATTTTATGGTGTAGGAACTCATAGATAGCTGCACATTTTTGGGATAGATGGTGGATGGTGTTTGATAATCCACCATAGCACAAGCGTGAGGTGCCCCTATACTTTTTGAGAAAGTTATGGGTTGAGTTTGAGTTAAGTAAAAAAGTCAACTATTTTGATATGAGGTCATTTCAGGGAGTTGGGAATGGCATGCCCCAACATAGACTAGGAGCACGTGTTGATCCTCAGTGACATGCTCCGATTGCTCCCATTTTTGATCCTCCTTCTCCTAGTGTTCCTGCTGCATTTCATCAGTAGACCATGTTATTGACATTAGGATAATTGTGTTCGCTTTCAAGACATCTCACTCATCAAACTGCACACGTGGCGACTGAAGTGGCCAATAGAGAGCATGGAGGCTTGGGCTATAGGAATACTAAGGCATCCACTTCAGGTGACCCACATGCATCTAAGACAGAGTCATACATGAATTTACTTTATGAGGATCATCCTACACAAGTATGTTCATCTTTTGAACTTAAATTTAATTCAAGTTTGAAATGTGAAAAATTCATATAAATAATAACATCAAATTATATATATAATATAATATTAATTCAATAAGTGTTTGGTGTAGATGCATGATCAGACGATGCCTGAAACTCAATATGATTGTCATGTCTATATGTCAAGTGTTGTAGATATGGGCTCACCTTTTGGACAGGTACTTGAACCAATATATATTAAATGATTTGTATGGATATATCTAATTTTTAATTTGAATTTGTACACATGTGTAAATTGATAATATAATATTATATCTAGATGCAGGGAGGTCAGACAATACCTAATACTAACCAACCACAAGTTGTGGTGAGCACTCCTAAGACATCATCAGCTCAGGTGCGTGCTTTCAAAAGTTTGTTAAGTTTAAATTAAATACACATCATAGATCTAATTTAATTTGTTCATTTACATACACATGTGTGAATGATCTATACAAATTTTTGTACATCTATACATGCAGGGATTTCATTAGATACCCATGGAGGGCACACCTGAGACATCGTCAAAATTTATGCATGGGAAATCTTAGGTGCATGATCATGAGGTCATATCATTCGAGGTTGTAAACTTTACTAAATCTCTTGTACAATTTTTACAGACCTTTTAAATATATATGTATTCAAGGTTTTAACATATTGTTTGCTTTATATGAATATGAAGGATATAGTAGATCAAGCATTTGGATCTTCTCAATTGACAGTTATGCTACCCGTTGAACAAAATGTACTAGTAGATTCACATGATCATATGGTAATTTATGCATACTAAAAAATATTTTTATTATATTTACTAGATATTTAATTAAATTTATTTTTATCTTAAATTTTATATTTCAAGTTTAAATATGTTTAGTTATATCAAAATTTCTAAATAAATTTAAATCTAATTTCAAGTTTCATGTACTCTTTTACAGCATGATGTAGGTACATCTAGTCGACATGGAACAAACAAGAGACCTGATATGATTGATCAGCCTAATAGTTAGATGGTTTTAAATTTTATGGACTATAGATCTCTAGAGTTTTGTTTAAATATATGTGTTGGACTTGACATATACATCTTGACATATAAATTTTATGGACTATCCATCTCTAGTTTTATTTTGAACATTTTATTATCATATTTGTGTTTATTTATATCAATTGACTTTAATACATGATGATTATATATGCAGTCAATTATGATCTTGTTAAGTTCAATTTGATGATTATATGCACTCATGTATGTATAGATATAAATTATCTAATTTTCAAGTAATACATGCACTATATAAATTCTTATCTAGAATCAAATTTCATATATATAATTTATCACATGGTTAGGTGACAAATTAAAACATTCCTTAAATAGTTTAGATAATATGTACATAATAAATTAAGGGAAAGTAATTTTAACTATTTTCCAATTCTAGCAAATATTTGAATCAATAAACAAAAAATTATCTCCTTGTATGTATAAAATGTATAATCTATACAATTGAACAATTATATACAATGTGGTAAATACAAGACATAAAATGTATAATCTATAAAATTAAAACAAGATATTTAAAAAGTGACTAATAAGCTCTTTGAAGTTCATACATCGAACAAACATATATAATGTAAATTGATGTTTAATACAACTATATAACATGATGAAACATATGTGTGTATGTAGATACAATTATACCTTATCAATATTTACTTGAAGACCAAAAAATTGATATTTACATAGTCTCTTGATAAAATAATATTTTTAGTGACAATCACATGGTAGACCAACTTGATGAGAACCTACAAAAATAATTAATGTACCTAAAGTAACTATAATGTTCATGAGTCATTTAAGTAAAAAATTCATGCGAGAAAAGAATAATATATAGTAAATTCCATTCAAATTCAACTGATGTTTGCCATAGGATGGATTAAGGGGACCTAAGAGGATATATAGCTTAAGGGGGGTCCTGAGAGAATGCCTTAAGTGGAGTTAAGAGGATGGAAAGTTAAGAGGATGAAAAGTTAAGAGGATGCATGCCATGAACCCTAGGGGCTTAACGGGTCCTAAGAGGATGGCTTAAGAGGGGATTATGAGAGTGACTTAAGGGATGCAAGATTGTGGATTAAGGGTATGTAAGAGGATATCACTTAAGGGTCCTTTAAGAGGATGGCTTAAGGGGATGCAAGAGGATGGATTAAGGGGAGTTGATAGAATGAAGGGATGTAAGAGGGTGGATTAAGGGAAGTTGATAGAATGACTTAAAGGGATGCAAGAGAGTGGATTAAGGGAATGCAAGAGGGAGGATTAAGGGGAGTTGTTAGAATGAATTGAAGGGATGTAAGAGGGTGGATTAAGGGGAGTTGATAGAATTACTTAAAGGGATGTAAGAGAGTGGATTAAGGGGATGCAAGAGGGTGGATTAAGGGGAGTTGATAGAATGACTTGAAGGGATGTAAGAGGGTGGGTTAAGGGGAGTTGATAGAATGACTTAAAGGGATGTAAGAGGATGGCTTAAGGGGATGCAAGAGGGTGGATTAAGGGGATTTGATAGAATGAAGGGATGTAAGAGGGTGGATTAAGGGGAGTTGATAGAATGACTTAAAGGGATGTAAGAGAGTGGATTAAGGGGATGCAAGAGGGTGGATTAAGGTGAGTTGATAGAATGACTTGAAGGGATGTAAGAGGGTGGATTAAGTGGAGTTGATAGAATGACTTAAAGGGATGTAAGATAGTGGATTAAGGGGATGCATGTCATGAACCTTACGATATGGCTTAGTAGGCCCTAAGAGGATGGCTTAAGGGGAATTATGAGAGTGACTTAAGGGATGCAAGATTTTGGATTAAGGAGAGTTGAGAGAATGACTTTAAACCCTAAACCATATGACCTAAATTCTAGGAGATGAACCCTAAACCCATTAAAACCCATATAGATTTGTTATTCTAAGCATCTCATGAACCCTAGAAACCATAAACCCTAAACCATATGACCTAGAGACTAGGAGATGAACCCTAAACCATTAACCCATATAGATTTGTTATTCTAAGCATCTCATGAACCCTAGAGAGACTTAAGGGGATGCAAGTGGATGGATTAAGGGTAGATATAGGAGGATATGGATTAAGGGGTCCTAAGAGGATAACTTAAGAGGTGTTGAGAGAGTGACTTAAGGGGATGCAAGTGGATGGATTAAGGGTAGACATACGAGGATATGGATTAAGGGGTCTCAAGAGGATAACTTAAGGGGTGTTGAGAGAGTGACTTAAGGGGATGCAGGCTGATGGATTAAGGGTAGATATACAAGGATATGGATTAAGGGATCCTAAGAGGATCGCTTAAGGGGTGTTGATAGAGTGACTTAAGGGGATGTAGGTGGATGGATTAAGGGTAGATATACAAGGATATGGATTAAGGGGTCCTAAGAGGATCACTTAAGGGGTGTTGAGAGAGTGACTTAAGGGGATGCAAGTGTATGGATTAAGGGTAGATATACAAGGATATGGATTAAGGGTTCCTAATAGAATGGATTAAGGGGAATTAATAGAGAGATTTAAGGGGGTGCAAGAGGATGGATTAATGATACATAAGAGGATGGCTTAAGGGGTTTTAAGAGAATGGCTAAAGGGGATATGAAATCAATTATGAACTTTTTATAAAATGACAATGAATTAAATTTAGTTTTATATTTATACTATCAATTAAATTCATCTAGAACTATATATAGTTACCTTTCTCTAGATTCGAATTACATTGTATTTGTAGACATGCAAAATTTACATTATGCATTCGATCGGATTCAGTCAAACTAGATGTTGCATTAGGTCCATTCATCACCTTTAATCCATTCATTAAATAATCTCATTTATCAAATAAACATTATCATTCAACCTTCATTTTGCATCATCCATTTAATTAAATAAATCAGGACTCCATTTAAATCAAATCCTAAATTATATTTCATCATTTTCTGATTTAAATAAATCAATTACCAAAGTCCAAAAAGTCAAATCATCTAATCAGCATTAAATCAGCCTAATCATCATTAACTTAATCTAATCCTAACCTAATGATAATCCCATCCCACTTGCATTATCTAGATCTATCCACTTGCACAATAAATCAATTTTATTGATTTATTAAAATCTCATTTTCTTTCAACATGACAAGTCAAACAGGGCATTTATTGCTCTTCTTTCTTGTCCCCCTCTCAAAATTTATTGCAAATTTGAATTCAAAATTTCCCCTCTTGGGCACTCTTCCCAAATCTTGCACACACATCAACTAATCACATGATGACAAGTGTCCTCAACTCATTGGCTTGTTTTTGATCCCACATTGGTCCCTCTTCAACACTTGGCATTTTGAAAATCTTTAAATAGGTGCATCATCCTCAAGCAAACCCTTCACAATCTCCACAACTTTTATGCAAGGTTACTCTCTTAATTTGAGAGCTCATCTTGCTCATCACTCCACCATCTTCATAGCATTTCATCATCTTGAGCTTTTTATCATGGATTGGGAAAGGGTCACTAGCACATGTGACACCAATCCACTATGAGATAGAGTTGGATCATGTCTTTTATATGCTTTCTTTAGTTTCTATTGTTCTATTTTATTGCATGATTGACATGTTTCATTATTTCATAAGGATGTTAAAATGTTGTTTTGTTTTAAACTAACCATTTGCAGATTTTGACATCCACAAAATGGCGCTAGGAGGGAAAAACTAATGCATTTCGTTCTTTATTTCCTTGTCCGGTTTACACATTTACTTACTTTTCATATGGAGTTAGAGAATTTTGCTTTAAGAATTCTTAGTCCTTCAAAGTTTCTCATAAATCTGATTGTCTATATTGTGTAAATGTCATTAGTTATCTACAAATGCACATTATCCATAAATCTGACAATCCTCTCCAGAAAATCAAGATAGGATTGTTGATTAAATATGTTTGCTAGCGTTAAAGTCACTTTAAATTCTTTGACTTCACTATTTTCCCGTTTAGAGAGCTTCACCATAAAATCCCCCTCTGGCAATTTGATCGCACTATACAGGTTCTTTTTGTCATCATAAACAGGCTTTGCATTACGGAAAGCCACGTGATTCTCCGCAACCAATTTGTTCTTTATCTCTTCTGCATCTGCCCTGGACACAGTAGTCACTATGTCTTGAACCTCGGAAGTGGATGCACCACAGCCTCCTTTCTGCTTTCCTCCATGTTTAGAAGCACCATTTTTTGACAGACTGGCGTGTTATGTTCACATCATAGAGGAAAATCTGTTGAGTAGGCTAAAACTTGGCCTTGAAATGATTTGCAATGAGGCGAACCTGTCTAGACTTCTGTTAAATAGTTCATGTGTTCTGTCCATGCTTCTGGACTGTCAAACAGTCCACGCACTTTTTCCATGCTTCTGATTTGTAAAACAGTTAACAGATCACATGTGCGTAAAAGTTTCTAAGGCCTCTTCATTGGACTTTCACCTGCCAATGGCATTAGCTCGAGAGTTTCTACAGGCATTATGATTACATCTGAACAACTAATGCACGTGCTTTAACTATTTCAGCTCATAGCTCGGCGGTGTTATCCAAATATGAATGGAAGCTATGAATGCTCTGTCATTTAAAGTAACTTGTTTGCTATTCAGGAAAGGTCATAAATGAATGCACACTGTAGTCTTTGCCTTGTCGTCCAAGAAAACATTCAACTTTGCGCGCCTTGTCTGTTAAACAATCTACTAGGCATTCTGTCAACCAGTTCACATGCCTTGTCTGCGCTTTGCATTGCCCGACATTAGGTTTACCTAAGACGTTGGTTTCGCTAAATGAATAATCCTGATTAAAGTTCTTACAGGGCTGGCGATATCTGTAGTTTGTCAGTTTAGAGACAGATTATATTTCTGCGGCCTTAGAAGTCCTTTGGTTTGTTTCCTTCATTTGGTGAGGCGTTTATGTTTGCAGATTTTAAGTTACAACAGTTATCATTAACTTTAAAAGATTTGATAGATGCAAAGTGCGCACAATCTCTTTTTGAAATCTGTGTTGCTCTCTGATTGGACTGTAGGTTCAATGTCGACCAGTTTTCAAATAGATCATTTAATGCATAAATCTAAAGTAATGATCTAAGATTTAATGAAAAGATTGTTCAATCGATCCCTTGTGACCAAATACACTGTACAAGATTGATTTACAAGGTTCCTGCGTAGGCTGCTGTTTAGTCTGACAGTCAAAATCATTAGAGGCTTCTTAAAATTGCCTCGACATATCCAACACGTCAAATGGTTTACCAAACTTATCTGTGCATCATTAAGCTGTCTACCTCTTGGTTTTATCCTCCACTTGCCTGAATTCTGAGTATACGTGTTGAATGATATATAAGCATTTGGATCAAAAAGTCTCTTTAGGAAAAGGCCTTTTCATAGGATTTGACCATTTGCATTATTTGTCTTTCTGTATAAACTGCGTGCATGTCTTTTTGAAAGAATGAACTTTATTTTCAATAAGACTTATCATTGCTAAAATATTGTTGGTTTTGCAGGTTGAAGGGAATATTCAAATTATTTGACTTCTATTACGATATGTATTATAAATGTCAAATATATCTCTTTGATTCAAAGCTTCTTAAAAGGAAGGGTTTCTATGTATAGCTTTGTATATCAAAAAAAATAAAAAAAAATAAAATGGAGATTTTGAAATCAACTAATCTTTTATGGCCTTGGTATATCTTGAAATCAATTGATCTTTTATATGTCACATAGGGAGATTTTAAAATCAATTATTCTTTTAGGGAAATAAGTATAAAAGTTATTGTCAATTTTGACATTTCTTGTGTATACTTTGATCATTTGCCATACATGCCTAACTTTTATCTATGTTAATAGGTACAAAAGCAAATGAAGGCGAAAAGGTGCAAGGCGAAAGAGAAGGCTATCAAACGAAAACGAAAGGAGGAGGATTTTTGTTTGAAAACACAATGTGTTTTTTAACACTTTAAATGTTTGATCAATACTACTTCACGAAAGGAGGGAAATGTTTTTTTTTGAAAACACAATGTGTTTTTTAACACTTTAAGTGTTTAATCAACACTACACGAAATTGTTTTCCTTTTCGTTTTAGAACATTAGTTTTCAATTGGGGCTAAAAACGAACAATTTCATTTTCATTGCAAAGGGCTTAAAACGAACCTTAGAACAAACTTACTAGATTTCGTTTTGGGTTAAAAATTGAACAAGCAATCCTCACACTTCATTTTGGTGCTTAAAACGAATTCACAATTGCTTTGAAGGGTATAAAACGAACAAGTGTTTGATTTGTGTGATTGTCTTTTGAGTACGTATCCTCTCCCCTTGCGCTTCGTGCGATCTAGGGTGCAAGAGAAACACTCAAAATACATTTATTGCTTTAAAACACTTCATTTTGGGCTTAAAAATTGAACATCTTGTGCGAGTGTGAGTAGGGGCATTATCGCGTACATTCTCTTTCTTTGTGCCATCAAAGATCGATCGAGTTACGGATTGTGTCTTTGCTCACTTTTGTTTATCTTAGAGGGCCTGCCTTGGGAAAAAGTACTCACCCAAGCGATGACTCAACGGTAACACTCTAAAGCCAAGAGTATTTCCAGTAGGGATATAAATGAGGGTTTTGGTTAAATGCCATAATCAGCGGTTGGCTCAGACGGGATGGATCGAAAGGGGACTCTTCAAGTATGGGTCAATCTCCCACGACGGAAAGTCCTTACTAGAACCTATGTGTTAGAATTTTCCAAAATCCTTAATCATTTGTTGGTGCAAGAGCGGTCATTGAAAAAAGCCTGAATTCTGACTTTTAGTAGAGATGAAAGCATGCCATGGGAGTTTCATGGGTGTTGTGCTTGCTGAACCATAGAAGTGAGTGTCGTGGAGGGGAGCTAGGGTCAAGCATCTAACCATCCGCTAAAAGTAGGTGTAGCTAAATTGTCCAAGTGGGGACTCAACAAACATTGTCTATCACATCCATAGGGCTTGTAATTATTCTTTGTTTGAAAACACAGTGTGTATTCGAAAACATTTTGCAAACAAACATTCAACATGGTTCTCAAAATTTCAAACCCTCTTTAAGACAAATATCATTGACTCAATCCATATGTTACTGCTTTCCCTGCGGATTCACGTCTGTAGAGGTTCCTAAGCATTGGATTATATCTCAATTTGTCTTCTTGAGTAAACAATAGGAAAACCCTTGCCTTAAGTTCATTGAATTTCCACATAAAATATCTTGTGGGGTTTAAGAAATTAAGACATTGGTACATCTTAGTTTGAAACTTTAATCAAAGAGAGTGTTTTTGGTAAAATAAATCCATTAAGCAAAGACTAAGCAAAATGAACTTTCATGTGTGTTGAAGACTCCAAATCCCAAAAGCAAAAATCATTGATTGGAAATCCAAAATGGTCAAATCATTCCTTGGTTAACAAAGGTCTTTAGGAAGCATATGCATGCTCTTCAATACCTAGGTCTTGGAAAATACAAAGTGGTCTTTTTTAGGTTCATCTAGGGATCAAAACAAATCAAACCTCTTTCATCCATCTTTCAAAACATCCAAACATCCATCTCACAAGTCATCTTTTGAAAAACCTTGAAATCATCCTTGAAATGCTAGGCTTTATGACAAAATCAAGCAATCATTTAAACTCATTGAGATCAAGTCCTTGAA
The DNA here is from genome assembly GCA_007258455.2 of Sequoia sempervirens. Classification (NCBI taxonomy): domain Eukaryota; kingdom Viridiplantae; phylum Streptophyta; class Pinopsida; order Cupressales; family Cupressaceae; genus Sequoia; species Sequoia sempervirens. The sequence continues at coordinate 15,428,159 of VDFB02274714.1, forward strand.
AACATTTATCAAAACACCTTTGGCTAGGAATGTGTGAATGCATCCTTTTGCATATCTTTAGTCAAAGTCATCCAAATCATCTTGTCTAGCTTAGTGTATGTAGATGAATCCTTCTCATATACTTAGTGAAACAATCACCTTGTTTGGGTAGGTGTGGGTAGATGCATCCTTCTCCTCACACATATCCAAATCATCATTCTTTGAACACGACTATCCTTTAGATCATTATCAAACATCTTAGGGTTCCTTTTTGTTCAAAATCCAAATCAAAATCCAAATCAAGATCAAGGACAAAGTCTCAAAATCCAAAAAATCAAACCAATCAAAAATCCAAAGCCTAGTATTTCATTCAAGATCTATCAAAAGTCAAAACATCCATAACATCCATCTTTGAACATCACCATCATATCATCATCACATTTGATCCTAAAAGCATCCTAAAACTTTCACTTTGGGACATAAAATAGAGATTAAATCCAAGGAATCAAGAGATTCATCTCCCATATTCTCGAAGATTGATCCTTGTTTTATGGTTCTAACGAGATCTCAATACAAGAAGAGTATGGAAGCCCACAAAGAAACTCCCGCTTCAAGTGACCTTAGCCAAACAAACGCAGAAATGAATCTTGCAGAATCAAGCAATCCATTGGTCCCCTCATCATCACAAAACCCACAAGAAGAAAATCAAGGGGAAGACCTCACCTTTGGAATGCTCCAAAATCCGGATAACCATAGAATCATCAACATCATGATGAGACTTAACCCTTCGTTGTACATGCTTGAACTAGCAAAGCAAGGGGCCAAGTTGCCTTCGGATTTTGATATGAGCACTATAGTGGAGACATCTTTTCCACCAATCTCATCCACCATCCCCATTTCATCTACACCTCCATACAAAGCGTCACGCCAAAAACATTCCAAAAATCGCGACCGATTGTCAACTCAGCAAATTTCAACAGAAACACATTCCTCAATGAACTTCAATCACATCCCCTTGTAAATAACCAAAACTTGGACACAAACACCACGGTGGAACAAAACATCCTCCATAATCCATTGCACCAAAATGTTCCTCTCACTTTACATTACGACCTATCATCAACATCATTTCATGGAGCACCACAAACACCTCTTCTCACGAATTCACAAAAAGAGGGAGACATATTTGGAGCAGGGGGCATTTTTAACACCACAACACTCTCACAAGGATTCGCCCCCCTCATGTTTCCACCTATCCCACCACTACCATTATCATCCACATCACTCCTTGGCTTGGGGTTGCCTCCCCTACCAAGCATCAATCAAACCGCTATCCCAACCATGAATCAAAACATTTTTCCAAACGCTCAAAACTTATTGTTGACATCACAAACGACAAACACGCAAGCAATGGCAACATCATCAAACACCCCCACAACATTGCAAAACATGGTCTCTCAAGGGCCAATCACATCAACGATGCCATTTACCACATCAATAACACCATCCACCAATCACACAATCAACACGACGACACCATCCACCTTTCACGCAATCAACATGACAACACCATCTACCAACCAAATGATCAACACAACATCATCATTCACCACCACCACAAACACCATTCCAAATCCACCACCACCCCCACCGCCACCAACATTCACCACATCAAACCAATTCGATGCAACATTGCAAGCTGCTTTCCAAAGAGGCTATCAACAAGTGCAAAAACAAAAGGCGTACGCAACAAACTCAAGGCGCACAAAATTTACAAACGACAACAACAAATGAAGAACAGCGCAGCAACAGCAACATTAATGCTTCCAAATAGCACAAACGTTACCAAGCACAAAGAGTCGCTCAAGCACAACTTTTATTACAACAACAAACCGCACAAGCGCAAGCCCAAGCACAAGCTCAAGCGCAAGCACAACAATCACAAGCACAAGCACAACTTCTTGCACAAGCAGCACAATGGCAAGCATACCAAGAAGCATTAAAACAATATCAAGAACAACAAGCAGTAGAATTGGCAGCCCAACAACAAGCGTTGTGGGAACAGAACAAAGCAGAGATGACAAGCATTGTTAGAACAACAAGTGCAACGGCAAGCGGAACAACAAGCGTTGTTAGAGACAGCAACAAGTACAAAAACAAGCAAAATCAGCGCAACAACAACAAGAGCAACAACAAACATTGTTCATCCGAGGAAGCAAGTAAACCTACTTGCATTCATACAACATCTGGGCGAACAGTAAATCAACCCACCCATCCAAACCAGCCCATCCATCCAAACCACAATTGCAACACCCCAAAACACATTCATCCCACCCCCTGATCCTCAGAATGATATGACGACACAATTCAAGTTTCTCTCACAACAAGTACTCGATCTTCAGTCAGGGCGAACCACGAAAACACCAAGCAACTTGTGTCCTTATCCATTTGATAAGATCCTTGTAATGAAACCATTCCTAAAGGGATTTGAGATCCCAAAATTTGACAAATATCGAGAATGGAAACCACAAGAAGATCACATCGAGGAATTCGGTTCATTGTGAGTTGCATATGAGCGATACTTGTCGATGCGGCTATTCCCTAGGAGCTTAGCGAGCGATGCCATAGAATGGTTCTCTCGTACCTTGGGGCATTGGGACATTCGAGAAGAAACAAGGCTTCATTAGAAACTACGCATGTAACATTACAATGGATGTTAGTCTCGAAGAACTCTACGCTCTGAAACAAGGAAAGAATGAATCTTTCGCTTCATTCCTTCAGCGATGGCGATCCAAGGCCAATCGGAGCAAATGGACCATGCCAGAAGAACAACAAGTCTGCACAATCATAGCCAATCTTGAAAGTCGTCTATCATTCCACCTCAAGGTTCAGGGAATCACCACCTACGATCAATTGATCTCCAAGGCGCTTAGCATCGAAAGAGCCCTTGCAACCCAACCCATCGAATCAACATCACATCATGAACCACAAAACAATCGCCCACCCTCAAATTACAATGATAAACCTCGTACATGGGCGAGAAACAAGAACATCACTAATGATGGCGTCGTCGATGCCAAGGTGGTCATTAGTGGTCCACGCCAAAATACACCCGCACCACAAATCCAACCACAACGCCAAAAAACTCATCACATAACATATCAACCCAACAATAATCCCACCATCAATAACGTCAATGACCAAAGAGGACCACCTCAACGCAAAACATACCCCAAGCGAAAATACACTACTTTGGGGGAACCACTGGAAGACATCATGAAAAAGCTAATCGACGAAAAACTCATCCAAGCTCCCACGTTTGAGAATTATCAAGAACCTGATGTCAAACCTCCTTGGTACAATGAAAATCAACTATGTGAGTTCCACAAGATCAAAGGCCACACCACAAATAACTGTATGAGACTCAAGAACATCATTCAAGATCTCATCGACAAAAAAATCATAAATGTGGAACCACCTACTGGGAATCGGGATCTTAAAATCTACATGAATCTAATGCTGAATCATGGCAACAAAGGGAATAACAAGGATAAAGGAAGGGTAGTGTAAATCATGTATACGAAACAATTTTTGCCAACCTCAATGAAAATTGCATGGTAATCACCATCAAGGGCGCCCATGCCGAAGACTGTGGAGTCACCACAAGAGGCGGAAAAGTCACCATCGCAGGATCATCCCAACCCAATAGAGTTCCTTCATCAAGAGCCGTTCCGTATAGCTACAATGTCGTAGACCAACTCAAGAGAACACCAGCACACATCTCCATCATGGAGTTGTTAAAAATGTCATCGGCCCATAAAAAGATCCTCGAAGAAGCATTAGCCTCATCCACCGTCCCCGCAGATCTTGATGCGGAACAATTCCAAGCTATGGTCGGAAACATCATAACGCCTAACCTCCTTACATTTTCTGACCAAGATTTTCCCGCCCAACCATCTCACAATCGTGCACTTCACTTAGAGGTCATTGTGAACAAAAGCAAAATCAAAAGGGTCCTGGTAGATGGAGGTGCAGGTTTAAACATTTGTTCTTTTAGCCTCATCAAGCAGTTAAAGATATCAGAAGATTCCATTGACAAAGGGAAGGGCATCACAATCAGAGCATATGATGACCAAGAAAGAGTGTCACAGGGCACAATTAAGCTCCCTATCCAAGTAGGGCCAACACTTATGGAAACCACCTGTCAGGTCCTAGACCTCGACTTACCATACAACATTCTCCTGGGACGCCCATGGATCCATGCAATGAAAGCCGTAGCATCAACCTTTCACCAATGTGTGAAATTTACACATAATGGACAAGAGGTCACTATCCATGGAGATCCTGAGCCATTTTCATACTGCAAGAACCTGGAAGCCAAATATTACAAAATTCCCCAAGTGCCGAAAAATGATGAGGGCCCATCCACATCATACATCGATCCCGCCATTCTCACTTCTGCGACAGAGACACCCGCCATTCCCACCATATCCGATATCAAGCTCATCATCCAAGAGGATGGTTGTGGAAGTTATAAGTTGCCTAACAATGCTTTTGTGATAGGAGAGTTACCTGTCTCAAGATCAGGAGGCGCCCTACAAGAAAATCAAGCTCCCACATCCTCAAACCTATCCTCAAAGAGTATCTGAATTCACAAGATTAGGAGACCTTGGCCAGCAGAATAGTGAAGCGAGATCCATCAAACATGTTGTCGAGATGAAGAACCCACACTGAATTACCAATGGATGAAAAGCGAGGCCTACACATGATGCTATGATGGGCTATGAGCCGAGAAACCGAGATTAGGACGGACAAAATGACAACGGCCTCATAATACCTATCATGCCAGAGATGCGACCCATAACAAATCTTGGTCTTGGATGTGCCACTCCGAGAATAACCATACGTGGCCGATGTCCTCCGGTTAGAGCTGCTAATGTTTCTCCTCAGCCAGTAATAGTACAATTACACTCACCAATAGTCACAGGTAGGGACACACATAATTTTATCACTGAGACCTATATTAGTAGCGATGAAGAAGATACCTTATCCAACCTACCTAGGTTATTCGAAGATACCACCCTTTGCATGATTAGTACCATATCCTTTGAACCAAATAGTCAAAATCATGAGATCCGCTTAGTCTACCCCCAACTGATTGACTATGACCAACGAGGACCACCAGTTCTCGATACATTCGAAAACGATGAAGCACTCTCAGAATTCATGGGGTTGAGGGATAACATTCGAGATGGAGATCATAAGGCAGGATTCATAATGGAGTTGGACACACATGCCTACTACGGGGAAACGATTGAATCCTTCAGTCGCAAAAGTGAGAAACTAAGAATCATATCCAAGTCCTTGAGTGAAAACCACTACCCATTAGCACTCTCGACAAGAAAATAGTAAAATAAAGGGCGGTATCCAATGGTGAAAACCTCTCT
>VDFB02274714.1:15433684-15475860 GCA_007258455.2 Sequoia sempervirens
AATATGTATATATGTTAGAATAATACAACCAATAATACAAAGTATGCCAACAAATCATATATAATCCAACATAAACATTATACATATAAAAGGAAAAATGTCAAAATTACAAGGGTTGTGAGAGTATATTCCCCCTTAAATAATTGTATAAAAGAAATATATGTAGTTATTTTTAAGGTAACTAGAGGGGAATATAAAAATAAAAGTAGTTCATCACTAATTTTACAATAATACAATAGATCATTATCTAATGTAATCATGAAAGTTTTACTTCCATATAAATAAATTTACATATTGGTGTCCAATTAGATGGAACAATCCCTATTGCATGAATCAGAGGTTTTCTATGAAGGAGTTTATAATAATAAATTTATTCCCTATCATAACATGGAATAACAAGTGAAATGAAATAGGGCTTGATTCTAGATAAGAAAATAATAGTTCCCAAAGGATCTCATCGAATAATAACAAAAACTTTAATAGAAAATTCAGGAAGACTAAGATTAGAAGTATAAACAAAAATACATTTTAGGAATTAATGACTACAAATATTAAGATTAAAAAACCATTTTCAATCAATGTATACTTAATGCTCATATAGGTTTAGTATCAAAAATGATTAGAAGATCAATAATCTTCTATTAAACCACATTGAAGTGAAGTTTAGATGGAAGAAATTTAATCTCCATAATGTCAGTATATAATACACCCAATTTGGGCAACTATTTCAATAGGCTTAGTAGAAGAGGGAATATGGATCTTTTGTATAGAATTATGAAGAAACTCATGATATTAAGGTGAAGTTTAAATAATATCCCAAAGAGAAATATTATATACTAAAGTTCTTTTATACTATTATACTCTTTAGTGTTCTTAAAGGAATACAAGAAGTCAACATGAAATACTCGGATTAGATAAAGGAAGAGGAACAATCTTAGTGTTGGTTTGTTAGTTCACCAAGTGTTATAGGTATTCATTACTGCATAAATTTTTTTTTAAAAAAGTTTCAAGTATAATCATCAACAAAATAAAGGTTGAAATAAGACGGGTCAACAAGGGATAATTCCTATGTTCGTTAGGAATACCTACCTAGATCATGAAAACTAAAGAAGATGGTGGGATGAAGTAAAATACCCACACAAAGATTTGGAACGTCAAGGATTGATCATTGTGCATCATTATAGAAAGCTCTAGTCCATTATATCTAGTTGCACGAAATTTGTATAGGCAACTTTTAAATTTAAAAAAATGTAAGAGTTAATTTATTTTACTATAATATCCAAGAAATTTATAAAAATAAGAGTAATAAAACAATTATTAAATATTATCTTTAAATGAGTAAATATAACCATATTTTCACATGGTGGATTTTATATTAAATCTATAAGATTTGAGGTAATAGAAAAAATATGTACAAAGATTAAATCAAGTCATTTTCTTCTATTCTTTCATTATTTCTTTCTTTTTGTACTAGGGTTAAATCTTCATCTAGGTTTGTTGTGTACTTATAATAAACCTTTGTTCCTTAGTATAATGTTCTTGTACATTGTATGGTAACTTTCATGATAAATATTATGTGCATGTGTCCCTTCCTCCTATCAGATGTACAACAAAGAAAAAGAAAAAATGCGGCTCAACGAAAATTGTCAAAAGAAGAACAAAAGAGATGTGAACAAAACTTGGAAAATTATTATAGAAAGAAACAAGGTACACATGCTTGTTTCTTCTCTCTCTCTCTCTCAAGTGTGTGTTTAGGACTTTTATTAACACCTCAATTTGTTTTGCTTATAAATATGCATGCCTTTTATGAAAACCATGTTAGATTTAACTTGGAAACTTTAATACTAAAAAATAGTTATCTTGCATAGGCATTACCTAAATTGCTTATCATCTATTTCCAATTGCTTTTGTTCCTTGGAATTCTTAAGTTTAAGAATATTTGATTTTATTTGTTTCAACTCCACAAGTAAATAACTCATAGTCTCTCACTTTCTTTGCTTGCATGTAAATTCAAACAAGCAAGAAATTCTCAAGCGGAAGTCGAGCCAAATCTAGATATTGGATCAAACAAATCTGGTGAAGAACACATGGACATTGAAGTTAGGGAGGAGACCCAAGTTCAAACAATGCTTGTTGGAGAGGGGTCAGGATCACTTCCTTCTACTAGTATGGATAAGCATATAAAAATAGTTGTTCAAAACTTCTGTCACTTATAGCATCATGTCCTATCACCTTGTTTGCTTGCATACATAAAGTTCACTTATATAGAATCATCTCTCACTTTTCTTTGCAAAATGTGACATGTAGAAAGGGCTCAACAGGCAGGAATTTCTCATGTTGAAGTCGAGCCAAATCTAGATATTGGATCAAATGAATCTATTGAAGAACACATGGACCTTGAAGATAGGGAGGAGGCCCAAGTTCAAACAATGCATGTTGGAGAGGGGTCAAGATCGCTTCCTTCTACTGCTATGCATAAGCATATAAAACTAGTTGAAAAGGTGATGAGACAAATTTCTTATAGAAATTTAGATCATTTACTTGAAATGGATATGGAGAAGCTGAAATGTTATGCCGACCAACCTTATAATAAGAGAAAGAGGTCAATGACTAAATCTGTAAATGGAATAATCAATCATCATTTCAATCATCTAGATACACTTGAAAAAACCCAATTGTTATCAAGTTTACTTCTTCATAATGAGCTAAAAGAGTCATTACAATTGTTGGGTGTACATTCGACATCAAATAAGAAGAAAAACATGGGATTACAAAAGGATATTGCTCAAAATGTTAAAAAGGGTTTAGATTCCATTGGGAAAGGATCTTGATTTGTGGATAAAGCCACTCCAAGAAGGGTGATGTTGACATCTATTGTACATCAAAATATAGCAAGAAAAAGAAAATTGTCTACACTTTCGGCTGAAATTGGTTATAGTAGAACCACATTAATAAAATATGAGAAAAAAAGAAAGTTTTTGGATGAGAGTTCAAAAGGAAATTGGGCAATTATGTGTAGAGCTCCCCATTCTGACAGGATTGAAGATGTTGTTAGGAACTTGATTTCAAGTTTCTAGCATGATCAGACTCGTCCATCATCAAATACTAGAGATGTTATGAGACACAAGATTGGGCCTGGTATTTATGAAAATCATATCAAACATTGGCTAGACATAACACAATTTGAGATGTATATGAACTTTTGTAATACATATCCTCATATAAAGATTGGGAAAACAATATTTCAAAGATTAAAGCCATATTATGTGAAGATAAACAAGTTTTTTTAAACTTGTTGTTGTCATATTGAATTTGATCTCTACTATTAGGTGTTTTGAAAGATGAGAGAAGAAAGTTGTGGGTTTCAAAATGCACCTCCTAAACAGGAAAGTTTGTTCATAAAGGCTATTTTATGTGATCATGAAAATGGACCTCAAATAAATTTCATTAAAGGAATTTGTGAGACATGTGGAAATTTGGCTAAATTTCCTTCAAGAAATGAGGATAATGACCTAACAAAGACAATAAATTGCAAGAGGTAAGTACTATTTTTAGAGATTTTATTTGTTTCAATTTGATTAGATTGTTATTTGAATTATCTAATGTAATGTTTCATTCATTGTGTGGTTTATTAAGTTTATTCACATATTTTACTCACACAAGTACAAGTATGTAAAGTTGCAAACAAATTTTGGGAAAGAATCCACAAGGTTGAACTATGCAGAAGAGGAGATTCCTATTGGAAAATTTATGGAATATTTTTGAAAATTGATACAACCATACATACAACATTCCTTTTTTGCTAAGTGGCAAGCACAACAATTCCAAACATTGAGAGATACTTTCCCATTTGGAACAGTTCTATCAGTAGTTGACTTTGCATAAAATTACTCCTTTGTACATCAAAAGGAGATTCAATCAAAGTATTACTTTTCAAAGCATATCACTATTATGGTTCATGTGTCTTATCGACATGCACAATCAAAATTGGATGGTGCTGAGAGTACAGATGAAGAACAAGCCATAAAGAAAGAATATCACTTTTATATTAGTGATGATAAAGAGCATGACATGCTTTTTGTCCAACATTGCTTTACAATTTTTTTTGAGAATTTGAGAAGAAGGGGTGTAAAATTTGAAAAGCATTTTGTATGGTCAGATGGATGTGCGGCACAATTCAAATCTTCACGGCCATTCTATGCACTTTGTAGATATCATAAAATCTACAAAATACCACATGTTTGGAGTTATTTTGACAGTGGGCATGGAAAGGGTGAGCATGATGGAGCAGGTGCTTGCATCAAACGAGCTTTAAGAAAACATCAAATGAGTTATCCAGAAGATCGTATAAACAATGCACATGATGTTGTTGAATGGTGCAAGAAACACTTTGCATCAAATGTGGTCGACACATCTTCAAGAACAAACTGACACATTCCACATAGATACAAGGGATCACTTGTTTTGCACTTAGTTACTGCAGAAAACTCTAATTACGTATGCAACAAACTAAGAACTTGGATATGTTGGTAAATGGGATACAATGCCACTAGTTGTTTCAGAAACATATGGTGAAAATGAGGAAGAAATATTTGAAGACATTCCTTTGATTTCAATTGATTATGACCATATATCAGGATTGGTTAGAAAAGGTACATGTGTAAGTTTTCAATAATTTTTATATATTATATATATCTAGTTAATGATCTTTAAAGTCTAGAGACATTTCTAATTTTTTAAGAAATTTTGTGTGTAAATTTGGTGTACAAGAGATGTTTTTGCAGTCATAGCAGAGCCTGGAAACATCAAAGGTGTTAGCTATTATTTATTGTGTTGCACAGAAGAGAGGAATAAGCTAACACAACCTGAAACAAGTGATGGAATGTCATTTACCACAGGTGAGTTTGAATTTAAAATTATATATGCATTATGTTCACATCTGTGTGCATGACTGTTATAAACATTAAATACATATTGTACAAACGTTGAGCACGAAAAATGGTGTACATGTTCATATGTCGTACTAAGAAGGTTCATGTTTACCCATGCAGGTTTTGTTGTAGTGCAAGGGACATATCTAAAACAAGTCAAAGTTGTTCAGCACGAGATTCATTTTGTTGACTGTCAACCTGATAACAAGGTATATCAATATAGTCACTTGATAATTGCTACCGCCCTACATCTTCATACAATTCCACATGCATGTGGTCGAAGAAAATGGAGACTAGATAGTGAAGATCATCAAAAAATTCTACATGTTATTGAAGAGCGGGTTGAACCAAAATATTTGACTTAGATTATATCCATGATTTTCAAGTTCACTTGTAACCCTATACATGTTCAAGTGAGAACTTATAGTAACTTGTACATAGTTGTAAAACATTTTGCGTAAATTACAATTATATGTACATATTTGTTCCATAGAATTCTTAAGATCAAGAATCTTTGATAGCATCATCTCTCACATTTAATTATATACAACTTATATTTGTTTCATGGAATTCTTAAGTTCAAGAATCTTATATACAATTATATACAACTTATATTTGTTCCATCGAATTGTTCCATGGGAAATTATGCAATTATATACAACTTATATTTGTTTCATGGAATTCTTAAGTTCAAGAATCTTATATACAATTATATATACAACTTATATTTGTTCCATCAAATTGTTCCATGGGCAATTATGTAAATTTTAAAATTAAGTATTGTCTAATTATAAAATTATTGCACACATTTAAAACATAAATCATTGTACCCTCGAGCTCCCTCTCTCCCCTCTACCCTTAACCCTTAAACCATAAACCCTTGTACCCCATACCCTTTATCTCTCTCCCACTCCCCCCTTTCTCTCTCAAGTCTCTCCCTCCTATCCCCTCTCCCTCTCTCCCCTCTACCCTTAACCCTTAAACCTTAAACCCTTGTATCCCCTACACTTTATCTCTCTCCCACTCCCCCCTCTCTCTTAAGTCTCTCCCTCCTACCCCCTCTCCCTCTCTCCCCTCTACCCTTAACCAGGTTAAACCCTAAACCCTTGTACCCTCTACCCTTTATCTCTCTCCCACTCCCCCTCTCTCTCTATTCTCTCCCTCCTAGAACCACTCTTCGTCTCTGTCTCTGTCTCTGTCTCTGTCTCTATCTCTCTCTGTCTCTCTATCTCTATCTTTGTCTCTGTCTGTCTGTCTGTCTCTCTCCTATCTCTAGATCCCCTCTACCCTCTACCTTTAAGCCTTTAAGCCTTAAACAGTCTCTCTCTCTCACTCACTCACTAATTCTATCTCGAGCTCCCCTCTACCCTTAACCCTTGACCCTTAAACCCTAAAGCCTTCTACTCTCTACCCTTTATCTCTCTCCCACTCCCCCTCTCTCTCTCTCAAGTCTCTCCCTCTCTCCCCTCTCCTCTCTCCCCCACCCTTAACCCTTAAACCCTAAACCATTGTGCAAATTTTACCTTTATCTCTCTCCCATTCCCCCCTCTCTCTCAAGTCTCAACCTCCTACCCCCTCTCCACCTCTCCCCTCTCCCCTCTCCCCTCTACCCTCTACCCTTAAGCCTTAAACCCTCTCTCTCACTCACTCACTCACTCCTTCTGTCTCGAGCTCCCCTATAGCCTTAAACCCTTAAACCCTCTCTCTCTCTCACTCACTCACTAATTTACCGAGCTCCCCTCTCTACCCTCAACCTTAAACCCTAAACCCTTGTACCCCTACCTTATCTCTCTCCCACTCCCCCCTCTCTCTCTCAAGTCTCTCCCTCCTACCCCCTCTCCCTCTCTCCCCTCTACTTTTTAATTATATCTTTTAATATTATAATAGTAACAATTATATATTATAATAATAATATATAATTAATAATAATTATATATTATTATTATAATACTATTATTATTATAATATATTGTAATAATAAGTATATTATATATTATAATATAAAAAGAATAAAATACAACTATTAAAAAACTAGAAAACAAAAAAAAACAACTTGGAAAAAAAAAGGGGAAAACAAAGATCCATGTCAAGGGGTTCGGCCAAACCAGTTTTCCAGGTTCGACCGAACCCCTCTAGTATACATTGTTTTATTGTATTTAAAAGGGGTTAGGCCTAACATATGTTTAACCAAACCTATGTTCGGTCAAACATATTTTCTTGGTTCGCCTGAACCACCCTTTTTTCACCTTCACCCTCTAAGGCACCAAAATTGTCCAGAATTTTGCACTTCGAAGCTCAATTTGATAATGAAAATGGAGGAGACTTCACAAATCCAACTGGTATCAGGTAGCCCTTAGAACGAGCTATCCAACGAATATAATTTTAATATGTTTTGGTTTTATTATCTATTTGTTTTTTAAGTTTTATTAAATATAGGTTTCTCTCTGAAAATGAAGTTCTCTATTCTGCACATTTGGAAAAATAGAAAATTATCAATTTTTTTTTTGAAAAATATGAGTGCACCAGATATTGGAGTCCTTCATCTAACAAAAAAAAATAAAAATTGATACATACAATAAAAGTTATGCATTATATACGGTCACACTATGTCTGAATTGTAATTGGTTTGACTTTGAAACTTGATTAAAGAAAAAATATTCAATAAAAAACTATCTAACCAAGTGGAAGCACTAGATATCGGAGTTACAAATCTAAATTTGAAAGAATTAGAATTTTATCCTTCAAGGAAAAAAAGTTATGCTTTATATAGTGTGCGTCACTTTTTTAAAATGTTGTTTTAAAAAAAAAAACAATTTTCATGGGAGATGGAAAAAGAAGTGCAATCTGATTCCAAAAATTTTGAATTTTTTTTTTTTAGAATCTACAGACAAAGTGGAGAGACTCTAGTTTGCATCATCTTCAAATTCCTCATGGTTTATCCGCTATAGGTGCCCCAATGTGAAGATTTAGTTAAAAATAATAATTTCAGTGTCCAATTTGGCCAAAAATTGTAAACCACTATTGTGGGATCACCCCTTGATATAGTTGTAGCCAACCTCTTGAAAGTTCATCATATGGATGTGAAGAGTGATTTTTTTTTTGTGACCTTTAGGAGGAAATATACATGGAGAAACCACAAGGGTTCATTCAAGATTCCTCACTATTATTTTTACTATGAAATTCTAATTATGGCCTAAAACAAGCCCCTCGGCCTTTGTATGCTAAGATGGACTTCTTCCTTTTGGACCAGTTGGATTCACTTGATACCACTCTGATATAAACTTATATATTTTATAGTAGGATGATACTCTCATATTTTTATCTCCATATGTTGATGACATTTTTATCACAAGGAGTCACTCATCCATTATTAGGGTAGTGAAGATTACTCTCCTTGATTGATTTCTAATGTAAAACTTGAGAATTATTCTTTCTTATAGGAGACTAAGATCACTTAGTGATCTTTAGGTGTTTTCATTGCATATCCCAATTATGCTCTTGATATGCTCTCTAGATTTTGCATTGTTAGTTGTAAGCCTTCATTGAATCTATTTCTATTAGGGGTTAAACTCAAGACTCGTTGTTCTTCACCATTGGTTGGTGACACTTTGTATCAATGACTTATTGGGATTTTCATCTACCTAACTTACATGAGACTTAATTTTTCATATGCTATGGGAATGGTCTCTCAATTTATGTAGGATCCCCATGGGTTGTATTGGAAAAATCTAATTGGTTTCTTCATTACATTCAAGGTACTCATAGTTATGGGATTCAATATGAAACCAATGTGGATATTGACTTGGTGGGACACACAAATTCAAAATAGACAAGTGATTTATAAGATCACAAGTCTACTCACTTGGTTCTACTAAAGATTGTTTGTTGAGCAAGAAGTAGTTTATAATTACTCTTTCATCTATAGAAGATGAGTATTCAGGAGCAATCAATGTTGCTACTAAGGCTATTTGGATTCAATATATTCTCATTCGGTTTTGAATTCTATTAAAAATCCTACAATTATATTTTGTGATAATCAAAGTGTGATACAAATCTCACAAAATATAGTTCACCACCAACAAACTAAACACATACATAAACACTATATCATGGAGCTAATTCATGATTAGGTCATCGATCTTAAGTACTATTCAATATTAGAGTAGAAAGAAGGAATATTCACTAAACCCTTCATTTGTGAGCTTTGTTGAGGGTGTGATCTAGTTACATCTACTTTGAAAGGGGCTTCATAGTCCTTCACTTTCTCTCTCTAATTTGGGAATAGTTTTTTCTCTCTTTTTTTTTGGTGGAGTCTCATTTTTAGGGGGATCTCTTTGTACATGGGTACCTCATCAAGCTTTATTTTCTAGGACCCATCTTTTCACCCACCTAAGCTATGCTTAAGGGGTGGTGTTAGTTTTTTTCCTTATGTTAGGGATATTTCTTTTTTCTAGAAACATATTATTAACCTTTCTTAGGTTTATTAGACTTGGTTATAATGTGAACACATGGCATAATCTATCAATTACATGTGTCAATTTCACCCACAGGTATTTGAGTTTCACACCCTCTTTTGGATTTATTTGCCACCTTCCATAACCATTTGTTTTTCTTTATTCTAAGTAGGTGCAACCAAGTAATTTGATATTAATTTTAAGTAAAACTTATAGGAAATTAGATTTAGTATACCTCTTGGATGTATGTGCCTCTATTTTTGTTATGTATACAACACTCACCTCTCTTATGTGTCATTCATAAAGAGTAATGTGAGTATTTCCTAAATTCTCTTACATTTTATCTGTAGAATTCTTTCTTTCAAGAAATTGTCCCCATTCTATTGTTTTGATCTTCAATCATTTATCAATTAGAGTGTGTGTGATCTATGATCAATGATAGATCTCAAGATTCAAATCCTCATTTCTAGTATAATCTAACATGAAAGAGGATCTCAAAACAATGATATCAAGATCTTAAGAAAAACTTGTAAAGTAGCCATAACATAAGATCTAATCATTATCGAAGAAGTTCAGGTAGATATGGAAGAGGTAACGAGAGATCATCAAGACGAATAATTATTTTATGCGTGGAGGTGAAGGTCATAGGGAATTCAAGTGTAACCTATCATAAGGAGAGTATAATAGGAATTCTAAAAGAATTCCAAGAGAAACACATGTGGATATGGAAGTTTCTTCTAATAATGAATACATATACTAGAGAAATATGAGTTATTATTTTTCAAAATGAATTCATTTAATCCTTCTAAACTTTATGACCATAGTTGTGTGTTAGTTTGACAAATTATTGATATCTTCACTTCTTAGAGGGATAACGATACTAATTGACCACTTCAAGGGAAGCCATCTTAGGTGACATCATTAAGAAACGTGTATATATGTCCTTTGGGAGTTTTCCATGAGTTTATTATCAAAATTTTTTCCTCTAATCATGATTGATCATTGGCTTTAGGAAATGAAATCATTAAAATATTTCCACAATAATTTGTATTAATTATCCATCCTCACTTAGATGAGAAAAGCCACCACAATTTCTTTTCTTTGCTCTCATTTTCTAATCAACTTATTAAAAGTTTGATTGTCACCACTACATCTCCTTTCCATCATCCATAATATTCATTTGCCCAAATTTTATGGTTGTATGACCATATTTAAATATTTTAATAAAGAAATTAAAATGATTGTATATAATGAGTCCAACCTTAATAATATAATTCTTAGATGAGTAAGAGGTATTTTTTGTAGTGTGTCAAGTTATGACATTAGTAATGAGGATTCAAATACATAGTTTTTGAGTCAAACTCATTGAGTCATATTTCATGAGTAGTGGCACACGACCCATCTCTCATGAGAATGAATGTCCACTTAGCACTCAATGCATCTAGGTGATGCTCACAAGGATGAAGTATTGAAACTTCTTGGGAGGTCACCCATCCTAGTACTACTTTACCTCAAGTAAGCTTAACCATAAAGTTTCCCCTAATGTCAAGCCCAATTAGCTTGCTACCCCATTTGCAAAACCTTTAGCAGGTGTTGTGTCTTATGAACCAATCATCATAGATTCCCTTTAGCTCATCAATTGACAAGTAGGATATATTTTTTACTATGTCAAGTTATGATATTAATATCAAAATTCAACTACATGTTTTTTGAGTCAAACTCATTGACCTATATTTCATAAGCAATGGTTCGTACAAACCCATCTCTCATGAGAATGAACGACGCACTTAGCACTTGTTGCACTAAGTGATGCTCACAAGGCTGAAACATTGAAACTCTTAGGAGGTCACCCATCCTAGTACTATGTTGACTCAAGTGTGCTTAACCATAGAGTATTCCTCAAAGTCAAGCCCACTTAGCTTGCTACCTCATTTACAAAACCTTCAACAAGTGGTGTGTCTTATGAACCATTCATCAGAGAGTCCTTTTAGGTTGTCAATTGATAAGTGGGAGGTACTTTTCGTAGTGTGTCAAGTTATGATATTAATAATCATGATTCAACTACATAGTTTTTGAGTCAAACTCATTGACCCATATTTCATGAGTAGTGGTTCACATGAACTCATACCTCATGAGAATGAATGGTCCACTTAGAATTCACTGCATCTAGGTGATACTCATAAGGGTGAAGCATCTAGACTTCTTGGGAGGTCACCCATCCTAGTACTACTCCAACTCAAGCGCACTTAACCATATAGTTTTTCCCAAGGTCAAGCCTAGTTAGCTTGCTACCCCATTTGCAAAACCTTCAGCAGGTGTTGTGTCTTATGAACTATTTATCATAGAGCGCCTTTAGCTCATCAATTGATAATAGGAGGTATTTTACATAAAGTTTCAAGTTATGATATTAATATTAGCATTCATTTGTGTAGTTTTTTAGTCAAACTCATTGATCCATATTTCATGAGTAGTGGTTCACACAAACCCATGTGTCATGATAATGAATAGTACACTAAGCGCTTAAAAAATCTAGGTGATGCTCAAAAGGTGAAGCATCAAGACTTTTTGGGAGGTTACCCATCCCAATACTGCTTTGACTCAAGAGTGCTTAACTATAGAGTTTCTCCCAAGATCAAGCTCACTTAACTTGCTACCCTATTTGTAAAAATTTTAGCAAATGTTGTACCTTATGAACCATTCATCGTAGAGTCCCTTTGTACTTAATTTATAAATGAAGCTCTTCTAAGATTATCAATACCTAGTCAAGTGTGAATTGATAAGCAACAATGAGCTGCAACCCATGAGAATGAAGCACCAGCATTTTTCTAATTTACAAATGTTAGCATTCTCGATAATCACTTCAATCAAAACTTTGAACAATCTTTGCATAATAAACATGCCATAGAATTATATAAAAACCAAGACGGATGCTTGCCATACCTGGTGGTTGATAATTACTGAAATATTTCTTGTTAATTAACAATAGTTTAATTATCAAGTCCTGCCCACTTGCTTAGAGGAGACTAAACAATTTATTGAGAAGGCACAAATGCCAAGTGTGTGTAGGATTAAATTTCCTTTGGGTTGGGGAGTGTGATCTCTGTGCAGGTTTTCTGTGCTAGAATGAGCTGGGCTATGATCATCTTAACAAGGTGAGGCATCACTGCCTGATAAGCACTATGATTAAGGGTCTGGTTTGATCTATGCCTAGCCTCTAACTGCCAGATAGACTATGATATAAACAACGTAAGGGTTCCAGGCCTACCCAGGCTTTCTTCCAGTCTTCCTAAGCATGTCAGGTTGTAGCCCTATCAAGTCAGAAGTGGACTATTATTTTTCAAAACATGGTCAGGGGTCGAGTCCCGTTAAGGCTTTCGCTGTCGTGAGTTGGACTGTGGTGGGTTTTGAACCTCTTTTACTTTGCCAGGTGTGAGGGATTTCGTTGAAGTGATCCAAAACAAAAACCAAAAAGGCCAGACAACTCGATTCGCTGATTGCAATACCTTTTTGCTTTGCCGATTGTCTCAGCAGAAAACTTGTTCTATTGTAAAAACTGTTTCGATATGGTATTACAGTCTCCTCGTTAGTACATTCCCAGAAATTAATTTTCTCAAAGCCCTTACGATAAATTTAACACAAGCCATAGAAAAAGGAAAATTAAAAGTCTCATTCGTGTTTTCGTACAAATCCAGGTTACCCCAAACTTAAAACCCTATTTCATGCCCTGTCCTGGCCTGCTCTGAAGATGGGACGGGGACTCAAATAAAATCGCCCTAGTTTACAAGCGGTGGCCGTCTAACAGCACACTCAACAGATAACGCAAGTACTAGGATATTCATCTCTTACAACAGTGTATTCATACGGTCTGTAATCGTAGCTCATGGGCACATACACAACTTCAAATTTTGGAGCTTCTGCTTTGTTCTCCTTCTTTGCGTCGCCTTGAGGTTTCTTCTCCTCTTTTTTCTCGCCCTCCTTTTTCTCCTCTTTCGCAGGACCCACGCTCAGCAAATCTGTGAAGCCAAATTTCCTGAGTTTAGAGGCCAAACAGACCGGATCCACGTCCCCAATCACAGTGATCTTGTTTTCCTTCATGTCCACCGCCACAGAATCCACCCCTGCAATACAAATACCCATTCATCAGATTTTGCACCAGAATAAAATCTTAATGTCAAGGTCTGAAAGCAAACAAGAAGATACATCATACCTTGGACTCCTGCAACCCGCTTGAGGGCTTTTTCCTTGCTACTCTCGTCCTCAATGGCCAATTTTAGCACTATTTTCTGCAGAACATAACTATTAGCTACCTCATCACAACTTTAAATAGCAATGTAGAGTGAAAAGAAGAAAATTATTACCTTCGCTGCCATGGAGCAATTGAGAACTACAAGATCTTTAAGCGATGAGAATCTATAGCGGAATGTAAGGAATTTAAAATGGAATGCGATGCACAAAAATGTGAATGCTGAGAACGGGATGGGCATAACAGGGCTTATAAAGAGGCGAAAGTAGAGAATCTGCGAAAAAGGAAGGGTCGTGGTAAGAGACTCAAACTACAGCTTCCCCGGGTCCGCCGGTAGTTGAGTAGAAGATGAGGAAGGTTCAGACTGGATCAGTTTTGTAAACCGTGCTTTGGACGTTTGATCCGTACATATATGGGACAATGCAAGTAGCTTCCCCGATGGCGCTGAATTTTTTGATGGCTACTTAAATTGTCTTCATGGTTTGGCAGAGAGTGGCAAGTGGCAAGTGGCAAGTGGCAGCCACACTGCCCATCAATAGGTGTGATATTTTACTCATCAGACTATAAGGCTGTTGGGTTAAAGAGATGGAAAGGGAATACACTACACTTATTTGTTTTTAAATTTGGTTCAACGATTTCGCTTTTAGACATATGTCTTTTGACCTGTTTTTATATGTTTGAAACTCCAATTTAAAATCGAATTCATGTCACTTCTTATGTCTCGTCTTTGACTATTTATCTACCTTGGGTATTACCTAGTGTGTTTCTTAAACAAAACTATTATAACATCTTCCAAATTTGAAATCTTACTTTCCTACTTACAAGCCTCTCTTTGACCTCTCTCGGCATCTTTGTCATTCCACTAACCATCATCTTTCGACCAAGCATTTAGGGTTCACATACTCAAAATGTAACCCTATTGAATGAATGGTTTCGAGCAAGACAATTCTTATAAATAGTATTTAAGTATTTTAATTCTCTTTCAATTAAAGATTATGATTCGACTCTAACAATTGTAAAGGGTACAATTATGTGCAAGTGGACATTACTACACATCAAAGGACACCAACAAATTGTATAATACATGACCATGCCAAGACAAATACAACCATAGACACTTATGTCACTATGCAATTTGTTGTGGGAATGAACTTCTTAGACTATGATTTTGGTAGTACAAACCTCATCCTAATCTTAGTTCAACCTCCTGTGTCTACTTTAGCTTACATGCTTCTCTCGTTACTTTTCATTTCTAGGTTAATTTAAACATGTGGAAGCTTGACTCTTATAATTTCTTACTATTTAAAATTCAAATAATAGTTTTGAAGAATTTGTTATTATGAATGGGTTAGATTTTACATAACAAAATGAAATTATATGTAATCAGACACAAACATAGAAAAATTAGTGTAAAACTCTATTTTAAATCTACATTTTTTCAAACCTAACATTGATACACCCAAATATACACCTTGTTCCTCCCAAAAACAACTACTTGCACATTCTACTTCCCTCCTCTTAGCCCTCACAATTTCTAAAACTCGTCGTCTCTTGTTTCCCCTCCTCTCCTACCTCTTCTTAAGCTTCTAAGACTTTTTTTGATGTATCCTTCATTATAAATCCCTCTACTTTCCTCATCATATTCTATATTTCTCTTACTTCCTACTTTCCATCTCTCTTACACCATTGTCCTTTTGCCATTCATATTTTCCTTTTCTTTCTTCTCTCCTTTTTCCCTCAACCTTTCCCATTATTTCGTCTTTTCTTATACCTCTATAGGTATTCATACACAATCCTAGCCATCTTCTTCTACATACATGCATCAAGAGACCACTCTATTTTTTGACCAATTTTACATTTCTTTCCACTTCCCATTTGTCATACCTATCTTATATTTGAGTGTTATTTACCAATAGTATTTCATTCCACTTTTATTACAATTCATTCTCACCTCTTCCACTTTGTACCCCTAAACCCTAAACCCTAAACCCTTAAACCCTAATCCCTCAATCCTTTAACCCTGATCCCTCAACCCTCAACCCTAATCCCTTAAACCCTAAACCATTAACCCCTAATCCCTCAACCCTCAACCCTTAAACCCTCAATCCTATACCTTAAATCCTCAACCCTTAATCCTTAAACCCCTAACCCTTAATCTCTCCATCCCTCAACTCTCAACCCTTAGACTCTATATCCTCAACCCTTAAACCCTTAAACCCTAAACCCTTAAACCATCAACCCTTAAACCATCAACCCTTAAACCATAATCCCTTAACCATCAATCCTCAACCCTTAAACCCTAAACCCTATCCCTAAACCATAAACCCTCGAAATTATACGTTAAACCCTAATCCATCAACCCTCAACACTAATCCTTTAAACCCTAAACCCTCAACCCCTAATACCTCAACCCTTAAACCCTCAACCCTATACCTTAAATCCTCAACCCTAAACCCATAAACCCTCAACCCTTAATCCCTCTGTCCCTCAACCCTCAACCCTTAAACCCTTAAACCCTTAAACCCTAAACCATTAAACCTTATACCCTCAACCCTATACCCTATACATTAAACCCTCAACCCTAATCTCTTGACCCTATACCTTAAACCCTTAATCCCTCAACCTTTAAGCCCTCAACCCTCAATTGTAAACCCCCTACCCTATACATTATACCCTCAACCTTAATCCCTCAACCCTATACCTTAAACTCTAAACCCTCAACCCTTGACCCTAACGCCTCAATAGTCAATCCTTAAACCCTCAACCCTTAAACCCTAATCCCTCAACCCTCAACCCTCTACCCTATACATTAAACCCTCAACCACCGAACCTTAAACCTTCAACCCTTAAACACTAATCCTTTAAACCCTCAACCCTTAAATCCTCAACCCTCAATTAGCCCTCAACACTTAAACCTTAAAACCTAAACCTCAACCCTCGACACTATACCTCAAATCCTAATCCCTATAATCCTCAACCCTTAAACCCTAACCTCAACCCTCAACCCTAATCCCTTAAACCCTAAACCATCAACTCCTAATCTCTCAACCCTTAAACCCTTAAACCCTCAACCCTCAACCCTTAAACCCTCAACCCTATACCTTAAATCCTCAACCCTCAACCCTTAATCCCTCCATCCTCAACCCTTAAACCCTTAAACCCTATACCCTATACATTAAACCCTCAACCCTAATCCCTCGGCCCTCAACCCTTAAACCCTTAATCCATCAACCCTCAATCCTCAACCCTTAAACCATTAAACCCTTAATCCCTCAACCCTCAATCCTCAACCCTCAACTGTAAACCCTCTACCTTATACATCATACCCTTAACCCTAATCCCTCAACCTTATACCTTAAACTCTAAACCCTCAATCCTTGACCCTAATCCATCAATATTCAACCCTTAAACCCTAATCCCTCAACCCTCAACCCTTAAACACTAATCCTTTAAACCTCAACCCTTAAATTTTCAACCCTCAACCCTCAACCCTTAAATCCTAAACCCTCAACCCTTATAGCCTGAACCCTTATAGCCTGAACCCTTATAGCCTCAAACCTTAAACCCTAAACCCTCAAACCTTAAACCCTCAACCCTCAAACCCCAACCCTATACCTTAAACCCTAATCCCTTAATCCTCAACCCTTAAACTCTAATCCCTCAACCCCCAATCCTAATCCCTATCCCTAAACCCTCAACCCTTAAACCCTCAACCCTCAAACCTCAACCCTCAACCCTCAACTATAAACCACCCACCCTATACATTATACCCTCAACCCTAATCTCTCAACCCCATATGTTAAACCCTAAACCCTAGACCCTCAACCCTAATCCCCCAACCCTCAACCCTTAAACCCTCAACCCCCACCCCTCTACCCTATACATTAAACCCTAAACCCTAATACATCAACTCTATGGGTAAAAGCAAGAAGTTGGGTACACGAAGAGAGGAAGTTTCAACCAAAAACAAATTCGCACGAAACGCGTACGCATTTTCAAAAAACACATACGTGTTACAGATTGGGTACCTGAGCCTAAATCTGAAAACATATGCGCTTTGCTTCAGGTATGCAAGCCAAAAACGCGTACACATTTCAAAACGTGTATGTGTTTCTTAGAGGTATTTATTTTTTAAAATTAGCAACTATGTATTCATTTTAACTCCAAGTTTTAGCCACGCCAGAGAAGAGGAGATGAGATGGTATACAAATTTCAAAGGGCTTGATTGAAGTATCCAAGGAATGTTACCTAGATTCAGGGCAATTTTCATTGAGATTGAGATTAAGATTGAGGCTACGAATAATTCACATTATGATTTTTCAGTTATTGCTACACTTCAATGACCAATTTATAAAATATCCTTGTCACATTGTGTAGTGTCATAAATTGGGCTCCTTGGAGGTTTCTTACATTTTTTATTTGACATAGATATATAGAAATCATGTAATCAAATCTCTAAATCTAAACCCTAAACCCCAAAGCATTCATTTTTTCATAGGACCTTAAAATGAAATTTGGTTGCCTTAGGAAACTCCACCAAATTTTATTCCCTTAAGCCATGGACCATTTTGTCCTAGGACTTTACTAGACATAGATCCCCTTAAGCCATCCTATCACCCTAAATTGTAAATTGATGTCTTAAGGGGTCCTAATATGACATTTCTTAAGGGGATCAAACAAGTTCTCAAAATTTGGTGAATAGAACTCAAGCTCATCTTTGTTTATTTTGTACATTGTAATTAGGTCACTAGCATATATCTATGTGTCCCTTTGAACATGTATTCTATTAATTTTTCATTCTTATCTTTAGTATTCTTTGAAAATAATGAATGAGATTATGAATTAATGTTAACTTGTTAAACTTATAAATTCTTCTTAACTACTTTGTCCCACTATAGAGAACTTGTGTCTCTTATCATGAAATTTGAAAATTTAGATAAATTAATTTATGTCCTCAAATTTAATTAAATTCTATGTCATACTTGATTAATACATGTATTCACAATTGACATACCTTAGCTATATAGATATACTCTTGTTGGGAAACAAGAGCTATCTCAATCAACTGTTCCACAAGAAAATGTTGCTCACTAACTTGCAAGTCCATTATTCCAAGGGCCACCCAAACTTCACCCTAAGTTCCCCAAACCCTAAACCCTAAACTCTAAAATCTAAACCCTAAAGCATTCATTTTGTCATAGGACCTTAAAATGAAATTTGGTTGCCTTAGGCAACTCCACCAAATTTTATTCCCTTAAGTCATGGAACATTTTGTCCTAGGACCTTACTAGAATGTATAGATCCCCTTAAGCCATCCTATCACCCTAAATCTAAATCGATGTATTAAGGGGTCCTAATATGACATTTTTTAAGGGGATCAAACAAGTTCTCAAAATTTGGTGAGTAGATATCAAGCTCATCTTTGTTTATTTTGTACATTGCAATTAGGTCACTAGCATATATCTATGTGTCCCTTTGAACATGTATTCTATTAATTTTTCATTCTTATCTTTAGTATTCTTTGAAAACAATGAATGATATTATAAATTTTAATGTTAGTGAACTAAATTTATAATTTCTTCTTAACTACTTTGTCTCACTATAGAGAACTTGTGTCTCTTATCGTGAAATTTGAAAATTTAGATAAATCAATTTATGTCATCGAATTTTTAAATTAAATTCTATGTCATACTTGATTAATTTACATGTATTCTTGTTCAATATACCTTAGCTCTATAGATATACTCTTTTTGGGAAACAACCACACCTATGAGTAAACTTCCCCTTGCCCCAAAAGATAAAGCTCTAGACCCATAAAAAACTTAGAAGAGTAAATTAGCTTGGGGACCTTTCCTTCTCTTTTTTCGCCTTTATATATGTAATAGAAGGCACTCTAAACAACCCCTAACCACCTATTTTAACACCCAATTTGAAAAATCAAAGTTATAGATCTGCATGTGTCTTATTTTTCATTCTCTAGTCCTTTACCTTAATCTTAAGTCTTTAGGTCTTGATGGTGATTTATTTAAATAAATCTTAATTCTTTACCTTAATCCATGTGGTTTTATTTATTTTTAAATACATCAATTAATGTATAGATCATCTTGAATTTGGCTATAGTTTAATTATCAAGTGATATCTAGCTAAAAATAAGTTTATGGGGCCTTCTTTTAGGGGATTCACTTAACAAACCAATGAAATAGTGCATGCATTTGAATAGGGTTCTAATAAAACCCCCTAATTTCATTTCTACCCTTCATATTAACAACCACACACTGGACTCAATTTAATGTGTGTACATGCTATGGATTTTTAATCTTATGGATTTTTTAATGTTATAATTCAAATGGTCTTTAAATGAAATTTATTTTGAATTTGTGCACATTCAATGTGATTTTTAAATAACTTTCGAATTATGTGCATTATTTTTAATTATTAGTTTGTTGATATATATTTTTTAATTGTTTAACATGCAATTTCCATTTAATTTCTCACATGGATCCAAAATTTAATATAGAGGATTTGATGCCTAATCCACAAATTCATCCAGATCCACCACTAGAACAAAACCCCACACCTCCAAACTCTCCACTGCCTAACCCCCCACCCCCTGTAGTAGATGAGGATCAATTAAGAGAGAGCATCTGAGCAAACCTTATTGTGATTCAAGGAAATATAGATCTAATAAAAAATGAGCCTAGAATCCCTCCCCATCTCTCACAATTTGCATCTACGATGCAAACTATTGTCGATTCTGTTCGATCCATTGATGAGGGCCTAGATAGGTTCCATCAATGGAGAGAAGAGAGGAGACAATTCTATACAGATGGATTGTCCTACAAAGAAATCAATGACCTTAAAATTACCAAACAAGCCATGTGCTAATATTTTTTTAACCCCCAAACAAACCAACCAATTCAACCCACCAAAAAACAAATTTCAATTTTATGGTGTAGGCACCTGCAGATAGCTGCACATTTTTGGGATTGATGGTGGATGGTGTTTGATAATCCACCACATGGAAACTGTGAGGTGCCCCTATACTTTTTGAGAAAGTTATGGGCTAAGTTTGAGTTAAGTAAAAAAGCCAACTATTTTGATATGAGGTCATTTTAGGGAGTTGGGCATGGCATGCCCCAACATAGACTAGGAGCACATTTCGATCCTCAGTGACGTGCTCTGATTTCTCCTATTGTTCATCCTCCTTCTCTTGGTGTTCCCATTGCATTTCATCAGCAGACCATGTTATCGACATTAGGAGAATTGAGTTCGCTTTCAAGACATCTCACTCATCAAACTACACACGCGGCGACTGAAGTGTCCAATAGAGAGCATGGAGGCTCGGGCTATAGGAATACTTAGGCATCCACGTCAGGTGACCCACATGCATTTGGGACGGATTCATACATGAATTTACTATATGAGGATCATCCTACACATGTATGTTCATCTTTTGAACTTAAATTTAATTCAAATTTGAAATGTGAAAAATTCATATAAATAATAACATCAAATTATATATATATATAATATAATATAATATTAATTCAATAAGTGTTTGGTGTAGACGCATGATCAGACGATGCCTAAAACTCAATATGATTGTCATGTCTATTTTTCGAGTGCTATAGATATGGGCTCACCTTTTGGACATGTACTTGAACCAATATATATTAAATAATTTGTGTGGATATATCTAATTTTTAATTTGAATTTGTACACATGTGTGAATTGATAATATAATATTATATCTAGATGTAGGGAGGTCATACGATACCTAGTACTGACCAACCACAAGTTGTGGTGAGCACTCCTAAGACATCATCAGCTCAGGTGCGTACTTTCAAAAGTTTGTTAAGTTTAAATTAAATACACATCATAGATCTAATTTAATTTGTTCATTTACATACACATGTTTGAATGATCTACACAAACTGTTGTACATCTAGACATGCAAAGATTTCATGAGATACCCATGGTGGGCGCACCTAAGACATCATCAGAATTTATGCATGGGAAATCTTAGGTGCGTGATCATGAGGTCATATCATTCGAGGTTGTAAACTTTACTAAATCTCCTATACAATTTTTACGGACCTTTTAAATATATATGTATTCGAGGTTTTAACATATTGTTTGCTTTATATGAATATGTAGGATACAATAGATCAGGCATTTGGATCTTCTCAATTGACAGTTATGCTACCCATTGAACAAAATGTGCCAGTAGATTCACATAATCATATGGTAATTTATGCATACTAAAAATCAGTTTTATTGTATTTACTAGATATTTAATTAAATTTATTTTTGTCTAAAAGTTTATATTTTAAGTTTAAATATGTTTAATTATATCAAAATTTCTAAATAACTTTAAATCTAATTTCAAGTTTCTTGTACTCTTTTACAGCATGATGCAGGTACATCTAGACGACATGGAACAAAGATGAGACTTGATATGATTGATCATCTTGATAGTTAGATGGTTTTAAATTTTATGGACTATAGATCTCTAGAGTTTTATTTAAATATATGTGTTGGACTTGACATATAAATTTTATGGACTATCTATCTCTACTTTTATTTTGAACATGTTATTATCATATTTTTGTTTATTTATATCAGTTGACTTTAATACATCATGATTATATATGCAGTCAATTATGATCATGTTATGTTCAATTTGATGATTATATGCACTCATGTTTGCATAGATATAAATTATTTAATTTTCAAGTAATACATGCACTATATAAATTCTTATCTAGAATCAAATTTCATATATATAATTTATCACATGGTTAGGTGACAAATTAAAACATTCCTTAAATAGTTAAGATAATATGTACATAATAAATTAAGGGCAGGTAATTTTAACTATTTTCCAATTCTAGCAAATATTTGAATCAATAAACAAAAATCTATCTCCTTGTATGTATAAAATGTATAATCTATACAATTGAAAAATTATATACAATGTGGTAAATACAAGACATGAAATGTATAATCTATAAAATTGGAACAAGATATTTAAAAAGTGACTAATAAGCTCATTGAAGTTAATACATTGAACAAACATATATAATGTTTATTGATGTTTAATACAACTATATACCATGATGAAACATATATGTGCATGTAGATACAATTAAACCTTATCAACTTTTACATGAAGACCAAAAATTGATATTTACATAGTCTCTTGATAAAATAATATTTTCAGTGACAATCACATGGTGGACCGACTTGATGAGAACATACAAAAATAATTAATGTAAGTAAAGTAACTATAATTTTTATGAGTCATTTAAGTAAAAAATTCATGTGAGAAAAGAATAATATATAGTAAATTTCATTCAAATTCAAATGATGTTTGCCATAGGATGGATTAAGGGGACCTAAGAGGATATATAGCTTAAGGGGGGTCTTAAGAGAATACCTTAAGTGGAGTTAAGAGGATGAAAAGTTAAGAGGATGCATGTCATGAACCCTAGGGGCTTAACGGGTCCTAAGAGGATGACTTAAGAGGGAATTATGAGAGTGACTTAAGGGATGCAAGATTGTGGATTAAGGGTATGTAAGAGGCTATTACTTAAGGGTCCTTTAAAGGGATGGCTTAAGGGGATTCAAGAGGGTGTATTAAGGGAGTTGATAGAATGACTTAAAGGGATGCAAGAGAGTGGATTAAGGGGATGCAAGAGGGTGGATTAAGGGGAGTTGATAGAATGAATTGAAGGGATGTAAGAGGGTGGATTAAGGGGAGTTGATAGAATGACTTAAAGGGATGTAAGACAGTGGATTAAGGGGATGCAAGAGGGTGGGTTAAGGGGAGTTGATAGAATGACTTGAAGGGATGTAAGAGGGTGGATTAAGGGGAGTTGATAGAATGACTTAAAGGGATGTAAGAGAGTAGATTAAGGGGATTCAAGAGGGTGGATTAAGGGGAGTTGATAGAATGAATTGAAGAGATGTAAGAGGGTGGATTAAGGGGAGTTGATAGAATGACTTAAAGAGATGTAAGAGAGTGGACTAAGGGGATGCAAGAGGGTGGATTAAGGGGAGTTGATAGAATGACTTAAAGGGATGTAAGAGAGTGGATTAAGGGGATGCAAGAGGGTGGATTAAGGAGAGTTGATAGAATGACTTGAAGGGATGTAAGAGGGTGGATTAAGGGGAGTTGATAGAATGACTTGAAGGGATGTAAGAGGGTGAATTAAGGGGAGTTGATAATGACTTAAAGGGATGTAAGAGAGTGGATTAAGGGATGCACGAGGGTGGATTAAGGGAGTTGATAGAATGACTTGAAGGGATGTAAGAGGGTGGATTAAGGGGAGTTGATAGAATGACTTAAAGGGATGTAAGAGAGTGGATTAAGGGATGCAAGAGGGTGGATTAAGGGGAGTTGATAGAATGAATTGAAGGACGTAAGAGGGTGGATTAAGGGGAGTTGATAGGATGACTTAAAGGGATGTAAGATAGTGGATTAAGGGGATGCATGTCATGAACCTTACGATATGCTTAACAGGCCCTAAGAGGATGGATTAAGGGGAATTATGAGAGTGACTTAAGGGATGCAAGATTGTGGATTAAGGAGATTTGAGAGAATGAATTTAAACCCTAAACCATATGACCTAAATCCTAGGAGATGAACTATAAACCCTTAAAACCCATATAGATTTGTTATTCTAAGCATCTCATGAATCCTAAAAACCCTAAACCCTAAACCATATGACCTAGAGACTAGGAGATGAACCCTAAACCATTAACCCATATAGATTTGTTATTCTAAGCATCTCATGAACCCTAGAGAGACTTAAGGGGATGCAAGTGGATGGATTAAGGGTAGATATACAAGGATATGGATTAAGGGGTCCTAAGAGGATAGCTTAAGGGGTGTTGAGAGAGTGACTTAAGGGGATGCAAGTAGATGGATTAAGGGTAGACATACAAGGATATGGATTAAGGGGTCTTAAGAGGATAGCTTAAGGGGTGTTGAGAGAGTGACTTAAGGGGATGCAGGTGGATGGATTAAGGGTAGATATACAAGGATATGGATTAGGAGGTCCTAAGAGGATCGCTTAAGGGGTGTTGAGAGAGTGACTTAAGGGGATGTAGGTGGATGGATTAAGGGTAGATATATGAGGATATGGATTAAGGGGTCCTAAGAGGATTGCTTAAGGGGTGTTGAGAGAGTGACTTAAGGGGATGCAAGTGGATGGATTAAGGGTAGATATACGAGGATATGGATTAAGGGTTCCTAATATAATGGCTTAAGGGGAATTAATAGAGAGACTTAAGGGGATGCAAGAGGATGGATTAATGGTACATAAGAGGATGGCTTAAGGAGTTTTAAGAGAATGGCTTAAGGGGATATGAAATCAATTATAAACTTTTTTATAAAATGACAATGAATTAAATTTAGTTTTATATTTTACTATCAATTAAATGTATCTAGAACTATATATAGTTACCTTTCTCTAGATTTGAATTCCATTGTAATATATATGTATCTCCTCTCTTTTTTGTAAAGCATCTAATTTTGGGAGACCTGAAACAAAAAAATGATATAAAACTTTAATTAGGAAATGACTATTAAAGACAAATATATATCAATTAAATATATAGACAACTATATAGTTAGCAATATTTATTTACTCCATTGTACCATCTGCATCCTCTCTTTTTTGTAATGCATCTATGATTGTCTCATGATCATCCATTGAAAGTGTCCATAAAACTTTATTAGCAGGCCTCCCTTGATATCTAACTAGTTTTATATTGGTTTCCAAAATCAAATGTGAATAATGTATAATATTATTGTGTCTTTCATAATCTTCAAATGTAGGCAAGCCATTCTTTCTCATCAAATATTTTTGAAGTCAGGTGCCAACAAAAACCACTGAACCAGTTGGATACTCAAAGTTGTCATCATCCACTCTAGGATGTAACAACTTATGTTTTCTCTCAACACATCTAGCTAACTAGTACTTCGTCTCCTCTTCATTCCCCTCAGGTGCAACAACAACATACACATGTCTTACAAAAATAAATAAAAAATTCAATAAAGAGTGACTTATATTTAATTCACATATATTAAACATGCATACATATAAAATTCAACTCAATAAATAATGTACCTTCTTGTACAAGATCTGAAACACGATCATAATCATCTGATGCGAACACTTGATTATCTTCAATTGTTGTTCCATGTTGAACATGTGTCAATGTAGGTGTTAAGGCTCTTTGTTGCAATTGTTTGACCCATTCTATATTTTCACATGCATCCCAATCACCTACAATACAAAATTGAAAAAAGCATGCCAACTCCCTTGTCCATATTGTCCATGTGTTTGCATTTGAACTCTTAAATGAATGCCATTTTGCAGATCCATTAATTGTTTCACAATCTTGTCGAGAAAAAATATCATTTTCTTCAACTAACCAAAAGAAGCATCGAATTATTGAGCTCTCACTTGTTCTTGTATGTAATTTGGTATTGCACCAATCTACAATTGCACGTGCATCTCTAAATTTTGTAGCATCCTCAAATTTTAGTTGCTCTCTAGGAAGAGCTCTTTTCACACATGCACCTGCTCCATTGTGTTCTCCCTTACCATGACCAACTTCAAAAAACTCCATATGTGTTGGATATTATTTTCTTTATGAATTCTACATAACCAATAAAACATTCTAGTATTTTTGGATTGACCTATGCAATTATCCGATCATATGACATGTTCTAGCATTTGAATTCCTCTCTCTTTTAAATTTTTATAAAATATATCAAAACAATATTGAACAAACTCAAATGAATGTAATAGATTATCACTTACATAAAAAAATGGTACTCTCAAAAATTTTCTATTATCTTCTGGACTATCATCTGCATGTTTATAAACAATGTGAACAAATATAGCTACTTGCACTAAATTATAATACTGTGGTTGAATTTCTTCTTGTGGAGCAAGAGTATAATTTTCAGCAAAATCAACAACTGACAATAGAGTTCCAATTGGGAATTTGTTTTTACATAAACGAAATTGATTATCAAGCCAATGAGCATAATGAGAGTGTTGAACATATTTAGGTAAAATATTATCTTTAAATTCATTAATAAATGCACACACACTAAATTTTTCAACAATTAGCTCACAACGTTTTCCATTTTTTCCATCTTTTAAAGAATACTCGACCCTTTTAAATTTTTTTACATCCACTAATTGTTGTTCAAACTCATCTAAACTACTTTCATGCATACATTCTCCTAATAATGAAAATTTACCACATCTATCACATTCTCCAGAAATACATGCTTTTAAATAAAATAAGTTTCCATTAGAGGGTTCACAAAACAAACCTGCAATAAAATCTTTGATTCTTTCAAGTGGCATATGAATACCATAAATGTCCTGCATAATTTTGTTAGCATACAAAGTGCATCGTATATATCAAAAAAATCATAAAAATAACAAAATTGTACATGGGTCTTACAACAACAAGAGATTCGTTGCTTATTAATTATAACATACCAAGGTTTACACTTTTTGAATGATCTTTGACTTATATTAATATTCAATGGTAAGATTGAAGCATCTAAATTTTTTTTTATATAATTCAGTTTGAGTCATATCTAAGAGATGCTTTGGATGAGTTTCATGAATTTTGGGACCCACCCTTAATTTTAAGACATCTCTAATGTTAGGTGATACTCTTGTATTATCATGCCAATTTTTTTTATTAATGATTTAATTTCATTAGTTAATTTCATGTCTAATCTTGGAAGTATACCACTAAAACTCCAACATTTATTAATTGGATCCTTTTCAATACTTTCTCTTCTTTTAGCAGCTCTTATCAAAGTTCTAGGATTTACTTTTATACATTTACTAATCTTACTTAACATTCTTTTATTTGAAGTTGCTTTATCAACTAGAGTAGTTGTTAGTGCACAATGAGCCACATTATTATCTTTTGATCAACTTTTCTTACCTATAAAATCAATAGCATTAGCAACACTAGATATGACTTGTTCTATTGAATCATCTTTCTTTTTTGGTTTTACAAAAACACCTAATTTTTTCATCACTATTCTCATTTTCGACATTATCATCAATTGCACCATGAGCTGACATTGGAATCCTAATTTATTTCTATAAAAAAATATTTTATATATTCTATTTCCATAAGTTCTAATTTGTCTCCAAGAAACTTTACCACGAAGTTTATCTAGCACGTCTCTTTCAATTCATAAAAAAAACATTTTCAGGTTCATCCATAAAAGAGGTTTCATTTTCATTCACACAAGGGGTCTCATTTTCATTTTCAAATGTAAAAGGGATTTCATTTACATTTTCATCAGTATGAGGGATTTCATTCTCATTTTCATTCACATAAGATATAATTTCATCATTTTTTTTTTGCATTGTTTCAACCCTAGAATTATTGATATCATCAATGGTGTATCCAGCTTCATCTAAACAAGCAATATCAATATTATCAAAACTTGGGTTTGAACACATAACTGGATAGATTGTATGAATAGGTGCATTTTCCATATCATTGGGAGGTGGATTTGAAGACATACCCGAAGTTGTTTGCATAGGTACTACTTCCATATCATTCAAAGTTGAAGTTGAAGGCATAGTTGCGTTTGTCTCCATAATTGCATTTTCTTCCATATTCACCATCTCCACATTTGTATCATCTACATTCATTTCATCATTGATGACTTCCTCTTCAACATTCTTGGAACTAGATGCTTGCAAATTTTTCATTTGACGAATCCTTTCTCTTCTATCCCTTTGTCTTTTTGCCTCCATATCTCTATTTGCTTTAATTTCTTCGGGTGTCATTAACTATCTACATCTTTTTCTTTGTCTTTGCTTATCACCCATGGTTACCAAACCCTCTTTGATGACAAAAAAAGTGATTCAAATATAACCTATTTTCAAATTGCTATCTCCAAATATTCAAATAAAACTATGTAGTATGAAGATCCTTTTTTCTTTAAACTCTGAAGTACAAAAACATCATGAATGCATCCAAAAATTCTCTTTTTCCAAATCTTCTTGTAAAAAGTTCTTGTACTTGATTCCACTTCATAAAATTAAACTTGCACTTTGTCTCTTCCAACAATTTGAATAGAATATTCCCTACACAAGACAAATTTGCAATAAAAAACACAGAAAATGTTGCTTTCGGTTCATACTACAAAAAAGGAATGTTGCAGAAAAAATGTGTTTTATTAGTATTTACCAAATTAGGGAAAAATGACTATATTAGAAATGTGTACATGTTATGAAACACATACGTGTTATGTTCTAGGAATGCGTACGCGTTACATAACGCATACGTGTTACCTTTACCCAATGGGTAAATAGATAACGCATATGCATTACGAAACACATACGTGTTTCATTTAAATAACACGTACATGTTTTAGTAACGCGTACACATTATTTAAAAATTGAATTACCAACCCACATGCAGCCTTAGTTTTAGGCTTGGGAAAGGCTTCGCAATCCGAGCCTTAGCCTTTGACCTACAACTAAAAAACTAAGGCAGATTGAAGAAGAATGTCCAACTTTGGCAATATGGTTGATGAACTTTTTTTTTTAATGAATCTATAAAATTAAAACCCATTAGAGAACACGATGTATAATTTTCAAATATATAATTTTGATTAAGATTGGATTATGTTTTCTATTTTTTAATTAATTTCTATGCAAACTAGTCCTTAAACTTGAAATATCAGGATTTTTTTGTTTTTAAATAACTTTTTTTTGGTTAAGTTTCTTGTAAAAAAATTTATGTGGCATCAAACTTCAGAAAATTCTCTACACAATGAAAAAATAAGATTAAAAATTGTTTAGTGTAGGTCCAATTGTGCTGTATGTACACGTTGATTTTTAAAAACAACAATTAAGGCCAATAAAAATTCAATAAAAAAATATTCAACAAAAAATTACAAAAAAAATTTCACATCAATCTTCATGTTGTTAGCTCTCTTTTCCCAAAAGGAATTAGCAAAATAATTTTATTTGGGTCAAAAAATGGTGTCCATACACATGCTTGGTATGGTAAAATAAGGACTTTTAAAAAGTGGTTTTTATAGATCCGTATCAAAATTTAATTTCTATAATCTGGGTATTTGAATAATTCACATATTTGGAAACTAGATTCAAAATGTTAAATTTCATATTACTGAATTTTTTAAGATTCATTGTATAAGTGCCTCAAATTTTTAGTTCAAGTGTGAATTTTTTTGAAAAACAACAAAAACACTTCCACATTTTGAACTTTTTGTGTACCCAACTTCTTGCATTAGTCCCTATACCTTAAACCCTAATCTCTTAAACCTTCAACCCTTAAACCCTAAACCCTTGATCCTTAAACCCTAAACCCTTAAAACTTCAACCCTTAAACCCTAATACCTTAACCCTCAACCTTAAACCCTATCCCTATAGCCTCAACTCTCAACCCTTAAACCTTAAACCTTAAACCCTATCCCTAAACCCTCAACCCTCGACACTATACCTTAAATGCTAATCCCTCAACCCTAGTCCCTTAAACCCTAAACCCTCAACCCCTAATCCCTCAACCCTTAAACCCAAAACCCTCAACTGTAATCACTCAACCCTTAATCCTTAAACCCTTTAAACCGTCAACCGCCAACCCTCTACTTAAGCTCTAATCCATTAACCCAATATCTTAAACCCTAATGGACCTATACCCTATACACTTAACCTTGGACACTCAACCCTAAACATTATCCCTCAACCCTCAAACCTCTACCCTACACCCTACACCCTCTTCCCTCATCCCTATGCCTTAAATACCCTCAAACTTAAACCCTTGTGGATAATTATTTTGGATTGCCCACACTGCTTTAGCTCCTTCTAGGGTTTATTACCTAAAAGGAGAAAGGGATGGGGTCCAAAATGCAAATGTCTACACTCAAAGTTAATGTAAATGAGATGTATTATATCTAATTATGATGTACTAATGCACTGATTTGAAAATGAAATGATTTAATGATGCTAAACTTAAGAAATGCAACTTGTTTGAAAACACAGTGTGATACAAAGAAAGGTGAAATAAATGCAATAAATGACAAATAAAGATGCAAAACATAAACTATGCACTTGAAAATTGATGTTCAAAGAGTTGACTAGAGATTTTAGAGACGTCTAAAATTCTAGAAATTTTGTTTTTTGAGCCAACAGGGACACTTACACTAGGTTGGGCGACTTAATCCCAGATCGGGGAAACTACCCAGAAAGCTGTTTCTACCAAATGGGTATCTGAAAATGTAACAATTCCTAAAAAAGCAGTGCAGTGGGACTAAGTCGCCACTATGGGCGACTTAGTCCACTTTGGATTTTTTGCAAATTCGAAAGTGGAAATAGAAGCCCACAACCTACACTCTCCTTTTTGATGGAAATATGGATTTGAATCTTTGAAAAACCCTACAAAATAGAAGATATTTTGATTTATAATGGGGGGTTTTCCTTGGTAAAACCCCTAGTTGGTATTTAAACTTTTTGAAAGACAAAATTTGCATAAAACCCTAGCCTTAAGTTTGTCTAAGACTAGGAAAAGCTAAAATGAGACAAAACCCTATTCTAATGTGCTAGAATAAGATAAATAAATGGCACTTGAATGATGCAAGACTTCACTTCAAGAAACCCTACAACATTACAAATGAATGCAAATGACATGTGAATTCTATGCAAACCTTAAGTCTGAAGATAGGAAGAAAATCGAAGATGGAACCACTTTGAAAATAAATCATTAGGTGTGATTTGATGGCTAGTTGCATCTCAACCTATATTTCTCCATGATTCACCATAGGAATCCATGATCAACCCTTTGCAATGTGAGATCTTGAACAAAAAGTGAGCTTGAAGACCTACAAAAACCCTAGTTTGATGCCCAAAAGCTTTAACTTTGTTGTAGAAAGACTAATGAGACTTCTTGTGAAAGATGTTTTGTTCTTGACTTTTGATTTTTGCTTTATAAAAATGACTAGGAGATGTGAAAAATGACCAAAATACATGTATTTA
The DNA here is from genome assembly GCA_007258455.2 of Sequoia sempervirens. Lineage (NCBI taxonomy): Eukaryota > Viridiplantae > Streptophyta > Pinopsida > Cupressales > Cupressaceae > Sequoia > Sequoia sempervirens. The sequence continues at coordinate 15,465,381 of VDFB02274714.1, forward strand.
TAGGAATTAACACTGAATTACTCATTATTTTAACTTCATAGGCTGACATCCCTCAAAAATTTGAATTAGGTATGTGATTTTCCCACTCAAAAGTGGAAAATGCCCCAAAAGGGACTAAGTCACCACCTTGGGCAACTTAGTCCCACCAAGGATTTTTTTGTTGGGTTTAACGAAATTTGAGTGGTTGGAATGTTATTTGTCAGGATTTAAGTGATTTGTGAGTGAAATAGGCCTTAAAGTCCAAAATCATGAGCATTAGGGGCCTATAAATATAGTTTTTAAGGGGTGATTGATGCAAGGTGTCTAAAATAGGACCTAATTAGGTCACAAATTGTACTTTCTGCAAAGAAGTACAATTTTTCGTGTCCACAGTTAGCGCCCATATGAATTTATGTGCATATGTAAGCTAAAGGACTCTAAACATTGCACTTTACTTCATAAAAGGATACTCATTCAAAAGACAAGAGAATGAAGCCCCCAATGTAGTTATTTGCAAAATCACAACATTAGGAATTACATCCTACAACAAAAATTTGTTAGTTGTCCAAAAAACCTTTTTCCTAACTTCTAGAAATCAAATTCGAGGGTAGATGTATGCCCCCCCTTGATTTTGCTTGCTCTACGAAGGTGTAATCAAGGTAGTAATCTAGCCACGTCGAACAAGAAGTATCATATTGTACAGGACATTTCCAAGTACCATGTCACATAATGATAGAAATTTGATGATGTTGGGTACGGAATCATGATTCCAACACATCATACGACATTGAAAATAGAGTTCCCTAGCCCCCGTTATGTTGTTTTAAAGGAAGAGTACTTTACCAATTTGTAAGATAGAAGAAACTCTAATTTAATGCATAGTAAAAAGAAATGAAAATAAATTAAAAGAGGTAAAGGAGAGTAATATGTCATTTACTATTTAATTTTACCTTCTTGTAGCTTGAGAGTGACGAGTGATATGAGAAGATGCTAAGTAGACGGGGATACACACCTGCATGTTTAGACGTTCTCCGCGACCAGGTGGCACACGGTGAGCATCAACATGAGGTGAGTCAATTCTGCATCCTTCGCTTTGTGATTTTCTAATGATTTATTGAAATTTTATGCATATCTAGGTTAATTTAGGATCTTGGAAAAAAGTTCACAAAGTGTCCCCTTTTTTCACAAAGTGTCCCATTTGTTTGCAAAGTGCCCCTTTTGTTCATAAAATGTCCCGTTTCTTCCCAAAGTGTCCCATTTCTTTGTGAGGTGTCTTGTTTCTTTGTGACGTGTCCCAAAAGGGTTCTAAAATGTCTAGGGCCTTTAGAAAATCAGACTAGATGGACTTTAGCACACTTGCATGATGAATAATGTAAAAATAAAAGATATGAGATGAGGTTTAGAGCACATGTGTGTAAATTTGATAGGTACCCGCCCGATCACGACAGGGATTAGGAGGGAGATAGTTAAGCTTCTTGAGAGATCTAGATCCAACACTATTAGCAGAGGAGATAGAGCATCTTCAGGCTATGGGAATCTATTGGGAATATCTTATGCCTCCTATGAGATACCATGACGACATGTTGATGGCTCTCTGCAAGTGTTGGAATGCAGATATGTGCACTTTTCATCTACCTACAAGAGAGATGACGATCACATTGGAGGATGTACATTAGATTCTCCGCATGTTGATTTGAGGAGAGTGAGTATATTTCCACAGAGACTGCACCTTCCATGAGCAAAGGGTTAATTTACATTATTGTTTAGATGGTCTCATTCATGATGCATGGGTTAGAGAACGGATTGATTTGTATATGCTATTATATTCACGAGCACCAGTGGTTCAATGGATTATGATGCACACCATAGCACTAGTTCTCATCCCTGATGGCTAGGGTGGGCATCTTGAGGGAGGACTAGTCCACTTGATTCAAGGGATGGTAGAACAACAGATAGTATACGCCTGGGGTCGGTGTATCTTGGCACATCTATATTATGATCTTGGGCTATTTTTATTCTAAGAGGTTGACAGTATGGTGCAATACACACTTCTATAGGTGTGGTGTCTTGATAATATTACATGCACTAGACCAGTCGGTTATCCATGTGCGACAACAGGAGGGTATCCTCGAGCTTTCAACTATCCTTTGTGACGACTATGGTAGTATGGTGATTTTCATTTTTGGAGGGTACGATTTGACTGACTAGATGAGGACTAGGTCCTTTGGAGACCTTATTAGCTGACACTGCAGTGGCAAAATCATACTAGATAGTTGAGGAGGATGTAGATGGATAGTTTTTTGGTTAGCTGGCATGACCATGTAGTATGACCGTTCTACTATGATCGAGTCATTCGACAATTTGGACAAGTGAAAACACCACCCTAGGCATGATCATCTTTTAAGAGATCAACGTGGAGTGCTTGGAGATGGGGTGATACAATGCGACTCACTCTCAAGCATGTAGCTGAGAGTGACTCTGACGAATCTGATCATGACTAGCCTCCAATCTCCAATGCAGATGATGTCGGTGCCATAAGAGAGGATGAGGAGTGGTGGGAAGTGACTCAACTAGTACCAATATTCCTTATGGATGAGCTAGTGGGAGATGCAAAGCCACCACCAGATGATGGAGATAACTGAGAGGATAGGGCCGAGGAGACATGCTACAGGCCTATCGATATATTTACTGATGTGATTGATGATGAGTATGGTGAGGAGGAAGATCTAGATTATGATGTCCAGGAGGGAGAGGAGGAGGAGGAGTATAAGGATGATGAGGAGGAGGAGGATCCACCCCTGAGTGAGAGTGATGAGGTAGGATTTGAGGACCAGCATGAGAGGGGAGATTCCTCTCCCATCCATATGATGAGGTCACAAGTAGTAGCTACAATAGGCACCAGTACTCATAGTTGCTCGGAGGCTAGCACAACTTCCATGCCCCCTGTATAGGATGACATTGACATTGCTTAGTTGATCGGTAGTATAGGTGATGATATTTGATTAAATTATGTATGTGTTTTAGTGCTTATGCTCTATATATATCATGATGATGTGTACTGATTGTGTATTGTTTCTACCTTGTAGGAGTGACAAGAGACTGGCGAGAGTTCTATCGTTAAGCTACAACAAAGATAGTACCTGCATCCATCAATGAGGAGGAGATGGACCCTGATTACATGCCCCCACCTATCGTGGAGGAGGAGCCAAAGTCACTCAGACCTTTCATGAGGCTATGGGTAGATTATGAGAGTGTGAGGAGATGACTTCGCCAATCCGAGACTGTAGGATAGTCCTCTTAGACTCCAACAGAGATGGAGAGACTACATGCAGAGATAGCACAACTATGGGAAGAGAGGGATGTGGCTCTTGGGTGAGTACAGGGTCTGGAGTATGCACTCAGATTCGATGGATCATGGTCATGGTCACACATGACCATCTCACGACGTCTGGGTACTAGATCATGAGCACTAGATCCCGAGGGGTCTAGTTCTCACAAACCTTGGTGATATTATATATTATGATGATATATACATAAAACATTGGATATATATATATATATGAGAATTTTATGTTTTATGATCTATCTTAATGTGTTTGAATGTTAAATGGAAATATGATTAATTAAAGAACCTTTGGAAGATTACTTTTAATTAATTTCATCATGATTTAACAAAATTTATGTGATCCAATTAAAACATATTGCAATTTCATTTTAGATACAACATGATGATTGAGTATGTTATGCTAAATTAAATTGAACTTATCATAACATTTAAGATGAATTTGAATAGCATGAAACCTAAAGTGAGTATAAATAAACACTTCAGTGTTCAAGAAAGACATACAAGTTATTTTTCAAGAATGAAGCAATATGAAAGTATATAGGATAAGATCACATAACTTTAACAATACTACTTTATAGTTCATACTATTCAAAAGGGATTAGACATAATACCGACGCAAATGCGTGGCATTGATAGGTTCTTTAAGGGGTGTTCCATCAAGTTCGGTTAACTTGTAGGCACCAACCCCAAAGGTTGTGTCAACCATATAAGGTCCTAACCAATTAGAACTAAATTTGTCATGTTCATGTGGCTTGACAATGACATTACACTGATTAGCAGATAAAACTAAGTCACCCTTTTGGAAGGATCGAGGGATAACATTAAGGTTGTAAGGATTATGTTTCCTTTTGTAATAAGCTTGAAGATGTTCAAGAGTGTTAATACATTGTTCATCAAGCATCTCCAGCTGATGTAATCATTGCTTTTGATAATACATATCGTCAACAATTCCTTGAAGAGCCACTCTTAGCCTAGGGATTTCTAATTCTAAGGGCATGATTGCTTCACTACCATAGACCAAAGTATAAGGTGTGGTCCCTATGGAGGAGTGAACATTTGTACAATAAGCCCGTAGGGAATAATGTAATTGTGTGTTCCAATCCCTATGGTTCTTATTAACAATTTTCTTCAAAAAAAATTCAAGAATTCTATTAGTTGATTCAACTTGACCATTAGATTGTGGGTAATAAGGTGTCAAAAAATGGTGTTGGATATTAAAGGTCTCTAAAATTTTCTTCACATAATTATTCTTAAATGGTGTACCATTATTAGAAACTAATTCAGAAGGAAGTCCCAAGTGAGCAATAATATGTTCTAGAATGAAATGACATATTACCTCAACTGTTGTAGATCAAAGAGGAATGACCTCTACCCATTTTGTAAAATAATCAGTTATAGTGATAATAAAGGTGTGTTCGATGGAAGAAGGAGGTGAAATTTTTCCTATAATGTCCAATCCCCAAACTATGGAGGGCCATATAGAAAGTTGAGCTTGAATTTCACTAGCAAGAGCATGATGCAAATTGCTATGTTCTTGACACTTATCACATTTTCAGACATAATGAAAGCAATCACGTTCCATGTGATGCCAATAATAACCTATACGAATAAGTTTTTGAACCAATGTTTTTCCTCCAAAATGTCCACCACAAGAACCTTCATGGGCTTGGTGAATTGTGAGAGGGATTTTAGAGTTGTTCAAACATCACAGTAAGACACCATTAAACAACCTTCGATATAGTACATTTACAAGGATGACATGTTTAGATTCAAGCTTACGTAAACGAGCATGAAGGTTTTTAGTTGTTGGCTCAGGAAAGGTACCACTTTTCAAATAGTTGAATATGGCATCATACCATTCACTCGAGTTTGCTTCATCCATTGTTAAAACCTCCTCAGTCTTGTCGTCGATTGAAGGTTTCATAATAGGGTAAATTGTGAATGCGAAATATTTTAAAGGATCTTGGGGAGAAATAAGAGAGGCAACACTTTCCATTGCATCCGCAAGCCAATTATCTTTTCGTGGGATGCTATCAATCGTAAATGTCTAAAAATTCACTAACAAATGCATGATAAGATCTTTGTACTTGGATAATCTGTCATGTTTAGCTTGATATGTTCCATTTATTTGTTTAATGACTAATTGTGAGTCACCAAAGATCTTAATATCTTTGACACCCATGATTAAAGAAGCACGCAACCCAACAATTAATGCCTCATATTTAGTCATGTTATTCGTACATAGGAAATCGAGTCAATACAACAAGGGAATAGGCTTTCCTTTAGGTGAAACTAGGATTACTACAACACCGGAGCCTATTCTACACTTGGATCCATCAAAGTATAGTTCCCATGTAGAAACACTTGTCAACACACTATCATCATGAAAATAATCATTACTTGGTAACACAAGAGGTGAAGGAGCATCAGCTAAATGGTCAGTCAAGGCTTGTCCTTTAATTGCTTTTTGCAAAACAAACTTAAGGTTAAATTCAGTCAACAACATAACCCATTTAGCTAAACGTCCCGATAAGCCCGTTTTGTGAAAAAGATATTTGAGAGGATCAAATTTTGTCATGACTTGTATTTCAACATATAGTAAATAATGTCACAATTTACTAATAGCGAATACAAGGGCTAAACATTATTTTTTGATGGGGGAGTATTAGGTCTCATAATCGATTAGAGTTTGGCTAATGTAATAAATAGGATGCTCTTTTCCATTATCATCTTTTTGAGCTAATAATGTTGCAAGAGCATGAGTGGATGCGACAATGTAAAGGATGAACGGTTTGTTTGGCATGGAAGGTTGTAAAACAGGTGGATTTGCAAGGTATTCCTTCAAACTCTCAAAGGCCTATTTAAAATCCTCATTCCAATCAAAAGGAACATCCTTCTTGAGGAGATGTGTGAAAGGTAACGTTTTATCAGCTAAAGAAGTGACAAAACGATGAATGGCTTGAATTCATCCTTGCAATGTGCGGAATTGAGAGATGTTCCTAGGAGGTGGCATGTTTAGAGTAGCATCAATTTTCTTTATCTCCACCTCGATGCCTCTGTGAGATATGATAAACCATAAAAGTTTCCCACTATCTACTCCAAAGACACCCTTTTTCAGATTTAGTCTCATGTTGTATTTACGCATTCATTCAAAAATTTGGCAAGAGATATTCACATTGTCTTGTCGTGTTAAGGACTTGGCAAGGATTTCATCAACATAATCTTCCAATATTTTATGTATGTAATCATGAAATATCAATGTCATTTCTCTTTGATAAGTTGCGCCTACATTCTTTAGTCCAAAAGGCATCATAACCCAACAAAACGTTCCCCAAACAGTTGTGAATGTGTTCTTGTATTGATCTTGTGGGTTGATGAAGATTTGATTATAACCAGAAAATCCATCCATGAATGACAACAAAGCATGTCCGACAGTTGAATCCACGATCATGTCAATATTAGGAAGAGGAAAATCATCTTTTAAGGATGCTTTATTCAAATCACAAAAATCCATACATATCCAAATACGATTATTAGGTTTAGCAACTATGACAATATTTGAGATCTAAGGAGACTAATCAATAGGGTGAATGAAACCTGCATAAAGGAGTTTTTCAAGTTCTCCTTTAACATGAAGGCTATCTTAGGATTCATTTTTCGTATCTTTTGTCAAATAGGCTTAACGTTGTTTGCAAGAAAAATGTTGTGTCACAATTTTCAGGTCAATTCCTGGCGTGTCTGAATATTTCCAAGCAAATATTTCAGGAAAATCATGGAGAAAAATTGTAGTTTCCTCTTGTTCTTCATCATCAAGACACTTCCCAGTCTTAATGACTTTTTCTTTATCATCGATTTCCATTGGCATATCAATTATATCTCCTAGGGGGAGTGCATTTGACTTAGGAGACTCAGGAGAATATGGTTCCATGATTTTCTCGTTATTATCGATATTGTGAGGCTTGGAACTTATCATAGCACAAGTGACATTTCATTTGGAAGAAGATGGTTTATCAACAACACCTAACATTTGTTTCAAGGCTTCATCACTTTCAACATACTCCCAAGATGGTGGGGAATTCATATCAAGAAACTCAGGATGTTTTAATGTAAGCGTGGTTCTTGGTTTACATGCGATGGTGTTGATGTTCAATGCGGGTCGTTGAGTTGCTTTTGTTGTCTTAGAAAAGGAATATCCCAAACTAGTCTTTGTTTCTTGTGTGTTAGGTTCAATAGGGACACAAATTCCTTGCTCATGTTTTCCACATCCTTTACCATTGTATCCCAATTTTTTCATAAGCTCGTAACCACGTCCATAAAGTCTTTCCATTTCCTTGGGATTGGGGGGTTGTTGATAATCTATCTCATCAAAATTCATTGTGTAAGTTGTGTTTTCTTCCAAAGGAGATGAGATAGCAGTGGGAGAAGATTCTTCTCAATTTTGAGTTGACATAACCATTGGTTGTTTTTTTTTTCATCTTCTTTTTTGGTAATTATGTATTCATCCATAAATGAAGGTGTGAATTCCAATGTTCCCCAATCATCATCCAACAAATTAGACACAGATTCTTCTTCTTGTTTATTGGTTTCAAGAGGTTCAATATGAGATGTTGGAATTAAAGTAGTCAAAGGACTTGTCGTTCCTTTTTCAAGTTGCAAAGAACTCTTAGGCTCGAGGTCTATCTCAACTTGATATACTTTATTGTTATAGACATATTTCATTATGTGATGAAGAGTCGAAGGTACCACATGCATCTCATGAATCCATGGTCTTCCCAAGAGAAGATTATATGTGAGATCATAGGGCATGACATATAGGAGTTTTCCAGGTAGCCACTTTGACTATTATAGGTAACATGATTACACCAAGCATTTGTTTTCTTGTGTTGTCAAATCTTCTAATAGATAAGGAATTAGGTTTGATTTGAAATTTATCCACACGTAACTGATCTAAGATTTTTACAATGCACACATTGAGGGTAGAGCCATTGTCAATGAGGGTTTGCTTAATGCCTATTGTATTATATTGGGAAATGATCATAAAGGCTTCATTTTGTTTCCTTAATTCTAATGGGGGGAGCTCATGCTGATGGAAGGTAATGTCTACATTAAATGAGAAGAGCTACCACATCATTTGTGTTTGTACCAGGAGGAACCTCTATTTGTTGCAAAGTTGTTTGGAGCATTGAATGATAATTGGGTGAATTTTGAAGAAGATCCCAAAGGGATATTTTGGCAAGGGTGCTCTTAAGTTGCTCAATAAGGTCATACTCTCATAAACGAGGAGCACTAGGCAGTGTGGTATTGGGTAAAGGTAAGGAGGTTTGTGTTGGTTGCGGTGGGTGACAGTTGTTTCGAGTATAATGTGTGTGTGCAACAACATCATGTTGTGGTGGATAAAGGGTAAACTCAGGTTTAGGTGGAGGTTGAGGTTGATATGAAGGTGGGTAAAGGACAAGTTGAGGTTAGATTACATTGACATCTTTTGTTTGTGGTTTCTCACAAAAAACCTTAGTGGATGGCTTGTGTGAGATGAAGTCCTCAAGGACTTCATCTAACATACTCAATTCATCACTACTAAAAGGTTTGGGAGATAAGTTTTCATTAAATGGTTTAGGTTTGTCATCACAAGCCTTAGTGGAAGAACTTAGTGAGAGGAAACCTTGTAAGGTTTCATCTAACCTATTCAAGTCATCACTACTAAAAGGTTTGGATGATATGGTTGTCCTAAAATGAAGCATTTTTTTGATTAGTTCATTGGATGGTGTCAAGTTTTTTTTTTTATGAATCTAATCTAAATGAGCTAGGAAGTAATGTTGAAAATGAACATTGTAAAAATATAATGCTATCTATGATTGCCATTAAATTAAATAATACTAATGCCAATAAGTGAAGTAAAATAGGAAATAACTATACAAAAACAGAGTAATGACTAAAGCTAACAGTAATTACAAAAATAGGAAACAAAATGCAAAAAACAAAAATACAAAATTTGCACTAGGACTAAGTCACCCAAGGTGACGAATTAGTCCTAGTAGGTGATTCTTTAAGTTTTTCTAATTTTTTTGATGGATATTAATGTGTTTAGTACTATGTCATATAAATCTATAGTGTAAATGTAGAATTTCACTATTGTGCAATGAAATGGAATGCAATAATGCAAGCTAAAATGAGCTTTTCACTAATGTAATTTTGTAAACCCTAGGATGCAGTTTAATCAATGTAATATCTAATACAATGTAAATGAAACCTAGGATGCACTTAAAATTAGAAGTAAATATGTTCAAAAGTCAGGTTTACCAAAATATGGATAATGATTTTGGATTGCCCACGAGTATGTGTAGGATCGTGATGGGCCAAAAAGGGGCAATATGAAAAAAGTAGCGTTTTGAACTCGCCAAAAAACGTGAAAATCCTGAGTTGAATTTTTTTTTGGGTTGGGTGTTAGTACATTTCTCCATAGCAATTCCCAAGCCAAAGTACTACAAATCGGATATCTGATTTTTATTGGATATATGATTTGTGTTTGATATATGATTTTAAAAACATTTTGAAATGTAATATTTTGGTGTTATAAATCAGATATCCGATCTAAATTGGATATCTGATTTGTGCACACATAGACCTAAGAGTAATTAGGAGGTGGAGGGTGGGAAAGAGAGATAGAGAGAGGGAGAAGGGGAGGCAGGAGGGGGATAGAGAAAGAGATAGAGAGTGGGAGAGGTGGGAGGGGAAGGGGAGAGAGAGGTGGGAGGGAAGGAGGGGAAGGGGAGAGAGAGAGGGTGGGAGGGGAGAAGGGAGGGAGGAAGGGTTGAGGGTAGAAGGTTTAAGGGTTTATGGTTGAGGGGTTTAGGGATGAAGAGGGGTGGGAAGGAGGCTTGGGGAGAGAGGGGGAGGAGGGGTGGGATAGAGATAAAGGAAAGGGGGTTAAATTGGGGGTAGATGTTTTAGAGGGTTTAAAGGTGGGGTTCTGAGGTTAATGGGAGAGGATGAGGGAGTGAGTGAGTGAGAGACCCTAAGAGGCAGGAGAGGGGTGGGATGGAGAGAGGGTAGATGGTTTAAGGGTTTGGGGTTAAGGGTGTAGGGGAGAGAGATAGAGGGAGTGAGTGAGTGAGAGAAAGACCTAAGATAGGGAGAAGGGGTAGGAGGGAGAGACTT
>VDFB02274714.1:15475960-15521932 GCA_007258455.2 Sequoia sempervirens
GAATCATCTATTCTAACCCTGTCAAAAGTGAGCAATAATAAAACCCATGCCTTGCATAATAATTACCTGGACCCTAACATCATGAACAATCCCTAAACTAAATCCTAACAGATCTCAAAACTGTAGCAACCCTGACCACTGGAACAACAACAAGGTAAATATGGAAATACACACTGGTCTGGTTAAATACAAATTATTATAATATCCCATATTAAATCGTTCTATACCCTGTTGATGTCCTCAACTTGGTGTTCTATGAACAACTGTCCTTTTTGTCTTAAATTGTCATGAAACTACTGTAATGATAACAGAAGTTCACTGAGCTTGTGATGAGCTGCTTGGCTTGACTTTATTGGATATATATTTGTGTTTCTAATAGGGAGAAGTCATGGCCAAGAATGTTTCTGATATTGAAATGGGTGTTCAAGATTCTACTGGTTCTGTTTCCAGTCATGGCAATGGTTCTCACTTTCATATAGAAGAGCCCTCATTAGTGATGCAGGATCAGCTGCAGGATGACCAGCCAAAGAGTGCACACAGAGATGGTCATGGTGGGAATCCTTACTATATGTTGGCACTGTGCAGAATAGAAAGGATCCTATAGATTGGATCTTATAGATTGGATCCTTACTATAGAATTGAAATTATAAAATGCTAAACAGAAAGGATCATACAGATTGGATGTATAGCTGAAGTTGTTTGTATATTAATTTTGTACAATCTTATGATGAACCTAATTAAAGAAAGAAGTTAGTCTATCAATAGAGATGGTAATAGAGAAAGGAGTTAGTCTAATTAAGTAATGTTGAGGAAAATCTTTTTTTTCAATATACACCATATTCATTAAAACCCAGTGAATTAGAAAATGGTAGGGAAATAAGATATTTCTTCAGTCTTCACCTAATTCACTGTGCTGATGACTACAGTAGATATGAGAGCATCGAAAAATACTCTTTATACTCTTTATAGAACAGATTTAGAATGAGATTTCTTATCACATTTATGCAAAGTGTATAAAATTAGATAAATTTCACCAACTACAATATTTTGTGTCCATTTTGTATTTGCAGCAGAGCTATTAAAAATGGAGTGAACAGAAAGTATCTATCAACAAAAGGACACATTACTCTGCCTTCACTTGTACTATACTTTATAAAAAATTTACACCATAATGAAAGAAAATTAACAGGTTTTATGAAATCAAAACTCTTGACACATTTAAAGGCCAATAAAGATGTCCATACAATCCAGCTCTCTAACAAGCACATAATTTTGCAAGGAAAAATACATTAAGAGGATTTGTTTGGATTCACATTAAGGACAAAGATCAGATACAATAGACCTAATGCAAATAGGTTAAAGCAGAGAAAATCAGGGAAAACAAGGATCCAAAAATGAACAAACCAGTATTTCGTGAAGCATTTTTTATTCAAACTCTGTTTTATTTGATAAACATAATAGTAAAAGAATATTTACAAGTACAAGAATATATACATTGTTTCATAGAAAATAAGGAATGTATTCCTATTAGTTCATATCACTGCACATCTCATTGATTTTAGAAACCAAGAATTTTCTCTCTGCAGTAAAATCTATCTTATCAACTTTAATGATTGTTGCTTTTAAGCACTCTTCATTATTGTATGTCTCATTTTTGCATGACAGTGTGAATAAGAATTGTGTAAGGAGAACACTTCTTATTACATCTTCAGTACTTGTTTCTGCCTCATGATTAAATTGCAGTGTATATAGTTCTTGTGTAGACATACCCATGATTTCTGTTGCTATCTCATCAAATGCAACTGCCCATATTATATCCGTGTGATCCTCCAGTTTGACTTGAAGTATGTACCTATAATTGCAATCTGCAAATGTTGCTGCACACTTTGAGCAATACCATTTACCTTCTTCATTTTGAATAACCCTTTTCTTACATTGTTTTCCATCTGATTGAAGAGGACAAGCTGGATAACAGAAGGAGTTAGATTTGATGAATAGTATTGTTGCCTTTGCAATGAATTGGATGGGTTGTATTATTTTTGCTGATTGTTCTCGAATGTTTGCAATTGTCATTCTTGTGATAATAGGAGGCATATCATCAAGCTTTGTGGAGGAAGGTACAATATCAGCCCCATTCTGTGCATACCAAGTTTTAAGTTGTTTTGCTTCTTCAATATCAGGGTCTATGGATAGGTGTGTAGTTACAAATGTGCTTATTACCTTTCCATTATAGTCAGAAACCCATCCATTTTTAATAGCTAGAACAATGGTTTTTTCTGAGTGGTACATGTGTTGAAGTTTTGTGCCTTCTTTCTGAGTTGTTGGTCCCCATAAAGTTACATCTATAATTGATGCAGACATATCTAATATCTTGATGCCCCGCCTCAAAACCTCTGTACCATCCCTCCTCCTTATTGTAGAGCTTGGATCTACGCAAACAACAATTCCAATAACATCAACAACTGAATTATTACTCTTACTCACAATTTCCTTGATAGGTGTGAAAGAGAATTGATGTTTTGGAATAGAGAGGTCATCTTCACAGAGTGTCACCTTTGATTCAACCATTAAGGTGATTTCTATTCCACTATTTAGCTTGTTGTAAAGCTTATTAGCAGATTTAATGGTCCCACCAGATAATGAATATATAGATCCAATATGAATGTTTGCAAAATGAATATCTACAGCTTCATTGAAGCAAGTGACACGTGTTTCTGTGTGTTCACTATCTATGATATCGAAGCTGAAAACTTGTCCACTTCCCTTTTGATTGGTGTACTGGTGGATTTATTTTTTCATAGTTACACAACCTTTGATAGTCCACCTGGTTTGAAAAGGATTCAAAATTTTGATAGGACTAATGCTAATAGATACATCCTTCTTGGATTGAGATGGGTCTATGCCAAACAACATTCTTTTAGAGTTTGGGGTTGTTGGTGATACAGGATAATCAAATGTATCTGTAGCATCGTTTTGTAGATGTTCCTCTTGCTCTGGAAATAGGAAGATGGGTTCACCAATGATGGCATGATTCGTACATGCAAGCACTAGTTGTGAAATGACAATCCACCTACATAATTGTAAGTAAAAATATAATTAATAATATATTGTAAAAGTTTGAAAGTTGATTATAAGGTATATAAATAGTATTGAACTTGCATACTAACCTTGAACTACAAATGATGGGACAACTGTATTTTGTTAGTTGTATTATAGATCCCTCATGAATTTGCTGAGAAGTTATATAGTGGTTGTACTTTTTTGGCAATGATGCTCTTTGTTTATGCTCTCCATCAGAAATGTCTATTCTATATCGATTGTTTCTTTTAGGACCATGGCCAAAGTTTGAGGTAGCTAGTACTTGGAGATGAGGATCCAAGCCTAGATTGCCATCATTTATAAGCTTGATTGCATTTGTAGTCAATAATGTAGACATAGCTACAAACAACAAATAAATGTAAAATTAAGAATTAACAAAAAGGAAAGTAAAAAATGAAGTGTTAGAAATATTATTGTCAAAATAGAGACCATTAACAGAAAGAGCAAAACATACCTACAAATACAAACACTATTGACAACCATACACTATTGTCAGCCATAGTTTGATTGTTTTGTAGTGAGTTTGAAGAATATATGATACTATTCACACTAAGATTCTATATTTTCAAGTTTGCAACATGGCATCTCTGGCTGTTTCAGTTTATGTCTATGATGTCTAAAAGCACTATTGTGAGGTTAGTGTAGTTAAAATGAAGAATAAACCTCAAGTAGGAGGGTTATGTAGAATTAAGACAAACAGATGATAGATTCAAAGGTAATATTAGAATGGATGTAAAATTGGCTACCAACATCATTTAAAAAAATAGAAAACAAACCATAAGGGAGGCAGCCAAGAACAAATTTGGACTCCACCACCACTAATCCACTCTTTTGGTAAGCTTTGCTTTTGGGTAGCTTCACCTTGCCTTCACAAACAATAAGGAAGAAGCAAAAAATATAATGATTTTTGACCTCTCTCTATATATAACACCCTCAGGTAGTTTGAAGAACAAGAAATTGAACAATCTCTTCATGAATATTTGTATTCCTAAACAATCTGTACTTTCAGTTGAGGCTCAAATTCTAGCAGCTGATAACATTATTTGGTTTCAAAATGGGGGTAGTCTTCTGTCTCAACTCTCTCATCTTATTGGAAAACAGTATTAAGTTGTAATCTTTAAACTAAATAGTATTCTTATGTTTCAGTAAGAGAGATGTTATTTAAAAGTCTATAAACTCATAATGTTTTGGACATACTAAGAAGTCATCTGCGTTGTGTGTGCAGGTAGTGGAGGTGAGAGTGGGTATGCACTGTGGCAAGTGTATACAAGAAATAAAGCAAAGAAGTAAATTCAAGCATCAAATCAAAATTAAATATTATATCCAAGGAAAAATAATAATATAGATTTTGAAGCAAAGTAAAATGGTAAATCCACCAAAAGCAAGTTCTTAAAATTAAACCATTGATCAAAGTACACACATTATGTACAATAGTGAGCTCATATTGAAAGTTAGCTTGTACATGATAGTCATAAATACACAGTCCTCATATGGACAAGTGATCTCCTAAGAGCAAAGGTGGACCATGCAGTGAATAAGGCATATGCCTAGGCATATGCTGAAATTTGCACGTGTCAGAGACTTGAGGTTAACTTTATATCTGCCTCTACTAAAGAATTTCTTGACAAGTTAATGACTGTTGAAAATGTTTTCCTCCTAACATTTCTATTGTTCAACATCTCAAATTGTAGAGGTAGATGCACCTGAATGTCTTTGAAATGTTAAAGATGATACCTACAATGATGATTTATGGTGTGGTCATTTTGATGAATGTGGCCCCAAAATCAGTCACTATGAGATTTAAGGGGCAACAATAAATCAATGGATTAAGGACATGTAGCATAGGATTGTTGGTAGCCCCGTAGCTAGCATTTACAGCTGATCAAAGCTAATTTGAGGGATTCTAAATAAATAAACATATAAAGCTCACAATGGATGAATCTGCATGTCCCTAGTACCACCATCGGAAGCTAATTACTATTATATATTGCCACAACAGACATCATTGGGAGCCCTATTAGCACAAGAAGATTATTCAGAGAATGAGCAATCTATTACATCAGCAAGATGCCTAAATGGCTATGAGATCAACTATACCTCCATTGAAAAGGCTTTGCAGTAGTATTTGCTACCCAACAACTATGACACTACATGCTAACTCACACCATCAAGTTGATAGCTAAAATTGATCCTCTCAAATATCTCCTCAGCAAAGCGAACCTAACAGGGAGATTGGCTAAATGGGTCATGATACTCAATGAATTTGATTTCCAATATGTAAATAGGAAGGCAATAAAAGGACAAGCAATTTTTGATCAGTTGGCAGAGGCACCATTACCAGATAATCATCCTTTACACATTGAATTTCCAGATATCGATGTTCTTACTATGGCTGCAAAACAATGGACACTGTACTTTGATGGATCACACACCCGACACGGATCAAGAGCCAGAATCCTATTTGTCACTCCACAAGGACACACCATACCAAAATCATATAAACTAATGTTCCCTTGTACCAACAACATGGCAGAGTATGAAGCATTAATCATTGGCATTAAAATAGCTGTAGAGTGGAAAATCCTAGAATAGCAAGTATATGGGGATTCTCAATTAGTCATTAACCAAGTCAATGATGATTATCAAACAAGGGATGACAAATTGATGCCTTACAAAAGAATGCTAGATGATTTCAAGAAATATTTTGTGGATATCAAATTTGAACAGATTTCAAGAGTGGACAATAAAGCCGCTGATGCCATGGCTACTATTGCTTCCTTGTTACAAATTCCAAAGAAAAGAAGCCGTTACGAGTTCTTACCAGTGGAACAATTGTTTTCCCCTGCCTATGACGATATTGAATCCCATGTCATCTCTCACTTATCTGATCCAATACCTCAATCTATGGTGAAATCTATACCTACCTAAAAGATAACACTTTTCCACCTGACTTGTAGCACAACCAAAAATGCAATTTCATTCGCCAAGCCGCGTAGCATACACTCATAGCAGATGTACTATACCGACGAGGTCTTGATGGAACTCTCTTACGATGTTTGGAATGCGATGAGTCTGACATAGATTTACGAGAAGTCCATGAATGTGTCTACAAAACACATGCAAGTGGCCTAACCTTAGCCAAGAAACTTCTTCGTTTAGGATATTATTAGCCAACTATGGAAAAGGAGTCTTTCCAGTTTGTGAAGAAATGTTAGAAATGTCAGATTCATGACAACCTTATCCACGCACCAGCTCATGAAATCCAACCTTTTGCATCCACATGGACATTTTCTCAGTGGGGACTAGATCTTGTTGGTAAAATTCATGCATCTTCATCAAACGGACACAAGTTTATCATCACAGCTACAAAATACTTCATAAAATGGATTGAGGATATTCCTTTAACCAACATCATAGGAAAGCAGATTTCATCATTCATCCTCAACTACATCATCTGTCGGTATGGCATTCCCTAATCCATAGTCACTGACAAATGAAGACTGTTCAAAAATCAAGACATGCAAGAATCATGTGAGAGGTTCAATATTCAACATCGCTTCTCTACACCATATTATCCCCAAGGGAATGGTCAAGCAAAGGCTTTCAACAAGACTATTCTGAATATTTTGAAGAAAACTGTCAATGACGCAAGATGTGATTGGCACATCCAATTAAACCCTACTTTGTGGGCGTACCACACTAGTATTCACACACTGATAGGAGCTACACCATATGATTTGGTATATGGGTCTGAGGAAATTGTACCTATTAAAGTTGAAATACCATTACTTCAGATGTCCCTGAAAGGTATCATCCCCGATGAAGACTACCGAGTTTTAAGATTGAAGACTACCGAGTTTTAAGATTGCAAGAATTAGAACTGTTAGATGAGCAACGCCAACATGCAGTGAATCACCTAAAAGCTTACCAACAACAAATGTCCAAAAGTTACAACCAAAAGGTAAAACCCAGAACATTCCAAGTTGGTCACTTAGTGTTGAAGGAAAACTCACGCAATTAGCAAGTCAGAGAGAAGAAAGAAAAGATTGAACCAAATTGGTTGGGGCCTTTTGTCATTGTGTCAATTTATAGTTCAAGAGCATATCAATTATCCACACCTGAAGGGGATCAGTTTGAGGAACCTTTGAATAGTCTTCATCTCAGGAAATTCTATGAATAGTTCAGCTGTTGCATCTGTAAAAGTCCTGAAAAAATCCAAAAACATATGTAAAAGTCCTGAAAAAATCCAAAAACATCTATAAAAGTCCTAAAAAAATCCAAAAACATAAAAAAAAGTCATGAAAAAATGGTCACCTTGGTGAAAACCTAGTAAACAGGCATCTTGGTGACAACAACAAAAAAAACCACAAAAACAAAAATAATAAAAAATGAAAAAAATGAAAAAAGATAAAAAAAAATCATGAAATCTGAAAAAGTGCAATAAAAGCAAGTGGTGAAAACTTGGCAACAGGCGCTATTTGTGACAGGCTAGCTTCTTCCTTTATGGGAATGTGTGTTGATCATTGGCTTGGTACTGTTATCTTTCGCATCCTTCATTCAAGTTGCATATGCATACCTTGATACACCGGTCATGTCTCACCTTGGTTTCCTGAACATTGTACATATCCATAATAAACTAGCTTGTTTTCCACTGGGGGGAAAAATCCTAAACTCACTGGGGGCAACACATCTTGAGCTTGAACCAACGGACAAATAGCAAGAGGACAAACATAACGAAAACATTGATCATAGTGAAATCAAACACGGAACATCAATCACCATTGGAAACGCATCAAACATCCTTGTCATGTCAAAAAAATCCAAAAAAAGGTCAAAAATAAGAAAATCCATAAAAAGGTCAAAAATCTAAAAAAGCCAAAAATAGTCACCTTGTTGAATTGTGTTGTCGTAGTTCGTTGTAATTAAGTGTTTGTTCATATCTTGGTCCTGTAAATCGATTGAGTCGATCAAACTACGTGGTCTCTGCATGTATAACATAGGCAAGGCTAATCTTTGATTAGTCCCCGAGGCCCCTAGGATGGGTCTTTAGGTTAGGTTCTTGGTCAAAATCTCAGAAAACACCTAAAAATTAGAAAATTGAAAAATCCCAAAAAAATAGAAAATCAAGGTTACAAGGATGATGCTATTTTGAATCATGGTTTTACCACTTCCACACAAATGTTCAAATTTTTTGTATTATGATTGATGTTATCATTTCTTAGGAGCAATTCAAGGATGTCAAAGAACTAGAAAAGTTATGATCGAGAATGATATTTTTCTTTGTTTGCTGCCTATGAGTTAATCATTATTACTACGAGAATCGTCATGGGACATGCTCTACAAAGTATCACTAATGATATTTCGGATTCACATAGGAAAAACGGTTAACTCTTGTTTGTTTACGCAAGGAATGCTCAGGTCGTCATGGTCTAATTATACCTAGATGCTTGTGTTAACTTGCACTATCAAACATCATGGAAGTAGTACTCGAGTCATCATGGTTCAATTATACCATTGATTTTTGTACTCACTTTCAACATTTCATAAGCTCAATGATGACAATAAGCACAATAAATCACTGGGATTTCACTATCGCATTATTAGGATTGCATGTCTAGGTTGTATTCATATTTGGTTGCTATAATGGAATTTATAGATTTTTCCAAGGCTGATGTTCTTTCTATCATTAACAGATTGAATACATTTGACATTACCAAAACTCATTTAGAGGCATGAGCATTAGGACATCAATCATAGCATTATCATATCATCTAGGCATTCATTTAAGTCATCAATCATATATTTGCATTATGAAAAACCCAAGAAAAACAAATGCATTGATCATATCATTTTCATCCATATACATTTAGTCATACATCCTAGGCATCAACATATGTAAATTATCATTTATTCATTTCATACTTGTGTTAGATCATAATATTTGCATAAAAAAAATACAAAAACATAAGTTACCATGCATATCATACATCCATAGGACCATATAAAGTCATTCATTATTAGAATCATTCATCTTTGCATTAACATCATCTTACATCCATCACATCATATGTAATTGCATTAGAAAATACAAAAATAATAGAATGTAGACATTTTCATAAAACCATAGAATCATAACACACATTGCATCCATCACACATATATCATCATCATAAAAAATTGCATAACATACATGACATAGAAATTAAATGCATCCATCATAAATCAACGCATAAGCACATAGGATCATCATCATCACTGCATATATATCTAAAAATATGTCAAATGTACAAGGATATGTGAATGTCAAGAAATACAACATCAAAATGGTGATATCATCAAGAGTCAGTGTATACATCATGACATAACATCAAATGACTAAAACTATGTGGTATTGCCTTCTGACACTGCTGGTCTCACTGAACTTGTACCCCCTGCTACACCTGAGGGACCTGCACCTGGATCCCTCTAATCCCCTGGCAATGGCTATGTCACACCTACACTCACCATCACAGACTGCGATCTACTCGTCCGAGATCTACTGAAGCTCTCTCGCCGCTCAGGGGGACCAACTCATGATATTGATCTCTATAAAACTGAGCCTCCTGAGAAGTGCAACATATCTCTTGAAAATAATCAGCAAATCTCATGGCCATAGCAGCCTACTGTAACCTCTTTGTAATGGCCTCTGCCTACTCATCCTGTCATCTCAGTGCATCCCTCTTGGCGGTCAATGTTGGAACCTGCCCTTGTAGCTATCCCTAGCCCTGTACCTGTGCCAGCTATTATCGGGTGACATCCCTATCAGTTGTCAATGTCTGAATTTGCCCCTGGACCTGTAGGAGTTGTGCCTATACCTGAGTCAATAGTTGTGTCTGTACCTATAGCTTCCCCTGTACCTACGTCAATTGCCCCTGAATAGTCTGAACCTGTGTATGCAAGGTAGAGATTTGTGACTGCTGTTGCTATGAAGACAAGCGTATATGTACACGCTGTTGTGATGCTGCCACTAAGGATCATCTCCTGCGAGGCACTCTGGCATCAAAACTGGGGTGCGCACCACCTCCTCCATCTCCTCCACCACCATCATCACCTCCATCATCCCATGCATCATCATCATCACCCTCATCTCCACCCTCTCCCTCCTCCTCATCTCTGCCATCTCTACCTTGTCATCGTTTGGGTGGTCTATCCTCATCATCCTCAAATATTGACATGGGCTCGTTAGGACTTGAAAGCCTCAAAAACATATGCTAACCAAAGTATACTGTGTACTCCTCACTCATGTATCCCTCGAAAATCTCTAGATGATAATCCTAGATCACTGGTTGTAAGTGCAGATACTCATCACATGCGACATCATAAGACAATGTCAGTCACCACTCTATTGTATCCTGCTGTCTGTGGGCATATAGAGCTGATCCCTATAGCATCCCCTAAACTCTGCCATACTGCTTCAGCACTCTCAACAATAGGAATCTCTCGATGATATACCGAGTCCGTCCAATAAGGTATCTAGCAGTCATAAATTAAGGAACCTCTAAGTGATCCTCCGCCCACTACTCAGAGTCCACATATGGTTGCCATGTAACTGCATAAAAGTCATTGAGCACCCGTCTCCAATACTCCCATTTTCTCAGTTTATGCTGGACAACTGCACCTGCATAACCATAAATGTAAGGCCTCCCGAATGACAAAATCTATTTGTCTCTAGCCATGTCACTGCAATATGCTCCTAGGCCCAGACCTGAAGAAATGTAACCCCGAAAAACAAACTGGCTCCTCTCAAGCATACAACCTAGTGCAGATCATGATATAGGTGCGCAAGCAAACAGGATCCCCACGTAAACTGGGTCCCAAACTGGATCATCTGCTCCAAGGTACGACCCCAACCAATGGAAAATCCCTTTACCCTCTTGTCGGGACATAAGAAGCCACCAACAAATCCTGCAAGAACAATAGGCAAAGGGGTAGAACTAGCAAATAACTCCAACCACAATATCCAACATCTGACAATCTGATCATCCTATAAAATCCAACATAGCACATTTGTACCTCCTTGCTCTGTAGAATCATACGTCAAAATATCACCAACTAAAGGAATCCGCAAAATCCTATACACATCCTTTGGTGTAATGGTCATCTCTCCAATGGGAAAATGGAAAGTGTTGTGGTCGCTAGGCCACCTCTTTGCCAATGCCGTCAACAATCCCCAGTTAATCCTAACCCGAGGCATATCAATTAATGAGGACAACCCAAATCTCTCGACAATATCTCTATCAACTTGAGATAGCTGTGGAATCATCTCCCATGTCAGCGGAAATTGCTCTCAAGACTAAAGATTATCTAAATCTGTCTCCTATTATATTCAAACATCACAAATTAGCATATCAATCAAATCAAATCATCAAATCAATCAGTCATCAAAAATCAATAAACCTATCAATCCTAATGAGATTTTCATCAAATCTCGTCAACATTTTGTTTTGATTCTCGCCTATCATGAGGTCAAAGCAACATCATCATTAGTGTATCTCGCCTATCATGAGGTCACCAAATCATCTAGTTTATCATTGACACCTAATCATTGGCTGATGCGATCAAACATAACAAAATTCAAGGAGAAAAATCACAAAATCTTCAATATGCCCTAAAAGTGCCAAAACAGACCTTCAACGTGCCAAAAGGGGCATAAGTGCCATTCTATGATGCGCAAGCGTCATTTCAAGCGAAAGTGCCAAAATATTCCCCCGATGTGCCGGAGAATCAGACAAAAGTGCCATTTCGTGGAAGCATTGGAGAAATCCTCGAAAGCACCACAGAATCTGGCAGGAGCGCCATTTCATCCGAAGCGCTAGAGAATCTCTTCGATGTTCCAAAACTTTTGGCTAAAGTGCCATTTCCTAAAATTTGACCTGTGGACAGCTTGGAGGCGCCATTTCAGACCTCCTAGGTGCAAAAATAGAAAGTGCCAAAATAGACCTTGGAAGCGCCAAAGAATCTCTTTGAGGCACTAAAACATTTGGCGAAAGAGTCAAAAAATCTATCCTAAGCACCATGAAAAATTTTGGAAGTGCCAAAACATTTTTAACATTTAAAATCCAAATTGAAAACATGGAAAAATTCATTTCAAAATCACAAGTGAAAGATTTGAAATTCTTACTAGAGGTTCGTATCCTGTTGGCCGATTATGCCATCGTACCCACTCGAATCGATGTATCTGCAGATGAATCACCATCTTGTTCAGAAGCTCCAAAATGCTCTCTCAATTCAAACAATTTTCAAATTACAATTTGCACAAATGATTTTTCTTTTCACTTTTTACCTCTTAATAAAGGTAATTAAAGGAGTGATTTTGGTGGCATTATTTTTAATTTCTTTTGAGGGGAAATTAATTGGGGCAGCTTAAATTTTTTCATATCGGGAGATAAATCGCTAAAATATTATCAAATCAGGATTTTATCATCATCATCATCGTAAATCAATTGAAATTTTCAAAAATCATCAAAAATCCTTTATTATCACAAATTTCTCGATTTATCTCCCGAGGGGGCATACAATTGTAATCTCCTGAAAATCACTATCTAGGACATTGTTAAAAATTTTGGCAGCACTGGTAAATTTTTCTTTGAATTAATGTGTAAACACATCACTTCAAAGAGGGGCAAAATGTATACACTCAAAATTGGTCTGGAAAATATTAATTAAATATTGATTATTTAATTAATGAAATCTTTATTCTTCTACTATATAAATAAATTGCAGATTTATTTACATAGTTCCTATTCTCTTAATTCCTTTATTCTAATTCACCCTCTTCATGATTTAATTAAAATAAACAAATCTAAATAATTTATTTTATTTTAATTGATTCTCTTTCATTAAATTTGAAGTTTTAAATTCAAATTTGTCACATTTCTACATATTTCTCTAACTACCTTCCACCTCACTCTCCAACTCACCATGTGTCACATGAAAATAATTATATTTATTTTCTTAAATTGGATATTCGTTCTCAACAAATTTAACCACCTTCAAGACACATGGCTTCTTCATTCAAATGATTCCTTCTTACACTTGGCAAGATGATTTTACTAAAGGGAACAATTGCCTTGTTTTCTCCATCCTTCTCAATCGTTCACGGTTGCCAACTCACCCAATGCCTTGGAAAAATCTATAAATTGAGGCCCATTTACAACTTTTTCAATAAGGAGCATTTGCATAATATTACTCTATAGGAATTCATCCATGTTTTGAGAGCTTAGTTTGCATTTTCAGTTTAGCATTTAGCATAGTTTGTCAATTTACTCTGAATCATGGCTCCTTTAGACATTTCCTAGTTTAATTCAACATGTAGGATCATTTCCATTCCATTATCATTAGCTTAATTTAGCATTGTCTTACTTTCATACCATTTGTATACAACAATCCATTTCATCATGTCATTTTATCATTTCATCCACCTAAATCATTCAATCATGTAGATGTAGATTTAGATTCTGCATTATGGAGAAATAGGCTACTCGTTTCTTAGATGACATCTCAGTGATTTGTGCAGAAATAAGATTTGAGAGCATAAATTACTAAGACATTTGAGATTAGAGGAAGATGAGAAGTTTTTAAGGAATTCTAGTGTTGAATTATGTTTGATTTAGCTAGATTTCCTTACTGTAATACTTTCCATCTAAGTGTGTTGTTTTGATATAATTCATGCATATTTTTAATACACACATAGGAAATTAGAGTTAGTATACCTCTTGGATGTATGCGCCCCTATTTTTGTTATGTATACAACACTTACCTCTCATATGTGTCATTCATAAAGAGTAATGTGAGTATTTCCTAAATTCTCTTACATTTTGTCTCTAGAATTCTTTCTTTCAAGAAAATATCTCCATTCTATTGTTTTGATCTTCGATCATTTATCAATTAGAGTGTGTGTGATCTACAATCAACAATAGATCTCAAGATTCAAATCCTCATTTCTAGTAGAATCTAACATGAAAGAGGATCTCAAAATAATGATATCAAGATCTTAATGAAAACTCAAAAAGTAGCCATAACATAAGATCTAATGATTATCAAAGAAGTTCAAGTAGATATGGAAGAGGTAGCAGGAGACCATCACAAGGAATAATTATTTTATGTGTGGAGGTGAAGGTCATAGGTAATTTGAGTGTAACCTATCACAAGGAGAGTATAATAGGAATTCTAAAAGAATTCCAAGAGAAACACATGTGGATATGGCAGTTTCTTCTAATAATGAATACATATACTAGATAAATATAAGTTATTGTTTTTCAAAATGAATTCATTGAATCCTTCTAAAAATTTATACCATAGTTGTGTGTTAATTTGACAAATTATTGATATCTTCACTTCTTAGAGGGATAACTAGTTGACCACTACAATGGGAAGCCATCTTAGGTGACATCATTAAAATCTTTGTATATATGTCCTTTGGGAGTTTTGCATAAGTTTACTATTAGAATTTGTTTCCTCTAATCATGATTGATCATTGATTTTAGGAAATAAACTCATTAAAATATTGCCACAATAATTTTCATTATGATCCATCCTCACTTAGACAAGACAAGCCACCACAACTTCTTTTCTTTGATCTCATTTTCTAATCAACTTATTAAAAGTTTGATTGTCACCACTACATCTCCTTTCCATCATCCATAATATTCATTTGCCCAAATTTTATGGTCGTATGACCATATTTAAACATTTTAATAAAAAATAAAAATGATTGTATATAATGAGTCCAACCTTAATAATATAATTTTGAATAAGAGGTATTTTTTGTAGTGTGTCAAGTTATGATATTCATAATGAGGATTCAATTACATAGTTTTTGAGTCAAACTCATTGAGTCATATTTTGAGTAGTGGTTCACACGACCCATCTCTCATGAGAATGAATGGTCCACTTAGCACTCATTGCATCTAGGTGATGCTCACAAGGATGAAGCATTGAAACTTCTTGGGAGGTCACCCATCCTAATACTACTCTACCTCAAGCAAGCCTAACCATAGAGTTTCCCCCAAGGTCGAGCCTAATTAGCTTGCTACCCCATTTGTAAAACCTTTAGCAAGTTTTGTGTCTTATGAACCAGTCATCATAGATTCCCATAAGCTCATCAATTGATAAGTAGGATATATTTTTCATTGTGTGTCAAGTTATGATATTAATATCAAGATTCAACTACATATTTTTTGAGTCAAACTCATTGACCTATATTTGATAAGTAGTGGTTCGTACAAACCCATCTCTCATGAGAATAAATGGTCCACTTAGCACTTGTTGCATCTAAGTGATGATCACAAGGTTGAAACGTTGAAACTCTTAGGAGGTCACCCATCTTAGTACTACTTTGGCTCAAGTGTGCTTAACCATAGAGTATTCCCCAAAGTCAAGCCCACTTAGCTTGCTACCCCATTTACAAAGCCTTCAACAAGTGGTGTGTCTTATGAACCATTCATGATAGAGCCCTTTTAGGTTGTCAATTGATAAGTAAGAGGTATTTTTCGTAGTGTGTGAAGCTATGATATTAATATCATGATTCAACTGCATAGTTTTTGAGTCAAACTCATTGACCCATATTTCATGAGTAGTGGTTCACATGAACTCATACCTCATGAGAATGAATGGTCCACTTAGAATTCACTACATCTAGGTGATACTCACAAGGGTGAAGCATCTAGACTTCCTGGGAGGTCACCCATCCTCATACTACTCCAACTCAAGCACACTTAACCATATAGTTTTTCCCAAGGTCAAGCCTAGTTAGCTTGCTACCCCATTTGCAAAACCTTCAGTAGGTGTTGTGCCTTATGAACTATTTATCATAGAGCACCTTTAGCTCATCAATTGATAAGTAGGAGGTATTTTACATAAAGTTTCAAGTTATGATATTAATATTAGCATTCATTTGTGTAGTTTTTTAGTCAAACTCATTGATCCATATTTCATGAGTATTGGTTCACACAAACCCATGTATAATGATAATGAATAGTACACTTAGCACTTATTGCATCTAGGCGATGCTCACAAGGTGAAGCATCAAGACTTTTTGGGAGGTTACCCATCCCAATACTACTTTGACTCAAGTGCTTAATTATAGAGTTTCTCCCAAGATCAAGCTCACTTAACTTGCTACCCTATTTGTAAAATTTTTAGCAAATGTTGTACCTTATGAACCATTCATCGTAGAGTCCCTTTGTACTTAATTTATGAATGAAGCTCTTTTAAGAAACTATTTCTAAGATTATCAATACCTAGTCAAGTGTGAATTGATAAGCAACAATGAGCTGCAACTAATGAGAATGAAGCACCAGCATTTTTCTAATTTACAAATGTTAGCATTCTCGATAATCACTTCAATCAAAACTTTGAACAATCTTTGCATAATAAACATGCCCTAGAATTATATAAAAACCAAGACGGATGCTTGCCATACCTGGTGGTTGATAATTACTGAAATATTTCTTGTTAATTAACAATAGTTTAATTACCAAGTCCTGCCCACTTGCTTAGAGGAGACTAAACAATTTATTGAGAAGGCACAAATGTCAAGTGTGTGTTGGATTAAATTTCCTTTGGGTTGGGGAGTGTGATATCTGTGCAGGTTTTCTGTGCTAGAATGAGCTGGGCTATGATCATCTTAACAAGGTGAGGCCTCACTGCCTGATAAGCACTATGATTAAGGGTCTGGTTTGATCTATGCCTAGCCTCTAACTGCCAGATAGACTATGATATAAACAACGTAAGGGTTCCAGGCCTACCCAGGCTTTCTTCCAGTCTTCCTAAGAATAATGTCAGGTTGTAGCCCTATCAAGTCAGAAGTGGACTATTATTTTTCAAAACATGGTCAGGGGTCGAGTCCCGTTGAGGCTTTCGCTGTCGTGAGTTGGACTGTGGTGGGTTTTGAACTTCTTTTACTTTGCCAGGTGTGAGGGATTTCGTTGAAGTGATCCAAAGCAAAAACCAAAAAGGCCAGACAACTTGATTCGCTGATTGCGATCCCTTTTTGCTTTGCCGATTGTCTCAGCAGAAAACTTGTTCTATTGTAAAAACTGTTTCGATATGGTATTACAGTATCCTCGTTAGTACATTCCCAGAAATTAATTTTCTCAAAGCCCTTACGATAAATTTAACACAAGCCATAGAAAAAGGAAAATTAAAAGTCTCATTCGTGTTTTCGTACAAATCCAGGTTACCCCAAACTTAAAACCCTATTTCATGCCCTGTCCTGCCCTGCTCTGAAGATGGGACGGGGACTCAAATAAAATCGCCCTAGTTTACAAGCGGTGGCCGTCTAACAGCACACTCAACAGATAGCGCAAGTACTAGGATATTCATCTCTTACAACAGTGTATTCATACGGTCTGTAATCGTAGCTCATGGGCACATACACAACTTCAAATTTTGGAGCTTCTGCTTTGTTCTCCTTCTTTGCATCGCCTTGAGGTTTCTTCTCCTCTTTTTTCCCGCCCTCCTTTTTCTCCTCTTTCGCAGGACCCACGCTCAGCAAATCTGTGAAGCCAAATTTCCTGAGTTTAGAGGCCAAACAGACCGGATCCACGTCCCCAATCACAGTGATCTTGTTTTCCTTCATGTCCACCGCCACAGAATCCACCCCTGCAATACAAATACCCATTCATCAGATTTTGCAGCAGAATAAAATCTTAATGTCAAGGTCTGAAAGCAAATAGGAATAGACATCATACCTTGGACTCCTGCAACCCGCTTGAGGGCCTTTTTCTTGCCGCTCTCGTCCTCAATGGCCAATTTTAGCACTATTTTCTGCAGAACATAACTATTAGCTACCTCATCACAACTTTAAATAGCAATGTAGAGTGAAAAGAAGAAAATTATTACCTTCGCTGCCATGGAGCAATTGAGAACTACAAGATCTTTAAGCGATGAGAATCTATAGCGGAATGTAAGGAATTTAAAATGGAATGCGATGCACAAAAATGTGAATGCTGAGAACGGGATGGGCATAACAGGGCTTATAAAGAGGCGAAAGTAGAGAATCTGCGAAAAAGGAAGGGTCGTGGTAAGAGACTCAAACTACAGCTTCCCCGGGTCCGCCGGTAGTTGAGTAGAAGATGAGGAAGGTTCAGACTGGATCAGTTTTGTAAACCGTGCTTTGGACGTTTGATCCGTACATATATGGGACAATGCAACATATATGGGACAATGCAAGTAGCTTCCCCGATGGCGCTGAGTTTTTTGATGGCTAGCTAAATTGTCTTCATGGTTTGGCAGAGAGTGGCAAGTGGCAGCCACACTGCCCATCAATAGGTGTGATATTTTACTCATCAGACTATGAAGGCTGTTAGGTTAAAGAGATGGAAAGGGAATACACTTATCTTATTTGTTTTTAAATTTGGTTCAACGATTTCGCTTTTAGACATATGTCTTTTGACCTGTTTTTATATGTTTGAAACTCCAATTTAAAATCGAATTCATGTCACTTCTTATGTCTCGTCTTTGACTATTTATCTACCTTGGGTATTACCTAGTGTGTTCCTTAAACAAAACTATTATAACATCTTCCAGATTTGAAATCTTACTTTCCTACTTACAAGCCTCTCTTTGACCTCTCTCGGCATCTTTGTCATTCCACTAACCATCATCTTTCGACCAAGCATTTAGGGTTCACATACTCAAAATGTAATCCTATTGAATGAATGGTTTCGAGCAAGACAATTCTTATAAATAGTATTTAAGTATTTTAATTCTCTTTCAATTAAAGATTATGATTCGACTCTAACAATTGTAAAGGATACAATTATGTGCAAGTGGACACTACTACACATCAAAGGACACCAACAAATTGTATAATACATGACCATGCCAAGACAAATACAACCATAGACACTTATGTCACTATGCAATTTGTTGTGGGAATGAACTTCTTAGACTATGATTTTGGTAGTCCAAACCTCATCCTAATCTTAGTTCAACCTCTTGTGTCTACTTTAGCTTACATGCTTCTCTCCTTACTTTTCATTTCTAGGTTAATTTAAACATGTGGAAGCTTGACTCTTATAATTTCTTACTATTTAAAATCCAAATAATAGTTTTGAAGAATTGGTTATTACGAATGGGTTAGATTTTACATAACAAAATGAAATTATATGTAATCAGACACAAACATAGATA
Source organism: Sequoia sempervirens (assembly GCA_007258455.2). Lineage (NCBI taxonomy): Eukaryota > Viridiplantae > Streptophyta > Pinopsida > Cupressales > Cupressaceae > Sequoia > Sequoia sempervirens. Next base: position 15,495,236 of record VDFB02274714.1, read on the forward strand.
AATTAGTGTAAAACTCTATTTTAAATCTACATTTTTTCAAACCTAACATTGATACACCCAAATATACACCTTCTTCCTCCCAAAAACAACTACTTGCACATTCTACTTCCCTCCTCTTAGCCCTCACAATTTCTAAAACTCGTCTTCTCTTGTTTCCCCTCCTCTCCTACCTCTTCTTAAGCTTCTAAATTCTTTTTTATGTATCCTTCATTATAAATCCCTCTACTTTCCTCATCATATTCTATCTTTCTCTTACTTCCTACTTTCCATCTCTCTTACACCATTGTCCTTTTGACATTCATATTTCCTTTTCTTTCTTCTCTCCTTTTTCCCTCAACCTTTTCCATTATTTTATCTTTTCTTATACCTTTATAGGTATTCATACACAATCCTAGCCATCTTCTTCTACATACATGCATCAAGAGACCACTCTATTTTTTTGATCAATTTTACATTTCTTTCCACTTCCCATTTGTCATACCTATCTTATATTTGAGTGTTATTTACCAATAGTATTTCATTCCACTTTTATTACAAGTCATTCTCACCTCTTCCACTTTGTACCCCTAAACCCTAAACCCTAAACCCTTAAACCCTAATCCCTCAATCCTTTAACCCTAATCCCTCAACCCTCAACCCTAATCCCTTAAACCCTAAACCCTAAACCCCTAATCCCTCAACCCTCAACCTTTAAACCCTCAACCCTATACCTTAAATCCTCAACCCTTAATCCTTAAACCCCCAACCCTTAATCTCTCCATCCCTCAACTCTCAACCCTTAGACCCTATACCTCAACCCTTAAACCCTTAAACCCTAAACCCTTAAACCATCAACCCTTAAACCATAATCCCTTAACCCTCAATCCTCAACCCTTAAACCCTAAACCCTATCCCTAAACCATAAACCCTCGACACTATATGTTAAACCCTAATCCATCAACCCTCAACACTAATCTCTTAAACCCTCAACCCTCAACCCCTAATACCTCAACCCTTAAACCCTCAACCCTATACCTTAAATCCTTAACCCTAAACCCATAAACCCTCAACCCTTAATCCCTCCATCCCTCAACCCTCAACCCTTAAACCCTATACCCTCAACCCTTAAACCCTTAAACCCTAAACCCTTATACCTTATACCCTCAACCCTATACCCTATACATTAAACCCTCAACCCTAATCCCTTGACCCTATACCTTAAACCCTTAATCCCTCAACCTTTAAGCCCTCAACCCTCAACTGTAAATCCCCTACCCTATACATTATACCCTCAACCTTAATCCCTCAACCCTATACCTTAAACTCTAAACTCTCAACCCTTGACCCTAATGCCTCAATAGTCAATCCTTAAACCTTCAACCCTTAAACCCTAATACCTCAACCCTCAACCCTCTACCCTATACATTAAACCCTCAACCATCGAACCTTAAACCTTCAACCCTTAAACACTAATCCCTTAAACCCTCAACCCTTAAATCCTCAACCCTCAACCCTAATCTCTATCTCTAAACCTTAAACCCTCAACCCTTACCCTTAAACTCTAAACCATCAACCCTCAAACCTAAACCCTATCCCTAAAGCCTTAGCCCTCAACACTTAAACCTTAAACCCTAAACCCTATCCCTAAACCCTCAACCCTCGACACTATACCTTAAATCCTAATCCCTAATCCCTCAACCCTTAAACCCTCAACCCTCAACTCTATACCTTAAATCCTCAACCCTCAACCCTTAATCCCTCCATCCTCAACCCTTAAACCCTTAAACCCTATACCCTATACATTAAACCCTCAACCCTAATCCCTCGGCCCTCAACCCTTAAACCCTTAATCCATCAACCCTCAATCCTCAACCCTTAAGCCCTCAACCCTTAAACCATTAAACCCTTAATCCCTCAACCCTCAATCCTCAACCCTCAACTGTAAACCCTCTACCTTATACATCATACCCTTAACCCTAATCCCTCAACCTTATACCTTAAACTCTAAACCCTCAATCCTTGACCCTAATCCATCAATATTCAACCCTTAAACTCTAATCCTATAACCCTCAACCCTCAACCCTTAAATCCTAAACCCTCAACCTTTAAACCCTAAACCCTCAAATCTTAAACCCTCAACCCTTAAACCTCAACTCTCAACCTTAAACCCTAATCCCTCAATCCTCAACCCTTAAACCCTAATCCCTCAACCCTCAATCCTAATCCCTATCCCTAAACCCTCAACCCTTAAACCCTCAACCCTCAAACCTCAACCCTCAACCACCTACCCTATACATTATACCCTCAACCCTAATCTCTCAACCCTATATGTTAAACCCTAAACCCTCAACCCTCAACCCTTAAACCCTCAACCCTCACCCCTCTACCCTATTCATTAAACCCTAAACCCTAATACATCAACTCTATGGGTAAAAGCAAGAAGTTGGGTACACGAAGAGAGGAAGTTTCAACCCAAAAAAAAATCGCACGAAACGCATACACATTTTCAAAAAACATATGCGCGTTACAGATCGGGTACCTAAGCCTAAATCCGAAAACATATGCACTCTGCTTCAGGTATGCAAGCCAAAAAAATGTACATGTTTCAAAACGTGTATGTGTTTCTTAGAGGTATTTATTTTTTAAAATTAGCAACTATGTATTCATTTTAACTCCAAGTTTTATCCACGCCAAAGAAGAGGAGACGAGATGGTGTACACATTTCAAAGGGCTCGATTGAAGAAATTTTTCACTGCCACCTCCTCTTGTCGACACAACTGACCTTAGCGACCTCTAGGTTGGTTGAATTCTGCCTTTTTTTGCTTTATATCTTGCATTTTTTTTTGTAATTGTTATTTAGTTTTTGTTTGTTGAGTTTGGTTTTGTTCAATATTTTATAGTTTTTAAATTGCATTTAAAAAACCAAAAACATCAACGAAACAAAGAATGTTAAATTGTAAATCAAAAACCATAAAAACTAAACCTAAATTGGACAAATTTAACTTAGAAATCAAAACCCTAGAAACCCTAGGTTCCAAAAAGCATAGGTCCCTCAAAACTAATTTACTCAAGTCAATCCTTGGACCTAAACCCTACAACATAAACTAAAACCCTATTTACCCTAAACGTAAACCTAAAACCCTAATAGTTCACATAAGTTTAGAAGTATCCAAGGAATGTTACCTAGATTTGGGGCAATTTTCATTGAGACTGAGATTGAGATTGAGGCTACGGATAATTCACATTATGATTTTTCAGTTATTGCTACACTTCAATGACCAATTTATAAAATATTCTTGTCACATTGTGTAGTGTCATAAATTAGGACTCCTTGGAGGTTTCTTACATTTTTTATTTGACATAGATATGTTGAAATCATCTAATCAAATCTCTAAATCTAAACCCTAAACCCCAAAGCATTCATTTTTTCATAGGACCTTAAAATGAAATTTGGTTGCCTTGGGCAACTCCACCAAATTTTATTCCCTTAAGCCATGGACCATTTTGTCCTAGGACCTTACTAGACATAGATCCCCTTAAGCCATCCTATCACCCTAAATTGTAGATTGATGTCTTAAGGGGTCCTAATATGACATTTCTTAAGGGGATCAAACAAGTTCTCAAAATTTGGTGAATAGAGCTCAAGCTCATCTTTGTTTATTTTGTACATTGCAATTAGGTCACTAGCATATATCTATGTGTCCCTTTGAACATGTATTCTATTAATTTTTCAATCTTATCTTTAGTATTCTTTGAAAATAATGAAATGGTAACTTGTTAAACTTATAAATTCTTCTTAACTACTTTGTCCCACTATAGAGAACTTGTGTCTCTTATCATGAAATTTGAAAATTTAGATAAATCAATTTATGTCCTTAAATTTAATTAAATTCTATGTCATACTTGATTAATACATGTATTCACAATCGACATACCTTAGCTCTATATATATACTCTTGTTGGGAAACAAGAGCTATCTCAATCAACTGTTCCACAAGAAAATGTTGCTCACTAACTTGCAAGTCCATTATTCCAAGGGCCACCCAAACTTCACCTTAAGTTCCCCAAACCCTAAACCCTGAACTCTAAAATCTAAACCCTAAACCCTAAAGCATTCATTTTGTCGTAGGACCTTAAAATGAAATTTGGTTTCCTTAGGCAACTCCACCAAATTTTATTCCCTTAAGCCATGGAACATTTTGTCCTAGGACCTTACTAGAATGTATAGATCCCCTTAAGCCATTCTATCACCCTAAATCTAAATTGATGTATTAAGGGGTCCTAATATGACATTTCTTAAGGGGATCAAACAAGTTCTCAAAATTTGGTGAGTAGATATCAAGCTCATCTTTGTTTATTTTGTACATTGCAATTAGGTCACTAGCATATATCTATGTGTCCCTTTGAACATGTATTCTATTAATTTTTCATTCTTATCTTTAGTATTCTTTGAAAACAATGAATAATATTATAAATTTTAATGTTAGTGAACTAAACTTATAATTTCTTCTTAACTACTTTGTCTCACTATAGAGAACTTGTGTCTCTTATCATGAAATTTGAAAATTAGATAAATCAATTTATGTCATCGAATTTTTAAATTAAATTCTATGTCATACTTGATTAATTTACATGTATTCTTGTTCAATATACCTTAGCTCTATAGATATACTCTTTTTGGGAAACAACCACACCTATGAGTAAACTTCTCCTCGCCCCAAAAGATAAAGCTCTAGACCCATAAAAAACTTAGAAGAGTAAATTAGCTTGGGGACCTTTCCTTCTCTTTTTTCACCTTTATATATGTAATAGAAGGAACTCTAAACAACCCCTAACCACCTATTTTAACACCCAATTTGAAAAATCAAAGTTATAGATCTACATGTGTCTTATTTTTCATTCTCTAGTCCTTTACCTTAATCTTAAGTCTTTAGGTCTTGATGGTGATTTATTTAAATAAATCTTAATTCTTTACCTTAATCCATATGGTTTTATTTATTTTTAAATACATCAATTAATGTATAGATCATCTTGAATTTGGCTATAGTTTAATTATCAAGTGATATCTAGCTAAAAATAAGTTTATGGGGCTTCTTTTAGGGGATTCACTTAATAAACCAATGACATAGTGCATGCATTTGAATAGGGTTCTAATACAACCCCCTAATTTCATTTCTACCCTTCATATTAACAACCAGACACTGGACTCAATTTAATGTGTGTACATGCTATGGATTTTTAATATTATGGATTTTTTAATGTTATAATTCAAATGGTCTTTAAATGAAATTTATTTTGAATTTGTGCACATTCAATGTGATTTTTAAATAACTTTTGAATTGTGTGCATTATTTAATTATTAGTTTGTTGATATATATTTTTTAATTGTTTAACATGCAGTTTCCATTTAATTGCTCATATGGATCCAAAATTTAATATAGAGGATTTTATGCCTAATCCACAAATTCATCCAAATCCACCACCAGAACAAAACCCCACACCTCCAAACTCTCCACTGCTTAACCCCCCACCCCCTGTAGTAGATGAGGATCAATTAAGAGAGAGCATATGAGAAAACCTTATTGTGATTCAAGGAAATATAGATCTGATAAAAAATGAGCCTAGAATCCCTCCTCATCTCTCACAGTTTGCATCTACAATGAAAACTATTGTCAATTATGTTCGATCCATTGATGTGGCCTAGATAGGTTCCATCAATGGAGAGAAGAGAGGAGACAATTTTATGCAGATGGATCGTTCTACAAAGAAATCAATGACCTCAAAATTACCAAACAAGCCATGTGCCAATATTTTTTTAACCCCTAAACAAACCAACCAATTCAACCCACCAAAAAACAAATTTCAATTTTATGGTGTAGGCACCCGCAGATAGCTGCACATTTTTGGGATAAATGATGGATGGTGTTTGATAATCCACCACATGGAAACTGTGAGGTGCCCCTATACTTTTTGAGAAAGTTATGGGCTGAGTTTGAGTTAAGTAAAAAAGCCAACTATTTTGATATGAGTTCATTTCAGAGAGTTGGGTGTGGAATGCCCCAACATAGACTAGGAGCACATGTCGATCCTCAGTGACGTGCTCTGATTGCTCCTATTGTTCATCCTCCTTCTCTTGGTGTTCCTGTTGCATTTCATCAGCAGACCATGTTATCGACATTAGGAGAATTGAGTTCGATTTCAAGACATCTCACTCATCAAACTACACATGTGGCGACTGAAGTGTCCAATAGAAAGCATGGAGGCTCGGGCTATAGGAATACTTAGGCATCCACTTAAGGTGACCCACATGCATCTGGGATAGAGTCATACATGAATTTACTATATGAGGATCATCCTACATAGGTATGTTCATCTTTTGATCTTAAATTTAATTCAAGTTTGAAATGTGAAAAATTCATATAAATAATAACATCAAATTATATATATAATATAATATTAATTCAATAAGTGTTTGGTGTAGACGCATGATTAGACGATGCCTGAAACTCAATATGATTGTCATGTCTATATGTCAAGTGCTATAGATATGGGCTCACCTTTTGGACATGTACTTGAACCAATATATATTAAATAATTTGTGAGGATATATTTAATTTTTAATTTGAACTTGTACACATGTGTGAATTGATAATATAATATTATATCTAGATGCAGGGAGGTCATACGATACCTAGTACTGACCAACCACAGGTTGTGGTGAGCACTCCTAAGACATCATCAGCTCAGGTGCGTACTTTCAAAAGTTTGTTAAGTTTAAATTAAATACACATCATAGATCTAATTTAATTTGTTCATTTACATACACATGTGTGAATGATCTATGCAAGCTGTTGTACATCTATACATGCAGGGATTTCATGAGATACCCATGGTGGGTGCACCTAAGACATCGTCAAAATTTATGCATGGGAAATCTTAGGTGCGTGATCATGAGGTCATATCATTTGAGGTTGTAAACTTTACTAAATATCCTATACAATTTTTACGGACCTTTTAAATATATATGTATTCAAGGTTTTAACATATTGTTTGCTTTATATGAATATGCAAGATACAGTAGATTAGACATTTGGATCTTCTCAATTGATAGTTATGCTACCCGTTGAACAAAATGTGCCAGTAGATTCACATAATCATATGGTAATTTATGCATACTAAAAATCATTTTTATTGTATTTACTAGATATTTAATTAAATTTATTTTTATCTAAAATTTTATATTTCAAGTTTAAATATGTTTAATTATATCAAAATTTCTAGTTTCTTGTACTCTTTTACAACATGATGCATGTACATCTAGTTGACACGGAACAAAGAGGAGACTTGATATGACTGGTCAACCTGATAGTTAGATGGTTTTAAATTTTATGGACTATAGATCTCTAGAGTTTTATTTAAATATATGTGTTGGACTTGACATATAAATTTTATGGACTATCTATCTCTAGTTTTATTTTGAACATGTTATTATCATATTTTTGTTTATTGATATCAGTTGACTTTAATACATGATGATTATATATGCAGTCAATTATGATCGTGTTATGTTCAATTTGATGATTATATGCACTCATGTGTGTATAGATATAAATTATCTAATTTTCAAGTAATACATGCACTATATAAATTCTTATCTAGAATCAAATTTCATATATATAATTTATCACATGGTTAGGTGACAAATTAAAACATTCCTTAAATAGTTTAGATAATATGTACATAATAAATTAAGGGCAGGTAATTTTAACTATTTTCCAATTCTAGCAAATATTTGAATGAATAAACAAAAATCTATCTCCTTGTATGTATAAAATGTATAATCTATACAATTGAAAAATTATATACAATGTGGTAAATACAAGACATGAAATGTATAATCTATAAAATTGGAACAAGATATTTAAAAAGTGACTAATAAGCTCATTGAAGTTCATACATCGAACAAACATATATAATGTATATTGATGTTTAATACAACTATATAACATGAGGAAACATATATGTGCATGTAGATACAAGTAAACCTTATCAACTTTTACATGAAGACCACAAATTGATATTTACATAGTCTCTTGATAAAATAATACTTTCAGTGACAATCACATGGTAGACCGACTTGATGAGAACCTACAAAAATAATTAATTTAAGTAAAGTAACTATAATTTTTATAAGTCATTTAAGTAGAAAAATCATGTGAGAAAAGAATAATATATAGTAAATTTCATTCAAATTCAAATGATGTTTTCCATAGGATGGATTAAGGGGACCTAAGAGGATATATAGCTTAAGGGGGGTCTTAAGAGAATGCCTTAAGTGGAGTTAAGAGGATGGAAAGTTAAGAGGATGCATGTCATGAACCCTAGGGGCTTAACGGGTCCTAAGAGGATGACTTAAGAGGGAATTATGAGAGTGACTTAAGGGATGCAAGATTGTGGATTAAGGGTATGTAAGAGGCTATTACTTAAGGGTCCTTTAAGGGGATGGCCTAAGGGGATGCAAGAGGGTGGATTAAGGGGAGTTGATAGAATGACTTAAAGGGATGCAAGAGAGTGGATTAAGGGGATGCAAGAGGGTGGATTAAGGGGAGTTGATAGAATGAATTGAAGGGATGTAAGAGGGTGGATTAAGGGGAGTTGATAGAATGAATTAAAGGGATGTAAGAGAGTGGATTAAGGGGATCCAAGAGGGTGGATTAAGGGGAGTTGATAGAATGAATTGAAGGGATGTAAGAGGATGGATTAAGGGGAGTTGATAGAATGAATTAAAGGGATGTAAGAGGATGGATTAAGGGGATGCAAGAGGGTGGATTGAGGGGAGTTGATAGAATGAAGGGATGTAAGAGGGTCGATTAAGGGGATGCAAGAGGGTGGATTAAGGGGAGTTGATAGAATGACTTGAAGGGATGTAAGAGGGTGGATTAAGGGGAGTTGATAGAATGACTTAAAGGGATGTAAGAGAGTGGATTAACGGGATGAAAGAGGGTGGATTAAAGGGAGTTGATAGAATGAATTGAAGGGTTGTAAGAGGGTGGATTAAGGGGAGTTGATAGAATGACTTAAAGGTATGTAAGATAGTGGATTAAGGGGATACAAGAGGGTGGATTAAGGGGAGTTGATAGAATGACTTGAAGGGATGTAAGAGGGTGGATTAAGGGGAGTTGATGGAATGACTTAAAGGGATGTAAGAGAGTGGATTAAGGGGATGCAAGAGGGTGGATTAAGGGGAGGTGATAGAATGACTTGAAGGGATATAAGAGGGTGGATTAAGGGGAGTTGATAGCATGACTTAAAGGGATGTAAGAGAGTGGATTAAGGGGATGCAAGAGGGTGGATTAAGGGGAGTTGATAGAATGACTTGAAGGGATGTAAGAGGGTGGATTAAGGGGAGTTGATAGGATGACTTAAAGGGATGTAAGATAGTGGATTAAAGGGATGCATGTCATGAACCTTACGATATGGCTTAACATGCCCTAAGAGGATGGCTTAAGGGGAATTATGAGAGTGACTTAAGGGATGGAAGATTGTGGATTAAGGAGATTTGAGAGAATGACTTTAAACCCTAAACCATATGACCTAAATCCTAGGAGATGAACCCTAAACCCTTAAAACCCATATAGATTTGTTATTCTAAGCATCTCATGAACCCTAGAAACCCTAAACCCTAAACCATATGACCTAGAGACTAGGAGATGAACCCTAAACCATTAACCCATATAGATTTGTTATTCTAAGCATCTCATGAACCCTAGAGAGACTTAAGGGGATGCAAGTGGATGGATTAAGGGTAGATATACAAGGATATGGATTAAGGGGTCCTAAGAGGATAGCTTAAGGGGTGTTGAGAGAGTGACTTAAGGGGATGCAAGTGGATGGATTAAGGGTAGACATACGAGGATATGGATTAAGGGGTCTTAAGAGGATAGCTTAAGGGGTGTTGAGAGAGTGACTTAAGGGGATGCAGGTGGATGGATTAAGGGGTCCTAAGAGGATCGCTTAAGGGGTGTTGAGAGAGTGACTTAAGGGGATGTAGGTGGATGGATTAAGGGTAGATATATGAGGATATGGATTAAGGTTTCCTAAGAGGATCGCTTAAGGGGTGTTGAGAGAGTGACTTAAGGGGATGCAAGTGGATGGATTAAGGGTAGATATCCAAGGATATGGATTAAGGGTTCCTAATAGAATGGCTTAAGGGGAATTAATAGAGAGACTTAAGGGGATGCAAGAGGATGGATTAATGGTACATAAGAGGATGGATTAAGGGGTTTTAAGAGAATGGCTTAAGGGGATATGAAATCAATTATAATTTTTTTATAAAATGACAATGAATTAAATTTAGTTTTATATTTATACTATCAATTAAATGTATCTAGAACTATATATAGTTACCTTTCTCTAGATTTGAATTCCATTGTAATATATATGTATCTCCTCTCTTTTTTGTAAAGAATCTAATTTTGGGAGACCTGAAACAAAAAAATGATATAAAAATTTAATTAGGAAATGACTATTAAAGACAAATATATATCAATTAAATATATATACAACTATATACTTAGCAATATTTATTTACTCCATTGTACCATCTACATTCTCTCTTTTTTTGTAATGCATCTATGATTGTCTCATGATCATCCATTGAAAGTGTCAATAAAACTTTATTAGCAGGCCTCCCTTGATATCTAACTAGTTTTATATTGGTTTCCAAAATCAAATGTGAATAATGTATAATCTTCTTGTGTCTTTCATAATCTTCAAATGTAGGCAAGCCATTCTTTCTCATCAAATATTTTTGAAGTCAGGTGCCAACAAAAACCACTGAACTAGTTGGATACTCAAAGTTGTCATCATCCACTCTAGGATGTACCAACTTATGTTTTATCTCAACACATCTAGCTAACCAGTACTTCGTCTCCTCTTCATTCCCCTCGGGTGCAACAACAACATACACATGTCTTACAAAAATAAATAAAAAATTCAATAAAGAGTGACTTTTATTTAATTCACATATATTAAACATGCATACATATAAAATTCAACTCAATAAATGATGTACCTTCTTGTACAAGATCTAAAACACGATCATAATCATCTGAGGCGAACACTTGATTATCTTCAATTGTTGTTCCATGTTGAACATGTGTCAATGTAGGTGTTAAGGCTCTTTGTTGCCATTGTTTGACCCATTCTGTATTTTCACATGCATCCCAATCACCTACAATACAAAATTGACAAAAGCATGCCAACTCCCTTGTCCATATAGTCCATGTGTTTTCATTTGAACTCTTAAACGAATGCCATTTTGTAGATCCATTAATTGTTTCACAATCTTGTCAAGAAAAAATATCATTTTCTTCAACTAACCAAAAGAAGCATCGAATTATTGAGCTCTCACTTGTTCTTGTATGTAATTTGGTATTGCACCAATCTACAATTGCATGTGCATCTCTAAATTTTGTAGCATCCTCAAATTTTAGTTGCTCTCTAGGAAGAGCTCTTTTCACACATGCACCTGCTCCATCGTGTTCTCCCTTACCATGACCAACTTCAAAAAAACTCCATATGTGTTGGATATTATTTTCTTTATGAAGTCTACATAACCAATAAAACATTCTAGCATTTTTTGATTGACCTATGCAATTATCCGACCATATGACATGTTCTAACATTTGAATTCCTCTCTCTTTTAAATTTTTATAAAATATATCAAAACAATATTGAACAAACTCAAATGAATGTAATTGATTATCACTTACATAAAAAATGGTACTCTTAAAAAATTTCTATTATCTTTTGTACTATCATTTGCATGTCTATAAACAATGTGAACAAATATAGCTACTTGCACTGAATTATAATACTGTGATTGAATTTCTTCTTGTGGAGAAAGAGTATAATTTTCAACAAAATCAACAACTGACAATATAGTTCCAATTGGGAATGTGTTTTTACATAAACGAAATTGATTATCAAGCCATTGAGCATAATGAGAGTGTTGAACATATTTAGGTAAAATATTATCTTTAAATTCATTAATAAATGCATGCACACTAAATTTTTCCACAATTAGCTCACAACGTTTTCTAGTTTTTCCATCTTTTAAAGAATACTCGACCCTTTTAAATTTTTTTACATCCACTAATTTTTTTTCAAACTCATCTAAACTAATTTCATGCATACATTCTCCTAATAATGAAAATTTACCAAATCTATCACATTCTCCAGAAATACATGCTTTTAAATAAAATAAGTTTCCATTAGAGGGTTCACAAAACAAACTTGCAATAAAATCTTTGATTCTTTCAAGTGGCATATTAATACCATAAATGTCCTGCATAATTTGGTTAGCATGCAAAGTGCATCGTATATATAAAAAAATATCATAAAAATAATGAAATTGTACATGGGTTACAACAACAAGAGATTTGTTGCTTATTAATTATAACATACCAAGGTTACACTTTTCGAATGATCTTTGACTTATATTAATATTCAATGGTAAGATTGAAGCATATAATTTTTTTTTATATAATTCAGTTTGAGTCACATCTAAGAGATGCTTTGGATGAGTTTCATGAATTTTGGGACCCACCCTTAATTTTAAGACATCTCTAATGTTAGGTGATACTCTTGTATTATCATGCCAATTTTTTTATTTTTAAAGATTTAATTTCATTAGTTAATTTCATGTCTAATCTTGGAAGTATACCACTAAAACTCCAACATTGATTAATTGGATCCTTTTCAATACTTTCTCTTCTTTTAGCAACTCTTATCAAAGTTCTAGGATTTACTTTTATACATTTACTAATCTTACTTAACATTCTTTTATTTGAAGCTGCTTTATCAACTAGAGCAGTTGTTATTACACAATGAGCCACATTATTAGCTTTTGATCAAATTTTCTTACCTATAAAATCAATAGCATTAGCAACACTAGATATGAATTGTTCTATTGAATCATCTTTCTTTTTTAATTTTACAAAAACACCTAATTTTTTCATCATTATTCTCATTTTCGACATTATCATCAATTGCACCATGAGCTGACATTGGAATCCTAATTTATTTCTATAAAAAATATTTTATATATTCTATTTCCATAAGTTATAATCTGTCTCCAAGAAACTTTACCATGAAGTTTATCTAGCACGTCTCTTTCAGTTCATAAAAAAAACATTTCCAGGTTCATCCATAAAAGGGGTTTCATTTTCATTCACACAAGGGGTCTCATTTTTATTTTCAAATGTAAAAGGGATTTCATTCACATTTTCATCAGTATGAGGGATTTCATTCTCATTTGCATTCTCATAAGATATAATTTCATCATTTTTTTTGCATTGTTTTAACCCTAGAATTATTGATATCATCAATGGTGTATCCAACTTCATCTAAACAAGCAATATCAATATTATCAAAACTTGGGTTTGAACACATACCTGGATAGATTGTATGAATATGTGCATTTTCCATATCATTGGGAGGTGGATTTGAAGACATACCCGAAGTTGTTTGCATAGGTAGTATTTCCATATCATTCAAAGTTGAAGTTGAAGGCATAGTTGGGTTTGTCTCCATAATTGCATTTTCTTCCATATTCACCATCTCCACATTTGCATCATCTACATTCATTTCATCATTCATGACTTCCTCTTCAACATTCTTGGAACTAGATGCTTGCAAATTTTTCATTTGACGAATCCTTTCTCTTCTATCCCTTTGTCTTTTTTCCTCCATATCTCTATTTGCTTTAATTTCTTCGGGTGTCATTAACTTTCTACATCTTTTTCTTTGTCTTTGCTTATCACCCATGGTTACCAAACCCTCTTTCATGAAAAAAAAATGATTCAAATGCAACCTATTTTCAAATTGCTATCTCCAAATATTCAAATAAAACTATGTAGTATGGAGATCCTTTTTTCTTTAAACTCTAAAGTACAAAAACATCATGCATGCATCCAAAAATTCTCTTTTTCCAAATATTCTTGTAAAAAGTTCGTGTACTTGATTCCACTTCATAAAATTAAACTTGAACTTTGTCTCTTCGAACAATTTGAATAGAATATGCCCTATACAAGACAAATTTGCAATAAAAAACACAGAAAATGGTGCTTTCGGTCCGTACTGCAAAAAAGGAATGTTGTAGAAAAAACATGTTTTATTAGTATTTACCAAATTAAGGAAAAATGACTATATTAGAAATGTGTACACGTTATGAAACACATACATGTTCTGTTCTAGGAACGCGTACACACTACATAACACATACATGTTACCTTTACCCAATGGGTAAATAGATAACGCATATGCATTATGAAACACATACGCGTTTCATTTAACTAACACGTACACATTTTAGTAATGTGTACGAATTATTTAAAAATTGAATTACCAACCCACATGCAACCTTGGTTTTAGGCTTGGGAAAGGCTTGGCAATCTGAGCCTAAGCCTTTGACCTACAACTAAAAAACTAAGGCAAATTAAAGAAGAATGTCCAACTTTGGCAATATTGCTGATGGATTTTTTTTTAATGAATCTATAAAATTAAAACCCATTAGAGAACACCATGTCTACTTTCCAAATATATAATTTTTATTAAGATTGGATTATGTTTGCTATTTTTTAATTAATTTCTATGCAAACTAGTCCTTAAACTTGAAATATCAGGCTTTTTTTGTTTTTTAATAACTTTTTTTTGGTTAAGTTTCTTGTAAAAAAAATTATGTGGCATAAAATTTCAGAAAATTCTCTACACAATGAAAAAATAAGATTAAAAAATATTTAGTTTAGGTCCAATTGTACTGTTTGTACACATTGATTTTTAAAAACAACAATTAAGGCCAATAAAAATTCAATAAAAAAATATTCAACAAAAAATGACAAAAAAAAATTCACATCAATATTCATGTTGTTAGCTCTCTTTTCCCAAAATTAATTAGCAAAATACTTTTATTTGGGTCAAAAAATGGTGTCCATACGCATGCTAGGTATGGTAAAATAATAGGGACTTTTAAAAAGTGGTTTTTATAGATCCGTATCAAAATTTAATTTCTATAATCTGGGTATTTGAATAATTCACATATTTGGAAACTAGATTCAAAATGTTAAATTTCATATTAATGACTTTTTAAAGATTCATTGTATAAGTGCCTCAAATTTTTAGTCCAAGTGTGACAAATTATGAAAAACAACAAAAACACTTCCACATTTTGAACTTTTTGTGTACCCAACTTCTTGCATCAGCCCCTATACCTTAAACCCTAATCTCTTAAACCTTCAACCCTTAAACCCTCAACCCTTAAACCCTAAACCCTTGATCCTTAAACCCTAAACCCTTAAAACTTCAACCCTTAAACCCTAATACCTTAACCCTCAACCTTAAACTGTATCCCTAAGGCCTCAACTCTCAACCCTTAAACCTTAAACCCTATCCCTAAACCCTCAACCCTCGACACTATACCTTAAATGCTAGTCCCTCAATCCTAATCCCTTAAACCCTAAACCCTCAACCCCTAATCCCTCAACCCTTAAACCTAAAACCCTCAACTGTAATCACTCAACCCTTAATCCTTAAACCCTTTAAAGCATCAACCCTACACCCTATAACCTCAACCCTCAACCCTCTACTTAAACTCTAATCCATTAACCCAATATCTTAAACCCTAATGGACCTATACCCTATACACTTAACCTTGGACACTCAACCCTGAACATTATCCCTCAACCCTCAAACCTCTACCCTACACCCTACACCCTCATCCCTCATCTCTATGCCTTAAATACCCTCAAACTTAAACCCTTGTGGACAATTATTTTGGATTGCCCACACTGCTTTAGCTCCTTCTAAGGTTTTTCACCTAAAAGGAGAAAGGGATGGGGTCCAAAATGCAAATGTCTACACTCAAAGTTAATGCAAATGAGATGTATTATATCTAATTATGATGTACTAATGCACTGATCTGAAAATGAAATGATTTAATGATGCTAAACTTAAGAAATGCAACTTGTTTGAAAACACAATGTGATACAAAGAAAGGTGAAATAAATGCAATAAATGATAAAATAAAGATGCAAGACATAAACTATGCACTTGAAAACTGATGTTCAAAGAGCTGACAAGAGATTGTAGAGACCTTTGAAATTCTAGAAATTTTGATTTTTGAGCCAATAGCGACACTTACACTAGGCTGGGTGACTTAATCCCAGATCGGGGAAACTTCCCAAAAAGTTGTTTCTGCCAAATGGGTATCTGAAAATGTAACAATTCCTAAAAAAGCAGTGCAGTGGGACTAAGTCGCCACTATGGGCGACTTAGTCCACTTTGGATTTTTTGCAAATTCGAAAGTGGAAACGGAAGCCCACAACCTACACTCTCCTTTTTGATGGAAATGTGGATCTGAATCTTTGAAAAACCTTGCAAAATAGAAGATATTTTGATTTATAATAGGGGGTTTTCCTTGGTAAAACCCCTAGTTGGTATTTAAACTTTGTGAAAGACAAAATCTGCATAAAACCCTAGCCTTAAGTTGTCTAAGACTAGGAAAAGCTAAAATGAGACCAAATCCTATTCTAATGTGCTAGAATAAGATAAATAAATGGAACTTGAATGATGCAAGATGTCACTTCAAGAAACCCTACAACATTACAAATGAATGCAAATGACATGTGAATGCTATGCAAACCTCAAGTCTGAAGATAGGAAGAAAATGGAAGATGGAATCACTTTGAAAACAAATCATTAGGTGTAATTTGATGGCTAGTTGCATCTCCTCAACCTAGATTTCTCCATGATTCACCATAGGCATCCATGATCAACCCTTTGCAATGTGAGATCTTGAAAAAAAAGTGAGCTTGAAGACCTACAAAAACCCTAGTTTGATTCCCAAAAGCTTTAACTTTGTTGTAGAAAGACTAATGAGACTTCTTGTGAAAGATGTTTTGTTCTTGACTTTTGATTTTTGCTTTGTAAAAATGACTAGGAGATGTGAAAAATGACCTAAAAACATGTATTTATAGTCATTAACATCAAATTACTCATTATTTTAACTTCATAGGCTGACATCCCTCAAAAATTTGAATTAGGTCTGTGATTTTCCCACTCAAAAGTGGAAAATACCCCAAAAGGGACTAAGTCACCACCTTGGGCAACTTAGTCCCACCAAGGATTTTTTTTGTTGGGTTTCATGAAATTTGAGTGGTTTGAATGTTATTTGTCGGGATTTAAGTGATTTGTGAGTGAAATAGGCCTTAAAGCCCAAAATCATGAGCATTAGGGGCCTATAAATGTAGTTTTTAAGGGGTGATTGATGCAAGGTGTCTAAAATATGACCTAATTAGGTTAGAGATTGTACTTTCTGCAAAGAAGTACAATTTTTCATGTCCACAGTTAGTGCCCATATGAATTTACGTGCATATGTAAGCTAAAGGACTCTAAACAATGCACTTTACTTCATAAAAGGATACTCATTCAAAAGACAGGAGAATGAAGCCCCCAATGTAGTTATCTGCAAAATCACAACATTAGGAATTGTATCCTACAACACAAATTCGTTAGTTGTCCAAAAACCCTTTTTCCTAACTTCTAGAAATCAAATTTGAGGGTAGATGTATTCCCCCCCTTGATTCTGCTTGCTCTATGAAGGTGTAATCAAGGTAGTAATCTAGCCACATTGAACAAGAAGTATCATATCGTACAGGACATTTCCAAGTACCATGTCACATAATGATAGAAATTTGATGATGTCAGGTGTGGAATCATGATTCCAACACATCAAACAACGTTGAAAATAGAGTTCCCTAGCCCCCGTTATGTTGTTTTAAAGGAAGAGTACTTTACCAATTTGTAAGATAGAAGAAACCCTAATTTAATGCATAGTAAAAAGAAATGAAAATAAATTAA
This sequence comes from Sequoia sempervirens, assembly GCA_007258455.2. Classification (NCBI taxonomy): domain Eukaryota; kingdom Viridiplantae; phylum Streptophyta; class Pinopsida; order Cupressales; family Cupressaceae; genus Sequoia; species Sequoia sempervirens. The sequence goes on from VDFB02274714.1 coordinate 15,513,134, forward strand.
AAGAGGTAAAGGAGAGTAATATGTCACTTACTATTTCATTTTACCTTCTTGTAGCTTGAAAGTGATGAGTGAGATGAGAAGATGCTAAGTAGATGGGGATACAAACCTGCATGTTTGGAAGTTCTCTGGGACCAGGTGGCATGCGGTGAGCATCAACAAGAGGTGATTCGATTCTACAACCTTTGCTTTGTGATTTTCTAATGATTTAATGAAATTTTATGCATATCTAGGTTAATTTAGGATATTGGAAAAAAGTTCACAAAGTGTCCCATTTGTTTGCAAAGTGCCCCTTTTGTTCGTAAAGTGTCTCGTTTCTTCGCAAAGTGTCCCATTTCTTTGCAAGGTATCTTGTTTCTTTGTGACGTGTCCCAAAAGGGTTCTAAAATGTCTAGGGCCTTTAGAAAATCACACTAGATGGACTTTAACACACTTTCATGACGAATAATGTAAAAATGAAAGATATGAGATGAGTTTTAGAGCATATGTGTGTAAATTTGATAGGTACCCGCCCAATCATGACAACGATTAGGAGGGAGACAATTGAGCTTCTTGAGAGATCTGGATCCAACACTATCAGCAGAGGAGACGGAGCATCTTCAGGCTATGGGAATCTATTGGGGATATCTTATGCCTCCTATGAGATACCACAACGACATGTTGATGGCTCTTTGTGAGTGTTGGAATGCAAATATGTGCACTTTTCATCTAAATATAGGAGAGATGATGATCACATTAGAGGATGTACATTAGATTCTCCACATGCTAATTTGAGGAGAGTGAGTATATTTCCATAGAGAGTGCACCTTCCATGAGTAGAGGGTTGATTTACAGTATTGTTTAGATGGTCCCATTCATGATGCACGGGTTAGAGAATAGATTGATTTTTCTATGCTATTATATTCATGGGCACCAGTGGTTCAACGGATTATGATGCACACCATAGCACTAGTTCTCATCCCTGATGGCTAGGGTGGGAATCTTGAGGGAGGACTAGTCCACTTGATTCGAGGGGTGGTAGAGCAACAAACAGTATATGCCTGGGGTCAGTGTATCCTAGCACATCTATATTATGATATTGGGCTATTTTTATTCTAAGAGGTTGATAGTATGGTGCACTGCACACTTCTATAGGTGTGGTGTCTTGAGAATATTAATGCACTAGACCAGTCGGTTATCCATATGCAGCAACAGGAGGGTATCCTCGAGCTTTCAGCTATCCTCTCTAACGACTATGGCAGTATGGTGATTTGCATTTTTTGAGGGTATGATTTGACCGAATAGATGACGACTAGGTCCTTTGGAGACCTTATTAGCTGACACTGCAGTGGAAAAATCATACTAGATAGTTGAGGAGGATGCAGATGGATATATTTTTGGTTGGCTGGCACGACCATGTAGTACGACCGTTCTACTATGATCGAGTCATTCGACAGTTTGGACAAGTGAAAACACCACCCCAGGAATGATCCTCTTTTAAGAGATCAACATGGAGTGCTTGGAGACGGGGTGATACAATGCGACTCACTCTTGAGCATGTAGCTGAGAGTGACTCTGATGACTTTGATAATGACTTGCCTCCAGTCTTCGATGCATATGACGTCAGTGCCATAAGAGAGCATGAGGAGTGGTGGGAAGTGACTCAGCCAACACCAGTACTCCTTATGGATGAGCCAGTGGGAGATGCAAAGCCACCACTAGATGATGGAGATAACCGAGATGATAGGGCTGAGGAGACACACTACAGGCCTATCGATATATTTACTGATGTGATTGATGATGAGTATGATGAGGAGGCAGATCCAAATTATGATGTCTAGGAGGGAGAGGAGGAGGAGTACAAGGAGGAGGAGAAGGAGGATCCACCCTTGAGTGAGAGTGATGAGGTAGGAGTTGAGGACCAGCATGAGAGGGGAAATTCCTCTCCCATCCATATGATGAGGTCACGAGCAGTAGCTACAACATGCACCAGTACTCACAGCTGCTCGGAGGCTAGCACAACTGCCATTCCCCCTGTATAGGATGACATTGAGATTGCTCAGCCGATCGACAGTATAGGTGATGATATTTGATTAAATTATGTATGTTTTTTAGTGCTTATGCTCTATATATATATCATGATGATGTGTACTGATTGTGTATTGTTTCTACCCTGCAGGAGTGACAAGAGACTGGCGAGAGTTCTACCATCAAGCTACAACAGAGATAGTACTTGCATCCATCGATGAGGAGGAGATGGACCCTGATTACATGCCCCCACCTATCATGGAGGAGGAGCCAAAGTCACTCAGACCTTTCATGAGGCTATGGGTAGATTATGAGAGCGTGAGGAGATGACTTTGTCAAGTTGAGACCATAGGATAGTCCTCTTAGACTCCAGTAGAGATGGAGAGACTACATGCAGAGATAGCACAACTATGGGAAGAGAGGGATGTGGCTCTTGGGCGAGTACAGGTTCTGGAGTATGCACTCAGAGTCTGTGGATCACGGTCATGGTCACACATGACCATCTCACGACATCTGGGTACCGGATCACGAGCACTAGATCCCAAGGGGTCTAGTTCTCACAGACCTTGGTGATATTATATAGTATGATGATATACACATAAAACATTGGATATATATATATATATATATATATGAGCAGTTTATGTTTTATGATCTATCTTAATGTGTTTGAATGTTAAATGGAAATGTGATTAATTAAAGAACCTTTGGAAGATTACTTTTAATTAATTTCATCATGATTTAACAAAATTTATGTGATCCAATTAAAACATATTGCAATTTCATTTTAGATACAACATGATGATTAAGTATGTTATGCTAAATTAAATTGAACTTATCATAACATACAAGATGAATTTGAATAGTATGAAACCTAAAGTGAGTATAAATAAACACTTCAGTGTTCAAGAAAGACATACAAGTTATTTGTCAAGAACGAAGCAATATGAAAGTATATAGGATAAGATCCCATAACTTTAACAATACTACTTTATAGTTCATACTATTCAAAAGGGATTAGACATAATACCAACGCAAATGTGTGGCATTGATAGGTTCTTTAAGGGGTGTTCCATCGAGTTCAATTAACTTGTAGGCATCAACCCCAAAGGTTGTGTCAACCATATAAGGTCCTAACCAATTAGAACTAAATTTGTCATGTTCATTTGGCTCGACAATGACATTACACTGATTAGTAGATAGAACTAAGTTACCCTTTTGGAAGGATCGAGGGATAACATTAAGGTTGTAAGGATTATCTTTCCTTTTGTAATAAGCTTGAATATGTTCAAGAGTGTTAATACGTTGTTCATCAAGCATCTCCAGCTGATGTAATCATTGTTTTTGATAATACATATCATCAACAATTCCTTGAAGAGCCTCTCTTAGCCCAGGGATTTCTAATTCTAAGGGCATGATTGCTTCACTACCATAGAAAAAAGTATAAGGTGTGGTCCCTATGGAGGAGTGAACACTTGTACAATAAGCCCATAGGGCATAATGTAATTGTGTGTTCCAATCCCTATGGTTCTTATTAATAGTTTTCTTCAAGATTTTTTCAAGAACTCTATTAGTTGATTCAACTTGACCATTAGATTGTGGGTAATAAGGTGTCAAAAAATGGTGTTGGATATTAAAGGTCTCTAAAAATTTCTTCACATCATTGTTCTTAAATGGTGTACCATTATTAGAAACTAATGCAGAAGGAAGTCCCAAGCAAGCAATAATATGTTCTAGAATGAAATGAAATATTACCTCAACTGTTGTAGATCAAAGAGGAGTGACCTCTACCCATTTTGTAAAATAATCAATTTTAGTGATAATAAAGGTGTGTTCGACAGAAGGAGGTGAAATTTTTCCTATAATGTCCAATCCCCAAACTATGAAGGGTCGTATCGAAAGTTGAGCTTGAATTTCACTAGCAGGAGCATGATGCAGATTGCTATGTTCTTGACACTTATCACATTCTCAGACATCATTAAAGCAATCACGTTCCATGTGGTGCCAATAATACCCTATACAAATAAGTTTTTGAACCAATGTTTTTCCTCCAAAATTTCCACCACAAGCACCTTCATGGGCTTGGTGAATTGCAAGAGGGATTTTAGAGTTGTTCAAACATCACAGTAAGACACCATTAAATGACCTTCGATATAGTACATCTACAAGGATGACATGTTTAGATTCAATCTTACGTAAACGAGCATGAAGGTTTTTAGTTGTTGGCTCAGGAAAGGTACCACTTTTCAAATAGTTGAATATGGCATCATACCATTCACTCGAGTTTGCTTCATCCCTTGTTAAAACCTCCTCAGTCTTGTCGTCGATTGAAGGTTTAAGAATAGGGTGAATTGTGAATGTGAAATATTTTAAATGATCTTGGGGAGAAATAAGAGAGGCACCACTTTCCATTGCATCCGCAAGCCAAATATCTTTTCGTGGGATGTTATCAATCGTAAATGTCTAAAACTTCGCTAACAAATGCATGATAAGATCTTTGTACTTGGATAATCTGTCATGTTTAGCTTGATATGTTCCATTGATTTGTTTAATGACTAATTGTGAGTCACCAAAGATCTTAATATCTTTGACACCCATGATTAAAGAAGCACACAACCCAACAATTAATGCCTCGTATTTAGCCGTGTTATTCGTACATAGGAAATTGAGTCGATACGACAAGGGAATAGGCTTTCCTTTAGGTGGAACTAGGATTACTCCAACACCGGAGCCTGTTCTACACTTGGATCCATCAAAGTATAGTTCCCATGTAGAAACACTTGTCAACACACTATCATCATGAAAATAATCATTACTTGGTAACGCAAGAGGTGAAGGAGCATAAGCTAAATGGTCGGTCAAGGCTTGTCCTTTAATTGCTTTTTGCAAAAAAAACTTAAGGTCAAACCCAGTCAACAACATAACCCATTTGGCTAAACGTCTTGATAAGCCCATTTTGTGAAAAAGATATTTGAGAGGATCAAATTTTGTCATGACTTGTATTTCAACATATAGTAAATAATGTCACAATTTACTAATAGCGAATACAAGGGATAATTTTTTTTTTTTGATGGGGGAGTATCAGGTCTCATAATCAATTAGAGTTTGACTAATGTAATAAATAAGATGTTCTTTTCCATTATCATCTTTTTGAGCTAATAATGTTGCAAGAGCATGAGTGGATGCGACGATGTAAAGGATGAACGGTTTGTTTGGCATGGCAGGTTGTAAAACAAGTGGATTTGCAAGGTATTCCTTCAAACTCTCAAAGGCCTATTTACAATCCTCATTCCAATCAAAAGGAACATCCTTCTTTAGGAGATGTGTGAAAGGTAATGGTTTATCAGCTAAAGAAGTGAAAAAATGACAAATGACTTGAATTCATCCTTGCAATGTGCGTAATTGAGAGATGTTCCTAGGAGGTGGCATGTTTACAATAGCATCAATTTTCTTTTTTTCCACCTCGATGCCTCTGTGAGATATGATAAACCATAAAATTTTCCCACTATCTACTCCAAAGACACACTTTTTCGGATTTAGTCTCATGTTGTATTTACGCATTTGTTCAAAAATTTGGCAAAAGATATTCACATTGTCTTGTCATGTTAAGGACTTGGCAAGGATGTTATCAACATAATCTTCCAATATTTTATGTATTTAATCATGAAATATCAACGTCATTTCTCTTTGATAAGTTGCGCCTACATTCTTTAGTCCAAAAGGCATCATAACCCAACAAAACGTTCCCCAAATAGTTGTGAATGTTGTATTGTATTGATCTTGTGGGTTGATGAAGATTTGATTATAACCAGAAAATCCATCCATGAATGACAACAAAGCATGTCCAACAGTTGAATCCATGATCATGTCAATATTAGGAAGAGGAAAATCGTCTTTTAAGGATGCTTTATTCAAATCACAAAAATTCGTACATATCCAAATATGATTATTAGGTTTAGCAACTATGACAATATTTGAGATCTAAGGAGAATAACCAATAGGGTGAATGAAACCTACATAAAGGAGTTTTTCAAGTTCTCCTTTAACATGAAGGCTATCTTAGGATTCATTTTTCGTACCTTTTTTCAAATGGACTTAGCGTTGTTTGCAAGAAAAATGTTACGTGACACAATTTTCAGGTCAATTCCTGGCATGTCTGAATATTTCCAAGCAAAGATTTCAGGAAAATCATGGAGCAAAATTGTAGTTTCCTCTTGTTCTTCATCATCAAGACACTTCCCGATCTTAATGACTTTTTCTTTATCATCGATTTCCATTGGCATATCAATTGTATCTCCTAGGGGGAGTGCATTTGACTTAGGAGACTCAGGAGAATATGGTTCCATGTTTTTCTCATTATTATCGATATTGTGAGGCTTGGAACTTATCATAGCACAAGTGACATTTCGTTTGGAAGAAGATGGTTTATCAATAGCACCTAACATTTGTTTCAAGGCTTCATCACTTTCAACATACTCCCAAGATGGTGGGGAATTCATATCAAGAAATGTAGGATGTTTTAATGTAAGTGAGGTTCTTGGTTTACATGTGATGGTGTTGATGTTCAATGAGGGTCGTTGAGTTGCTTTTGTTGTCTTAGAAAAGGAATATCCCAAACTAGTCTTTGTTTCTTGTGTGTTAGGTTCAATTGGGACACAAATTCCTTGTTCATGTTTTCCACATCCTTTACCATTGTATCCCATTTGTTTCATAAGCTCGTAACCACATCCATAAAGTCTTTCCATTTCCTTGGGATTGGGGGGTTGTTGATAATCTATCTCATCAAAATTCATTGTGTAAGTTGTGTTTTCTTCCAAAGGAGACGAGATAGCAGTGGGAGAAGATTCTTCTGAATTTTGAGTTGACATAACCATTGGTTGTTTTTGTTTTTCATCTTCTTTTTGGGTAATTATGTATTCATCCATAAATGAAGGTGCAAATTCAATGTTTCCAAATCATCATCCAACAAATTAGACACAAATTCTTCTTCTTGTTTATTGGTCTCAAGAGGTTCAATATGAGATGTTGGAATTAAAGTAGTCAAAGGACTTGTCGTTCCTTTTTCAAGTTGCAAAGAACTCTTAGGCTCGAGGTCTATCTCAACTTGATATACTTTATTGTTATAGACATATTTCATTATGTGATGAAGAGTCGAAGGTACCACATGCATCTCTTGAATCCATGGTCTTCCCAAGAGAAGATTATATGTGAGATCATAGGGCATGACATATAGGAGCTTTCCAGGTAGCCACTTCGACTGTTATAGGTAACATGATTACACCGAGCGTTTTTTTTCTTGTGTTGTCAAATCCTCTAATAGATAAGGAATCAGGTTTGATTTGCAATTTATCCACACGTAACCAATCTAAGATTTTTACACTACACACATTGAGGGTAGAACCATTGTCAACGAGGGTTTGCTTAATGCCTATTGTATTATATTGGGAAATGATCATAAAGGCTTCATTTTTATTTCCTTAATTCTAACAGGGGGAGCTCATGCTGATGGAAGGTAATGTCTACATTAAATGAGAAGAGCTGCCACATCATTTGCGTTTGTACCGAGAGGAACCTCTATTTGTTGCAAAGATGTTTGGAGCATTGAATGATAATTGGGTGAATTTTGAAGAAGATCCCAAAGGGATATTTTGGCAAGGGTGCTCTTAAGTTGCTCAACAAGGTCATACTCTCATAAACAAGGAGCACTAGGTAGTGTGGTATTGGGTAAAGGTAAGGAGGTTTGTGTTGGTTGCGGTGGGTGACGGTTGTTTTGAGTGTAATGTGTGTGTGCAACAACATCATGTTGTGGTGGATAAAGGGTAAACTCTGGTTTAGGTGGAGGTTGAGGTTGATGTGAAGGTGGGTGAAGGACAAGTTGAGGTTAGATTACATTGACATCTTTTGTTTGTGTTTTCTCACAAAAAACCTTAGTGGATGGCTTGTGTGAGATGAAGTCCTCAAGGACTTCATCTAACATACTCAAGTCATCACTACTAAAAGGTTTGGGAGATAAGTTGTCATTAAATGGTTTAGGTTTTTCATCACAAGTCTTAGTGGATGAACTTAGTAAGAGGAAACCTTGTAAGGTTTCATCTAACCTATTCAAGTCATCACTACTAAGAGGTTTGGGTGATATGGTTTTCCTAAAATGAAGCATTGTTTCGATTGGTTCATTGGATGGTGTCAAGTTTTTTTTTTAATGAATCTAATCTAAATGAGCTAGGAAGTGATGTTGAAAATGAACATTGTAAAAATCTAATGCTATCTATGATTGCCATTAAAGTAAATAATACTAATGCCAATAAGTGAAGTAAAATAGGAAATAACTGTGCAAAAATAGAGTAATGACTGAAGCTAACAGTAATTACAAAAATAGGAAACAAAATGCAAAAAACAAAAATAAAAAATTTGCACTAGGACTAAGTCGCCCAAGGTGGCGAATTAGTCCTAGTAGGGTGATTCTTTAAATTTTTCTAAATTTTTTGATGGATATTAATGTGTTTAGTACTATGTCATACAAATCTATAGTGTAAATGCATAATTTCACTATTGTGCAATGAAATGGAATCCAATAATGCAAGCTAAAATGAACTTTTCACTAATGTAATTTTGTAAACCCTAGGATGCAGTTTAATCAATGTAATATCTAATACAATGTAAATGAAACCTAGGATGCACTTAAAATTAGAAGTAAATATGTTCAAAAGTCATGTTCACCAAAATGTGGACAATGATTTTGGATTGCCCATGAGTATGTGTAGGATCGTGACAGGCCAAAAAGTGGCAATATGAAAA
>VDFB02274714.1:15525057-15572191 GCA_007258455.2 Sequoia sempervirens
TAGTAGTTTAAAAACTACATTTAATTTTCCACAAATTCTATTCTTACATATTTTTGAAATAATATAGATAACTTATTAAAAAATTTACATCAAGTTGCCTAACTCTGATTTTTCTAAATTTTCATTGCCACTTATGGGCCTATTTTTTCCATGATGATCTTGCACATACCCCCACACTGCTTTAGCTCCTTCTAAGGTTTTTCACCTAAAAGGAGAAAGGGATGGGGTCCAAAATGCAAAATTCTACACTCAAATTTAATGTAAATGATATGTATTATGTCTAATTATGATGTACTAATGCACTGATATGAAAATGAAATGATTTAATGATGTTAAATCTAAGAAATGCAACTTGTTTGAAAACATGGTGTGATATAAAGAAAGGTGAAATAGATGCAATAAATGACAAAATAAAGATGCAAGATATAAACTATGCACTTGAAAATTGATGTTCAAAGAGCTAACTGGGGATTGCAGAGACCTCTAAAATTCTAGAAATTTTGATTTTTGAGCCAATTGAGACACTTACACTAGGCTAGGCAACTTAGTCCTAGATTGGGGAAACTGCCCAGAAAGTTGTTTCTACCAAATGGGTACTAAAAATGTAAAAAATTCCTAAAAAAGCAGTGTAGTGGGACTAAGTCACCACTATGGGCGACTTAGTCTACTTTGAATTTTTTGCAAATCCGAAAGTGGAAACAGAAGCCCACACCCTGCACTCTACTTTTTGACAAAAATCCATATCTAAATCTTTGAAAAACCCTACAAAACAAAAGATATTTTGATTTCTAATGGGGGGTTTTCCTCGATCAAACCCATAGTTGGTATTTAAACTTTGTGAAAGACAAAATCTGCATAAAACCCTAGCCTTAAGTGTGTCTAAGACTAGGAAAAGCTAAAATGAGACAAAAGCCAATTCTAATGTGCTAGAATAAGATAAATAAATGGCACTTGAATGATTCAAGACTTCACTTCAAGAAATCATACAACATTACAAATGAATGCAAATGACATGTGAATGCTATGAAAACCTTAAGTCTGAAGATAGGAAGAAAATGGAAGATGGAATCACTTTGAAAACAAGTCATTAGGTGTGATTTGATGGCTATTTTCATCTCCTCAACCTAGATTTCTCCATGATTCACCACAGGCATCCATGATCAACCCTTTGTAATTTGAGATCTTGAACAAAAAGTGAGTTTGAAGACCTAAAAAAACCCTAGTTTGATGCCCAAAAGTTTCAACTTTTTTGTAGAAAGACTAATGAGACTTCTTGTGAAAGATGTTTTGTTCTTGACTTATGATTTTTGCTTTGTAAAAATGACTAGGAGATGTGAAAAATAACCTAAAAACATGTATTTATAGGCATTAACACCAAATTAATCATTATTTTATCTTCATAGGATGACATCCCTCAAAAATTTGAATTAGGTCAGTGATTTTCCTGCTCAAAAGTGGAAAGTACCCCAAAAGGGACTAAGTCGCCACTTTGGGCAACTTAGTTGGACCACCAGGGATTTTTTTGGTGGGTTTCACGAAATTTGAGTGGTTTGAATGTTATTTGTCGAGATTTAAGTGATTTGTGAGTGAAATAGGCCTTAAAGTCCAAAATCATTCAAGCATTAGGGGCCTATAAATGTAGTTTTTAAGGGGTGATTGATGTAAGGTGTCTAAAATAAGACCTAATTAGGTCACAAATTGTACTTTCTACAAAGGAGTACAATTTCCATGTCCACAACCCTAAACCCTATACTTCAGACACTCAACCTTGAACATTTTCCCTCAGCTTTGTAAACCCTCAACCATATACTTAAGCCCTAATCCCTCAATCCTCAACCCTATACCTTAAACCCTAAACCCTACACCCTCAACCCTCATCTCTATACCCTATAACCTCACCCTTATACCATAAACCCTGAATATTGTCCCTCAACCCTATACTTAAACCCTAAACCATGCACTCTCAACCTTTCTCCCTATGCCTTATACCCTCAATCCATATCGTAAACCCTAAACCCAATATCCTAAACCCTTATCCCTATACCTTACACACTTAATCTTATACACTCAATGAGCTGAATATTATCCCTCAACTGTAAACCCTCTACCCTCAACCCTATATACCTTAAACCCGAAACCCTAAAACCTCAAACCTCATCCTTGTAACCTATACCCTCACCCTTATATACCCTAAACCCAAAACCCTTACATACATACATACAAGAATATCATACATACATGCATACATACAAATATATATACAAACATACATACCTCAAACATACATTTAACAAACTTGCACATAAACAATTTCAAGTGAGACAACACGAGCGCATTATAATATGCTCGTATTATGTCATGCTTGGGGAAACATAAACCAAAAATAAGAAAAATGTAAGGCAAGACATAATGTGAGTGCATTATAACGTGCTTGTATTATGTCTTGCTTTGGGAATCCCCAAGCCTAAGACTTGGATTTTCTTTGAATTTCCAACCCAAAGGCTTAGAGTGCCTTCCCAATGTCCAAAGATGTGTTTTTGCATATTCTATAGGTTTTCACATAATCTCATTCGTGCTAGCCATTAGGTTTGCACATGTGTCAAGGTCAAGTAAACTGAACACCTGGGTAATGTTAGGCTCTTTTTTAGCTATTTAATGATGTAATTTTTTTCACATTTTGACAATGTTAAGGCTTTCATCTTTAATTTCTTTTGTTTGTGTGTTAGTTTTTTGTCAAAAACCAATGTTTGGTATTTTTTACTTTAATTTTTAACGGTTCATTGAAATTTCAAATAAATTACATTTTTATAAACTAGACTCCATTCTACACATATTCAAAAAAAACATTTTCGATTAGTTTTTAAAAATTATAGGGGTAGCATGACCAAAATTATGCTTTCTAGGATGTGTCCACTTTGAAAATTAGTAAAAAATCATATATTTAGTAAAAAACTATTAGAAAAATTGGGCATAAACTACATGTTGTTAGCTAATTTCTCACAGAAGAAATTTTAAAAATACCAAAAAGAAGTTAATCTGTTGAGGGAGCCACAACAAACACTATGTTATGTTTTTTTGACAAAAATAGCACCAATTTTTGTGGCTCCCTTTTTTGAAGCCCTTAATCTCTACCATTTAAAAAAATAGTAGTTTAGAAAGTAGACTCGGAGCACTACAACCCTTATTTTTGTTACATCTTAAAATTTTTAGTGTAACTATCCTCAATTTCTCATCCAAGGTCAGTATTTCTTGATTTAAAAAAAGTGGCCACTTAAGACCCCTTTTTGGCCCCTCATCTTTGTGCATTTAGCCATTTTGAATGCCATATTTGGGTAAAAGTACAAAGCTGTGTCACACAAGTTCAACCAACTTATCAACACAACTACATTTAAGTATTTCTAACAAAAAAACAATTTTGGTTAAACATATGATCTAGTAAGATTCATTCTAGCTAAGTTATATATGTCCATGACATATGACAAATTCACCGCCGCGAAAAATTAACCACATTAATATTTTTAATAAAATCAAAGTTTTTGAAATATATATTAAAAATATTAATGCGGTTAATTTTTGTTGCAGTGAATTGCTAGCTGTGAATTTTACTTGGTGGTGAATTTGCCATGCCGATGAATTTTCCCATAGTGAATTGTTGTCGATGAATTGCTTTCGGTGAATTTTCCTAGAGCCATATGTCCACAACTTTTCCAACTAAAATAGTTAGATAAATGCATATGTAGCACCACTTTGAAGCCAATTTATCAAAAAAACTAAATTGTTTTTAAAACTTGATGTTTTGAGAACTCCTAGTCATGTAAATAACATTTTAAAAAAAATATAAAAATACCCTTTTGTAGATCCATAAGTGTAGTTTTCAAATATATATATATTTAAATATTTTAACTATTATTTATATTTTATATTTTATTTTTATTAAAAGTAGACTATCAACACAAAAATATTAGACTAATTACCATGTCAAGAAAAATACTAAAACTTATTAAAAAAATATATGATGCACTAGATAAAAGAATCTATATCAAGGTGGTGCGATTTGTTTTCTATTTTAGATAAATAATTAATATAAAAGTTAATGTCGAATGGAAACAGTTATGTTTCAGTAGAAACATATTTTAATATTTATTTAAAAATATATATTTATCAAAATTGAAAAAAAATCCATGCACTAAAATTTCTAGTTATAAATACATATAAACTTTTTGAATGAGAAATAATAAAATTTACTATATAATGATTGACGTTTCATGTAACTTCATTTTTCAGCATTTTATCAGCAACAAAATTGTAGTGTAAATTTATAAAAAATTATATTCAAATAATTTTTATTTAAAAAAAAAAATACAAATATAAAATATAATAAAAAATACACATTTTATTAGTTTACATCATTTCAAAATTCAAAACATCTATGCCACTTTTTAGTGATTCAATTTTAAAAGTTGGATCCGTGTCAGTTGTTTCCTTTATAAAGTGTGACACAACTTTATACTTTTACATCACACAATAATGTATAATGTTAGCTCATCGATGACTAGTATGAGAGGAAGGGAAATCTAGAACTTAAATTTAGATTAAGATTCAAGTCTATAGTCTTCAAGATTGAAAATATTAAATCTCACACCCCACAAAATAGAACCTTAGGAGAAAAATGGTAATCATAAAGCATAGAGTGAATACATGGAAATATGTGTGAATAGGCATGAATAAATAACTAATAAATGATGAGTATATTTTTCTTTAGTATAAAATAGGGATGCCTAATAAGGTCAAATATATTAAAATAGGTGCAAGTAGGAATGATATTAGTAGGGATAGGTATTAGACGATGAACCAATTTTATCACAAGAGTATGCTACTTGTTAATTGGTAATTGTGTTTAAAACGTGTCATCAAGATGGGCAAAAAACTAAATGGAAAATGGCATGGGTATGAAAATTTCACCGTTGTATTTTCCCCACTTTAATGTGTGTGTGAATCTAACAAGAGAATAAACTTGAAGGTAAATCGAACATTCTCAACTAGAATGAAGAGTAAATATATAAATACTCCTCAAAAAAAGGGCATTATGATTCTTCTTGCAAGAGAAAAACAAAAAATCATCATCACAATTTTTTATGAGTTTGCATAGAGTATGAGACAATCATCATTATGAGGTCAGAAAAATGCAAGACTAAAACAAAACAACTTTACACATTATTAGCTTCATTTCTCTATTATTGATTGTGCCCATCAAATTTAATTATCAAATATTATTTGTGGTTATTGACCAAACCCTATTAATCTTTAAGTTAATTGTGTTTTATTGATTGTATTAGAGATTAATTAGTTTAGATTGAACTAAGTCGTACTATTTATAATTATAGGAGACAATAAGTGAAACATTTATGTGTAATCACTCAAACTTTGAGACCCCTCCCTTCATGTTATATTAGCACTCCACACCTTGTGAAAAATACATATTTGAAGTGATATAATTCAAATAGATTTCTTGGTTACATTTAAAGTAACTACCTATCTTACAAAACTTGTCTGCATTTGTTTGTATTTTTCAAACTAATTAAAAATTACCTCGATTTATAAATATCTATAAACATACACATTAGACTTTAAATATAATTATCGATTATATAAAAATTAATATACAAATATTATTAAATGCAAATAAAAATACTTATGCAATGCAAATTATTTTAAAATTTATACTATAATATATTTTGCTAAATTTAAATGTTTTATAATATGATTAAAGATCAACACGTCAACAATCATTTTTTTTTTTTTGAAATTTACAAATAAATTTTGTTGACATATTGAAACATAATGTTTATTTGTTTTATTTACTCGATAGTTAATACATTAATTAACAAAAGTAATATAGGTTATTTACATTAACCTCTCTATAATACACTCACCAAAGTAAGACCCAGCTCAACCTCAACTATTCCCCTTGTGTAAAAACCCTTTGAACACACCCTATAAGTAGGGTTATGGCAATCTACTCAGTATCACACTCCTGCAATAAATTGCTTTTCTCATAGCCATCTTTGGGTTTTTACATAAATAACATTGATCTTGCTTCCCTTCCTATAAATTTAGTACAAGCTATACAAAACCTTAAAGAAACTACTTCCCTGCCCTGAAGATGGGACCGGTACACTCTACTCAAATACAACGGTCTTCACCTCCAAGGATTGTCTGAAAACAGACTTGTTCATAAGATAGTGCAAGGAGGAGGATGCTCCTCACGGACAACAGTGTACGCAGGGGGATTATGGTCAGAGATGCTGGGTACATACACAATCTGTGGAGCTTCTACCTTGTCCTTCTTTGGATCATTCTGAGGCTTCTTCTCATCTTTTTTCTCCTCTTTGGCAGGACCCACACTCAGCAACTCTGTGTGGCCGATTCTTCTGAGTTTTGAGGTCAAAAACACAGGGTCCACATCCCCTATCACAGTTATCTTCTTATCCTTCGCATCCACCGCTAAAGAATCCACCCCTGCAATACAAATACTAATCATATTAAGAAGAAAAATAAGTTACCAAACTTGGGTCAGAAAACTTATAGCAAGAGGTAGCATACCTGACACACCCGCAACAACTTTGAGGGCCTTTCTCTTGCTATGCTCATCCTCAAAGGTCGATCTTACCACTATTTTCTGCATCATAGAATCCTCAGCGACTGTTAATGACTTACAATTAGAATTTGTAGAAAAGGGAATATAAATAAAACTATTACCTTCATTTTTTACTGGCAACGAGAAAAACAAGTGGCCAAAACCTCTGCAAATATGGAACAGAGCAGGAGAAGATTACTACTGAATGCAGGGGATATGGGTGCCGGGTAGAATGTTTATAGAGGAAAAGTGCAAGTGGGAAAGCACCTGGTAAGTGAATCTTAGCCTTTTTGCGATGTGGGTCCTGAGAAAATTCACTGTAAAGAAGAGTGAGCAGTGGTGGTGAGGGCTTAGCAGGAAAGTGCATACTAAAGAATTTGTAAAATAGGTAACTATACATTCTTGACGTTTATCTACTTTGTGGGGTTATATTCTTGACCTTTGTGTCATTTGTAGGGGTAGGATAGTTGAACAAGGTACCAGGTGGCACTCCATATGGCGGATAACATGTCCTGCCAGGGCGTTTGATGCATGACGGCAGAATTGAGGTCGAACGTCCATCTCATATCGGTTTGAAAGAATTATAAACTTCCAAGTCTGGTGATGGGACAAAATTAGATTTCATATCTAATATCCAACAGACGATCCGGTCTAGTTAGAATTATATAATCGGCGTGCCTTAAGTGAAGAGTAATTGGACAAAATGACTTATCAAAACCAGAATATCTTGACCATATGATTATGATGCATGCAAATTAAAAATTATAGTGTAGTTTTTCAATCGTCCTCAGAGAAATATAGAGTTATTTTTTCCAACAAATTTTTCTTTTGAATTGAAATTGAAATTTAGAGCGAAAGGTTTATAAAATAATTGACATTAAATAAAAAAAATTAGTTTTATGATTGATGAGTTGATTGACTTGTCTATAATTGTAAGTTCATTATGAAGTGATGCATATAATTTGTGAAATACAGCTTTCAACTTGAATATCAAAAGACTTTTATTAAAAGACATTTAAGAACTACAATTAAAAACATCTTTATCATAGAATTTGTCTAAATACATGATTGAGATATATGGAATAAATTAGCTGCACTAGTGCATTGTCAATTTGTAGTGGATCCATGATTGTAACATGTGAGAAAGATACATTGTTGGAAAACTCTAAGAGTAATCCCCATGAATTACAACCTGAGAATATAATTACATAATTGAAGCTAAGGATACCAATATGATTTATGTAATTTTGAAATCTATTTCCTTAACATAACTCCCACCTCTTTGTGCTCATTTTATGCTTCAATAGCAAGGGAAACAAATTTCTTGAGAGATTTTGAGTAGTGTGTGATTGCATTCTAGAATGCATTCTTTGTTGGAACCTAAAAAAATAGAGAATAACCTAGAATTTATATCAAGAAAATAGAAACTATGAAATTGTAAATGCAAATGATTGAAATTAAAATATCATAATAGAGTTAGTTTTTTAAGAGATATGCTAATGCTAAAAAAAATCATTAAGAAAGATCACAATAGTATGAATTAGCTAGAGGAGGTTACACACACACATAGGCCTCTTGGATGCTATAATCATGGAGATGGTAAGTCCAAGAGGTATGAGTTACCTTTCAATCAATCCTAATTAAGAGGTGAGTTAACTCAGTCTAATTAAAACATATATGGCATTGAATGAACGAGGGTGACACCTAACTATGATCAATAAGGGTTGTTGAGGTAGTGGTGGCACTTTTGTATCTCACATCAAGGTGTACACATGCAGCTTTTAGCCACCCAAGAGTGAATGATTAAATGCTCATATTATCTTGAGCAAACTTATTAACTAGGTGCAATATCACACTTTGGAATAAGAAATATCCTAAGTGAATGAAATATTACACCAGCATGCCCTCACAACTTTAACTTATGAGGAAAAAGAAATGACTCTTGACAACTAGGGCTAATGAGGTGTTCATGTATATAAAGATCTTTCATAAATGTGAAAGGAGAAAACCCAAAGGAAAAATACACTCCTCCAAAAGAGAGGAAAGATGCTCCCCCTCTCCCAATAAAGATAAAGGAGAGAAGAAAAGATGTCTCTAGATATTGCTAAAAAAGATGATGTTAAACTATGACAAGTGTTGATAAATTGAAAACCAAGTACAAAATACACATGCAAAGTGATTAGTGCCACTCTTCCCCCATAATTGCTCAACTTTTAAAAAGTGTTCCACCCTAGAACTAAATTTGATACCACGTTAGAATCTATAAAACATAGAATACCCAAAATCTAGTGTAAGGAAACAAAAACTATGAAACTATAAATATAGATGATTATGAAATCAAAATAGCATAATAAAATAATTTCCTAAGAGAGAAATGCAAATACTAAAAAAATAAAATAGCATTAAGAGATATCACAATAGCATGAACTAGCTAGAGTAGGATACATATATGTAGGCCTCTTAGATGCATGAATCATGGAAATAACAAGTCTAATAGGTATGAATTAACTTTGAATCACTTCCAATCAATAGGTAATTTAACTCAGTCTAACTAAGATAGAGGTGGCCTTGACTAAAACAAGGTGACACATAACTATTGGATAAGTGCATGGAAATGGGGGACCAAAAGGGGGTCTTAGGTGGTCACTTTTTTTTGAATCAAGAAAAACTAATCTTGAATGAGAAATTGAAAGATAATTACACTCAAAATTTGAAGATGCAACAAGAACAAGAGTCATAGTGCTCTGAATCTAATTTCTAATCTACAATTTTTTTTAATGGTGGAGATTAAGGGGTTAAAATAGGGATACCACACAAAGTGCTCTTGTTTTTATCAAAAAGCATAACATAGTGTCTAGTGTGGTCTCCCTAAAATGTTTTAAAAAAATAAATAATATTTTAAAAATCACTTCATTAAAAAAATAGCTAACACCATGTAGTTTATGTTCAATTTTTCTGCTAATTTTTTAATGAATATATATTTTTTTTACTAA
Organism: Sequoia sempervirens; assembly: GCA_007258455.2. NCBI lineage: Eukaryota > Viridiplantae > Streptophyta > Pinopsida > Cupressales > Cupressaceae > Sequoia > Sequoia sempervirens. The sequence goes on from VDFB02274714.1 coordinate 15,534,688, forward strand.
TTTTCAAAGTGGACAGATCTTGAAAAATAGAATATTGAGTGTGCACCTCCCTAAATTTTTTGGAAACTAATAAAAAAAATCATTTTTTAATGTGTATAGGAATATAATTTAGTTTGAAAAAATGTGATATGTTTTAAATTTTGATGAAAAAAATGAAACTAAAAATACCATACATAGGTTTTTGACAAAAAATGGACTTTAGTAGGTTGATCAAACTAATTCCTACATAATCTTATGTGAAAAAGCATGCATACAAACTTACAAAATAACCATAATACAAATATCAAAGACATACCACAAGATTACATAAGATATACCCTAGGAAAACCCTCAAGAGGGAAAATCCTACATCCAAAAGCATTTGCACTCTTGATGCATTATTCAATTTAATAGAGCATTAAAATACACTTATAGAATCTCTATGAATACGTCTAAAACATCAAGCTCCTCCAATGCATCCTCCATTTATCTAAGCATAATGAGTAACCATACAACCACATATCCTATGTCATGTTTCACATATGCACTTTACAAGAGAGCTCAATAAAAATGGCAACCAAACCAAACAACCAACTACCCAACCACTAAACATGTGTTTTCTTTTATAGATTCAAGCTCACAAAAAACAACCAAGTGGTATAGGTAAAACAATGTACCTCAAAACCATAAATATACAAAACCATTGACCCCATAATTTTCTTTTCGGTACTAAGTTTTTTCAATATTAGATATTTTTTCAATTCACAACCTACACAAAATATCTAACTAATATTACATACAACTTTACAAGTGGACTAAAATAAATATTTAATCTAACTAAACACATCTCTAAAGATGCACCACAAATAAATATTTATTTTACATAATAGAAATTATTCTTTCTTGTGCAAGGTGTACAACACTCTTTTCCTAACAAAAAGAAATTGAATAAGATAGGAATAGAAAAGGTAAGCCTAACATTGAAAGATGGGATAGGATGGTAAGGAAAAACTAAAAGCTAACTTTATTCGTGCAAGTTTATCGACTAGATCTATTAAAGAGATCACTTACAAAATATGAAGCAAAAAAAAAAGAGTGTGAAAGAATATAGTAAGGAGCATAGATGTTATCTATTAGAGAAAATCATTAAAGTCATTGTGGGGATAACCAAGAAAAAATAGCTAGGTATAACTATCTAGTCTATTGATAAACCATATCCATTTCTCTAAAAGTTGAGGAAAAGTTGAATTAAAGATTTCAAGCCAAGAAGAATAAGAGAAGTTGAGGTAGAAAAAATTCAAGAGCTAAGAATTAAGGATGTGAAAGAGGAACTCATAATGATGATATTGATCCTAAGGAAAACTCAAAAAGTAGTCATATTTGAGGTAGATATGGAAGTGTTGGTGGAAGATCGTCAACATGGATCATTTTTTTTTTGAAGTGCGTAGGTGAAGGTCATAGGGAATTTGAGTGTAACCTATCAAAAGAAGAGTTTGATAGGACGTATGAAAGAATTGCAAGAGAAACACGTGGATATGGAAGTTTATTCTAATAATGAACAAGTATACTAGAGAAAGAACAGTTATTACTTTTCAAAAGAAAGTTGAATCCTTCTAAAAATTTATGTCCATAATTGTGTGATAGTTTGATTGATTCATGATATCTTCACTTTTGTAGAGAGAGATAATGATATAAGTCGTCCACTTCACCAAGAAGCCATCTTGGGTGATGTCATTAAAAAACTTATGTATATGTACTTTGGGAGTTTTCCATGAATTTACTACTAAAAAATTTGTCCTTCTCATGATTGACAATCCTCTTTAAGAAATAAATCTCATTAAACTATTGACACAATAATGCATATTATTGTCTCATCCTCAAGCCACCACATTTTCTTTTCTTTGATCTCATTCCCTTAACAACTTATTAAAAGTTTGATTGTCATGAGTCCAACCTTAATAACAATAACATAAATTGTAGATTAGACTCTGTTAAGAAGCTATTTTTTAAGATTATCAATGCTTAGTAAGTGTGAATTGATAAGCATAAATAAGCTGTAATCCATGAAAATGAAGTAACAACGTTTTTCTAGTTTACAAATACTAACAACTGTTGATAATCGCTTCAATCAAAAACTTTGAACAACCTTTAGAATGCCCCAAAATTATATAAAAAATAAAGACAGATACTTGCCACTACTTGGTGGTTGATAATTACTGAATTATTGCTTGTTCATTAAAAATTGTTTAATTACCAAAGTCCTGCCCACTTGCTTAGAGCAGGAGACCAAACAATTTATTGGGAAGGCATAAATGCCAAGTGTGGGTTTGATTAAATCTTCTTTGGGTTGGGGAGTGTGATCTCTGTGCAGCTTTTCTCTACCAGAATGAGCTGGGCTATGCTCGAAGGTCTATCCTCTTGTCAAGAAGGGTAGAGCTTGATCTGTGCCTACTCTCTAACTGCCACGTGGACTATGATTGGGTTCCAGGCGTGCCCAGGCTATCTTCCAGTCTTTCTAAGAATGTCGGGTTGTACCAAGTTAGCAGTGGACTACTATTTTTCAAAACGTGATCAGGGTTCGAGTCTTGTTAAGGCTTTCGCTGGCGTGAGTTGGACTGTGGTGGATTTTAGACCTCTTTTACTTTGCCATGTGTGGGATTTGATTGAAGTGATCCAAAACAAACCAAAAAGGCAGACAAATTGATTCGCTAATCACAATTCCTTTTCGATTTGCCGATTGTCTCAGCACAAAACTTGTTCTAATGTAAAAACTGTTTGGGTATGATATTACAGTCTCCTCATTAGTACATTCAAGGAATTGCTTTTCTCACAACCCTTACGATAAATTTAACACAAGCCATAGAAAAAGGGAAAAAAAAGTCTCATTCATGTTTCTAATAATTTCCATACAAATCCGGTTGGCCTCAAACTTTAAACCCTGTTTCATGCTCTGTGCTTGCCCTGCCCTGAAGATGGGACGGGCATTCGAATAAAATCGCCCTAGTTTACAAGCGATGGCTGTTTAACAGCACACTCTAACAGATAACGCAAGTACTAGGATATTCATCTCTCACAACAGTGTATTCATATGGTCTGTAATCGTAGCTCATGGGCACATACACAACTTCAATTTTTGTAGCTTCTGCTTTTTTCTCCTTCTTTGCATCGCCTTGAGGTTTCTTCTCCTCTTTTTTCTCAGCCTCCTTTTTCTCCTCTTTCGCAGGACCCACGCTCAGCAAATCTGTGAAGCCAAATTTCCTGAGTTTAGAGGCCAAACAGACCGGATCCACGTCCCCTATCACAGTGATCTTGTTTTCCTTCATGTCCACCGCCACAGAATCCACCCCTGCAATACAAATATCCATTCATCAGATTTTGCAGCAGAATAAAGTTTTAATGTCAAGATTTGAAAGCAAATAGGAAGAGTTATCATACCTTGGACACCTGCAACCCGCTTGAGGGCCTTTTTCTTGCTACTCTCGTCCTCAATGGCCAATTTCAGCACTATTTTCTGCAGAACAGAACCATTAGCTACATGATCACAACTTTCAATGACAATGTAGAGTGAAAAGAAGGAAACTTAAATACCTTCGTTGCCATGGGAAGCTTGAGAATTACAAGAACTTTAAGCGATGAGAATCTTTAGCAGAATTTAAAATGGAATCGAATGCACACAAATGCGAATGCAGGGAATGGGATGGCCATAACGGGGATTATAAAGAGGCGAAAGGGGAGAATCTGCGAAAAAGGAAGGGTCGTGGTAAGAGACTCAAATTAAAGTTTCCCTGTGTATCGGGGGTCCGCTGGTAGTTGAGTGGAAGATGAGGAAGCTTCGAATTGGATCCGTACTTTGTCGACGTGCATATACGGAACAATGCAAGCAGCTTCCCTGCTGGCGCTGAATTTGTTTGTAGCCGCTTAATTTGTCTTTTTGGTTTGGCAGGCAGCGGCAAGTGGCATCGACACTCACGACTCACTCTGCCCATCAGTGGGTGTGATGTCATTTTGACGCTTGTGGGTGAGGTCAAAAATCGAGAGTGAATACACTCTTCTTATTTGTTTCTAAATTTGGTTCAACGACTTCCTTTTTAGACATTTGTCTCTTGACCCGTTTTTATATGTTTGGGACTCCAATTTAAAATCGAATGCATGTCACTTCTGCACTTTTCTATGTCTCGTCTTTAGCTACATCTCTACCTTGGATATTACCTAGTGTGTTCCTTAAACAAAATTCTAGTATCTTCCAATTTTTTATTTTTTTTCCTAATTAGATGCCTCTCTCTTTGAACACTCTTGGCACCTTTATCATAGCACTTAGTATCCACCTTTCAAGTAAGCACTTAGATTTTACATACTCAAAACGTAGTTATATTGATGGGCAATTCTCATAAATAGTCTTAAGCATCTTTTGATCCCTTCAATTAAAGTTCATGATTCGACTCTAATAATTGCAAAGGGTGCAATTATGTGCAAGTGGACAATACCACATATCAAAGGACACCAACAAATTGTAAAGTCCCTGACCACATCAAGACAAACACAATCATAAACACTTCTATCACTAAGCAATTTGTTGTGGGAATGGACTTAATAGACTATAATTTTAGTAGTCCAAACCTCATCAAATCTTAGTTCGACCTCTTATGTCTACTTCAACTTGCAAAACAAGTATGCTTCTCTCCTTACTTTCTATTTCTAGGTTAATTTAAACATGTGGAACCTTGAAGCTTATAATTTCTTACTAATTAAAACTTAAAGCAAATTATTGAAGAATTAGTTATTGTGAATGGATTCAATTTAGATAACAAAATGAAATTATATGTAATTAGACATAGGCAAATTAGTGAAAACTCTATTTTTAATCTGTATTTTTCTAAACCTTACATTGATACACTCCAATATACACCTTCTTTCTCCCAAAAATAACCACTCACACATTATTCTTCCCTCTTCTTAGCCCTCACATATTCTGTTACGACCCAATTCTGCGTAAATTAAAAACTTTCCCATTTTCACTTTAAACATGTAAAAGTAACATATAACAAAGATATTACAATAAATTTCTTCCTTTCTTTATTGATAAACATGTACAAGTTACAATATGTTTCCTCATGAATTTCATTTTCATTGCAAATATAAATCAGAGTTAAAAAGGAATACAGTTACATACATAGCTCGTAAGCTTTTGCACAAATAGAAGTAAGAAGGTCCAGGAATCAGTCCTTTCAAATCTTGGTACATCGGCTTTGTGGAGGAGAAACATCACTCGGGCACTTTTCCGCCAACCACGGACTTATAATGCGGTCCCCCGCACGATCATTTTGCAATGAACGGCCCTCCCTTCGAAGAAGAGATTGGTAGGGTATCCTTTAACGATTACCAACTGAGCATAGTCTGTGTCCTACTCAACTAGAACCTTGCTATTTCACAATCTCGATCTAGTACTCGGATCACAATGAACTGACAGTGAAGTCTCAACTATCTCACATCTAGGTGGATGTCGTACCTTTCACTACTTTGGCCAAAGTATTCTCATTCAGTACTTCGAATGAAGGTCATCTATCATAAACACTACTCAGGGCCGATTTGACTTAAGGCTTCCTTACTCTACGCATAGGTTTTGTCCTTCAATGGATGAATTCGTCATCCTAGACATCCTACAATCATACGAACCTACTAGAAATGAAAACAGTATTCAAGCGTCTTGTATCAATTCCTCCTAACTAGGAACTCTTTATCCTAGGAGTACTTAACTTGTCTCAGTTATCCCTATAACTTAAGCTAAAAGACTTCACTTGATTCTGCCATCATCTCGATCCTAGTAGCTAATAAGTATGTTTACGTATTCCCACATATAGAGATCATACACAACATGCAAAAACCATTTTAAAATGCAAACAAATCCTTCTCTTTTATCTTTTTCATTATTTCGTTCTAATGCAAGAGAAACATTCTAATCCCTTAAGCTTTTTACTCCTATATTCCCTTTTTCACAATTCCCCTAATCATTGAATCCTTTTCACATTTTCTTCTTAAATGATTTGCTTTAACTATTCATCAAAACAGTTCTTCCCTATTAGAACTAATTGAAATCAACCATCACAAAATCAAAATGGAAACAATACTTCAATAAAAATTATAAACTAGGAAGATTCATGCCTGATTCTAGAGCTTCTCCTTCCAAATTTGCTTTTCTAGATCCTCCTTTAAATAAGCTTCAAGGTTTCAACTAAATATGGCTTCTTTTATGAAAGAATTTCACTCTATAGTGAACTCCTAGAACTTCTTCTCACAGACGTGCTTCCACCACTCAATTCCTACTCAGCTATACAAATACCTCACTTTAAACTCAAATGACTTAATTCACTGTGACTGGTAAATGCTGGAAATAATTTACTGTGCTTATCAAACTCAGCAATATGGGAAAACTCAGGCAATACAATGGAATGGATATGAAATGAAAACACTAAACTCAGATTGCTCTCAAAAGGTGAGTTCACAATGAATGGAAGGGCGTCATTATATAGGGCCGAATTGAAACAGTTTTCCACTTAAGAAGGCATGTTCATTGACAGCAAAGTGCCCAGAAATGGTCAAAATGATAGATGGCGGATTCTTTAAACCCTTAGTCATCAGATTGAAGATGATTCGACCAGTTTATTGACAGCAAGAGGAGAATAATTCAAAACGCATATGGAGAAATTGACAGCAAGAAGTTTATTTCATTTCGAATTTGTTTCAGACTGTTAAAAACGTGACAACTCTCAACTGGCGCGTTTTTACAGTTAGGTTAAATGCCAAGTTTCCATTTCAGACTTTTTCCTTGCTCAAATGGCGTCCACATTTCATTCTTTTTGCAAAGCAAGAAATATCTCATCTATTTTCTGACGCCTGGCCCTAGTCGCGCGATTTCTCTGCGCGTTTTTCATTTTCCTTCAGCATTTTCGCGTTTTTTCTTCTTTATTTCACTTTGGTAAATCTTCAATATTTTAATAGAGTTTTCAAAGTAAAAATGACGCATTTATTTAAGCTCATATTTGAAGTTTAACATTTCAACGAATACATTTGAGAAATCCGCGTTTTTAAAGCAATTCGCGATTTTAAGAAATCCGCGATTTTTATGCTCTTCCCAGATTTGCATTCGCATTTTATCAAAGTGTTTTAAAATGTTTAATTTTCATTTCATTTGATTTTGTCAAATCTTTTGTTTAAATATATTTTGTATATTCTATTAAAATACTTATATAATATAGTTTATGTATAATTATTTAAATTATCAATTTAAATAATATTATATACATTTTAAACTATATTATATTAATATTTTAATATAATATTAAATATATTGAAATACTTAACTTTATACTAATACATATATATTCATTTACATTATACGTTAAACATGTAAATATATATATATGTATTCGTATAATTTCAGAGGGAAGATATCATTACAATATATAATTCATTTATCTCGTTAGCCGTGGGTATGTATATTTGTATATATATCAGTATATATATACTACATGTATAAGTATCCATAAATACATTTATATCGACACATACGTATGGCATATCCATCTGCTTAATACGTTTGTATCGACATGAATGTACTTATGGGTACTTGTACATATCGTATTCGTATGTACAAATACACATATCCACCTCTAACCAGAACTTATCATTTATAAGGTTATACTGGCAAGCATCACTTGTTTACACATTCAGAAGAAGACACGACTCCTAATGATACTAGACAAGCCTACAGATGACTTACCTTTAACCAGAACAATGACTTAACTTACACAGTTCTAAGGTTTGTGTGTGTGTATGTTCCATTTGGTATTCGTTACTGTTTACCCGACCAAGTTCCTCCCCGAATGATGTCTCTCCTCTGTCCAGAGGATCAGTCTTCGTACCTGCACATCATGACATGACACCGGCAGTCATATGCTCGTAACAAGGTAAAAACATCTCACAAGTTAGAATACTATTATTCTATAATTGTATGCAACATTTAATCAAGACTAGTCATTTAGAAGTAACAATCAAATGAAATCATCATTTAAACATAACTCAATCATTTATTAACAAGATCAACCATGTTTTATTCATCATCAAGATTCACACATTACATTCAATGGCCCTATACAATAGTAGCTATAATATCGGGATGTAACATATTCTAAAACTAGTCTCCCCTTATTTCCCCTCTTCTCATAGACCTCTTCCTAAGCATCCAAAACCTTTTTTTTCCTGTATCCTTCATTAGAAATCCCTTTGCTTTCTCCATTATATTCTACACTTCTTAGCCCTCATGCTTGTATTCATACACATATAATGCACATTGATATACATTACCATTTTTTGTAACATGTTGAAGGTCAAGAGGGTTATGATCAAGAAGGTGGAGACTTCATTGAATGTTATAGATTCTTTGACTAATTCAGTGAGCAATAAACAAGTTTAATTGGTGGACATTTATATCAAAAATTCTTTCGGTAGAATTTGGCTCTTTGTTAGAGCCCTCGTGTTCTCTTGCAATGTATCCAACAAGTGGGAGAATGTTAGGACTATGTGATATACACTGTGTAAGTCATTATAATATTTAATATAAATTTTAATGTGTTTTATAGACTCCACATAAATACCCACATCCTTACATCACCTACTTCATACATAATTCTTGTTAATTAAATAAAATACAATAATTTATTTAATTATTTAACCATTATTTGTAATTTTTAAATCTTGAAAAAATAAATTTAATATTTATTAATTCCCCACATTCGCTTTTGAGATGATTTAATAAAATCTATTTATTAAATCTCATTTTCCATTAAGTCTCTAAAAGAGCCTAATTAACTATTAATTAATCATTTACACTAAAAGACATAAAACAATTATAAAATTCCCCATTTATCTCCACCCTCCATCTCACAACTATCTAACCAACTTAACTTCAACCTTTGATCTCTTAAGCAATCCTCGCCATTGATCCCTCCATCAAAAAATCTATAACTCATCCTTCCATAAGCCATTTTGGGGGAACTCTTTGGTGAATGTACTATCATGTTGTTGCTATGAGCAACTACATAACATTCTTCATTTCAATAGCAATTTTTTAGCATAAATACCTTTTAGTGCAAGATGAATCATCAAGTGAGATTTCATAATTTATTTTATTCAAATTTTCACGGTTTCTTTCTCTAATTGAAACATATTTGTTAAATGTGAATTAGGGTTTAAACTTGGGTTTTTACTCTACTTTTTTCTTTCACATTTTACTATCATATTTTGGCATGCATGGCACAACCTAAGCTCTCTTTAACACTTATTTTTGTAGGTTTTGCTAACTCGATCTTGCAGGTTTTCAATCATTTTTGAAGGAATTCAAGGGTGCACTTTTATAGGGATCTTTGTGCCATGAAATGGATGTCATAGATGAGTTTAGAAGGCTTGATAAATAAAGATTTATACATAGTTTGACCCATTTTGGTGAAAAAAATTACATTTTTTATGTCCTAGGGTTTTTTTGGGTGTTCATATGATGTATAGATCCATACTAAACAAACTATACATATTGCAGTCTCTAAAACAATTTATCATGGTTTTTTTAAGGTAAACACATTTCTTTATATGTTGTATAAATTTTTTATCCATTGCATAGAGTTTTTGTTTTATTTGGTAGTTAAAAAGATTATATACCCACCTTTAAAAGTTGGTTATATCAGTGACCAGGTGGTATTACCCTTAACTACCAAAGCTAATTGCCAACCCCAACTATCAACTTTAACCAACATGTGACTAGTTTCTTAGCTACTAATATTAACTAGTTATCTACTAACATTAACTAGTTATCTACTAATCAACATCACTAATTATTAGTTCTAACCACCCATGTGGCTAGAATTAACCACCAAACTTAATTTTCAGTCCAAGACTCCCATTTTAAGACATTAAGTAGCACTTTTAAGAACTAGCATTACTTTTTTCCAATATATCATATTTTTGTGTTTTTATAGGTGTTGAAAAGCTCATTTTGGGTACTTTGGCATGGAGGATATATTTTTTTTGGTAGATTTTGACTCAAATTTTGTGTATAATCATTCAAACTCGCTTATACTTAGGATAGGTTAAGTTTTTAGATTCGATTTGGATCATGATGAGTGGATGGGAGTTGATTGAGATGAACTAGGCTAATAGATTTTGCTTGATTCAAGGATTTGATTACTTAGAGTGTTGGATTATGGATGAGAATTAAACTTGGATGAGGGGATTGATTAGGATGAATGTTTGATTTTATGATTTATGGATTAGAATGAGGGGGTGTGGGATGAATATTATGATGGATGAAGGTTGGGATTTTGATTTGACTGATGGGTTGCTTTTGATTGTAAGATGATTTTATTAAGTTTGATTTTGATTATCCAAAGGTTAGTTTTTTATTTTTATGGGAAGTTTGCATGGATGAATTAGAATGAGTTTAATTTGTATTAGGATGGGTGGATAAGAGTTGATTAAGATAACTTTGGATTTTAGATTTTGTTTGATTTTAATTCGATTTGGAAGGATTAATATTTGTTTTAGATTAGATGGGGATGGATTTTATTAGTATTTGGGATTTGGATGATAGGAAGGATGAGGACTAGGAGATTATTATTAAAATGATGGATTTGATGGATTATTATTCAAAGGTTGGTGATGGATTTGGTTTTGGATTTGAGGTTGTGGATTGATAGTTTAGGGGTGGTAATCTTTGGCTCATGATTTTATTTGATGGATTTTAGATTTGGATTCAGAGGTTGAAGGTTGATTTTAGATGGTTTGATAGTGAAAGGAACTTGATACTATAGATTTAAGGGGACGATTTCATGGGTTTTGAAAATAAAACACAACAAGCACATTAACATCCTATTTTATTCAAGTAGGAGTGTACAAGATTGCAAGCCTACAAATATTCCTAGTTTATTCATGATGTGTAAGTCCCATGATGAGGATATCACCAAATATATCTCTATAGTGTACAAGGGTAGATCAAACATAATATATACACTTAGTTTTAGGGGCACGAGGTGAGTAACTTCTTGGGGCCAACTGGTTATTAATGTATTATAACCAAGTATGACTAAATAATCTTAAACTAATTCAAACAAGATGACTATAGGGGTGCATCCTCTATGTATCCAAGGGTATCTGAGGCTTAATTCCATGAATGAGATTCCATTGAAAAGCCATGTGTGAATGAACATAAGCCAAATATAATTCACCTTGAATCCTTTCAAAAAGGGGCATCAAGGTTGTGCCAAACATGATGGTGCTTCTTTGAGGTACAAGATTTTCTACCCCCCTTTATATACTTTGGTAGAATATATGGTTTTGGTCATCCTCTAAGGTGATGAAATCCTTAGGTAGGACCACTAAATGGAAATGAGCATGATTTTCTTATTTCAAAGATTACCTTGTGACACAAAGGAAGAACATATGCAACTTGGATGCTTGGATTAACATAACAAAAGAGAACTAGAAAGTATTTTTGATCTCTAATATTAACATTTGGTGTGAGGAGAGAGCATATGTGCACTTAAAATTCCTCACAAGAATAGTGAATAATTATTCATTCCCATTAAAGCATATAAAATGATGTGCATCTAATCTAGTTATTAAAAGATAGTCTCCAGCAAATGTTCCTAAATAAAATGTATTAGTATTTTGATAAACAAGAGTATTTGAAAAACAATTTTTTGCAAGAAAGATCTTAGCTTGATGAAAATTTAAACTCCTACAAAAAAATGTTATCACATAGAAAAATAGAAGTCACTATGATCTTCATGAAATTCTAGCTTTTTTTTTTTTTAATTATTTAATTAGGCTTATAAATTCAAAATCTATGTGCATTTGAAGATTCAAAACAAAGAGGGTGATCCCACAATACTGGTTTACAGGTTTTGGCCAAACTGGACATTGAACGGATCTTTTTAACTAAATATTCACGTTCGGGCACCAATAGGGGTGATCCTACAATACTAGTTTACAATTTTTGGCCAAATTGGACATTGAACTGATTTTTTTTAACTAAATCTTCACTTTCGGGCACCTATAGCGGCTAAACTGTGAGGAATTTGAAGATGATGCAAACTAGTGATTTGCGAAATTTTGTCTGTAGATTCTAAATATATTTTTTTCAAAAATTTTGGAATTAGATTGCACTTCTTTTTCCATCTCCTTTGAAAACTAGTTTTTAACAACTTAAACACCATTTTTAAAAAGTGATGTCACTGGCTAACACAACTTTTTTTTATGAAGGATAAAATTCTAATTTTTCCAAATTTAGATTCATAACTATGATATCTAGTGCATGGAGTTGGTTTTATAGCATTTCATTGAATATTTTTTTCTTAATTAAGTTTCAAAGTCGAACCTTTTACAATTTAGACATGATTCATTAGCTAAAGCATAACTTTTTTTGTATGTATCGAAATTCATTTTTTTTTTGTTGGATTAAGGACATCAATATCTAGTGGAATGATATTTTTCTTTTTCTTTTTTCATAATCTGCTATTTTTCCATATGTGCAAAACAAAGAGCTTGATTTTCGATGAAAAACCTATGTTTAATCAAAATAAAAAAATAAAATACATAATAAAACCAAAACATATTAAAATTATATTCGATGGATAGCTCGTTCCAAGGACTACCATCATCTAGTTGGGTCTGTGAAGTCTCCTCTATTTTTATCCTCAACCTAAGCTTCAAATGGAATTTTTTTGCAGAAATTTGGTGCAAGAGGGGGAGAAGGGGGATGAGCGAACCCCCCTTGACCTTTCAAACGAATGGGGGTTCACTCGAATGGGGGTTCGAACGAACCCCCTTTTTCCAAAATTTCTCTTTGTTTTTATTCTGAAAAACGTGAAAAATGAGGGACCCATCATTTAATAGGGTTCACTTGAAGGGGGCTTTGAGTGAACCCTTCTTAGGTTTGTTCAGATCCTTAGTCCGTTCGAATCCCCCAAAACCCAAAAATTTCTTCATGGGGGCATTTTTTGTAATTTTGCTCCCCCTTCGAGCGAACCCTTCTTGGGTTCATTCGAACCCTTAGTTCATTTGAATCCCCCAAAACCCAAAATTTTCTTCATGGGGGCATTTTTTGCAATTTTGCTTCCTCAATGGAATTGTAAACCAGTTTTGTGGAATCACCCTATAGAAAAAAATCCTGATCATTAATCCTTTACCCAATTCCATTCTAATAAACCCTATCCACCTCCAATCCAACCCAATCTCATCTCATAATCTAAATTTAACCAAAATCTAAGCTTTAATAAATCAATCTCAAAATATTTTGATGTCAAAACAAATCTTGACATCTAATTTAAATCCAATTTAGTCTAATCCAACCCACATCACATTCCATCTCAAGTCCAAAACTCAAAATCATGACTCCATTCTATTTTAGTGAGTCCCCTTCTCAATCTATTTTAGAATGTATTGAAGCGTAATGTTGACCTATTTTATTTAACGCATAACTAGTATACACATATAATCAGGAAGTAATATAGGCTATTTTCATTAACCTCTCTATCAATACACTCACAATAGTAGGACCCAGCTCAACTGTTCCTCTTGTGTAAAAACCCTTTGAAAACCATGTAAGGAGCAGCTATGGCAGTCTACTTATTATCAAACTCCTGCAATAAATTGCTTTTCTCAATTTATCACATTGATCTTGCTTCCCTTTCTAGATATTTAGTACAAGCTTTACAAAACCTTAAGGAAACTACTTCCCTGCCCTGAAGATGGGACCGGTACACTGTACCCAAATACAAGAGTCTTCACCTCCAAGGACTGGTTGACAACAGCCTGTTCATAAGATGGTGCAAGCAGGAGGATACTCCTCACGGACAACAGTGTAATCAGGGGGATTGTAATCAAAGCTGCCGGGCACATACACAATCTTTGGAACTTCTGCCTTGTCCTTCTTTGGATTTTTCTCATCTTTTTTCTCGCCCTCCTTCTTCTCCTCTTTGGCAGGACCCACACTAACCAACTCTGTGAAGCCGATTTTTCTGAGTTTTGAGGTCAAAAACACAGGATCGACATCCCCTATCACAGTTATCTTCTTATCCTTCACATCCACCGCTAAAGAATCCACCCCTGCAATTCAAATACTAATCAGATTATGAAGCAGAATACATGCCTAAACTTGGGTTAGAAAGCTTATAGCAAGAGGTATCATACCTTGCACACCTGCAACAACTTTGAGGGCCTTTCTCTTGCTATTCTCATCCTCAAAGGTCGATCTTACCACTATTTTCTGCATCATAGAATCCTCAGTGACCGTTAATGACTTACAATTAGAATTTGTAGAAAAGGGAATATAAATAAAACTGTTACCTTCATTTTTGACTGGCAACGAGAAAAACAAGTGGCCAAAACCTCTGCAAATATGGAACAGAGCAGGAGAAGATTACTACTGAATGCAGGGGATATGGGTGCCGTGTAGAATGTTTATAGAGTACAAGTGCAAGTGGGAAATCACTTGGTAAGTGAATCTTAGCGATGTGGGTCCTGAGGCAATTGACTGGAAAGAGAAGTGAACACTCGTGGTGAGGACTTAGCAGGAAAGTGTATGCTAAAGAATTCGTAAAATAGAAAACTATAGACTCTTAGACGTTTATCTACTTTGTGGGGCTATATTCTTGACTTTGGTGTCATTTGAAAGGGTACAGGTGGCATTCTCTATGGCCGACAACATGTCCCGCCGTGACGTTTGACAGATGACGGCAGAATTGAGGTCGATCGTTCATCTCATATGATTTGAAAGAATTATAAACTTCCAAGTGTGCTGATCTGTTAACCAAATCAGATTTCATCTCAAATATCCAACAGCCGATCCTGTCTAGTCAGAATTATACAATCGGCGTTTCTTTAGTGAAGAGTAATTGGACAAAATGATTTATCAAAAAAAGAATATCTTGACCATATGATTATGATGCCCACCAAAAAAATTGTAGTGTTATTTTTTTTTCAATCCTCAACAAGGATATTTATGTTTTTTCAAGATTAAGTGAAATATAGAACTAAAAAATTTCAACAATTTTAACTTTCAAATTGAAATTCAAATTTAAAGTGAGGTTATATACAATAATCAAATAATGTTTGGGGATATATGTTGTTAGGATAAATTTAAGTTTTAAGGAAACATATCATGTATATTTGAATTATATGATTGTCAAGTTGATTAACTCATCTATTATTATAGGTTCATCATGAGTCAATGCATGTAACTTGTCAGATATAACTTTCAACTTGAATATCAAGACTTATTAAATGACATTTAAGGACTACCTTTAAAAAGATCTTTATCAGAGAATGTGTAATGCAAATTAGTTGCACTAATGCATTATCAATTTGTAATAAAACCATGATTGTGACATGTGGAAAAGATACATTGGCACACTCTAAGAATGAATTCTCTTGAATTATAATCGTGGAACATAATTTCAAAATCAAAGCTAAGGAGCCCAAAATGATTTATACAATTTTGGAATTTATTTCCTTAATATAACTCCCCACCTCTTTGTGCTCATTTTATGCTTGAATAGCAATGGAAATAAATTGCTTGAGAGATTTTGTGTAGTGTGTGATTCTAAAATGCATTCTTTGTTAGAATCTGCAAAACAAAGGATAACCTAGAATCTATTGCAAGAAAATGGAAACTATAAAATTACAAATACAAATGATTATAAAATTAAATCAGAATAACAAAATTAGTTTCTTGAGAGAGATTCAAATGCTTAAAAACAAAAAACAAAAAAAAGCATTAAGAGATATCACAATAGCATGAATTAGCTAGAGGAGGATGATGATAAGTCAAAGAGGTATGAGTTAACTTTCAATCACTCCTAATTAAGAGGTGACTTAAATTAGTCTAATTGAGACATAGATGGCATTGACTAAATAAAGGTGACACCTAACTATGATCAATCAGGGGTTGATGAGGTAGTGGTGGTACTTTTGTACCTCAAGTCAAGTTGTTCACATGCCATTTTTAGCCACCTAGGAGTGAATAATTAAATGCTCATATTATCCTAAGTAAAATACTAAATAGGTACAATATCACACTTTGGATATAACATTTTCAAGATGAATAAAATATTACACCAACAAACCCAATAATTGTAACGTAGGAGGAAAAAGAAAAGGCTCTTAACAAATAAGCCTAATGAGGCGATCGTGTATATAAAGATCTCTTATAAATGAGGAAAAGGAGAAAACCAATTTGAAAAAGATACTCTCCCAAAAGAAAACAAATACCCTTCCCCAAAAGATATAGGAAATAAGAAAATATTTATTTAGATGTAGCTAAACATAGATGATGTTAAACTATGACAAGCATTGATGAATCAAACTAGGTACCAAATATCACTTATAATGGCTTTGAACATTAGTATGAGAAATAAATGAAGATCTAGGTACTCTTGTAGATGTAGTCAACACAAATGATGACTTAAATGAATCATATGATTTGAGAACTACAGGTTATGTCACTATGTAAGCATGTAGAGGTAGAGAAAACACATCTAAAGAAGTAGATAAAACTCCACTAGTGTTATCATCAAAGAGAAGACAAATATCTTCAATGTTATAATCAAGTTCTAAAAGGTGGGAGTTCCAAAAAAAAAGTGAAATGTCTATTAAGTAGAATTTCCAATGAAGTGAATCCTATAAAAATGAAGAAAACACCTAGAATCTAGAAAATATAATTACAAACTTTGTTAATTTTTTGCAATCCATTATGATTCTCGATATCATTTAAGGATGCAAAAAAGAGCATGCTATGTTTTAGGAAAATTCACATGCAAAGTGATTAGCACCCCATCTCTCATTTTTTTTAAAGTCTTACCCTAGAATTAAAGATTTGATACCATGTTAGAATCTATAAAACATACCCTAGTGTAAGGAAATAAAAACTATGAAACTATAAATATAGATGATTATGAAATCAAAATAACATAATACAATTAGTTTTCTAAGAGAGAAAAACATAAAATAACACTAAAAGATCTCACAATATCATGAACTAGCTAGAGGAGGATATATTTATATATGCATGTTAACTACATGAATCATGGAAATAACAAGTCCAATAGGTATAAGTTAATTTTCAATCCCTTCCAATTAGGAGGTGATTTAACTCAATCTAACTAAGATAGAGGTGGTCTTGACTAAACAAAGGTGGTACCTAACTATTATCAATCAATGATTGATAATATAATGGTGGCACTTATGTACATCTAGTCAAGTTGTACACATGTTATTATTAGTTACCTAGGAGGGAATACTTAAATATTCATATCCTAAGTAAAATTACTAAATAGGTGCAATATCATAGTTAGGATAGAATGTATATCCAAGGTGAATAAAATATTACACCAATATTCTCTATTTGATTGTGATTTGGGTGTCTCTAAAGTTTTCGTCTATTTCCACTTTGTGATGTAAAAGAATCCCTAGCTTTGAGAAATATTGCATCAACAAAAACATTTTCTTTTATAATTTTTTGTTTGGCATGCGCCATAGGATTATTTTATTGTGGTTCCAATAAAGTGTGATAGGTTTTTGCACTACATTCCTCGACAATGATAATTTATTTCATGTGATTTACAAGTTCTTCATTACAATCATAGTTAAACACAATCAATATTATTGTTTTTATGGTGGCACATTTTGAGCACATTGAGTTAGGTCAGGAATACAAGATATCTAGAGCATCATCCATGTTTCTGTTGATTTTTATGAAGATATCATCACTACATTTTTTATTTAAATACTTTGAGGACTTGAACCAAGTTATGAATAAATAATAGAATTTATTTTGGGTTACAAGAGTCATTTGATTCTCATGTCAATTATTAAGGTTCTAGATTTGAATTTGAGTACAAAGAGGGGTTGCACGTACAACACTGCATTGTGTGGGGAAACTCTTATCTCAAGAAGGATCAATTAGGGTGAATCCATAGGCTACAATTCAATGATCATCAATCTATATAGGCTAATATGGCCAATACTTGAGTTGATTTTTGACCAAACATTTAATTTTGGGGCTATTGAAACTTGTCATATTCCTCAATTTTTTTACAACGCAGCTCATGGAGGTGCAAACCATGTTTTTATCCACTTATAAATAGATTCTAGTATCATTTATGAAAAGTATTTCTTGATCACATATGAAAGAGAAGGGATTCTAGATTACAAAGTGCCAAATAAAGCTATAGAATATTTCTAGAAGATCTTATGATATAATTTGTAATCAGATGTTTTGGGTCTAGCATGTTGCAATCTCATTGAATATTTAATGTAATATCATTAGAAAATATTAAGTATCTTCAATCATCATTCTATTGTGCAATTGAGAGGTAGGTATTTAATTCTATTATGAGTAGTGTGTTTGTTTATTGTTGCATGGTTTGGTGAACATGACATTGCTAGACTAGATCTAGTTTAGTATCTTAAAGAACAAGATAGAGAGGAAAATATATTGAAGATTATCTATAGTATTGGCTAGAAAATCAGAATAAATATCATTAATTATATTGGTAGTTTAAATCTTAAGGAATTAATACATTGGATAATTGATTTAGAAGAGCATTAAATTGAGGAAGATATTTAGGATCCTGATAGAGTAAAATTTTCCAATATACTAAGTTGAAAAGGACATGTTAATATTTAGTAGAAATAAATTTATCTACTAAGAAATAAAAAAGGAAATCCTACTATTGAGAAATGGGATATAATTTTATATAGTTAAAATCTAAATTTACTCATACAAAATATAAATTAGAATTATTAAAAAATATTACAATATTTGAGCCAAAAGATAGGATTGTAATTTATAATATATTGAAGAATATTATAAGATCATCATAAGAGTAGGTAGTCATGAGAAAAATTAAGAGGTGGCTAGATATATCAACATATCCTTGAAAGGATATATTGAAGAAGAATTGATTATGTAATTAACTATGCAATTAATTGAGGAAGCATATCAATTGGGCCTAAAGGTTGATACAAAGTTGAACAATGTAATTTCTAAAATGAGTAGAGTAAGTGAGATAAAGGTGGTAAATTCCCAAGAAAAATATACCGAGAAAAAGATAGAGAAGCATATAAGGATGAAGCTAAAGTAATGGATGGAATTGGAAGTCACTTAACATAGATAGGTCTAATCACTTTCGAAGAAAAAAGGAATATTTAATTATTATACCAATGAGAAAAGATATGATAGAGGAAGGAACAAAGAGTTGATACAAGATCCTTCATTATAACTCAATTTAGATGTGGATGTAGGGGCCATAGAGAATTTGAGTATATTCAATCTCAAGGAAGATACGAAAGAAGACTAGAAAGAGCCACAAGAGTAGTACATGTTGACGAATAGAGATAACCACATGAAAAGATGAATGTAACACAAAAAGGTAAGCTATTGTTGATACAAAGTAACTTCTTAAGAGATTATTGTGTATCAACAAAAAGGAAAAGATTATTTAAAATAATATGTATAAATTGGGAGGTAAATGTTATAACTTGTAGTAATCGATAATAACAATCTAGGCCAGTTAGTTTCTACTGATATGATTGAAAAAAAATGAAAATTGTAATGCATCCTAATCCATACATAGTGTCTTGGTCATAAATGGGTCATAAAATTCTAGTTAGTGAACAATATATTGTGAATTTTAAGATTGGTGTATATAAAGATGAAGTTTATGGTATATAATTCTTATGGATATTTGTCATATTTTAATTGCTAGACCATGACAATTTTATATAGAACCTATATATGATAGTAGCGAAAACACATATAGGTTACTAAACTATACTGTGAGAGGTCTACATATTATTAAATTTGAAAGAAGAAGGTGAGAGAGTAAGTAATCTTATGCTAGTATTATCAATTAATGGTAAACAATTTTTAAAAGATATCAAAAAGGAGAAACCTTTTTTTCATACTTTATATATTTATACACATAGAATACACTATAAGATAGATGATGAGAATGTGGTAGCTCATCTAGATATTTATGAATTGTTGAAATAATGGAATGATATAATTCTTGATAATTTACCTAAAAGTTTACAACTAATTACATGCATAATTCATCATATGAGTCTAATTTCAAGAGCTATTTTACCTAATAAAGTATCCCACAGGCTAACTATTGCCACTTTGTGACTCCCCTTTTATTTCCCATCAAGTATAACTGATTCGAGAAATTTTAATGGTCTTAGTATACTCAAATATGCCTCAATTAGTTGTATTATCCCTTTCCTAGACTTCAGATAAATACCCATTTGAAAATTTCAAAGGGGGCTAATTTTCCCTTTTTCTTCAAAAATGTCCTATTGAGAATTTTAGTTCCCTTTGGACATTTTGGCCCTATTGAGAATTTAAGTTCCCTTTGGATATTTTTGTCTTTTTAGGATTTCAGGTTCTCTTTGGACAAAGTCCAAATGTCAAAATCCATTCGTGATTTCCCATTCCCCTTTTTCTTCAAAAATGTATTGTCAAAAATTTTAGTTCCCTTTGGACATTTTGAACCTGTTGGGAATTTAAGTTCCCTTTGGACATTTTTTTCATTTCAAGATTTCAATTTCTCTTTGGAAGTCCAAATGTCCAAATCCGTTCTTAGTTTCCCATTCCCCTTTTTCTTCAAAAATGTCATGTCAGGAATTTTAGTTCCCTTTGGACATTTTGATCCTTTTGGGATTTTGGGTTCCAAAAGGTCTCATCGCCCTAGAGGGTATCTTTAATTTTAAAGATGACCAATTGAAGTAGAAGAAAATTAACCTAGTTACAAAGAAGGGTGACTACAAGCCCGTTGCAATAGTAGAAGGAAGATCTTTGAATTTGGGGAAGGCATGTTCTGAAACTGACAATTAAAATTTCATTAAGCTTGATCAGGTTTATGATGATGTGATTGCATGGACCTACAAACATTTAAAGGTTTTGATCCTAACCTATCCCATCACACCATTGAGTTAGACTTAGATGCTAATCTTGCTAGACATAAAAAAAAGAACTTCCAATCCTTAGATTGAGTAACTGATGAGGAAGGAGTTGACTAAATTAATAGAGGCTAGGATCATATTTCCTATCAAGCATCTTCATACATAAAAATTTAGTCCATGTTAGAAAGAAGAGTGGGGAAATAAGGTTGTGTGTTGACTTCAGAGACCTGAATAGAGCCTAAAGGATCATTACCCTCTTCCATCCATGATTTTTTTTGTAAAAAAATTATTGGTTAGGGAATTCAAAAAATTCAGACACATTTTGTCTAACAATAGGATCCAGTTGATGGTCTCTCATGCCAACATCAAAGAGTTTTTATTGAGTCTAGAGATATCAATGAAAAAAGAGTTAGTTGGGTCACTAGGGTGATGGAGTATAACGTTGATATTAAGATTACCAATCTCATGAAAGGAAAGGGATTTTGTGAGAAACTTTTCTTATCATCTAAGACTCCTATAGAGGTTTCCCTTGTGCTATAGGAGCACCAAACACTCAACATTCACACTCAAAATAGTTGGGTGAATGATATGACTACTTTTTGCAAGAAGGTAGGTATCCTTCAGGTTTTTTTTTAGACTGCAGGAATCGGGTAGCACGACCCCCTATAAACTACAGTGCGCATGGTAAAAATTTTAACGTGACCGGCGGCGCTGGAGCGACACGCCCTCCGATACCACGAGACGGGGGAGACTATAACTCATGACCAGTAGAGTCGCAACGGAATTACTTAGCCAACCGAACTAGGGCCCCCGCCTTCTAAATTTAATATTAAGGTTTGGGCCTTGGTTGTTGGCACTACAGGAAAGAAGCCCCACCAGTTCACCAAGGAGCCTCCCCTTAATAGGAGGGTAAATAACAAACTCCATTGTTGACGCAGTAGAGAGCGACCCCGCGAGGTTTGAACCTTGGTTGTTGGCTCTACAAGCAAGAAGCCCCACCATTTCACCAAAGGGTCGCTCCTGGTATCCTTCAGGTTTGGATAGGACCAAAAAAGAAATTTTAAATTTCAATCCATCTCCTATTCCTTAGTGGATGATGAGTGATCCCACAATAGTGGTTTACAATTTTTGGCCAAACTGGACACTGAAATTATTTTTTAAAACTAAATCTTCACATTCGAGCACCTATAGCGGCTAAACCGTGAAGAATTTGAAGATGATGCAAAATAGAGTCTCATCACATTTTGTCTGTAGATTCTAAAAATATTTTTTTCAAAATTTTTGGAATTAGATTCCACTTCTTTTTCCATCTCCCACGATTTTTTTTTCAAAAAACAACATTTTTAAAAAGTGATGCACACCGTATAACACATAACTTTTTTTCCATGAAGGATAAAATTATAACTCTTTCAAATTTAGATTCGTAACTCTGATATCTAGTGCTTCCACTTGGTTAGATAGTTTTTTATTGAATATTTTTTCTTTAATCAAGTTTCAAAGTCAAACCAATTACAATTCAGACATAGCGCAACTGTATAATGCATAACTTTTTTTGTATATATCGAAATTAAAAAAAAAAAATTCTATTGGATCAAGGACTTCAATATTTGGTGCACTCATATTTTTCAATTTTTTTTGATAACCCGCTATTTTTCCACATGTTAACAAAAAGACCTTCATTTTTCGATGAAAACCTATGTTTAATAAAACTAAAACAAATACATAATAAAACCAAAACATATTAAAATTATATTATTGGATAGCTCGCTTTTGAGGACTACCCATTCCAGCTTGGTTTGTGAATATTCCTCTATTTTATCCTCAAACCGATTCAAGTGCCAAAATTCAAGTTTTTGTGTCTCACTGGGAATGAGGAATAAAGGGGGTTCGAGCAAACCCCTAGGGGTTCGTTCGAACCAGGGTTCATTCGAACCCCCCTTCTATAAGGGGTTTTGATGGATTTTTTTGGTGAGAAAGTATTAAGAGGGTTCGGCCGAACCTAGGTTCTACCAAACCCCTAATTGGTTCGGTTGAACCAATAGGTTCGTACGAACCCCTAAAATCAAGTTTTTTTCCATGCATTCATTTTTTGTGAGTTTTCCTTCCTCACTTCAATTGTAAACCACTATTGTGGCTTCACCCTGACATAATTTTTAGAAAATACCTCAATAGAGTGTTGTTAAGGTGCATTGAACATAATCAAGTTAGCAAATTATTAGAATAATTCTATGATGGCTCTTCAGGTGGACATTTTTTTTGTGAGAACCACTTCTAAAATAATGAGGGCTAGATATTATTGTCCAACTCTATTTAATGATGCTCACATATGGGTGAATAATTGCAAGAAGTATGCTTTATTTTTTGGAAAGCAAAGGTTAGTTCACTTCCTATTCATCTCATTGAAGTGGACCAATGATTTACACAATAAGGGTTGGATTTGATTGGTATGATAAATCCACCATCCAGCATTGGTCATAAATGGAATTTAATAGCCACAAATGACTTTACCAAGTGTACAGAGGAAATTGCATTAAAAGATGCTACTGAGAGTTCAATTATGGAATTCCTTGATAGAATTTTGACTAGGTTTGGTTGTTGAAAAATGAGGTGTTTTCTTAGCTTAATACTCTGTAGAACTTTAATATTGCTGATCTAAGTAAGTATTTTCTTTGTTACATATATTCTTTGTGGATGATTATCTTGATTAATCCATTTTACTGTTGTAGAATGTAGAGAGAAGTTGATAGAAGAACTAGACAGGATATTAGAAAGATCACACAAGATATACCGTGGAGAAACCCTTTCGGGAAAAACTCCACCAAGAATTATTCTATTATTCAATCTTTGAATTACAACAACTCCAATTCTTGCTTGAGAATGCTTCTTCTGTCTTTACCAATCTTCTTCACACCTACAATAACAATTATAAAAACTCTATTCAACTTGAATGAGATATAGAGACAATATGAACCTTGTAATCTCCAAATGGTGATAATTACAATGCACAAGCTCAAGCCCTTGAAAAGGTACGCCATATTCCTTCAAGTTGAGTTATTCAGTGAAGACTAAAGCTTACAACATGTGCTTTATGCATTTGGGTGTTCCAAACTGAAGCTACAACTTCTCCTTCACTTTGGTGATAATTCTAAAGCTCTTCCTCAAAGTTGGCACCCTTAAGTAGTCCTACTTAACTGAGCCTTCAGAAATATCTTATCATGCATGAGAGGTAAATCCAATAAAGCATCTTGGGTGCCCAAATTGGCTCCAAGTGCTTTATAGTTAACTTGAAACATTTACTCAACACCATTCATGCAAGAATGGTCATCCCTTGTTAACTGGAGGTAGTCCTTGTTATCTGTCATACAACTCAAGTTATTAGCCATTCCAAGTTAGCTGAAGCTAACTACATGCAACTCAAAATAACCAACATGCATGCAACATGCACTTGCATGCAACTAAAGATAAACTTGAACAGTAGGCTGGTGACTGGCCCGAGTGAATTAATTTGTTGAACTTAAGCTATTTGTGGTCTGGCCCGGAACTAATTTGAACTAAAAGTGGTGAATTAGGCCAGTGAATTGAACTAAACTAATTCTAAATTGTTGGTAGTAGTATTTGGTAGTCTGGTGAACCAAGCTGAACTTCAAGCATGCAAACATCAAATCCTAATCCTAGGATCTTTTCATGCATTCAAAAGTGTTAATTGTTACTCTGTATAGTTAATTGAACACAAGGTGAGTTTCACCTTACCATGTGGGTGTCCCATGTGCCCCTATTATTTAGGAACTCACTATGGACACCCTCACATGCTCCTTACATTTATAATTAATTAAAAATGTCAATAATCATGATTATTTCATCAAATATTAATCTCATCTTAATCTTAGTGTTGTTGAACACATTCCAAGAATCTAGGAGATACATGAAATAATTAATGTTTAGGATTTGCAATTGAATGGAAACCTATTTCCAACATTGGTGCCCCTTCCACCATCATCTTTGATAACAAAAAATATTTTATTGGTACCCAAATTAGTGATTGGGTAGTTAAGTATGGTATATACTTGAAGACCTCATCAATTTTTTACTCTCAAGTTAATGGATTGGTTGAGTATTCAAACACAAACCTCATTAGGATAATTAAAAGAACTATTGTGGATAATCAAAGGTCTTGGCATAGAAAATTGAAGATAAACCCTTTAGGATGATAGGATCACTCCCAAGAGAGCTATTGCAAATTCCCCTTTCATGTCGGTTTATGGAAGGGAGGCAAGGCTACCATTATCACTGGAATTACCTTCTCTTGAGTTAGCACAACAACTAGAATTAACATAAAATGATACCATGATGGTGAGGTTGGTAGAGCTAATGGAGTTAGAAGAAGTTGGGAATAAGGCTATGCAAGGCTATGCAAGGCTATGCATACCATTGAGACTCACCAAGCGTGTCAAGAGAAATTTTGACACTTGAAAGTTATCCATAGAGTGTCATAGGAGGGAGATTTTGTATTGAAATGGGATGCAGATAGAGCCAAAGTAGGAAGGCATACCAAATTTGATACAATTTGGAGTGGTACATATGTCATCATCAGTTGTACGAAGGCCTATGCATTCCATCTCTCCAAGTTGGATGGTGAGGCTTTTCCAATCCCAGTTAATGGGATTCATCTCCCTTATTTCTAAGAGGATTTTGAGAAGTCATGTAAATATTAGCTTTGTTGTTTCTTTTACAAGAATTGTTGCTACACACCCTACATTATACTTAAGGGAATGTATGATCTAAGTGTTTTATTTTCCTCCAAGTAAAATCTTGAACATGTTTTTTGTCATGTTTCTTTTTAGGAAAGCTAGTTTTTGAAACTTTCCCTTACGACTCTATGTCCAATGGACTAATAAGGCCCCTAGATTCCATGATTAGCAAGCAATCACCCCATAGAAATCTCTAAAAATGTTGCCACTTTGTGCCTCCCCTTTTATATCCCATAAATTTTAACTAATCTAGGAAATCTTAATGGATTTATTATGCTCAAATATGCCTTACGTAGTTGTAATATCCATTTCCTAGACTTTAGATAAATACCCATTTGAAAATCTCAAAGGTAGCTAATTTTCCCTTTTTCTTCAAAAATGTCTTGTTGAGAATTATAGTTCCCTTTGGATATTTTCCAATCCTATCAAGAATTTTAGTTCCCTTTTGACATTTTGGTCCTTTCAAGATTGTAGGTTCCCTTTAGATATTTGGACAAAGTCCAAATGTCCAAATCCATTATTGGTTTCCATTCCCCTTTTAAATTTTCAAAACTTGAATGTGATTTTAGGAATATAGTGGTTTATCCCTGAGAGATCAATAATGGAACTTATAATCTTCACTCATGAGACAATATACAATCAAGATTGCTAAGGTAGAAGGAACAATAATTAAACTAGACATCAAGAAAACCTATGATCAAGTTGACATACACTTCCTCTTAAGGATGGTGGAGAAATTTGGATTTTGTGATGCTTGGGTAAGATGGGTTAATAGTTGCATCTCTAGTTTCATATTTTAGTACTAGTTAATGGAATCCCTTGGGATTTTTTCCTATCATCATGATGTATAAGATAGGGAGATCAATTTCTCCTTTCTTATTCATCACCATGGTTGAGGTGTTGGGAAGAACAATCAATATGGAAAAAGAAAAACAACATTGGAAAGGAATAAGGATTTCCCTTGGTGTGGAAGCTATGACATATTGGTGATTCATTGATGGTACTATGCTTTCTAGAGTAGCATGCAAGAGGGAAGCAAGAGTGATAAAAAACAACTTTATACAAATATTGTAATGCATCAGGGATACAGATTAATTGGAGGAAATACAAAATTCTTATTCAACACAAAGAAAAAAGTAAAAATAAATAGCCTCAATACCAAGTTTCAAAACAAGTCATCTTTTGGGGAGATTTTTGGGAATCTAGTTGTTTTGGAAGCTAACAAATCCAAATTGTGGGGCTCGTTACTTTCTAGCTACTTTTCAAAACTTGAATCTTGGAAGGGGAAATGGCTATCATCTATGGGAAGAATTCTCATGCTAAAATAGTTATATCAACAATTCTCATCTACTCTAAGTCTTGTTTAAAATTGCCAAGGAAAGTAGGTTATCTTATAGAAAATAAAATTAAAACTTTCTTTTGGAGTGGGAACTCAAAAAAGAAAATACTTCTACTCATTCCATGGTACGAGTGATCCCACAATAGTGGTTTACAATTCTTGGCCAAACTGGACACTGAAATAATTTTTTCTAACTAAATCTTCACTTTCGAGCACCTATAGCGGCTAAACCGTGAGGAATTTGAAGATGATGCAAACTAGAGTTTCGTGAAATTTTGTCTGTAGATTCTAAATATATTTTTTTCAAACATTTTGGAATCAGATTGCACCTCTTTTTCCATCTCCCTCGAAAACTAGTTTTTTCATAAAACAATATTTTTAAGGAGCAACGCTCACCATATAATGCATAACTTTTTTACCATGAAGGATAAAATTCTAATTCTTTCGAATTTAGATTTGTAACTCTGATATCTAGTGCTTCCACTTGGTTAGATAGTGTTTTATTAAATATTTTTTCCTTAATCAAGTTTCAAAGTCAAACCAATTACAATTCAGACATAGGTGGACCATATAACGTGTAACTTTTTTTGTATGTATCGAAATTCAATTTTTTTTGTTGGATCAAGGACTTCAATATCTAGTGCACTCATATTTTTCAATTTTTTTGTGATAATCTTCTATTTTCTCACATGTGTAGAACATAGAGCTTCATTTTCGGTGAAAAACCTATGTTTAATAAAACTAAAAAAAAAAAGCTAATAAAACCAAAACATATTAAAATTATAGTCATTGGATAGCTCATTCTAAGGACTACCTGATTCCAATTGGGTTCGTGAAGTCTCCTCAATTTTCATCTTCAACCCGAGCATCGAAGGGCAAAAAAATTAGTTTTTTTTGTGCTAGAGAACAAAGAGGTGGGAAAAGGGGGGTTCGCTTGAACTAGGGGGGTTCGAGCAAACCAGGGATCATTCAAACCTTGGTTTATTTGAACCCCGGTTCATTCAAACCCCCTTTCAAAAAGGGGTTTTCATTTTTTTTGGCGGGATGGGGTCCACCTTGCATTTAACTGGTTTGCACGAACCAAGGTTCATTCGAACCCTTTTTTGGTTTGCTTGAACCAAAGGGTTCATTCGAACCCCAAAAACCAAAACTTTTTGTATGGGGTCATTTATTTCCACTTTTACTTCCTCACTCAAATTGTAAACCACTTTTGTGGGTTTACCCGTACAAACTATGCAAACTTAAGGAGGTTGGTGGTGAGGTACTAAGACAATAGATATTGCTAATTTTTTACATGGTGCAAAATTGGTTTGGAGTGTGCACTACAACTCACATCAAAGTGGGTAAGAACCTTACAAAATGAATATTTGGACTTAGTAAACTCATCCAAGATATTTATTATTGACAACCCCCAAGGATCGAGAATATGGAACTTCATGATGTCATGTAGAATTATTATAATCAACCACCTGTAGTGTAGTAAAATGCATACCCTTGCATTTTCACACTTGTTTGGGACCACCTTGCTTATTTATACCTATTTATGTCTTAATTGGTCCTATTTTGCATTCACAAGCCTTATGAATTATATCTTTTTCTAGCTAATCTTGACATTCTCCAATGCATAAATGATAATTTAATGATTTTATCTTAGTGTCCCTAATTTTTGGGTCGAGACTAAAATTCCACCTAGGGCATCTTTGTCCCCCAAAGGTCTTGGGACCCTGATTTTGAGATATCTTTGTTACCTATTTTTCACTCTACGCTCAATAGGTAGAGCTGAATGAAGTTCAGCTATTATAGGTACAGGAAATTTTTAAAATTTTGCTGATAAAGTGTTCATTGATCATCATTGAGATCATCTTACAAATGTGACATAAGCTTATTGTGCAAATGTTTAAAACAAAAATATTTTTATTCATTTTGTGAAATGTTGAATCTCGCACAAGCCGCAAGAGTAACTGAGTTTGTTTCTGACAATCAAGAGATGAATACTAAATCTAAATGGACAGACTACACTGCTGAAAATAACATAAACGTAAAAAAGAGAAGCAATTCATCATTGCCTATAATGATGAATCACTTCGTTGGTGCTTCTAGCCATCGTGCCTCCAAGCAGCTGCAGCCTCGCTTCATCGCTCCGTGTACCTGCAAAATCATTAAGGAAATGGTATTAGAGTTATACTCTAAGCAATGGTGAATTACTTTCTGCCTTACGTCTATGCTACAGACAGAAATGTAATTTGCATTAAACCAAGCATTCATCAGATAATTGAAAAAATCGAGCGGAAAGACATAATTCAATGGAAGCTTTCAGCTTCTTATATTTTGCTGACATGTTTGTTTCAATGTGCAGGAACAGGTTTATCATATTCAAGTTCATTTCATCAGATATGTGGAGTAAAACGGGCTCCCACAAGGGTTGAGCCCGGCATATCAGGTTTTCAATTATAGAGCAAGAAAGGATTATTGAATATCAAATGATAAAAACAGTCTAAATCAGCATGATGGAACTGATTGAGCAATTATCTTTTGCTCACAAATCAAAGGAACAGTAAAGTAGCATGGCAGATAAACAAAGCATTCAACATTTTGTTTTGTTTCTTACACCATCAAGTGCATGCATAGTCTACAGAAGACTCAAGATAACAGTTTAATTTCAACATTATGAGAAGAATTTCCATGTTTAGCAAAGAACAATGAGTAAAAGAAGATAGTAAGCTGATTCATATATTGAGTTGGGTAAATGAAAGTATTAGATTCATAAGTAAAAGGAGTGTTATCCTAGAAAATGCATGATACCTTGAAACTTTTGTTTGAATCAAAGATGAGAGAACAACAGAAAAGTACAACACTTATTAATTTGCTGAGTGTGATGGTGAAAACACATTTGATGGTACACACAGTAAGAGCAAAGCATCATAATTTATCACAGTGCGTAGTACAGATTGCTAGAAAATATGTGATAATGATTACAAATACAGTAACTTTGAAGGATAGTGAGAAGTTTGAACTGGTAGAGCAGCAACGAAGTATGCAAAATGAGAGGATATCAGAACTAGTTTTCATCATGAGTCATCGTTGTATTTGAATTTCTATGTGTTCAATAAGATTCATTGAACAGCAAAAAGAGATTGCATTTTCTCTTTAATCAAATATGAAACAGCAAAAAGAGATTGCATTTCCTCTTTAATCAAATATGGAATAGCAAAAAGTGATTGCATTTTCTCTTTAATCAAATATTGAACAGCAAAAAGAGATTGCATTTTCTTTTTTGAAACATCAAAAAGAGATTGCATTTTCTCTTTAATCAAATATGAAACAGCAAAAAGAGATTGCATTTTCTCTTTAATCAAATATGAAACAGCAAAAAGAGATTGCATTTTCTTTTTAATCAAATATGAAACAGCAAAAAGAGATTGCATTTTCTCTTTAATCAAATATGAAACAGCAAAAAGAGATTGCATTTTCTCTTTAATCAAATATGGAACAGCAAAAAGAGATTGCATGAAGTATGTTTTACAAGGAAAGAAAAGTTAAATCTTTTTCATCTACAGTCAGTATCAAGGAAACAATGTACAAAAATTTTCTTTATTGTTGTCTTGAGGCTCATCAAAAGGAATTGTTCAGGTGTGCCTTGCCATACAAACATAACTACAGCCATGAAGGTTTTGTTTTTTTTTTAAAAACAGGAAATATGATGAGTCAAAAATACCCAGATCTAATATCATTCATGACGGCCTGGAGGAGTTTTTTTTGCATATACCGAGATGAGATTTCGAACTGGGAAATACATTTTCTTTGCTATCATAAATATTTGAAGCTTCATATCAAGAGAAAATGTGGCTGTATGTCTACAAAAAATCAGATTCAAAGAAAGAAAGTACCTAGCTTTAGATTTTAAGCAAAAAGGTGACTATTTTTCACAGAAAATCAAAGCATTTTTCTGTTATGAGTTCACAAGTGCTATATTCTTTGAAAAAATTGAAAGGCATCATGGCACAGCTTAAAGAGTGAAGTTTTTGCAGAAAAATGAAGGAAATAGACCAGATTCGTTTTTAAAGCAAGTTTGTTTTTTATTTCTGAAAAATACTTCAAAGAACTTGCATGGCAGCTTCAAAAAAATACAGATTCATTGCCCAGATTCGCACAAAAGAAGGAAAAACAAACTTTTATCTAAAAATACCTCTTGAAATCTTCACATTTTTGAATTTGAAAGGTCTCTACAGCAGTTTGTGGCTTTGAGATTTCATGGCAGCCAGAAAAACGTGATTTCATGCCCAGATTCGAAGCAAAGCTCATAGAAACGAAAATGCATCACTTAGAACAGAAAATTGCGCTCAAATGCTCAATGTTTTTTGATAAAAAAATGTCTCATGTTCCAGATTCGGCCCCAAAAGGCAGATTCAAATTTCTTCATGGCAGGAAATACCAGAAGCAAAGCAATTCGCGGCTAGGGTTTGAGTCATGGCGGCGTAACATGGTCTCTCTTCCAAAATGCAAAATGTGAAAAGTGGAAATGATTAGGGTTTGAATTTGGCTCGCCCTAAATCCGACTAATGATGGTTTTTCTTTTATTTTATTTAGACTTCGTTTCAAGTAAAATTCTTACATGATTTCGCCCTTGGTGTTGACTTAAAGTCAAAAATCTAATTATGTAAAAGGGGCTGTGACTTTTTAAGTCTTTTGATTTTGCATATTTAGGGTTTAACTCTATGGATTTAGGTAGTGCCAATTCTTGGCTAAATATTAAAGATAATGTATTATTCTTTAATATTTAGTATACAATAAAGGTAAGTTAAATGAGTGTTAAGTATTAAAATAATCATCAAGTGGTTATTTTTAATATTTAATTAAAAGAATGCCTTTTCAAATAAATCCGTGTAAAAGATGTAAGTGAGGGCCAACTGGAGATTGTTATCAATTTGAAGACCGAGTTCATGCATATTTTGCTTCAAGTTTCACTCTAGTTTATGAGATATTATCATCATATACGATACAGAGGTAGAGTTCAAGTCATTATGGGCGGATTGGTAAAAACGAGGTAGTTTTGCATACTTTAAGCCACTTTTTCAGGGAGTTGCAGTTCAGTTGGAATAGTGCATGTATCAGTTATGACTTGGCAGTGAGTTTGAGCTTGATTGGACTTATTTTTGCATGGTTTTGGGCCTCCTTTTCAGTGATATTTTCTTCTGCTCGGATTTGGCTTTGGAATTATCACCCTTTCTTGGGGTTGGACTTTCAGTTCGTTCTGCATGCCTTTTGGAAAGGTTTTTGTATATATTGAAAAACTTAACTGTTTTTCATTTCTAGTTCTTGTTTTCTGCCTTTTCCTTTAGCAAAGAAGACTATCTTGTAACTCAACATTTATTTACAGATTAATACAGTAGTGTTTTTACAGGTTCAGATCGTGTTATTGCAGAGAATTCCTTCAAGTTTCAGTATTTTAGAATTTGCCTTCAAGTTTCAAGCATCTTTGTCATGTGGGATTGATCGAAGTAATTATTGTGTTGCAGTTTTTGAAACCTTTAAATATTTCTATCTCGTTAGTGAATTCTGTATGCATCTAGGTTTAAATCCACTGGTTAAACATTGTGTTAATCGATAATCAAACAGTCTAGTTGTGGA
Source organism: Sequoia sempervirens (assembly GCA_007258455.2). Taxonomy (NCBI): domain Eukaryota; kingdom Viridiplantae; phylum Streptophyta; class Pinopsida; order Cupressales; family Cupressaceae; genus Sequoia; species Sequoia sempervirens. The sequence continues at coordinate 15,567,391 of VDFB02274714.1, forward strand.
AATCATATTTCCCTTCTGTGATTGTTTCTTTAATAGCCTTTGTTTAAAATATTCAAGTGTTTAAACTTCCAAATCTGGTTGTGCGAATGAAAATAGTGAGTAATTGTTCTATGAGTTAAGTCTGCAAGTTGGATTCTTCGGTGCATCACCATAAATTAAAAGTTTCATAGTTTAGAATTCAAACTTAGTCTTTCTACCTCTTTCCCAGCCAAGTCAATTAGATTTTAGGGGATTTTTATCAGGGAACCAGCCCTCTCTGGAGATTGATTCTCAGTTTTAGGCAACCCACAGGCCTGAGAATCATTCCATGTTTCAACAGATTGCTGAATTTAACTATTCAAGCGTTCGGGTGCAATCTAAATTGACAACAATCTTAAATGGGCCCCTTTTTGGTGTATGTGTCCCAAGTTTTTAGCCTTGGGACTAAGATGCCACCTAGGGCGTCTTAGTCCCCCTGGAGTTATTTTCAAGATTTAATTTCAAATTCTAGTGGGATTTAGCCTCCTTTAATTATTGAATTCATATGTCGGCCTGGTGTGGTGTAATTTTAGGATATTAAGCATAGATAAGTATAAATACATGGTTCCCTCATTCATTTTCATCCAATTCTTTTGTGAGAGCATTCATCATAGCACAATTGAGTTCACAAGAGCATTCAAGAGTAGTTCTTCAAGAATTTGGATTCATCATCAAGATTCAAGCATCATATCAAAGATATTCTTGCATCATGTGTGTTGTTGTGCTAAAATTTGTGATGTAGGGTTTTGATTCAAGCAAGCAATTCAAGTCCATATCTATCAAGCATTCCTTTGATTTAAGATCCATATCGATTGCAGCCATTTCACACAAGTTTGTAGATTTTCCAACAAGGGTTTGGTGAGTTGTAGTATTGCATGTTGTTCATTCATCATTCCCTTCATTATTCTATTTCATTTCAAGGTTTAATTACCAACAAGGGGTTTGACCAAGGAAAACCCCTATTTACTAACAATCAACAAGTTTTTCTTCTCTTGCATATTTGTGATTGCAAATCTAGGTTGGAGACTTGAAGATCAGTTGAAGTGCAAAGTTGCATTGCAAAGTTGTCATCTTCATGGAAACTCACCTACAAGACAAATCTGAAGGTTTCAAAACTTGAGATCAAAGAAGAAGGAAGAGCAAACATCAAGCCTCAAGACGACATTCAAAAGTTTTAGAAATTTAGATCGGGACTAAGAAAATAGTAAAGGTGTCTTAGTCCTCTCGGGGGTATTTTTCAAAAATTCTTCTAGATCCAGTTCTGACATTCGAAGATTTCGTGTCTGCCCTAAAAAACAACGGGACTAAGACAATAGTAAGGGAATCTTAGTCCTCCATAGCATATTTTAGCAACTTCTTTTATTTTTGGAATCCTCACAACATCTCCAGACTTCCCAAGTGCATACATCCTAACTCCCTGCTACATAATTTCATCATTTGCACCTTTCATTTAGCTTACATTATTAGGTTTTGTGACTTAAATGCTTATTTGTCTTTTCCAAGCTTTTGCTTGGTGGTGAACCCCTTAAAGCTGAAAGAACCCCCTCCTAGGTCTTCCTTGTTGAGAATTGACTCACCTTGCGAGGTTGATAGTCAATACAATTAGGATTCCTATGATAGTATTAAATGATTGTGTGTGAGAAAAGTGATACTATTAATCACCCTTTTTCACCACGATTCATTTTGGTGAACCCAAATCTTTTGAGAATTCATTTTATGATTTGGATTTCATTAAAGTTCTAGATCTAGATTGCATTCATTCTTGCATTTCATATTGCATTAGTGAAATTGCATCTAGGGTTTCTCATATTTAGTAAAAATTACATCTAGGGTTTCTCATATTTGTATCAATGAAAGTGCATATAGGTTGCATTTTTGCTTTCTTGCATCATTTCATTTCATTCAAAAACTAAAAAGTGAATTTTTCATCATCTTAATTGCATTTAGAAAAAATCTTATTGCATTCAAAATTTAACAAAGTTGCATTAACTTTACATTCAATTTCTCAGTACTAGTTACTTTTTCTTGCATTCATTTGCACATCTTCTTGTTTCTAAACATTAGCATCCTGAATATGCAACCTGTGAACACTATAGACAATCCAATTTTTATTTTTATTTTGACAAAAACTTTTGCTAGGACTAAAACGCCCTTCCTAGTGTCTTAGTCCCTCTTAGGGTTTCTATCTCAGAATCCTCTCTATGTTGTTTGTTGTCTGTTTTAGTCCTTGGAACTTCAGAATTTCACCAGTAGGACCAAGATTCCCTTACTGGCGTCTTAGTCCCTGTTGAGTTTGACTTTATTTGAAATTGCTTTTCTATGCTTCTGTTGGCTACTTTCAGTTTCCTGTTTCAGTTTGCAGAATTGTTGTTATTCCAATTTCTTTCATTTCAAGTGTAATTGCAAGCATAGAATATTGTGTTCATTGCACTTTCTGTGGTTTATCCCTTGTATGAGCTATAGTACTTGGTGTGCTACTACTAATAGTATGGTTAGACGAAGTGCGAGACTCATGGCATCTCATGATAAAACACTCGTTGTGGATCTTGGGTTGTCAAGCCCTCTTACTTCTAGTGTTGGTAGTAGTTCATTAGGTATGGACCATACCTTTGATACCTCTTTTGCTATGCTTACCTTACCTACAAGTGCTATACCAAGTGTTCAAAAAATGGTTGATCATATCCCTCAAGAAAACATAATGAAAATGCATGAAGATCTAGCTCATTTACAAGATAGTGTGAGAACTGAAAACATTTCCAACACTGTTATACCTGCCATAGATAGTATTCACCACATGATGGAAAGTGATGAAGGACTAGAAGTTGTGCATAACATAGCTCACATATTTGGAAAACATCTTCCTTCCACTACCAATGGTGCTCAATCTTCAAACAATGTGCAAAGCCAAGGAGGAAATCAAAATCCTCCCCCCTCAACCATAACATCCATTCCAACCTATACCAATTCTCAAGTGACCACAACAATGCAACCAACTAGCAATATCCTTTCTACCTTAAACATTTCCACTAGTGCTCCTTATACCTATGTGGCATCTAATCTTATATCTCCTAACGTAATTAATCCATTCACTCGTCCTTCCAACACATACACACCACCACCATATTCACCTCCATCACAAATCACAAGTAATGATCCTATCATTAACCACCTTTTACAAAGCCTTTCATCCATTCAACGTAAATTTTCTACCATAAATCAAAATCAAAATGGTCCACCTTCATACTATGTCAAAAGTAACCCACTATCCTTGGAGATATTGAGAACTCTGGTGCCACAAGGTATAGAGATCCCTAGATTTGAGAAATATGGAGGAAAGGGGGGTCCTGCTAATCATGTTAATGCCTTTATTGCTTTGTGTAGTGACTTTATCCTTGAGGACAAACTTTTGGCTAAACTTTTCCCCCAATCCTTGAAAGGCATTGCCTTGGATTGGTTTTTCGCATTACCAAATAACTCAATTCATTCATTCAATGAACTTGTTGAGGCATTTATTAACCATTTCCAAATGCACATGGTTCCTAAAATGAAATTAGTTGATTTGATGAGATGTAAGCAAAATGAAGGTGAAAAATTCACTGACTTTATTTCACGCTACCAATTGCTCTATTCCCAATCAGTGTGAAGATTCTCGATTCCCACCTTCAAAAGATGTTCACAGAAAATTTACAAAGTAAGATAAGAGACAAGATCACCATGATGAAATTCCCCTCCTTCATGTGAATTTATGCACTACCCTTCAAGATTATCAGAATTTTGTAGGTAGTAGTGAACCAAAAATCACCTCTACCTATCCTGAAAAGTTCGAAGCTTCAAACTAAAACACCTACCAGTCTTTCAGAAGACAAAATACAAGTTTCTTCAACTAAATTCCACCTCCCAACCTACCCAACCAGTTGATACCCAAGTAGCTGCTATAAAGAAGAGTAATCCTTATATCTTTGGGGATCTGCAAAGATAATTTACACCCTTACCCAATACACTTCACAACATTATGAACCAGCTATTAAAAAAAAGCATGCTTACCTTACCTCTTGTTCAACCTCTTGACCCTAGCAAGCCGTTACCTCCAAGCTTTAGACACAATGCCTATTGTGCTTACCACCAACAAAAATGACATGATATAGAATATTGCAAGCATCTTAAACATCTTGTCCAAGACCTCATTGACTCTAATCATATCCAAATTGGAGGTGTGAATGACAAAGGTAATAATTCTATAGCTCCTCCCAACCAAAACTTGCAAATATTTACCAATTCCATGCCCAACCATAATATTTCATTTGTTAAGGCTAGTGAAACTAAGCCTGATGTGATGAATGTTGACACAAATGATGAGAATATGAGCGATAACAAACAAAGTCCTATGGATGATGATGAATAGATTCCTATGGATACTAATGACCAAATTCCTATTAATTGATCTTGTATGACAAAAAACCATAATGCCCATGACATTATTTTCTCTTCAGAAGAAACAATCAAACATGCACCTGATGGTCCTCTTTACTTAGTTGGTAGAATGAATAACAGACCCACTCCTGGGATTTTAATTGATCTTGTATGTGGAGAGAATGTGATCACAAAGGAAATATTATATGTGCATGAACTTACTCAAGATAGATATGATAAACTAAAAGAATGGATTAAAATGCATGATGGTTTTTCTCATGCTACAATGGCTCGATCACACTCCCTTTACAAGTAGGATTGAAGAAATTAAATGTATCATTCTCTATCATATCCAATTTGGACCAATTTCGTG
>VDFB02274714.1:15572291-15592035 GCA_007258455.2 Sequoia sempervirens
AAAATGTAGAAAAACACATCCAATTTGAGATAAAAATTGCACCTAGAAATGTAGAATTTCGCAAGCTAGATAAATTAAAAAACGTGGGCTTGAAGGGTTGAGGTCACACTTAGAAATCCGCCCAGACACAACCCAAATCATGGCCAAGAATCTTCACAGAGATGAAGAAAAACATGGGTCATGCAGGCAGTAGGAACAGAGACATACAAACATGAAAAACACGTCTAACTGCAGAGTCGTTAGGTTTTTTTCGGCATCTTCAGAACAAACACTCCCTAGCAGAGTTGCAGAGAAGTGATGAAAAAAATGAGCAAGAATGAAGTCAAATAAAATACAAGTCTAGTCAGGTTGCCCCCAAGCTAGAAAAAAAGATCAAAAGACATCAAAGATTTATTTTGAAGAATTTATTTTGAAAAATAAGAATAAGTAGATATGATATCCCCCCTTAGAATGATGTGTGCTATATAAAGGAGCATAGATCATGTTCTAAGTAGAAGAAATATAGAGAGATGTTGTGACTTGACATATATAACGAGATGTATTCACGGAATGTTGCCACGCGAGGGACAACACATATAATCCATAACATCCAAAGAAAGAAAAGACAAAGAAATCAAGATTAGAGGGGGATCCAATTATTTGGGGTTAGAACTGATTATATATATATATATATATATATATATATATAGAATAATACTCTCTCTCTCTCTCTCTCTATATATATATATAGTATAATGTATATGAATTGTCATCACCCCCAAATAGATTGGAATGAGAAGAAGAGCACATGAAGACAAATAAAAGTCGGGTCAACATGGAAGAGGTCTAAATGCCCCAATGCTTTGTATTGTTCCCGATGCGAAAAGTCAAATTTTACGACAAATACAAGAATAGTGAGACAAATAAAATAAATTTTATGATATATTTCTATGAAATCTTAGATAACAAATAATGTTGGATTATCCAATAATGAATTGGGGTTGGTCTTTTATACAACACCATATTCTACAATTCAAATATTGGCATTGCTTTACTTGGCTAGTAAATTAAAAAGTAGAAACATGGACACAATATTAAAATTTGAATATAAAAGTTCAAGGTCATTTCTGTGCTTGTAGAGCTAACTTAGGCCAATTCTACATCCATAAATTTGACTTATCATTACAAATAGATAAAATGAGAATCACCAGAAATCCTTAACAATATGTAAAAACAAAATTACATTAAGATCTAATTATTTACCAAATTTCAAATATAAATATATTATTTATATATCAACCACTACATAAAAAATAAACATTTCAAAATGAACTTAAAACTATTTTTAAAATTACAAAATATACATTTTCAGCATTATAATACCCAACTTTGTTTAAAAACTAAATAAAGATTCAGAGCAATAATGTTTAAAATCTTAAAGATTCAAAATTCACCCAATAAGTGAATGTATTTGACTATTGATTGTTGTTGAACTTTTGGGCATCAAATCATGTGATTCTTCTCTTTAAACAATACCATATCATATCATAAAGATAATTTCGCCTTTTCTTTTTTAACTGGTCTGAATCATACCATAACTTCACTTCTGTTACTGTGTTGTAGTAGAATGGCATTAAAAAATGCCCAAATGATTGTTGCAGTAGAATGACATTAAAATATGCCCAAATGATTGTTTAGTTATTCCATTAGTTTTTTTTTAATCCATGATCTTCAGCTATATTAAGCTATCCATGGCACGTTGTAAGCATGCTGTCATGAACAGGTACATCTAAACTCAATAAGATCTATTTGATTGTGTCTAGTTTTTTCTTTTTTTTTTAATTGCATTAAAACAATATAAAATTACAATTAGCAGGTTACAACACAGTTAGGTAATGCTCAGACAACAAACAATCTGCTGATCTTTAGTTCTTTTATTGGTATGGACTGTTTATATAATGCAATCAACTAATAACCTGTAATAAACTATAATGATAATTATTGCACCGGATCGAAGAGGGAAATATATTAAAATAAACAATCAACATATAACTAATATATAGAAAATCTTTCAGAAGATTGTTTGAAATTTTAATCATTTAATTGTATTTAGGAAGGTGCTGTCAACTTGTTCTTTCCTTTGCATGGGCTTTTGTTATTTCTAACAGAGAAGATGCTAAAATTTATGAAAAACAATTAGATATTTAAGGTGAGGGCATTGAATAAGTGGAAAGATAGTAAAAATAAATCAAAATGAAAATAATACAAAATAAGAACTTATAGTTTAATGTAATTGAATTATTACCTTAAAAAGTTATTTCATTCTTCTATATGAATATTAAAAGTTAATATCTATTTAAACTACAAAAACACAATTGGATAAATGAATAGATGATAAAGATACAAAGCTAGTTTAGTTACTTCAAAGTTATTATATTTTACTTTAGAGCTATTTTGTTTATTATATACATAAGTGGTACTTAAATTTTTATTTTTATTAATAATTATTTAATTTTATTTATATTTTTTGAAAATTCAGGTAATTCATTATTTTGGTAATTCTTTTTCTTTATTTTTACTTTGAAAAGTGTAGTAAAACTTATATGTTTATATGTTACTTTTTAATAGTTTCATTTGTCTATATTAATATATATTTTAAAATTATATCAAGAAATTATTTATCAATCAAATTATGTTCTTGTGTTTATTAGACACCACAAACATGGAAATGCTTTCTAACTTGACATTTCTTTGTCATAAATGGCATCCAAAACGAAAGTGAGCTTTGAATAAGGGAAGAGTTTGAAGTTGTAGGATGCTAAGCAAGGAGGATGATGACGATGTGCATGATGAAGTTATTTTAGCAAAAATATAACCAAACCCTTAAACAACTAAGGCATAAAGTGTGGATACAAGAGAGCAAACCTACCTTATAGATCAATTTTTTTTTAAGTTCTCATATTAAATATCAAATTGATGGTAAGGAAAATAAAAGCATTTAGATTGACTAGAAAAATCTTGGGCCAAATCCATGATCCTTGAGAATGGATAGTATGAAATATCATTCAATTATTTTACAAACCTTCTCAAAGTTAGTTTTGATGAAGAGTGTCTACTGATTTCGTTTGTATGCCCATTCTATACCTTCCTATACTACAAAGCATTATCAAGAATATATCTACTTTGAATAAAGCTAGTTTATTTAGATCAAATAAAAGTGAGAGTAGATATCTCATTCACATGGATAAATCCTTAGAAATATTTTTTAGGAAACATTCAACAAATTGTTTGGTCGCAAATTGTAAATGAACTCAAGATACTCCACATTAGGTATGAACTTGGTATTTCTTTTGTTAATGATAGGACATATAGATCTAGTATGATTTAAACTACTACATAGACATTATAATATAAATCATGATCAATATCATCACAAAGGAATTCTTTTGTGTTTTGTGAAAACCATTGCAACTAGGCACTTTATCATTACATGTGCCAAATGTAACCAATAAATATCCTCTTGGGATAGGAGTTTGTTACAAGTTATAATTTGAGTCACAATAAGATGATTGGGACCACATATAGGAAAGTTTAAAGCATCACCTCCCTTTCTAGTGAAGATTATTAAGTATGGATGACCTTGGTACAATGTTAGAGAAAGGAATGCAAAACACTAGGATGGAAAAAAATTGACTATATTTGTTTTAATGCACTTGATTTCAGTGATATTTTAATTCATAGTTTGAAAGAATATTTTAAAACTTTATTACCATATTTTGAAACATATAGTCTAGCTTTGATCTAGGATCTCCAAGAAAAATAAGCATTAACCACTTGTATAAGCTAGAATTATTTGACCATTTTAATTTAGAAGGGTTTGTCAAAAGCTATCACTTTAAGTAAAGTGTTTAGTGGATTAAACTTTAAAGACATGGTTATGCAGAACTTGTGACATATCCTTTCTAGCTAGAAAACAATATTCTTAAGAAATGGGTTGTATGCATGATGGAATCAACTCGCTATTCAATCCACCTAATATTCCCTTTCAAACATGACACCAAGTCTAAAAAGATGTTAGATATAGACCAACATGGACTTTTAATAGAGTAATATCATGGTCAAAGATAATTGAGTCATTTCAAGCTTTGAAATTTGAATCCCTCATGCAATTTTAAGGTTGATCAATGAGTGATTAGAAAGAACACAATTTAACAAGGGTCCACAAGAATTGAGTAAAACTAGCAAAAGAAAAGTATGGTTGTACGAACATCATAACATAATTATTTTTATTAATTATTCTTTTAGAACCCACATTCAAGTTATGATTGGATAAGACTAAGCTAGTTATACTAGATTAAATTTTTCATTTCACTCTTATATCAAGATTGAATTCACTTCAATATTTTTTCTCCAAGTGCATAAACTTACAAAAATGGGTAGTAATGTGTGTAAGGGTTACAAGTAATCAATTAGAGTATAGTATGTACATGCAATTATCACATTAAAGAAATATAGACAAGGATAATTATTATGTTCTAAATGCCCACTACAAGAAATAGTCTATACTATGCTATAAAAAATAACTTATAACACAACTATAGGAATAGTAAATATTAACAACAAAAAAATAATGACTACAAAAATAATATATAAAATGAATGTAACTATGCTGAAATAATCATAGTATGAAAATAGATACAAAGGTATTTAATATATACAAACTTAGTTCATTAAATCTGATCCAACATTTAAATATAAATATTGTATTAATTATCTACATAGACTCTATAAATGAAATGTAAATTGTACCACATAACACTAAATAAATAGTCAATCACCAACATGTCATAGGTTAGTGAATGGTCCCTATCTCACATTTGGGTGATCAATAGAGGTGACCTTTCCAAAAAAGCTACTATTAATTTAGATAGTAGCATTCAATCATCATGAAATGTAGATAAGTGAACTCGTTATATTGACTATTTCTACATGACATGATATCTATCTTATTATAAGTCATCCATACAAAGCTATTATACAAGGGATGCATATAAATTTACTAGAGTAATTTAAATTTGATAGACTTGTTGTATTTCTTAGAAATATAAATAATAAAACCTTTTTAAAATATGTGGACAACTTTTCAAAGTGCAACAAAATAAAATATTTCTAATTAAAAAAAAAATCAAGTACACGCAGTCTTAAATGATTAAACATTTAGTGCCAATCGAAATAACCACAAATTCTAATTTAGTATTATAAAATTTTTCCATCATTGGATTACTACTATAATTTTGTCACATAAGTTGTCTTAACAATTATATCCTATCTTGCTACAAGTTAAAAAATGATATGAAAATAACAAACACAATCAATAGTTGTTTTCTACTTAATTTATCTAACTTAATTAAATAAGTTCCTTAGTTATATTCAAGCTATATGAAATAGAAATGTTACAAAAGAATGGCATGTCATGAAAAAGGTATAAAGGTGGCTATTGTGTTATATGAAACACTATAACTATGGAAGAAATGGAGAGGCATTCTTATCTCGCCTAGTTGGATTGAATGTGTGCCAAATTGCATATGTATTTTGGTGGGAAAGGTTATGGACATTAAGGCCTAGTTTAATGTGCATGATAGTTATCAATACCATGGGTAAGTGGTGTCACTTATTAAATGCCACCTCAACCATATTGAAGTTTCCATTAAAGATCCATTAGGCCAATAATAGTTCATCTACAAGACAACACCATACTGACATCCTTTCACCTATATCATTGGAGGCATAAATATTGACAAAACATAAGATTCTACAATCTTTATTTAAAATGACCCATCAAGCTCTATTAGATGTGTCACAATCATAGGTATGATAGTGAGATTTCTCTTTGGAATTAAAATAAGATACCATTCCATCTCAATATTGCTCAAGATTAGTTTTGAAGTAAGATGAAATTTAACCAAATGACATGACTCATGACTTAGAGTGGAAAAATCCTAGCAACCTTGATCTCCTAAAGAAAAGGAATGTCTAGAGGAGTAAATTTCTATTGAAAATATCACACAATGAATTTGTGGCTTGGGCTCACCAAACCTCTAACATATAATGCGATGCAATTGATGAAGAAATAAAGTCTAAGGATATTTATTGGAAGTCTAAACCTTGCAATGAACAATATATCCTACTTATAAACCACCTTTTATTTTTAACCAAAAATGCTTCAAACTATATTGATCATTTTTGAGAACACATTCCATTTCCTTTATCTCCAAGTAAGGTTTGGGTGAACATCTACTTCCTTTTAGTTGATAAGTTATTTGAACTGCCAATTTGGTTGAAGATAAAACACTCAAGGGATTGAAGTGTTTGCATATGGCTTGGAGAGATCGATTTTGGCTACTTGTGTTCTCATTCATGGCAACTAGATTCAATAGTATGGTTCACAGTTTTAGTATTTCTCCTACTGGAAAGGGAAGTAAGATTATGTAATCAACCGACCGAAAGAATGAAGAACAGGACATTCGGTCGATAAACCGATCTGATCATTTCACTGGATCACTATTTTGTAGTGTGGATCTCTAGGGAATCCTTCCTAGTATGTATACTATTCTACTGGTGAGTTTTGTGGTGTTGCATTAGCCGAAGTTCGACCTAAGAGGTTTGGGAGTATGATTCATGGTTTATTCTCTCATTTTGGCCGACATATTTTATATGGCATATTGTGGATATATGTGGAGTATGTTTTTAGCTATTTCTTATGTTTGGAACTTTGTTATGGGTCCCTACTATAGTCTAGCTAACTTGTGTGTGTATGCATAAACTCTAATTAATGATTTGAGCTGACATAAGCAAGAATATTATATTTTGTTGTGAAGCTGACATACAATGAATTTTTGATTAGCAAGTATATAAAGGAGATCAAAAAATCATTTTGACAGAGAGTGAAGTAACCTAGTGCGAAAAAGTGGAGAACAACTATGGGTTAATCTCAGAAGATCTATTGAGTGAATTTTGTTTATACTGCAGAAGGGTTTCTGTAGGAGAGCAGAGCAGAAATGTGAACTAGTCAAAAGATCTAGAATCTAATCATGTGCTTAATTGGAATTGAATCCAGACATTTGTAGATGTTGCATTCTTAGTTCAAGTTTTTTTTTGTAATTTCAAATATACTTTGTAAGGCAATGAGCCTTTCTCTCTTGAGCAGTGAGCTCTACGAAGTGCACTTGAATGCAAGTGCATTCTCCTTTTATCATACTTTTAGCAGACTATACATTATGGATTAATCTCCACCATGGTTTTTCCCCTAATAGGGTTTCCACGTAAAATTTATGGTCTTATAGTGTTCCTTAATGTGTATGCATGTTTCCAAGTTCTGTTTATATGTTGTGAATGGTATTGTGGGTTTAATTATTGTTGTTGATGGTTTAAGATCTGGTTTGAAAATCAAATATTCTGGAACATTGATTCACCCCCGCTCTTAGTGTTCCTAGTGTCCAACAATTGGTATCAGGGCAGGTTCCTCTTCTAGAGTTTAATAGCTTGAGGTGGATCTTGAATTACAATGGACGCCAATGGTCTTCAACAATAGCTTATGGTGGCACTTGATGATCTTGATTAGTCCAAAGCAGAGGTTATGGAACTAAAAGCAAATCTTGTGGTTGCCGAAAAATTTATTTGATCACTGAAGGATAAGATAAATGAGTCAAGGGAAAAGAGGAAGGAACTATGTGATCAGTTGAAGCAAAAAGAAAGAAAAGGTCTGGATGATGTACATCTGAATCAAACCCTAAGAGAAATAACAGAATAATGTGAAAAGCTTGCTAAGGATAATATAGCTCTAAAGTTTGAAATGGAATCAGTGGCGATCAATTTTACCAAAGAGATTGAAGAGAGAAAGAAGAATGAGGAGAATCTAGTGCAGTCCCTAAAAGAAAAATTTGAAGAATGCAACATAATTAATAGTTGATTCATTTAGTTGGAAATTGAACTACAACAATCTAGAAACAATGAACAAGAGCTTGAGAGACAATTAGTTATCCCTAGAAATGAGCTTGCTATTGCAAATGAATTCAAGGAGAAATTCAAGACAAGCTCTACTATGCTTGATGAGATAAGCAGACGACAAAAGGATACAAATGACAAGTGAGGTCTTGGATATGAGAGGGGTGAAAGTTCTAGATTTGAACAAAAGAACCTTGAAAAGAAGAACAAAGGTAGAAGACAACCGGTAAGGCAACCTAATGCTCAAAAATTTAATGGATATTGTTTTTCTTGCAACAAATTTGGACATATGGCTTCTCAGTGTAGAAGAAAGATAAACCCCAGTATTCCATCATTTACATTTAGTGTTTTAAATGCAATTTTTTTTTTCATAAGGCATTAGAATGCAAAAGTATGTCTTTCAGTGCAAGTAATATTAAATGCTATACTTGTGGAAGATTTGGACATGTTGCTAATCAATGCAAGTCAGGAGGAAATTAGTGGAATGGATGGTATAGACTAAAAAATATGGTATGCTACAATTGTAACAAACTTAGGCACATTGCAAAATTTTGCAGGAATGAAAACATGAATAAAAGAGCTCTGGTTCATTAAGGAATAAATTCATAGAAAGAAAACAAAGGAAAAGAAAACACATCTGTGGAAGAGATATGAGATTAGATGAAGAAAACATGGGTAAAGAAAAGTGAATCTGATGAAGGAAACAAGGCTGTACACTAGAAGCTCCCTTTGGTAACTCTTCCAACAATTGACTTCAGGCCAATGGCCTAGGGGGGTTTTCATGAAAATCTCTTGTCCCCCTGTGATATAGTTGGCATCGAATGGTAGGATGCCATCAGCCATTGTGTTATTCATTATTGAAAGTATTAGTTTAATCATTTGTTGAGTTGAATGAAATGGTATAGATCCTTAGTCAGATTCTTTGCTGCTTGTCTAAGTTTGCAGAGTAACCAGAACTTCTAGGGAAACACATTTAATGTGGCATACAGTTAAGTTATAAAATGGAATTTGGAACCCTAATTCATCATCATGCATTGAAGGAGAATAGTTGGAGAGCCCTTTCAACAAAATTCCAAAGGTGTGAAAGGTCAATTTAGCGGTGAATTCTTCAGGTATTTATGTTTCTAATTAATTTCTTATCTATTTAGCGATCAGTAGAACCCTATTCGACATGAAAAATGAAACAAATCAAAGGAACAGTAACTCTGGATGAGTATAGTAGTTAAAAAGTTAGGGATGAAATAAATCTATTGTCTCCTACTAAATTAAGGAATCTTGGAGGATCGAAGCATAAGAATTTGGATATCTAGAATGAATTCTCTCATTTCATCAATACAGAAGTGATTTGGTTTATCTTGAACAGATTGGATGATGATATCCTTACTCTGGGTAAACCCTATCGAATCTCTAAGGATGTAATCAAGAATCTAACAAGTCTATGTAATGTTGGTAATATTTTGAAGAAGAAACCAATTCAAAATGTTAAGGTTGAAGCCCTAATTGGAATAAGGGGAGATCAAAGAGCTTTGATAATTGTATCGATTAAAGATTTGTTGACAAGGTATGTTGCACATGGAATCTCATATAAAATTTTCTTCAGAAACCAAGGAGGATCAACCTCGGTAGGTGTTGTATATATTGCTCATAAAATGATAATAGAAAATGAAGACTTTGACCTATGTAGTCTAATGGAGGATCAACTGATGGAGAATGTACAATTAACGAAGGATATTGACTACTCCTTTAGGTTTGGTACCCTTGCAATATGCATTATGATGTATTTTCTAAATTGCTTTCCTCTAAATGACCATGTGGTGTGGAAGGAAAATATACCGGTCTGCAAGAAAATCTTTGAGCATTACAACTCTTTTAAAAATGGGGAATGAGTTTATGAAAATTTATTTAGAAAGATGTTAGATAAGTTTGGTGTAAGTTTTATCCCTCTTTTAGTAAAAATAACTGAAGTTGGATCATCCTCCGAAAAGACAGAGAAAAAGCAGAAGAGAGGAAGGGATTTGGCTGGTGTCACTCCTCCGACACCCAAGTCAGCAAAAGTTGAATAAAAATGAAAAGGGCAGTTGGTTGTGGATGTAGTGGATGAAGACTCTAATGAATACACTCCTAGAGATCAACCAAAACCAGGTGAATAGGAAATAATAATAGCTGAAGGTAATGATGAAGAAGGTGCTCTATTCAAATCAAAGATAATGCAAATTATTCAGGATGAAGATGGGATGCAAAAGATATCTGAAATATGGTTGAATGGACAATCTTATGAGCAAGATCTCATTGAGAACACTTTAGGAGGATACTTTGTTGATAACAATATTGAGTTGGAGAGTCTGTAGGATATTCTCCCAGATGAACTGATTGAGTGTGTTAAGGAGGCTATCAAATCTGTGCCTCTAAATAGGAAAGAGGAGGAAATAATTTCCCATTTGAAGATGTAGTTTAGGGTATCTCTTGCTAAACTGAAGAAGAAAATGAATGTGCTAAGATAGTGCATTGATTCATCCAATAAAGTCTTCAATTATTGTCTAAGGTGGCCTCATGTGGTCGGAAAGTACAAGGATAAATTGAAGGAAATTGAAAAAGAGCTTATCAGAATTGGACAAGACTACAATATGTTTTTGGATAAGGATGGAAAGGTTATGAACCTTATAGGCTGAGCATGCAAAGTTTCACTTTGCTAAAAATGCTCTCATGGACACCTTTTGGAGAGTAAAAGACCTCACTGAAGGCAGACTAGAGAAAATGATTGAAGTTCTAAAGATAGGAGAAAAGCTGAAAGAAGCAATCACCATTCCTAAATCCCTTGTCCAAATTATCAATAAGACATCAAAAAATAACAACTTGATCATAGCTATTGGGATTGTGGTGGACTCTTGGAAGAAATTCCTTCCAGAAATTAAAGCTAAGTATAAAATAATCTTCTGATTTTTGCAGCAGTTTCTCAAATTTTGATCCAACTCTCTATTTTGCAAAAGGGAAAGAATAAGAAGAGAAGTATAGTAAAACATTACAAGGAGAGTGAAAGTAATAGAAGCTTTGTCATTGATGTCAAAGGGGGAGAGAATTCAATGAAAAATTCCTTGACATCAAAAGGGGGAGCAGTGGTCTTAGTTTTGTTGAGTTTTTGGTTTTGACACTTAGTCAATTTTTTCACTAAGTGTTTCCATCAATGCCAAAGGGGGATATTGTCAGCACATGGCTTTGAGAGATCTATTTTGGCTACTTGTGTTGTCATTGATGGCAATTGGAGTCTGAAATATGGTCTACAGTGTTAGTATTGCTCCTACTAGCAAGGGAAGTAAGATTTTGTAATCAACTAGTAAAAAGAATGAAGAGTAGGACATCCGGTCAATAAACCGATCTGATCATTTCACCGGATCACTATTTTATGGTGTGGATCTCTAGGGAAGCCTTCCTAGTATGTATACTATTCTATTGGTGAGTTTTGTGGTGTTGCATTAGTCGAAGTTCAAGCTAAGAGGTTTGGGAGTATGATTCATGGTTTATTCTCTCATTTTGGACAACATATTTTATATGGCGTATCATGGATATATGTGGAGTATGTATTTAGCTATTTCTTATGTTTGGAACTTTGTTATGAGTCCCTACTATAGTCTAGCTGACTTGTGTGGGTACACATCAACTCTAATTAATGATTTGAGCCAACATAAGTAAGAATATTATATTTTGTTGTGAAGCTGACATACAATGAATTTCTGATTAGCAGGCATATAAAGGAGATCAAAAAATCATTTTGACAGAGAGTGAAGTGAGCTAGTGCACAAAAGTGGAGAACTATGGGTTAATCTTAGAAGATCTGTTGAGCAAATTTTGTTTATGCTATAGAAGGGTTTCTATAGGAGAGTAGAGCATAAACGCGAACTGGTCAAAAGATCCAGAATCTAATCGTGTGCTTAATTGTAACTGAATCCATGCATTTGTAGATGTTGTATTCTCAGTTCAAAATTTTTGTTGTAATTTCAAATATACTTTGTAAGGAAGTGAGCTCTATGCAGTGCACCTGAATGCAAGTGCATTCTCCTTTTATCATACTTTTAACAAAATATACATTGTGGATTAATCTCCACCATGGTTTTTCCCCTAATAGGGTTTTCTGGTGTTAAAAGGTGTTTCTTAATATGTATGCATGTTTCCTTCTGTTTATATGCTGTGAATGCTATTCTAGGTTTAATTATTGTTGTTAATGGTTTAAGATCTGGTTTGAAAATCAAATATTGTCGAACATTGTTTCACCCCCCACTCTCAGTGTTCCTAGTGTCCAACATGAAGTTCTAGAGTATCAAGGTTTATCAATATCATTGAAAGATTTTATAGGACTATGGGCACACTTTGTTTGAGCTATGAAAAATTTCCTGGTTAAATTGTCCCTTTCCTATGATTGAGAAGATCTCATTGACAACATGGATTTTTCTATGAAAGCATTATTGGATTTGTCATGGTTTGATCAGAAACCTTTATTGGGACCAATGTTGTAAATAATTTTTTGGTTTTGTACATTGGTCTAGCCATCTTCATTCTTCCTTGAACCATTTATGAGTTTGGAGGTCAAACAATGGTAGACCCATTGTTTCCTAGCCTTTATTGAGATCATTGTGACCATTTTTTGGTTTCCTACAGTGGTCTAACCATCTTCATTCTTCCCTATACCATTTACTAGTTTGGATGTTGGTTTGGGGATGTGGGTAGCTAAGGGAAAAATGTCTAATTTTATGATTAAAGATCAAAATCAAGTGTTAGGAAAATTATTATACCAAACATGTTGCATGTAGCTCATATCACAAGTTTGTATATCAAAGTTTTATTTGAGTATTGAGAGAGATCTATCTCCATATAAAATTGACATTGTAGTCAAGTCATGTCTTTGTAATAGGGTCTTCCTATTCTATTGCATGTGTGTGTGTATGTGTATGTGTATGCATATGTGTATGTGTATGTGTATGTGTATGTGCATGTGTGTTTGTATATATATATATATATATAATATTTAGTTGCTTGCAGCTTTTATCAATTTTTTTTTTTTTGTCGAGTCAAGTAAATATTACTGAACTCAACAAAAACATTCTCTCAAAGGTGGAGGCAATACAGTTAAGAAATGGCAAGGTAGAGGAGACTTAGAAAAAATAATCCATATAAGAACTTTGAGAGTCTATTGATCAAACACGAAAATATGCCTTGTCTAAAGAGAAAAGACTAACACAGAATTACAATATGGTAGGGAAAATGGTGGAGGATTGGATTCACATGATTATCTTCTACAAAGAAAAAGAAGAAAAATCTTTTGGTTAAGTCCTAAATAGCATCTAAATTAATCACATGAAAACCCAAGCAATGTTAACAATATTGTGAACCAAGTTTTTAGATAATATGTGGTTTAGAAAATAATAAGAGTTAATTTCTCTAACTATTTACAATCATTATTAAATTCAAGAATCAAAAGAATAAAATTTGAAAGGTTAGCAGAATTCATACCCTTTGAAACATCTTTGGGACAAACTTACAAGTTTATTCCTTTAGAAGCCCCATTGTTCACTCTAATCCCTATTACTTCAATATCAATATCCAAAAATAAAAGCTTGAATGCCATTAAAAAAAAAAAAACCCTAAAAATTAGAAACACTAAAACTTCCATAATAAATATAGACAAGATTAAAACTTTCAATACATTATTACTTAAAAATATGATAAAAATCAAAACAAAAGATAGACATTCAAACCAAGCCAATCCCTCTAAACTCTTTTCCATCAATCTTCTTCAACTCATAAATATTATACTAAAGAAATATGAATTTACTTAGAATCTTCCAACATCTCCACTAATATAGAAGAATGTCTACCTTTTTACAGCATTAAGCAAGCTATCATAATTGAGATCGTGTGAAACTTATAGTGAGCAGCATGGTTTTACTTATTGCTATAAGTTATAACATAATCATTGATATTTGAAACGAACCATGCTTGTTTACGTCTAAAATATCCATCTGCAATTTAATTAGATATCATTTAGGATATCATCTAGGGAAGGGGAAACTTCCTAGAAATTTGTGAGGGCACAAGGAGGATGTCAACTAAGAGTTTGTCTCCTCATATAAAAATCTCATACCCATTGCAAATGGATGCATCGGTTTGGCTTGTGGAACCATTTCGGTGGTCATTCACATGCACGGAGATCAAGTTCTATAATGAGGGCATAATTATACAAACCTTCTCTCAAAGCTATGCACATATTAAAGCCAGAAGTGTGTGCTATAGGCAATATTCTTTCGCATTGAAAGTAGGAACCACAAAAGTAAAAGTTGAGCATTATTGGTACGAGGAAAGATGGGAGCTAGGAATCTCAATACTATATTGAATTCAATAAGAGCAGCTGGAGGTTTAGTTATTTCTTTGACAGCAAAGAAAAGGTCCAGCTCTAGCTTGCATTTGCTGTTTGTACAGCAAGGCTTAACCTCATAATATTTTTATTGTCTTCTACTCCAATTCCTAGCCTACAAAAACCCTCTCCTCCCTCCCCAACACACATCTAACACTTCCTTCTATTCTCTTTCAAATTTTCATCTGGTTTCCTTCAAAATCATTCTCTTTTGTTCTAAGTTGCCTGTTTAATCTTTTATCTTCATAGATAGTGACTGTAAGTGACACAACCACACAGTTTCATGTAGCTGTATTGCTTCCTTTTGCAGTTTATTTCTCTTGGCCTTTCTAATTTTTGAATTTCCATTGCTTGACAAAGCTTCAACCAAATCATGGGTGCTTCTTTAATCTATCTTGGCTACTCCATTTCATTGATTTTTCAATTCGAGGGAATGCACTAGCACTTCCATTGTGTACTCTAGATTAATAATGGTTTTCCTGTTTGTCTTGGCATTTCTGTGCTCAGTTGCTTTTACTAATTGAGAGTTATTGAGAAGGCCCCCCAATCATATATTTCTGATAATTTGTCTTCAGCATTTTGACCAATTTGGGTCACTAGTTGAGATTGGTATTTTGCTAGATTTGAAACATACTGTTACAGTGTTATTAACGTTTGAAGAACCTGTGACTTCTTTTAGGATGGTTTTACTGAATATGCTGCCAAAACTATTTCTACTCGTCATGGTAGCGGCACTTCCAGCTGCCATGGGTCGCTCACCTCCTAAGCCTGTGGATGTGCCATTTTCAAAGAACTATGTTCCCACTTGGGCTTTTGATCATATCAGGCAAATTGATGGTGGAAACCAGGTCCAGCTTGTTCTAGATAAATACACAGGTATATTACTAGCGCAGACTAATATAAATAAGTCTACTATTCTGAGCTAATAAACTGTGCTCTTTGAATCCCATGGCGAGTGTAAAGTATGCATCTGTTTTAACTCTTATTGAACTTTGCAAGTCTCTTAGCACATATAACATTTCAGTTTTGAGTCCTCTTTGGGCATTTTATATATGCATCATGCTTGATGGAAACTTCATTTTTTTCATTTCACTGTGATGTGATCGCCTGTTAAGGTGCAGTTAAATGATCAATCCTTCCCTTAAATATAGATTCATATCTAACCATAAAAGCAATTCATTTTTTGTTTAGCAAGTCTTAGTCACTCAAATGTTCAGAGAATAGCCTTCATTAATCTTCTTTTGCATGACAGGCACTGGATTTCAGTCCAAGGGGGAATATTTGTTTGGACACTTCAGTATGAACATCAAGATGGTTCCAGGGGACTCTGCAGGGGTTGTAACTGCCTTTTATGTAAGAGAAATAGCCTTTTACAGCCTCACTATATCTCTCCAGTTTCTCCTTTTTCATCTTTTTAAACTGCACAACTGATTATATTTGCTGTTTTCATGAGATGCAGCTATCCTCACAGAACTCAGAGCACGATGAGATAGACTTTGAGTTCTTAGGAAACAGGTCTGGGCAGCCCTACATTCTCCAAACCAATGTGTTCAGTGGAGGGAAATGAGACAGAGAACAGCGCATATACCTCTGGTTTGACCCCACTACAGAATACCATTCTTACTCTGTTCTTTGGAACGTGCATCAGATTGTGTAAGTTTATGTTCTTTGACTGATACCGATTCAAATCCATAGACCTCGGGTTAAACGGTTTCAAGATCGGTCATATATATTCTTTTCTAAAACATCAAACTTTGGATTCAGATTCTTTGTAGATGATGCTCCAATCAGAGTGTTCAAGAACAGCAGGGACTTAGGAGTGAGATATCCATTCAATCAGCCCATGAAGATCTACTCAAGCCTGTGGAATGCAGATGACTGGGCCACAAGAGGGGGACTTGAGAAGACAGACTGGAACAAAGCACCATTTGTTGCAGCATACAGGGGATTCCACATTGATGGGTGTGAGGCATCTGCACCTCATTCAGAGTGTCAAACACTGGGCAAGAGGTGGTGGGATCAGACGGAATTTGATGATTTAGATGAATTACAGTGGAGAGAGCTCAGTCAGGTGCGCCAAAAATATACCATCTATAACTATTGCACTGACAGAGTTCGTTTCCAAAATATGGCTCGCGAATGTGCAAGAGACCATGATGTCTAGTGAAGTGTTTGTTCTTATCGAATCATAGTCAGTACAATAATATATGTTAGGGGTAGCTGTGGCTATCCTTAACATTATTTGTTGCATGCATTACAATAAATAACTTATATATGTGTGAGATTTATTGAGACTCAATTGCAGAGTCAATCTTTATCTGTCCATATTATTAGTGATCATGCTCTCTTTTGTTTAATTTGTTCAACTCTGAACTGCAAAAAAATGTCTTTATGCAAGAATTTAAATTGGTTAATAGGTGGTGTCTAATTGGTTAATAGCTCTTC
Organism: Sequoia sempervirens; assembly: GCA_007258455.2. Classification (NCBI taxonomy): domain Eukaryota; kingdom Viridiplantae; phylum Streptophyta; class Pinopsida; order Cupressales; family Cupressaceae; genus Sequoia; species Sequoia sempervirens. Next base: position 15,589,123 of record VDFB02274714.1, read on the forward strand.
TCGGATGGCTCTTCTCGTGGAAATCCGGGTCATGCTGGCATTGGGGGTATTGGCCGGGATAGCTTTGGGGATGTTCAGTTTATCTTCTCTGTGTATAAGGGTCTTCATACTAATAATCTTATGGAGGCTCAGGCCATTTTATTGGCTGTGGAGCGGGGCAGTCTTTTGGGTTGGCGAAGGATCATATGTGAGTCTGACTCTCAGGTTGTGGTGAACTTACTAAAAAGGTAGTATTTAAATGATGTGAGTTGGCAGCTGGCTTTGATTGTTGAACAAATTCTCACTCTTTGTGCTTCTCTGGACTATATTACTTTCACTCATATTCCTCGAGAATGGAATGGTGTTGCTGATTGCTTGGCTAAATGGGCTTCTGATCATACTCATGATTGGAAGGTGGTGGATCGGGGTCAACTTCCTGCGGATCTATCTCTTCAATTGGATCACTTGATTGAACTTGATAGGGACATTTAATGCCCTTGCTTTGTAACATTTTCTTGATTGAATAAAGTTTTTACCCCTCCTTGATGTTAAAATTGGTTAATAGCTGGTGTCTTTGTCGGAAGTCATTTGAGATTTTAGACTTGTTTATAAAAATGTTAAAAAAAAGTAAAATAAAATGGTAAATGGGTCTTTGATGTGTTAGAAAAGTTCAACAATTCACAATTCTTGTTGAGAAGAAAGTCTCAATACTATAAGGGACAAGGTCAAGATTGTGCCCCGGTCAATCTTGACAGAATGAATACCCCTTAATTCTTAACTCATCCGAAGAAGTTTCAACTTAAGACTCATACTCCCATATTAGATAACAAAAATAAAAATATATTTCCCTCCCATCAAATAAATTCCCTACAATTACTTCCACAAAACTTATAAATCAGTCAGATGCTTTAAATGACTAAACAGCAAGCAAATATTAACCCTAAGCTTTGATATTAATAATTACATCATATGCAAAATGAATTGGCTGCTACTCAATTTTGAAACTCTAAGAGTACTCCGAGTTCTTCCATCGGACGAGAGGTTTCCATTGCAATTTCACATTGAAGAACATTTTCCTGTTTGAGGATTCATCCGAGTCTGTGATTGTTTCCTCGAATCTCTCATTTATTAAGGCATTTGCCTTTAGCCTTCTTACATTATATCCTTAAAATAACAAGAGATCCAATAAAAAAAATGGGTGGAAGACAATGAAGTCAACTGAGAGGACAGAAAATCAACAATGAGAGAGAAAGATTCCGAGCAAAGTCACCATAGGTTCTAGCTCAAACCACATCATGGCGTGCAAGCCAAGAAACAAAGCATAATTAGAAGTGTCTTAATAATCCTACGTTAATAGGTGCAGTCACTGCGCAGAAGTCAAGGGCATGAAGAATACTATCACCAAAATAACAATGGTCATAAAATTGCATACAACTAAGGACCGGTTGCAAAAGGCAGAGAATCGGCATTGTGCTTTAGGGGAGAGGGGCCTGTAGTGGAGCACCCTAATTTTTTGTTTTTCAAAATCTTATGTGAAAATTTCAAATCAATCCCAATTTTGTGCAGCAGTTTATTTGGTAATTCATGTGCTTCTAAATTTCATTTTAGGGTCACATCATCAAATATGATGCCACATCAACATGCTTTTGTTGAGGTATCCAAAAAGAGCAAAAAAAAAAAGTGAGACCGATAGTGGTGCACTAAGTCATGTTTTATTGGTGCATTGATGTGGCATCACATGATTTGTCAGTTTGTGTATTTTATGGATAAAAAGTGTTTTGCAATTGAATATTAAGATGCTATACTATGGGGCCCACTGTGGACTACTTTTATCTCCACTATTGGACCTTGCTCCACTATAGGCCCCTCTCCTCTAGTCCTCCCCAAACATTTTAATGTGCAAAATCAAAGATGGGATCACAATCTAGATTCATTAGGAACACTACCTTTACTAAGGTATGTAGGTTGACCGTCCTCTATAGCTTGCTTGGCATTATCAATTTTTGGTCAACTTCCATATGGTTAGAAGAGGATCAAGCAAGAAGGACCATCAAGTTGTTATCATATGTATAAATGAAGAAACAAATAACATATGTTATATAAAAAGGAGGGGGAAAACTAATATATGCCAATGATTGGTGAGGAGGAAGTGGAATACAATTGAAATCCATTCATCAATCATGGAGCATCCATGTGCCAAAGTACATAGATATGTGAACTCGTACATATCTAAGGATAAGTGCCCATATAGGAAAGGATCTTATTCTATCAGTGGCACAACTCTATCCAAGGGAGCCTATAAATACCCATACATGATCATTAATGGAGGGATTGAAAAGGAATAGGTAAAAAGGTTATATAGAGGACATAAAGAATTTGAGGATTTTGGTAGAGGATTTGGCTTGACAAGTCATATTCCAAGGGATTTTAAGTGATCATGAGACTAAGGAAAGGGTAAAATAGACTTAGTCAAAAGTATCATTTATTGGTATTTTCGGTGCATTATATAATAATTATATGTTTAGTTCAAGAGGCAAATGTAATAATCATTGATAGTGGTGATATAAATATTTTTTCTATTAATAAAATGGATCTTTATTTCATTTTGACTGCATAAGTATTTTTTTACAATGGTCTTCTTTTTTTCTTTTAGATAATGTTATTTTAAGTGCTCTATGCACTTAACTAGCATCTTTGACAAATGACCCTATCTTTTGGTGGTCAAGAAGCTAGTGTGACTAAATATTTTAATGTTGGATTACCTTGTCCATTTGAAATGCTAATGGAAATAATCTCAACCTTTTATTTTCATTGTTGGTACTTATCTTCAAAGGCAACTTGAAACTTGATCATCTTGGTGAGTACAAGCATTGAAAAACTAAGGTTAAGAAGTAGGTTGTGAAGATTTCTTATGGAGTAATGACTATGTCCCAA
>VDFB02274714.1:15592135-15603296 GCA_007258455.2 Sequoia sempervirens
AAATTGAAAATAACCATAATATAGTCAACTTGCAAGTGACATCTAATCATTTTTTAAATAGTTACATGCTAAATAATAGATTCTACTAGGGTGGTTGTAGCTACAACATTTGACAAAAAATTCCTTTCCTTTATCCTATGATGGATGTCCATACCTTGTTCCAAAGATCTCATTTTGGCACAAGGAGAATGTTGGCAAAGATTGCGGAGTTTTGATTTACACTTGTAAATTAAATTTGACTGAAAGTTCGTAAATCCTTTTCAACAAACACATTTTGTCCATATCTTTCAAGCATAGTATTCCATGAGACCAAATTTCTTTGTGGTATCTTGTCAAACAGTTGATGTGCCTTGTCTATGTTTCCACAATTTTTCATATATGTATACCAAATATTGTGTTATCCCTAGTATATTATGCTTTGATGGATGCCCATACTTTGTTATAAAGATGTTATTTTTACACAGGTTGCAAGTGCACCAACAAATAAAAATCAATCATGTGGGAAACCTTGTTTTGATTGTGCTAAAATGGTGAGACTGTGTGGGAACAATTGGAATGATAATGATGAATGGGAAATAGAAACGATGAATAACAAGTGAGACAAGTAATTGGGCCCCACACCATCCACCTAAGCATGCTCAATGCTTAGAGTGTGTTGGTTAAGCCAACCCACAAAACCCTACAAGATAAACATATCCATAAGACCACAAATTTTGCAAATAGGTAAAATAGGCTAGAAATTCTTGCAAATTTACAATGTTCCAATTTTTTTAGACTTTTTACAACTTTTCATATAATAGGTCAAAAATTTTCATAAAATAAAATTTAACAAATTTAACAAAAGAAAATGTATTTTTTCATTTCTCGAGCCTTTTGGATGTAATCGTAGTGTGTGTTTGGCTTTATGACACTCTATTGATAGGGCTATGTGAAGGGTTCACCTCAATGTGAAAAGGAACATGCTCTCATAGCTTTGATACCATGTTGGAGAATGTCAAGATCAAGAGCATGAAAACAAATCACAAGTGAAAAAAAGGCACAATAGTATGTCTATCAATATAATATGAAGAGTTCATAAGGCATGACTAAACCATTGACTAACCCTCCAAAGATGGAACACTTGTGAGCTCACTTGATAAGTGTGAAAAATTATTAATAGGTGTCTCAATTCATGAGGACACATGTCACAACCATATGAAGTGATACAAAAGTAAAATAAATCTAAGCAAACTTAAACTAGAATAGGGTCAACTTAGAAAAGTTGTGAGGCCATGTGTGCAGGATCATGATGGCCAAAAAGGAAGGATATAATGGATATTTCTTTAGGTATGTATTGATGACTTTTAATCCAAATTGATGAAACAAAAAGGGTTTTTAAAGAAGATTCTTAGGTTTCCACTAATATAAATTATACTTCCCCACGCTGAATTTAATAATAATTATTATTTATTTTCTATTTGAATTACAACTTGCAAGTCCCTGATTGATAGGCTGATTGGAAACCATCTAGTAGTTTCTAAATTGTATCACATTTTTGAATCTAAAACATACACATCTTTATGCTTCCAAGACAATTATAGATTAAAAAAGAAGAAATGAATTTCATGAAGTTTTGACCAAGCTAAGGTGGTTAGACATACCTAGCTTTATTTTTAAAAGCTGTACTAAAAAATTCATAATAGTTCATTTACTCTGGAAAAAATTATTAAAAATATGCATCACATCGACAGTCTCCTCTACTTAATCTCTAAAATATTATAAAAAATAACATTATCATTTTATTGTGGTTAGCTGGCCTAATGCATACCTTCCATTTCTATTTTCCCCAAAATCTAAGGCAATTAACACATTGAAATTTCAATTTTTCACTAAATAGATTTTATTTTTAAAATAAACCTAACAGCTTAGAAAACTACATTCAATTTGTTAAATTCTATTCTTACATTTTGAAATAATATAGGATAACTTATTCAAATTCTTACATCAAGCTGTTTAACTCTTCATTTTTCTAATTTTACACTATACCTATTTTTTCCATGATGATCTTGCACATAACTGTGATTAGCTTAGAACTAGGTATGATAATGACTCGATTTACACTAACACCAAGTAGTTTTGAGAAAAAAACTATTTCTATTAAAACCACTTTGTTAACTAAAAGTGTTCAACATTGTTCTAAACTCTTACCCTTTGTGTCATTTAGAAAAAAATAAAATTTGAATTACAAAATTTTCAATGTTGAAAACATCTCACACATCACTTTCCTCATCATTTCTTGCAATGATGAAGAAATTTAACTTGGTGAAAATTCAAATCCATCAATAAAAACTCATTGATATTTATACAACTAATTTATTGTGACAAATTTATCCTATGATGAAATGAAGAAAAAGAGATAACAAAAGGTTCACAATGTCCCCCCTTTTAATAAATTTATGTTTATATAACAAAAATCCAATTCCTATCTTCACCAAGCTAAGATAAGGCCTAAGTATGGTTTATCATCATCCCCAGGTGTTTTCCCATGTGTTAGAACTTGTAAAGGTCTTAGAAATTCTAAGTGTGAGGCTTTTTTGGTCATATCTCCAAGTATCTATAAGTTGTCATACATTATAGTTCATCATATCAGCATTTCTTTCCATCTAAGTTTGACTTCTCTTCATGTCCCACAATTTTTATGTACTTTTTCATACCAGCATGCCCTTCCAACAAGCCCCACTCTTTCCTTTCCCCTTAGTAGAGTTTCAAACTTCTACTTATTGGAATTCCTTCCCTCAACTCCTTGAACCCAAACCTATGACATCCATCATGCAATACCCCAACCCCTTAACTCTAAATTTTATCAGCTATATATAATTTTCACCTCACCTACCTCCCAATATGACACAAAAGTATAATTAATGATGAGAGCCACAACCCGAGACTCAAAAAAGCACACAATAGAGGCAATAGCAGAATTATTATTTATTTATTGGTAATATGTTCTCATTACAAAGAAATTACATTCCAGAGGATCAAATCCTCACAGGCTGCAATACATGCAACTTTTACTGTTTCTAAAAAAAATTCCCCCTTTCCCAATACAATTTCCTCTTTGTCAATCCCCCCTCCAAATTTCCAAAATGAATCCTAAATAGTCTTTTTTCTCGATTGGATCCAAAAATAAATTTTGAATTTTGAATGTAGCTCGATGTGTGCCAAAATTTAAAATTTGAAATTCATAAATTGAGTCCCAATTCAAAAATTGGCAAATTTCCAAAAAATGACCAACTTTCGAAAGCCATAACTTTTGATTTGGGACTCCATTTGATGCACTATTTGAAGCGTTGGAAAGGTATCAGAGTGTAGTACATGCTAGGAACTTGATTCATTGGTTTTTGAAAAATTATAGGCCCATATGAGACCGTTTAGTGCCTCAAACTTGGCTCAAAAGAGTTTTCAGGGCAATTTTGGGAAACTGAAACTTGAATATCTTTCAAACCGTGAATGATCTTGGCCTTATTCTTTCACCAAAGTGTTTTTTTTTGTCTTGAAGCTTCCCATAGATTTTTTCCTCCTCATACCTTCAAATTCATACCTGCTAAAAATAGTAGTTTAACCAGAAAAAGAAGAAAAGTAGTTTTGGAATTTGGAAATTCTTACTTGATGAAAAGGGTATCCATAAATGCAAAATAATCTACCAAAAAGCTAACAGAAAGGAAAATACTTTTGGGTGATGCAGGATTACCCTTACACCACTAGATGCTCTTGCATCAGACACCTAGGTTAATTTAAGAGGTGACCCCATTATGTCTTAGATGGTTGAGGAAAACCAAAATGGTCAACCTTTGTCTTAGATAGCCAGGATGAATCTTCCACAGGCCTTCCTCTCCACTTCACTAGATATTCTTCATACTGCCTATTTCTGGTAGTCCTTCCCACATGGCTATCTAGAATTGCTTCAATATCCTCCCTCTCTGAATTAGGTGCAGGAATGCCACACTATTCCATTGTTGGTCCACCCTCTGTGCCACCTTCATGATACTCTATCAAATCTGCAATGTTGAACATAGGGGAAATATTGATTCCATCCGATAAATCTACCTCATATGTGTTCCCTGAATTATGTTTCTTCAAAATCCTACAGGGACTGAACTTTTGCATTTTCAACTTGTTGTAGGTTCCCACTAGAAACCTTTCTTTCCTCAAGTGGACCATAACTTTGTCACCAATCTAGAACTCCTTATACCTCCTCTTCTAATTTTCTTTAACCTTATACTGTATATTCATCTTCTTAATGTGTTCCCTTACCTCTTCATGTAGGTTCTTGATGTACTTTGCAAAGTCTTTGGATTTGGCACTTATCTTCTTCTCTTGGTCCATCTTCCTTAATTTTGGAGTAGTCCTATGACTAGCTCCATACACAATTTGGAATGGTGATCTACCACGGCTCCTGTTGACAAAATTATTGTAAGAAAATTCTGCCTAGGGCAAGATCAAGTCCCATCCCTGAGGTTTATCTCTTACCAAGTATCTCAGTAGGTTACCCAAACTCCTATTCACTACCTCAGTTTTCCTATCAATCTGTGGATGGTTTGCAGAAATAAACTTCAACTTTGTCCTCAATTTCTTCCATAAGGTCCTCCAAAAGTACCCAACAAATTTGGTGTCATGATGTGAAACTATACTTTTTGACAGACCATGTAGTCTTACCACCTCTTTGAAGAAAAAATTAGCAATGTGGACAATGTCGTGGGTCTTCTGGCATGTGATGAAATGTGACATCTTTGAAAACTTGTCAACCACCACAAATACTGAGTCATTTCCTCTCTTTGTCCTTGGTAAACCAAGAACGAAGTCCTTACTTATATCTTCCCATCACCTCTCTGGTACAAGTGATGGTTGATACAACCCTGTGTTTCAGCTCACTCCTTTAGCCATCTGATATACTCTACAAATTTTCACAAATCTCTTCACATCTTGTGATAACTGAGGAATTTTTTTTTTCACTAATGAAGGAATTGGTCTTATCCGAACCAAAGTATCCTGCCATTCCTCCATTGTGCTTCTTCTTAATTAGGTTCTCTCTCATGGGACTCCTCGGAATACACAATTGGCTTCCCCTAATTTTTTTTTATCTTGGATTATAAAATACAACCATTTTGTCATGTCTAATGTAACAAGCTCCTTGCAGGCTCTCCAAGCTTCTGCAAAATCAGGATCTTCAGAATACAAGATCTTGAGTTCACTAAACCCAACCACCTTGATCTATATTTTTGTCAAAAATGTATGCCTCCTACTCAAGGAATCTACAACTTTGTTATACCTCCCATTCCTATGCTTCAAAGAAAAAGTATAACTCTACAAAAATTCTACCCATTTCAAATGTCTTTGAATCAATTTTCCCTAACTATTCAGGTATTTTAATGCTTGATGATCAGCATACAAAACAAATTCTTTTGGAAATAGATGATGCCTCCATTTATTTAATTCCTAAACTATTGCATAGAATTCCTGATCATAAAAAAAATACCTTTTCTTTGCATCATTTAAATTTTCACTAAAATATGCAATGGGCTTACCTTCTTGGCTCAAAATAGCTCCAATGGCATTACCATTGGCATCACAATTCATCTGAAACACCTTATTTTAATCTAGAAGGGCTAAAATAGGTTGCTCTATCACCTTCTGAACTTCAACATGTCAAAAAATTTCACTGCTCTTGTGCTTCACTTGAATTCTTTTCTATCCCCTCTCATTGTTTTAGTCAGGGGTGCACAAATACTACTGAATTTTGTAATGAAATTTCTATAAAAGTTGGCCAAACCATGGAAATATCTCACTTCAGTAGTAGTTCTTGGGGTAGGCCATTCTAGAATAGCCTTCACCTTCTCTGGGTCCATTTTAAGATCTTTTGTCGAGACAACAAACCCGAAGAACACTAACTCCCTCTTCACAAAACTACACTTCTTCAAATTAATTAACAATTTCTCCTCTCTTAGCTTCTCAAAGACTCTATGAATATGCATTAAATGCTCATCCAATGTCTTATTGAAAATAAAAATATCATCTAAATACACAATAACAAATTTTCTCAATAATTCTTTCAATACCTTGTTCATGAGCCACATGATTGTGCTTAATGCATTGGTTAGCCCAAAAGGCATGACTAACCACTCATACAAGCCTTCTTTGGTTTTGAAGGCGGTCTTTCATTCATCACCCTCTCTAATCCGAACCTAGTGATATCCACTCTTTAGATCTATCTTCGTAAAGTATTGAACTCCACTCAAACAGTCCATAAGATCATCCATTCTTGATAAGGTAAATTTGCACTTGATTGTTATCTTGTTTATGGCCCTAGATACTGTACACATCCTCCATTCCCCATCCTTCTTTGGTGCTAGTACTGTAGGTATTGCACATGGACTCGGGCTCTCTTGAATCAATCCTTTTCTTAACAACTCTTGAACTTGTATGTTCAACTCTGCATTCTCTACATGAGTCATTCTATGAGTTACCTTATTCAATAAACTAGCTCCAGGGATTAGGTCAATCTGATGACTAATCTTCCTTACTGGAAGTAAACCTTTAGGTACATTATCAAACAAAATTCCCTGAAAATCATTCAACAAACCTAAAACTTTTATTGGCACCTATTTACTGTCTTCTCTATCTAGTCTAGGAATTAAAGCATAAAACATGTGTTCATGTTTCATGCCTTACAAATTTTTTTTCCATCAATAAAACAAATTCTAGCACTACTACATATTTTTTCTTCCACCTCCTTCAAGGGTTGTAATTTATGGAAGACTCCATCCTTCATAAGGGAATATGTGTTAGCATGGTTTTCATGTACAACACACCTATCAAACTGCCACAACCTCCCCCAACAACACATTACACAAATTCATGGGGATGATATCACACATTACCTCATCACAGTAATTGCCTGTGGACAATGGAAACGAAAAGCACAACTTCCTTTATCCACACTAAAAAGGGAATGAAGGAAGAGGAGTCCAAATTCATAAAGTTTACACTCAAGAACAATTATGTGAGATTCAAATACAAAGGAGATTGAAATCTATCAAAGCAGATTGTTCTTAAGGAAATAAAGTGATAAAGAAGGTTAACTAATAATGTAAAACTAAGGAAATGCAAAATGTTTGAAAACACAATGTAGTATGCAAACATATACTAATTGACCTGGAAATGATTATGAAACAAAACAAAAAACTGTAAGACTGAATGTGTGCATCTAAAATGTGTTGAAGGTTGGAATGAGGATGGGAAATGCTCCTGATTCTAAAATTTTGACCTACAATGGCTCACACGCCAATCTGGGTGACTTAGTCCTAGATTTGGAAAAGTGTTCTAGAGCTCATTTCAACCAAATGGGTATCTAAATCTACAAAAATATCTAAAAACCATGTATAGTTGGACTCAGTTCACTTTGCATTTTTTGAAAATATGAAAGTGGAAATAGAAGCTCTTGGTTTTCTCTTTTTGTTCCTCCAGGTGTCTGAATCTAAAACTACGATTTTCGGCACTGTAAGTGACTTTTTGTGTAAATTTCGACCTAGCCAACAAGGAGATGTCTTCAGCAAGTTTTCAACCTATTCTTTAATCACCTCCACTACAACCACACAAAGGAGAGAGAAATATTGAATGCTAGGGAATAGGGGTTTGCCTTGGTCAAACCCCTTTTAGGGGCAATTAAACTAAATGAAGAATAAAGATGTAGTTACATGAACAATAGAAATGAAGGTATTAGGAAACTTCTGTAATGATGATAGATCTTGAATTTTTGCAAGAATGGATGAAGAATATTCCCTTGAATGTTTTAAAAATGATCTTGAATGCTCTCTAAATCACCTAACCCTAGCTTGCTTGACTTGAGATGGATAATGAATGATGATTGAATTATGAATTAGGGTTTTAAGGTTTGTTGAGATATAGAAATCCACCTGGGCAAAGTTCCTATTAATTTGATCCCATGATGACATGGAGGAAAATTGAACTTAAAACTCCACTTTACTAAGCCAAACCCTCAAAATAGCTTCAAACACTCAATTTGCCACTTTGCTCCACTTAGTCCCACCGATGGGACCTATCTCACCAAAGTGGCGATGGGTCCCCATAGGGGCTCCTTTTTCCACTGAAGGTTGAGGGGAGGAAGAAATTCAGGGTTTATATGATGATTTAGTTAGTCTCTTGACTGCAACAATCCCCAAAGATGCACAATGGGGGGGTCATAGAGTCTGATACGATGAATACAAAGGGCAATTAGGCTAGGAGACAGTTCAATGAACTGCAGATTAAAATACACCCCACAAATTAAAATGAGGTCCACATAGCCTAGAAAGGCATTAACATCCAATGAATGTAAGACATTACGACACTCAGATTAAACTAGGTTTATGAATTTACAAGCTTCTAGATTAATGTGGAGACTGCAATCAGTATATTTCTTATAACATTGAATTCATGGGAAAGATAGGGTCCATTAGACTTAGATGGTTGATATGTTTCCAGAAAAGTGGAAAGTCATTCACAACACTCTTTACAATACCTTCACAAGACATCATTAAAAGAATGTTACTTAATTTACAAGGGCCTAAGACCTAATGTGGATGCATAAAATGCCTCACAACAGTAGATTAAGGCCTCATTAAGTCCATTTTATCATGAATTAATCCCATGTCAAGCAAAGGGTCCTTTTTTCTATGGCATAGTTAGCCCCCACTTTAGTGAGAGGATGAACTTGCTTCAAACTCACACCAAAGTAGACATTCAAGAGGGGTCCAATCATACCAATGTGGATGGTCTAGATGAAAAGATGAAGGAGGTAACCAAGTGCCCAAGATGTAAGATCCTAAGTCAAACCAACATAAGCACAAAAGGACATGCACAAGGTGAATGATTTTGCAGCAAAACAACATACACACTCATGCAATGGAAATAACTAGGAGGAGAAGTACAATTGAGTAAAAATAAAAAGATGGATCAAGCTTCAACCGTTTGTCCAACACAATGTGGATTAGATCTAGGATGTTTTTCCAAAAATGCACACTCAATTTGAGGCGATGAAACTTTTGGTTGTCTGTCGGGTGAGAAGTCCTAAAAGGTTAGAAACAAACACTCATGGCTGGTATGCACTCACACACATGCAGGTGGCTATGGGGAAATTCATTCCTCAGAATGGGCTTCCCACTCAACCATACCGAAGTTATACCTCCTGATAACTTTAATAAGGTGCCACACACAAAAATGTTCTTCGAGTTCTATAAGGCAAGCAAAACTCATAGACATTGTAAATGCAAAATAATGCAAGGAATATTCAATGGGGTTTTTCTTAGTTTGTGCAAGGTCTCATCTTAGGGAACATCATGCTTAATGTCTCCAAAAGAGGATAAGTGTAAATGGTCTCATCTTGTTTCCAAGAGAGGAAATCACAAGAAAAATAAAATCACACAATGGAATATCAGTGTCGATGTATGCCCCCACTTTAAAGCGGTTGCTAACACCATTATTGTGAGCAATTGTTTTAAAGTAGAAGAAAAGATGGGAGAATACTTGGAAAGATCTATGCAAAGTCATATGTTTCTTATAAGCTATGTCATGAAAAGAGTAGTATGTCATGTGTGAGCCAACTTAAGACATGTCATCCACATCCCAAGCTTGTTCTCATACTATTATGAATGGTTAATGACTAGCCAAAAGAGGTAACAACAAGTGACATGAGGACAAGGCTAACTAACCCATTTCCACCACTTAATGTAGGACAAGGGTGAGGTAAAGTGATTGATGAGAACCATGATAGAGTGAAAATCAATATAAAATAGAGGAATTAGGTGCCCCCACATAAGGAAGAACACTAGAATCCTTAAGATGTTGAATTTTCCTACTCAAAGCCTTACATTCATTAGTAGAATGACCATGAATTCTGTGATATGCACAAATTGAAGTCTTGTAGTAAACTTTATTTCTGGTTCTTGAAGGATAGGATATCAAGTGATCTTGGAGGAGTCTCGACAAGATACCTACTTGATCAATGGTAGAAGATGTCCCTTTATGTTGTGCAAAAGATATCTCTAGCTTAGATGTACACGATGCCATACCTAAACAAGACTCTTTAGATTGCGAGATTTTATTCTCTCCATTATAGGAGGTGTAAAATATAACAAACTTAAATCATTAGTGTTTTGCAAGATGACATTGACATTACACAAATATTTCTTTGTTTGTTTCATTTCTTGCAAATAATAACCATCAAGACCACTAGTGTCAATCAGTTCAAGATGATTTATAGTTAAAGTTGGCTTAGAAGAATGTTTTGGGAGAGTGTTGATGTTAAGTGAAGGATTTTTTATTTCTTTCAAAGGATAATAGCCAAGACCATGTAACGTATCCACGATAGGAGGGTCCTCAATGAGAACAATCTAGACCATCCAACATGAGTAACACAATGAAAGCAAGACAAAAAATGGAGCAAACTATAGGTGCAAATATTCTCATTAATATAAATCTTAATTACATTTGGATGACAACATTTGGGCTTACAAATTTGACTCATAGGCCTGATATGACATGTCCTAATTACAACATTCCAATATGCTCATATATGCTAAAATCTTACAATTTAGATCAATATTTATCTACTCAATCAACTACTACTTGACTACTGCCTCTTTCTAATGATCAATTACTAGCTTTATATCATATCCGCAATTCTAGAAACATCCGTGTTAGTGAAAGATCATCACATTCTCCAACGAAAGAAAATGTAACATGCGCATGAATAGGTTGGCCTCAAATTTGAATTACTCCATCAACGGGTTCATAGAATGAAGTGTGGACCTATAATGAAGGTTAGAAACATTCTATAGAACATTTAAGATCACACTGTCGAGATCTGAAATTCATGGGGATGATCCACAAATGATCAAATTAGTCGTTAGGCTTGAAAACTATTCTGGTGCCAGTTCAAGAAATTGTCATGAAATTTGGAAGCGATAACTTGCCAGAAAAAGATCCAATCACGCTCAAATCTTGGGATAAGGAAAATGAACATGTCCACGATGTACACAAAGCTCTACAAGGTCTGGTGAGAAAATATGATGAGTCCACCAACATGAACTGAGCAAGAACAGAATAAGAAAAAAATTGAAAGAAAATA
>VDFB02274714.1:15603396-15843305 GCA_007258455.2 Sequoia sempervirens
ATGATGCCATTCATATGCATTCATGTTTAAGAAGGAAAAGTATAAGACTTTTTACTAAGAATCTACACATCATTTCTATCACTTGCACAAAAAAATCACTTGCTCTAACTACTAGACACTAACTCATTAGCTATTTCTACAATTGAATTACACACTAAAACATCATTCAAATATGCAATATTTTATATCATGCTCAACTTTTACCCAATCTTAATTATTTAAAATTTTTCTTCATTTTCTAATGATTGAGTTCAGAATAAAGTTTACATTTGGCCACACAAATCATCCTCCTATCAAACAAAATTGCGTAATCTATCAAATTGACTTGTCCCACTATGCTAATAGGGCTCACCAAAGGAAGCATAATGATTAGCAGCTTATGCATATATGGTCAGGCCTTACAGTAGAAGATAAGATATGTAATCTAGTGGTTATGTATTTAACATGTTTTATTGTTCAATCAATTAGATGAAAAAGAAATAAGATGTGGGCACTTTTCCGATATTAGAGGTAGAGTATATCGAAGCTATTCATGCCTATATATGGAGGCCATATAGCTTCAAATATTTTGTTCAAATTTTGGATTGAGTATATCGAACAAAATTGCATAATCTATCAAATTGGCTTGTCCCACTAGACTAATAGGGCTCACCAAAGGAAGCATGATGATTAGTAACTTATGCATATATGGTTAAGCCTTACAATAAAAGATAAGATATGTAATCTAGTGGTTATGTATTTAACATGTTTTATTGTTCAATCAATTAGATGAAAAAGAAATAAGATGTGGGCACTTTGTCGATGTTAAGAGGTAGAGTATATCGAAGCTATTCATGCCTATATATGGAGGCCATAGAGCTTCAAATATTTTGTTTAGATTTTGGATTGAGCCATAGAGTAGTTTATATTTTAAAGAAAGGTATCTTAACCTTTCTCCTAATGTTAAAATTATAAAAAAGTATAATTTTTTGGTCATAAAATAGAAAAATTCAATTTCTGAGCTACAAAGTTAGTTTTTGGTCAAAATAAAGAGTAGTTTATAATTTTAAGAAATGTGTCTCAACCTTTCTCCTAATGTTAAAATTATAACAAGTGCAATTTTTTGGTCATAAAATAAAAAAAATCAATTTCTAGGATATAAAGTTAGTTTTTGGTCAAAATAAATATTTTAGGTCCTTTGAGACTACCTTTGGGGGTGGTTGTTGCATAGGTATCTTTGAGATCTATACTTAAAAAAAGATAGGGTCCAATCAAACTCCTAAAAAAAAAGACCTTTAAAGTTGGTCCTTCTAGAAAGAAAATAGAAAGAAAGCAATTGGACATAAAAGAGTTGTAAATTTGAGTTATACTTGTTGACTAACTTATGAGGTGTGTTACCAAACATCATATGATGTCTCTAGTCGGAGTTAAAGGAACCAAAAGTGGAATTTCCAATGTGGTGAATGGATTATAACAAGATTATGAAAAGTGGTAGGAATATGCTAGTTTTAGCTTATAGACCCATCTTGAGATTAAGGTGTTAGATTTCTAAGCTAAGGATTTAGGAATCATATTTTTGGGTGGTTTCATCTCATGGTTTTGTAATTACCATTTGATGATTTCATGTATATATTACCCTACATACTAGCTTTCTAGGGCAGGGCGATCCTATTGCCTCTAGTGCCATGTTGCTCTATATAGGCTTTGAGTTTAGAGTCTTCTTCTTGATACCATTGCCCTTTCTTGACAGTGGCTTTGTCACAACATGTACAACTAACTATGTTTAATTAATAATACACTGTGCTAGTTTAATAAATAATAAACTACGCTAGTTTTGAGTTTGAGGTTTTTTGTTTAATAAATAATGGACAATGCTAGTTTTGAGTTTGAAGTTTTTTGTTTAATAAATAATGGACAATTAACTATTAGCCAAGTATTCTTCTAATAATTTTCAACTTACAAATTATATCATAAAATTTATCATAACCTTAAATGAAATTTATAAAATTATACTCTTAATTACACTTATTAAAATAATTTTAGTTTAATTTTTCCTTTCAACGGTTAAAGTTGTTAAAAAATAATGTTGTAGAAAAAGATCAAAGAATGTCATGTAATACCATATAGGGAATTAAGCTATATTCCTTATTATTTAAGCTAACACCACATTATTTAAGCTAACACCTTACTACTTCACCTCTATAACACGAGATGATTTTGTTATCTTCAAGTCGAGCCAAGAGATAGCAGGTTGGAGCTCTATTGGTGTTTTTTCTCCTTAAAATATCTAAGACCTCTTCCTTTGTTTAAATTTCAAATTTTAAAATATCAACGTTCAGATTTCTCTCCGAATGGCCTATTTCAAGAAATGTAGAGCTTGTAAGTTTAAATATTGGTCGTCCATCCTCAATGGTTACCTATCTTTAGTGGTTCAATTTTTGTAAGCCCACTTATTTACTAAACTTGGGTGTTGGAATATAATTCATCTCTATTTACTGTTTATTCGATTTACTGGTATGTATTTTGTTAAGGTTTTAAACACCATTTAGGAATGCTGGTTGATATTTTTAATGATATACAGTTTTTTGTGATTGGCATGGAGCAGGAGCTTCAGTAGGGATATGCATATGGTCGGAATTAGGAAAACATTAAGGAATTCAAAGAGAATTGGAAGCAAATTTGACAGGTCAGAGGTAGTTCTATTTATTTTTCCCTCTTTGTTGTTGTATTTATGGAATGAATAATGAGGTAGGTCAAATTAATGATAGCCTTGCAGCTCTAAAACTGAGATGGCCAAATACCCTTCACAACAGGACCAAATTCCAAACCCAATTTATCCCTTTGTTCACTATCATATCACAGGCAACTTGGAAAGTAAGCTTGTTCATCAATGGTATCACTGTAATCAACCAAGTGTTGTTGAATAACTGAATCAATTCTTCTGCATGACCAATACCATTTTCCCCAAAAATCCTAGTTAAATGTTTGGGTTGAGTAATCATGCACAATCAAATTCCTATGGCTTGTAAATGATGTTGTAAATGTCGGATCTACTGTTGAATGAATTGAAAGGGATGTTGTTGCCGATATAAGGAGCCCAATAGCATCCACAACCATATCCAGTTTCCCCATCATGCAAACGATGGCAGTCGCTGGTACAGAGTTAGCTGGGGCTTCTTCTTTACTCCTCCCTCCTCTGACTATCTAAAGGCTCGTCTCCCTGTCGCCAAATTACGACCTCCCTAATCATTGTTGTTGGTGTCATCTAGATCGACTGAATGCCCTCTAGTTTCTTGACCCCGATGATGGATCCATTCTCGTCACAACATCAGAGAATAAATTGCCCCTTCCACCCCCATTATAACAACTCAATTTCCGAGATCGACATAGAATTTGCTACATAGAGGACTTAATCTTAGCAATTTTAATCAAACTTCCAATAATTCTAGTTTTTTTGCCCAAATCCAAGCTCAAAATGAGTTTAGGAGTTTTTAAAGGTGTCGCTCATCTACTTATTGTAGCTTTAGTTTTCTCCTTATTTGGGTTTTCTAGCCTTGAAGGCATTAGCTAGCTTTGATTCCATAGTCTTAATGTACCATCTATTTGGAGTTTTATTTTTATTTGCAATCTTCGTTCATATATGAATTATTGGCTTGTTAGTTTGAAAGACATAAGACGTGTAATTTATATTTGCACGCTTTACATATTTGAAAGTTTTTTTTGTGAAGAATTTGTAATGAATTCAGATTCCCTGTTTCTGCATCACAATTCTTGCTTTGTTTCTACATTACAGTTTTTGCTAATTTTTTTCTCTCTTTGTTTCTCTATCACAATTTTTTCTATTTTTTTTCTGTCTCTGCACCATAATCCATTCCATTCAAATATAAATTTCTTGTGGTTTTTTTTCTTGATTCCTATCTTAAAATCTCTTTCTTCTTCATAATCTTTATGAAACCATTTTCCTTGTATGTCAAGATTACTATTATTTATATATTTTTATTTTTAATTGGTGAGTCTGAGAGCCCCAATTAAACCTATTATTGATAAAACATGGTCAATTTGCAAACCATATTCCATTTGTAAGAAATAGTGCAGCCCATCCATTCCCAATTTTTTACTCAAATCATACAAGAATAACTTTTCAACTCAAAATTTACAATATTCTTTTCAAATGGAAGAACAACAAGCATAAATTTAAAAGCTCTAACATTTTTAAAATAGTAGAATAACATGAATATGACCACTATTTATCGTACTAAATCATAAAAATGTCCAATCTTATACATTTTAGTCCAAGCAAAGTAATTTGAACTATCATATTTCCTTACTCTTCCAACATATCTTTTTATTCTAATTTTCCTTCTAATTGCCTTGTCCTTCCTACCATCTTCTAATTTTTCTTCCAAAGAACAAAATACAAATTTAATTTGTGGGTGGCCAATATTTCTCAAAATTCTCCAATTAAATTTTAATTTGGACATGACATGCACCCCTTAAATCCAACAACAATTCCCATATCCCAAAGATGTGTGCTTTGCACGATTCTCCCTAGGCTAGATATATTCAATATCATAGTTATCATCATTATGGTTGAGTATCTTTTCACGTTCAACATTTAACACTCTAATGTTGTATAAGATTCCCATGGTTTTAATGTTAATGATTTGAACTTTAATGTTTCTAGATATCATATAAATGTCTTAATTTCTATTTTTCAAATGTTTATTATTGATATAGTTTAATAATCTTAAGCAAAATTAATTTGCAAAATTTGAAATTTAAAATAGAGATTGAAAAATATATACTTACTCTAAAACCTTGTAAATGAACTACAATTAGAAACTAAAGATTTTATATGATTAAAGTACTTATTTATTTTTATTTTTGTTAAGGATGGTTAATAATAGTTAAATTTAGTGAGAGTCATTTTAACTTTTTACTTAATATTAGTAATTATTTTCTTAATTTTATCATGCAAATAATTAAGTTTAAGTTCATTTATTATGCAATGCAATGAGTTGTTAATATTTTTTATTACTCTAGTTTAGTCCTTTAATTTTCTTTTTGGTGGGCCTAACTTAGGTTTCATCACCTAATGGCAACCTAGGATCCTTGTGTTACAATGAGGTTTATAAATTAGAGAATGAAATAAATCTCCATTTGAGGTATATTTTTTATTAGGCTAAGGTTACAAGAAACTTAGTATCTTTCAATGTGATGATGAGTGAGTTATGCTCTTGCACCAATTCATTAGGCATGCACCAAGTCTAGATACATTTTAGAATGATGATGATATAATTAAATTCATGGGGATCTACAATAATATCCCTATAGAAGATCACAAGAAATGATTTTAAATTGATAGAAACTTCTATGAGACATGAATCATTGAGGAAATTGACCTACTAACAAGATCTTTGTAGTGGTAGTGTTAGTCAAAAATTCTTGTTGAAGACATATATGAGCTTAATATTTGGCCTCTAGATAATTCAAAGATCACTTACATTGCAACCACCTTGGGACCCACACAATAGGAAACTATCAATTCTATCCTCTAAAATTATACTAACATCTTTGCTTGGTTATATGTAGATATCCTTGGCTTTTATCTACCTCTAGTAATTCATCACCTTATGGTACATCTTGATGCCAAACTAGTCAAACAAAAGCTTAGGAAGATCCATCCCAAATTACTATCTTGATCAAAGAAAACTAGATAGAAACTACTAGAGGTATGTTTCTTCTAACTCATTGACTATCTATAGTGGATTGGCAACATTGTCCCTATAAGCAAGAAAACAATCTTATAGTTTAAGAAGTACATGGATTAGTCTTATAGCTTAGGAAGTACATGATTATATGGAGACCTAAAATCCTAGGGCCAAAGGCAAAGACAAAGGGAGTGGAAGCATAGATAAAGCCATGATAAAGCACCTAGGTAATGAGAAGTCTAAAAGACAAGTAATCAAAGGTTAATTGCAAAATTTTTCTTGACTGAATCCAAAAATATTTTGTAATTAACTATATGCATTGTGGAAACTTGTTATCTTTGATAATCAAAGGTTTCAAACAAAAATGTAAATGTTGTGTTTTAAGGAATGGAGGGAAAGAATACTGGCAAGAGGAAACCTACCAACCCAATAAAGGCTACAAATATACACATTCATCCCTAACACTTGGAAATTTCTATAGTTTAAGACATTTAGACATGTGGCAAGTATAACGAAAGACAAAACACTACAACAAGAACATTGTTTAATAAGGGAGTATGTTGAAGGAATTCTTAGATTGGTTATAGGAAGTTGCCAAAACATGGTTCTATTAAGAAAGGACACTTGACTTAGATAAATTTGCACTTACTAATATAGGCCCCAACATCACCTATAAAATGGCAAGACAAAGATATCATGTAACTATATTGGAAAAAATATATATTTTTGATCAAATATCAATGAGGGACTCTGTAGGCAACAAAATCAAACTTAAAAAGAATTAGAAGCACACTAGAGTCCTTTTAGTAAGAATGATATGCAACCTGGTAAAGGCTCAAAAATGACAAACATCAACAAAGGGTTCTCTAATTATGTCTAAAATTAAACATGGTGTTGCAAGCCATAAAGATGTGGAAACTTTAGTAGAGAATGTTTGTAAACATTCTAGGATAAAAAAACCAACATAGGAACCCATATATTAAGGTTTATCATAATTAAAGCTTTCCAAAATAGCTTCATACAATAAATTAATCTTCATGAATTAAAAAGGCCTTGGAGTAATCCATGGAAAATTGTGTATGCAAGTGAGTTCATTTCCTCATGAAATCAACTAAACTAATAATTAGAAGTAGGAATTCCAACAATTTTAGAGAAACATTTCATTGCAATGTGACAATTAACACATACTTGAAGGTTCTTAACAAGTCTAATAGTTGTTCAAAGGGGCATATATAAAAAACCAAAATCAATTGACAACTTTTCACTATGATGGAAGAGAGATAATTTTTTCCCTCTCAAGCCAAATTCTCCAACTTTGCATAGATTTATTGTGACCTCCTACACAAGAAGCATGTACCATTTTATGGCCTTCAATCCAACCACATTCGAGGAGCTTTTTAATTCCTTATCTTTCATCAATCCCCTTAGTATTTGCTCACACGACCTGTCCACTTTTGCATAAATGTTTGAGAGAAAAACATTAGTCACATCTTTTTTAAGATCCAAATTAAAAAATAGCGTTGTTGTAAATACTCCTTAGCCTATATTCATATGGGATCTATAGGTAAAAGAGATCCACACACCCACCCAAGGTTTAATTGGCATCTTGATGATAAAGTTAAGGGTGTCCTCAAGATATCCAACATGAACAAGTAGGTCAAGCACACACATAATGATATAATGATGAATTGTAGGTGTAAAGCAGTAAGGGTCACCCATATGATTGAAATATGTACAACTCACATTAAATAAGCTTGCCTGGCTAAATGCACATATAACACAAGCAAAGCTTATAGTGTGAGGACATGTTCCAAAGTGCTTCATTAATTCAAATATTTTGGGAGCATCCTTGTAAAATCTATTTTGTGCATATCCCACAAACATTGCATTCCTTGAGATTACATTTCTTTGAGACATTTTGTCAAATAGTTTATGTGCATTGTTTATGCTTCCACATTTTCCATTTATGTCTACTAGAGTGTTCCCAATGATAATATCTAACCAAAATCCCCCTTCCATTAAGCTTTATACATCTGACGAAATCTTTGTCCTTTATCCTTTGATTGATTGAATACCTTGTTCCAAAGCTCCCATTTTGGCACAAGTAGAGAGGATGTTGGCAATGGTTGCAGTGTTTGGCTTTACACCTGCCAATTGCATTTTCTTGAAAGTTTCTGAAGCCTTTTCAACAAAATCCATTTTGTGTATATGTTGCAATCATAGCATTCCATGAGACCGCATTTATTTGGGGTATTTTTTCAAATAGTTCACGTGCCTCATCTATGCTTCCACATTTTGCATACATGTCTACCAGGGAAATTGTAGCTACATCTGACAAAATTCCTTTCCTTTATCCTCTGGTGGATGTCCATACCCCATTCCAAAGTTCCCATTTTGGCATAGGCAGGGAGGATGATGGCAAAGATTGCAGAGTCTGGGTTTACACCTGTTGATGCAATTTGATTGAAAGTTTTTAAATCCTTTTCAACAAATGCATTTTGTGCATACCTTGCAATTTTAACATGCAACAAGACCACGTTTATTTGAGGCATCCTATCAAACATTTCACGTCCCTTTTCTATGCTTCCACATTTTGCAGACATGTCTACCTGAGCATTTCCAGTAGTGATGATGGACATCCATACCTTAATACAAAGCTCCCATTTTGGCACAGGCTCTGAGTAGGCACGTAAATGAAGTCTATTCGGTGCGAAAACCTATTTGTTGCATATGGGGATATATGAACAGGAGAAAAGAGGTTTAAAAAACTTAAACTTTGTGGAGGATAACTTGGAACAATGGTGATGAGAACAACGAATGAGATGGATTAAGGGGGCCCACACGAGCCACCTCAACAGGTCAACACTTAGAGTGTGTTGGTTAAGCCAACCTAATTCCTAGTGTCCAAATTCCCTTGGAAATTAATCTTAAATAAATTGCTCTATTTACAACTTTGACGACCTGTTTGAATCCACTCTCAAAGTTATTCTTGGGTTGAAGGAAAGCCATTTCTTATCTAGTGAGTTTTGGATGACATTAGACCAAAGATGTAGGGTTGATAGGATTTCATGATCCTTGAAATGAGTCATTGTCAACCACCATGAAATTTTTCAAAACATCATTAGGAGTCATTGCAAACAAATTTCATAGAGGATAAAATCATTGGTTAATAATTAAATTATAAATAAAATTTAAAATAGACAGAAGACCTCACCCAAAATTAAAGGTTGATATGGAGAATCTCTATATTTGTTGGCCCTTATTTGTTCTTGTTTGTTCAAATAGTTAACATAACTATACTACAAAAATACCAAAAATGACAAGCAAATAATGCACACAAAAACCCATAAGGATTTGAAGTCACTAAACAAAATTCTTAATCTTTGTTGACCTGTCTTGCCCTTTTCTGCAAACCCACATGTTCAAACCTGTAATGTGGTCAAGGAAATTACATTAAAAATTTAAATGCTAGATAGAGTTCAAAACACACACAAAAAAACACCTAGAAATGAAGACTACAATAAATAATTCGCTATAGTTGTTGGCCCTGTGCTATTATCTTGTGCAAATCCACATATCAAATGTGGTCTATTAGCACTTTATGAAGATCATATTAAAAAATAGTCAATACAAAATTGGGCAAATCGAAAGTTCATCGGTCAATCATTTTATAAGTATTTTATTGAAAGAATTAGATTTCTACAACCCATATCAATGAGAGTTTGTTGTTTTGGATTATATTGTGTTAGTGTGATCCCAAACGTTGATTCAAAAACTAATACAGACTAATCTAAAAGCAACAAATTCTCAAGTATTTTACTTTTAAAAACTTGAATAGGCCTAAGTATGCTCATGTATTGTAAATAAATTGTAGACACGGTATTGAAAACGCCCAAGAAAAACATCATTCATTAATGAAATTTTGGTAGAGGAAAACTACATTGTTGTCTGTAAACCCTTTACGTTTTAAAAAACCCAATAAAATTTTGTGCATACTTTATTTTATTTATTTTACTTATTTTTATTTTTATAATTTTACTTTATTTCCTTAATATTTTCTTTATTTTTTTAGCTTATTTAATTTACTTATTTTGTTTTCCATATTTGATTTGATTTTTGTTTATTTTTTACTTGTTTTATTTTACTTATTTACTTATTTTATTCTATTTATTTTACTTTTTTTTTTTTTTTGATAAAAGTGGCAAAGCCACTAAAATTTTATTAATCTAAAAAAGAGTTTACATTTGTCCAAGTAAAACTCAATCCTGGAGCTACCAAGAGAGCCAAAGCAGTGTTACAAAGTTAAAGATTGCATACTCAATAAAACTCATCCAGAAGCATGTACCCAAAAGATAAGGAAACAAAAAACCACCCACCAACCCCTAGTCTAGAACATCTAGACAAGTATGCAAAGCCCCAAAGATTCAAAATAAGGGCATAATCAAGCTAATAGCAAGACTACTCAAGATACTTCCATATGAGAACTGGAACTAGAGTTGGCCTCATAATGAGAGAGAGACAACAAATGATCCAAATAGTAAACCTCCACTTTTTTGGATATGGTGGCCAAAGCTTGTTCCAAAGACGAAGACCTCGTAGCCATATCAAACACAAAATGCAACACCAAGAAGACATCAATGCCAACTGCAAGGATTTTAGGAGGAACTATTTTTGAAAGACTGTGACAATCAAGAATGGTCCTCTCAAAGTCGTCACAAATAATGTCAGACCTGAGAACCATCAACAAGTCTCCACAAGATCCATTAGAGATCAATTCATTGTGAGATATAAAACCACAAAGAGGAAAAAATCCAAAATCAAACAAGTAATTATCCAAAGCTTTACGAAGCTTCGGGCAAGAAAACAAATACGACTGCACAAATTTAGTAGCAATAATAAAAGACCATTTCAACATCCAATAAAATATCCATGCATATAGTAAGAAAACGGGAAAACACTTTAGAAAAGGTGGCATTTGAATTTTCCCGCAACCACTTATTACCCACCACTTTTTTAATAGCCAAAAAGACATCTGCATCATCCATATAGAAAACCTTACCAAGCTTCTCATGATCAGACAAATGAGAATCACTGTATTCCTTACACTTTACTGGTAGGGCAATTCTATACCACACCACTTCGGATTCAGTAAGCATTATTCAAACCAAAACAACCTACAAAATTTGCACTATACTAACCAACAAGGCAAACCATTTCACTTAAATAGAGAAGAACAATAATTAAGTCACAATGCAGTCGGCCCAAAGAAGATCCAACATGAAAAAACATCATTAGACCAACCAAAGCATATAAAGGAATGATGAGCAAGGCTTTAATTTCCTTGAATGCCACATAAACAAAATGTGAGAAACCACATTGCATGATTGCAGGAATGAAGAAAGCAGTTTGAGAAATGATATGAATATCAAATCAAAGCCTTCGAAACAATATGTAGAAAGCAGTCCACATAATGATATAACCATCAGAACATAGCCTTCAAAATGAAAAAGGCAATCTGAATAATGATAGAAATGTCACATCAAAGCTCATGAAAACTCCCAAATGAAACTCTCTGCCATGATGAGCAAGCTCATTCGAGTTTGGAAAAAAACAAGGCTCGAGCTTGGAATAAAACAAGGCTTTATGAAAATGATTAGCAACAATCATTTCATCAAAACAACTTAGCTTAATCATTAAAACAAGAGCTCAAAGAACCAATAGGAAACTTACTTGTTTAAGGGAGGAATTTCTTCCCCCATAAATTCTTTAAAAATAATTTGCTCATCAATAGCTTTATTAGCAAGAAAATCATTGACACAATTCGTTTTCGGAAACAGTGAGACACTGTTAAACAACTTTAATTGTAAAAGAATTTTTTCCAACAGATATTGGAGCTACCACATGAGTTTTTTTATTGGTAATCGCATAAAAAATTACCATACAGTCTCCTTCAATAACAATATCTCTTTTTATTTATTTTATTTTTTATTAAGAGGGGTAAATGCTTTTGAAAATTATCTTTCTTTTTACCACTTTTATTTATTTTCAGCATCTTTTTTAATTATCTTCACCATGTAATTATTCGTCTTTACATGATTGTTTCTCTCTTTCTTATTATTTGACACTCAATGTTTTTTTTATTTTCTCTCTTTTTTCTTTCTTTCTTTTTATTTTCTTTCTTTTATGCTTGTTCCTGTTTCTACCTCATTTCTCATTTTTATTTTCTATTTATTTCTATCTTCAATTCTTTTTTTAATTACCTTCATTATTTATTTTTTTAGTTATGTTCTTTTTCGTTTTGTTGTTTCTATTTATTTTTATCACTCTTCCACTCTCTCCTTTTTATTCATTTTTTCTTCTTCTATGATTTATTGTTTCTCTCACTTACTACTTTCATTCATCTCATTACTTTTATCTTTCATTAATTATTCTTTATCTATTGATCTTTTATTTGTTCTATACATCTTTTTTTTTCCTTTAGTTATGTTTTTTGGTCATTCATTATTTATTTATTCATCTCTATGTTATTTGTCTTCTTTCTTTCCTCAACTTTTTTTTTTTGATATTTTTATCGTTTTTATTTATTTTTTGTCTTTTGACTTTCCTTCACAAGCTTTTCTTTGTTGTCCCACCATGTCCCTACCTCTTTCTTTCTATTTACTTTTTTTTTTTAACTTTTTATCTTTCACTTCTCATTCTATTTATTTTATATTTATATTTATTTTGTATTATTTTTTCTTTTATCTAATTTTTCAAGCCCATTCTTTCCCTTCATATTTTCTCTTTATCTTTCTGCTTCGCTTTAAATTTTAATACATAAAATGTTTTCAATCATTTGATGATGCTAGATGCATAGATAGTAATTGGCTTATCTATGTTAAAATTGAATTAAAATATCAATCTCCATACCCTCATTCTCTCTCCTAAGAAGGAATAGAAATTAGATTCATCTCAAAGCCCACACGAATAGCGAAGGTGGCTTAAGTCATGGGTATGCTCCCCATGGTCTTGGGTTTGAATTTGAGGTCTAGGTTTACCCTATGCACGTGGCTTGTAGGCTATTGCATATATCCCCAAGGAACTAGTCTCACCTCAGTGTGACACCCCTTTCTGATTTCAACTTGAAAAAATGTAAGACCAAAGTAAGACATGTTAGGTGTTGGGCTAGGTCATAGGAATACCTCTGAGTTAATAGAAAAAGAAGAAAGATAAGTTTATACATTTTTATTGTCTTTGAAAGGGATTTATATTGGAATATTTTGATTGATTGGAGGCCAATTTGCAAAAGATCATAATGTGATTTTAGCGTATTTGTTGATTGATACACCAACAATCCATTCGTATTAAGTACCATAACATATTTCACTACCTTCTACCTTTTGGATCAAAGGTGCTTTAAAATAATTTTTATTCTTGTGACCTAGCTCACCCCTTTTGACCCCAACTTGGCAGAATGTAAGACCAAGGTAAAGCAGGTTGGGCACAAGGATACTCTCGAGTAAAAAAAACACCCCAGGGGACTAGTTTCACCCCAACGTGACACCCCTTCTTGACCCCAACTTGGCAAAATGTAAGACCAAGGTAAGGTGGGTTGGGTGTTGAGGTAGGTCGTACAAATATCCCTAAGTCAATAACAAAATGAAGAAAGAAAAGTTCATACCCCCAAGTCTTCGATTGTTGTATACATCCCCAAGGAACTAGTCTTGCCCCAACGTAACACCCCTTTCCTCACCCCAACTTGAAAAAATATAAGACCAAGGTAAGGTGAGTTGGGCATTGCGCTAGGTCGTAGGGATACTCTCGAGTCAATAAAAAATGAAAAAAAAAGTTCATATTTTTTTATCATCTTTGAAAGGGGTTTGGATTGAAATATTTTGATTAATTGAAGGCCAATTTGTAAAAAATTATAATGTGATTTGATGTACCTATTGATTGATACACCATCAATCCATTTGTATTAAGTAACATAGAATATTTTTCATTTGTTTTTTGGATCAAAGGTGTCTTATAAGAATTTCTATTCTTGTGGCCCAACTCACCCTTTTTTGACCCCAAATTGGCAGAATGTAAGACTAAGCTAAGGCGAGTTAGGCATTGGGTTGGGTCACAATGATACCTACCTCTGAGTCAACAAAAAAAGAAGAGAGAGAAGTCTATAACTTTTTATTGTATTTGAAAAGGGTTTGGATTAAAATATTTTTATTAATTGAAGATTGATTTACAAAAAAATGATTGATACACCAACAATCCATAAATTGATTGAGTCAACAAAAAAAAGAAGAGAGAAGTCCATGATTTTTTATTAGAATATTTTGATTAATTGGATGTTGATTTATAATAAAAATTCCAAGTGACTAGTCTCGCCCCAACGTGACACCCCTTCCCAACCCCAATTTGGCAAAATGTAAGACCAAGGTAAGGCGGGTTGGGCGTTGGGTTG
This sequence comes from Sequoia sempervirens, assembly GCA_007258455.2. Taxonomy (NCBI): domain Eukaryota; kingdom Viridiplantae; phylum Streptophyta; class Pinopsida; order Cupressales; family Cupressaceae; genus Sequoia; species Sequoia sempervirens. Next base: position 15,617,527 of record VDFB02274714.1, read on the forward strand.
GGTCGTAGGGATACCCTTGAATTAATAAAAAAATGAAGAAAGAGAAGTTCATACCATTTTATCATTTTTGATTATTGTATATAACTAGGGGACTAGTCTCACCCCACCGTGACATCCCTTCCCGACTCCAACTTGGAAAAATGTAAGACCAAGGTAAGGCGGGTTGGATGTTGGGCTAGGTCGTAGGGATACCCCTGAGTTAATAAATAAAATATGAAATAAAAGTTCATACATTTTTATCATCTTTGAAAGGGGTTTGAATTTAAATATTTTGATTAATTGAAGGTCAATTTGTAAAAAATCATAATGTGATTTTAGTGTACCTATTGATTGATACACCAACAGTCCAACATATCATAGTTCTTCGTCATTTGGGTCAAATATGCTTTAGAAGAGTTTTTATTTTTGTGACCCAACACACCCCTTTCCAACCCTTGGCAAAATGCAAGAGAGATTAATTGGAGGCCAATTTGCAAAAAATAATAATGTGATTTTATTGTACTTATTGATTAAAGGTGTCTTAAAAGAATTTATATTTTTGTGATCCAAGTCACCTATTTTCGACCTCAACTTTGGTAGAATGTAAGATCAAGGTAATACATGTTTGATACTGGGTTGGGTCGCAAGGATACCCCATGAGTCAACAGAAAAATGAGGAGAAGTCCATAACTTTTTATTGTTTTTGAAATGTGTTTGGATTGGAATATTTTGATTAATTGGAGGTTGATTTACAAAAAAATCCCTAAGGGACTAGTCTCACTCTAGCATTACACCCCTTCCCGACCCCAACTTGGCAAAATGTAAGACCAAGGTAAGGCGGGTTGGATGTTGGGTTAGGTCGTAGAGATACCCTTGAGTCAACAAAAAAAGAAGAAAGAAAAGTTCATACATTTTTTATAATATTTGACGATTGCATACATCTTCAGGGGATTAGTCTCGTTCCAACATGACACCCTTTTCCGACCCCAACTTGGCAAGTGGGTTGGGCATTGAGTTGGGTTGTAGGGACACTTTTGAGTCAAATATAAAAAAAGAGTTCATACATTGTTATCGTCTTTGAAAGGGGTTTGGATTGAAATATTTTGATTATTTGGAGGCTAATTTGGAAAAAAAATCGTGTGATTTTAATGTATTTGATTGATACACCAACAATCCATTTGCATTAAGTAACTATAAAATCCCCATCTCAAGTACATTTTTTTTAATTTGCAACAACTATCAACATAAGCGACTAAACAAATATCCCAATTAGACTAGATGCACTAATCTCAAAAGTTTTTCATTCATCCTAGTGACAACAAATTAACACTTCTTAAATGCTTACACTCAAACTTGTGGTAAGGTCAAAAGGACACGGTTTTTCCTAGACCTACAACCTAAGCTTCGAGGGTTTGTGACGACTTTGCCTACGTATCCCTTTGTGGGAATCAAATGCTTCATAGTTAGAGGGAGTTCATTCTCCCCACTTGTATGGGTTCTCTAATCTCGCTTTTAACCTATGACTATTAAGTACACGTAACCTATCAACTTAGCCAGTTATAATATAATTTAATAATATTGATAATAACTTGCCATCAAGTGTTGGATCGTGTTGGATCCATATTCAACATTACCAAACATTAGTGTACAAACATCTACAATATTCACAAGGTGTCATTCATACCTTAATTCAAAAGATCATACACATTGACTGTTACGAGCTATCCTCCACATACACAAGCTAACTAGCTCATACACATCACACATACAATAGTGATTAGTTCATATACAGATCATAAGTACAATGGGGATTACACATATGTACATAACAAGTATAGCAATGATTGTCTCATACACATCACATTTACAATAGTGACTTGCTCCAACATATATATCACAAATACATAGTGGAAAACTTTAACATACATCACATATACATAGTGACAAGCTCCACCGTATATCACAAATACACAATAATGAGTTCCAACATACATTACAAATATAGAATGACGAGATCCAACATACATCACATACATAGTTACAAGGTTTAACATACATCATATACACATAATGATGAGCTTTAACATACATAACATCTACAATGGTTGATTATCTCATCCCAATAACTAACACACGTTCATAATGCATCTTAGATAGAAAGATTATCAGTGTATTACACACTACACAATGGGTCTTATTCTTTCCTCTGGTCTTCTACACTATTAGAGAAATGGGAGGAGGATTCAGTGCATCCCATACTACATTACGAGTTCGTCTTTAACCCCACAAGACTAGGTATATAGTTTGATAACTGGGAAGGGGATTTGGTGCATCCCATACTATACTGTAGGTTCGTTCACCATCCCAAGACTTTTCCCAAGTAATGAACCTATCAAAACCTAGTGGATTCCAATTTCAATCGCTTATAGGCCACCGATGACAAATCTATCCGTCTAGGAAGAAATAGCTTCCAACATATACAACCTTGTGACCTTAATGATATTGTCAACCATTTTCTTCACAATCTTGGGTAATATTGACATCGATCACTTTTGTGCTCCCAGTGACAGCGAGTGGACCCCCTCAATACAAAAGCAATTCCAAATTACCATTATCCACATAGATGGGTCCCTACCTGTACAACCATTACCGTATCATAATTATAACCATAGTAGCCAATAACAACCTTCACCTCTGTGAATTAGGTGAATGCTAGCTAATCCCTAACAATAGCCTAGACATCGATCATTGGCATGATCCAATGACTGTCTGTCACTACTCAAATATTTCAGAGGTTCACTCTTGGGTGGGTTATACATAACATAAATTACAATCAACAGATACACAAACCAATGCATAGAGACCTCTAGATATAGAGTCGGTTTTTACAACACATGCAAGTTACTTGGAACCAACATGAAATGGACTTTACATATATTCAAATACCAATTATAAAGTTGTTAAATTCATTAATTCATTCAAATAGTATTTAGAAGCACATTATGTATTAAATATAAGTTATTAAATTCCCTTAATTTGATCAATACCCATTTGCTACCCATTCAGTCTCAAACTGAAGCTTATAGAGGAGGAAAGATTAAACCATATAGGAATAATCCCAACCCCGGAGTGATCCCCCTGAACCCTCCCCCTAAGGACTTAAGGTCACAGGGACATCCTTCGCCGAAGGATTGCCTACATACCCACTTCCAAATAGATGAAAGTCACACGTAGTTCTTTTCACAAGGTCTCTTAAGGATACCTACACATTGATTCCCAATTTAGTGAACCTATACCAAAACACTTCCATATAAGTATGCCAAAAAATTGAACCTCACCGCTATTATTATTCATAATACAATAGCTATGCAAGCCCACCTTTTTATTGTTCAAATATGTGTAATATTATTTCATAAATGATAATTTGGACACTTGGTCATAAAAAAAGGTTAAAAATCACAAAATTATAAATCTTATTCATTTTAATTATCATGTAATACTTCCATTGAAGATGAAATTTAGTCACACTTAGGATGTAATTTTATTAGACTAGAAATATTAGTGCCTTTTTAATAAGGGGATGTAGCTTCGTTTAGCTAGAATACCCCCTCATGACTAATTATTATTTTCAATACTAATAATGAGGTGGACACCTTTTGTGGGTTTATCGTTAGTTTATGACTTTAATTGTTCACCTTCATTCGTGAACAATGTACATGTAATTACCATTTTAGTAAAAAATCATATCTGAATCCTTACATATTTATATTCTAAAGGTGTAAAAAAAGTAATCTTGTGTATAATGTGTTTAGCATGTTGAGGATAGTTGTTACTATCTCCTAGTTGAAAGGCCATAGTATTTAAATTTATGAAAAATAACGTGTAATATTGAATGACCAAAGAACCTTAATTTCCTTTATTCTAATTTAAGTTACAAAATTTCTATTGTTAGAAAAAGTTTAGTAGAATGATGATCTAGTCTTTACTTATCTATGGCGATATAATCCTAGAAGAATGTTGATCCAATGAAATATTATGTTTTACAAAATGTTGTGAATTCAAAAATTAAAATATTCAAATATTTGTAAGTGTCTGAAAGTGAACATGTGATGTTTAGGCTTATTTTTCAGCCCCATCTAATATTATTTAAGACCTTAGAGATGATTTTTGAGTCTCTCCAACTTCTTAAAGATCATCATGAATGATTTTTACTATGGTTCTACCATACAAATGTTCATAATTGATCTCATTCACGAATGTATGCATTCATTATATTTGTGTCCTTTAATGTCCTAATTTAATGGTTTAGTACGTATCCCTCTCTACCCCTTTTTTTTTCTATTTATATTGTGATAATGATATAATATGAATGAAATATACCTTATGTACATGATGTGTCGTAAATAATTTTAATTTGTATGATAATATTCATGCTAATATCCTATACAACTCTTTTGACATCATGTTTTTATATTAAAGAATGAACATCATCTTTACTTTCCATCTTATCTTGTTATGTCTTGAAATGTAGTGATAAGAATTACATTGTATGATTTTGTAAATATACATATTTTTCTATGAATTATGATAAAGTTTTGGTGATCCAAATTAAATCTCACAATCCTAAATAGTATAATTTAGACCTAAACTTGGGGACTTATGTTGGTTTAGATTGATAAGGTAAGACTCATGATCATACAATGGAAAATCATGGACCAATTAACAAGCATAGGAAAATATTCTACACTTCTAGATTTGTAGGACAAAGGAGGTTATTCCCATGGATATTTATAAGATCATAAATTAGAAATAAAAGATAAAATAGGTCACATGACTTAGTCGCATCCTTTGTGAAGCTAAATATTTATCATTGAGCATGCCTTACACTAGCTTATTGGTTTAGAAGACCTAAATATCTCTAAAAATAGTATAGTATTAATAGGTTATATATACAAGTAAATATGTAAATAATATTTGTATACCTATGTGTGATCATTCATAAAATCTTATTTCACATATATCCCCTAAAATCCTAGAAATTCATAATCCTCTAAAAATGACTAATAAGTGAAGGCTCTCCATAAATATGGAAAAAGTGAGGTGTTACTAAGTTATGTAGACTAGTAGGACTATAAATTAAATAATCTTAAAAATAATAAATGATTTATATATGTAGAAGGGTTAAGTACTAAAAGATTAGTACCTCAATAAATTGGTGATAAAGTCAAAATTCAAAACCAAGGACAAACATACATGTAAGTATGAACCTATTAATAATATGTGAATCCAAATAAAATAGAGAATTATAATTTGTTTTAGAATCCAATGGTTCTACCTACAAATTCATCCAAGTACATTTCACAAACTGATAAAACTTCACATGAAAAAATCTACTTTAACACTCTAAGGTTGATCCAACAAACCCCATATGCTATCATGAAAAGAGTCTTAAAATAATTTGTTTTTTACAATTACTATGATAATAAAATAATAAAAATAATAAAATAATAATATAGTAGCAAATATATACCTATATATTTTTACCTATACCCTAATTTTTTTAGCAAAATATGGAGACTTTAGGATTATGTGGAGGAATACTTTTTCTAGCAGAAAGGTGGTAACAACCTATAATATATTAAATTATTTTAAAAAATTACATAGTGGTTGAGAATACCTAGAAACACACTTAGTAAGTGTCGCAAAATAGAGCACCAAAACTAAAAAAAAAGAGGGAAATTGCTTTTAGAATAAATACAAATAAAGAAAAAACCCCACCATAGTAAAGTAGCTAACCATAGACATGCAATACATCAATTAATCATTAGAATATGTTTGTCCTCAACCTACCCAAGAAATTTATTCACAACACCCATCATTGCACCACATGAGGACCCAAGTTGAAGAGGAAAAAAAGAGAATTCAACACCTCTTTCCTTAGAGGACAAGATCTTCACCTAGGGATTCCAAATTAGAATCAAGGGATTTCAAAACTAAAATGCATTGTATTCCATAGTTCAACATATTGAATGCACATTTCACCTTTGGAATGAAAGATATTTGGAAGAAGAAAAAAGCCACCCAACATAGATGAACCAATCTAATACAAGAGCATCCACGTGTACTAGTAATCAACATCACCCAAAAATATTATTTTATTTTATTTTAATTATCAATAATAGCTAATGTGGGCTAATGTGTGCAAATTTAATTATTTCTAATTTCCAAAATATGCTCTCATGATTTGTAAATGTAATTTTAGAGGAAATATGTTGTGGAAATGTTTCTAAGGCATCTCTAGGGGAGTATTCCTTTTGGGAGTCCCATTTATGGGTGGGACCACTCCTTTATGTCATTCATTTGCATGTCATTTCATGCATTTACATATTGGCCATCCAAATTTGCATGTTGGTGCATGTTCATTCTTGGACTTGTCAAGGCCACTGAAGATCAGTGAAGATGCTATAATTGACCAAAGTTGATTGGTGAAGAGATAGGTGTCCATGTGAGGGTTGTGTAAATAATTAAAATATTCCATTTTATTTTTAATTCTCCTAAAAGTGGGCGTGGGTTTTTAAAGGAAGTTTTGGCATGTTGTTTTGATGCAAAGTAGGGGTGGAAACCTCCTCAAAATGATACACAAATGAACATCAGATAAACTTCAAAACAAATTTCAAAGAACTTATCAAAATTGACCTTTTGAGCATGCTTCCCTTATAGCATAGGCAACTTGGTTTAAGGGATTTTTCACTAATGTTTTCCAAAACACTTGACAAACTAATTATGGATTAAGATACCTTTTTGCGAGTTATACAACATGTGTGAGATGCAACATCTACTCTTTTGGATCAATATTGAGATACAATAACCCATCGTTGTCTTAGGCTAGTAAATTAGCCCTTTTTTCCAAAGGAAGTACCTTTTAAATGTGTGATCTCCTCTCAAACACCAAAAAAAGTCTTAAGTCATGATGTAAAACCACATATTTCAAGGCTTATTTGCCACTCCAAGGCTCTTGGTATGCTGCCCCAAGAAACCCTCCTTAATCTTGCAAAAATCAAGGGTTTTGATACCATAGTGATATTTCCCCCCTCAAACCTCTATATATTGTGGCCTTGTCATTTAGAGAAGATGGCTTTAGAGGAGTTGAAGTTGGCATAAATAGATGCCGTTGGAATAGGTACATGTTTGAAGACTCCAATACTTTCAATTTTTTGCATATAAAATGCCCATGAGTGAAGGGAGCTTGTGAGATTCCATGTTTTGTAATCTATTTTAATTTAAAATAATAATATATATATATTGTTGTCTTCTTGCAATTTGTTGTGTGGTTGTTTCTTTTAGATTAGAATGGCATAGATCTTGGTGAAGGAGACCAAGACTCCATTTTTTTTGTAAGTTTGAAGGTGTTTGGACAACAAAAAATAGACTTGAAGGTTGATTTATTGCAACATTGACTTCCATGAAAGACTGCAGGTTGAAGGAGCTAGAAGCTACAAGAAGATGATAGATTGAAGGAGGTCAATTTCTGATTGATATTTGTTTTTTGTAATATACCTATATTAGATTATAATAAGATTTATGATGTTCTCCATTAGGCCTTATGGCTGCAAAACTAATTCATTTTAGATATTTTTTAAATCCATGAAGTTTCAAGAGATTTTTGAATGAAATACAAAAGAATACTTCTTGCAAAGTTTTGTGATGTTTCAAACAATTTTTGAGTTGCATTTTATGTTGTTGAGAGTTTGTGTTAGAGGTTTGGTTCCTTCTACAACACAAACTCTAGGTCGTAGTTTTATAGAATAAGAAACAAAATTCTTTAGTGATAAACAACTCTTTCACATACTTAAAAATCTATTTTATGGAGAAGAGTTGAGCACTGAATCTTAGGAAGATGGAGACCATCTCGAAGGGATATTGATGAGGGCCACATCGCCTAAAAACCCACATAAATCACAACAACAAATACCAACATAAAAGATGCGAAACAAAAAAATGACTCACTTTCAATTATTTTTAGAAAATGAAATCACAGATTCAAAGCTTACATGCTACAGTCTCATGGGTTTTATTCATTACAACAAAATCAACTTTGAAAATAAAATTTACTATTCGGAGCCACAATCTGCACTATCGGGGCCACCTTCTACAACCCTCACCTAACCCTTTTTTATTTTCCCCAATAACCGCCTTAGAATGTTCTAGAAAGTTCAAATTTCCCCTTTTGTTTTGGCACCAAAAGTCTCGCCATTTGATTTCTAGCTTAGGAAGAAATTTTTAATAAAATGCACTTTTTAGAGGACCAACTTTGTGGGGCCATAACTTTTGATTCAAGTGTCTGATTTGCTATTATTGCATATCGTTGGAAATTTCTGGACGAGCTCTACAAGGCATGATTGTAGGTTGATTCAACCACTCTTTGAGTTGTTTCAGGGCCTATAAAGTTTTATATCTGAATTTGAAGCTATATTGGAGAAATTTTTTGGGACGAAAACTTTAATTTTTCCCAAACTATGCAGGGTATCGAGATGATTCTTTCACAACTGAATTTTTTTTTTAGTTATGCTCCTTGGGGTAAATTTTTAGGTCCATACGAGCTCGTTTATGCCAACTTACTAAAAATAGTAAGTGTCTGATTTTCACTATTCTTAACACCTAACTGTCTTACACCCCTTAAGTGCCATCATGGGACTCAAAACAATTGAAGAAATAAAGATAACAAGTTTTTTTGGGTGATGCAAGATTACCCTACAACGTTGGATGCTCCTGCATTAGACACCTAAGGTAATTTGAAAAGTGAACTTGTCACTTCTCATGAGTTAAAGGGAAACCAAGACGATTGATCTCTGCCTCAGACAACCATGATGAATCTTCAACATGCCTTTCTCTCCATTTCACCAAGTACTCTACATATTGCCTGTTTCTCATGCTTCTACTCACACGACTATCCAAGGTTTCTTCTATTTCTTCCTTCTCTGAAGTAGGTGCTGAAATTTTCAACTGTTCATTTATCGACTCCTCTATATCACCTTCATGATACTCTGTCAAATCAGCAATGTTGAACACAACTGAATTATTTATTCCACTAGGCAACTCTACCTCATAAGCATTTCCTGAATCATGCTTCTTCAAAATCTTGCATGGTCCAAACCTCTTCATCTTTAACTTGTTGTATGTACCGACTGGAAACCTTTCCTTTCACAAATTATCCATGACTTCATCTCTTACTTGTAACTCCTTATACCATTTTGTCCCATCTGAAAATTTTATCTTTCCCTTGTCTTCTTCTTTCTATCTAGTCCTTTTTCCACCATATACTGGAGTGACCTTTCAATTTTTTCTTTGCAAACCTCACTCTGTGAGGATCTTCAATCTCCTCAAACTTGAAAAATTCCTCCATGTCATTGATCCAATCAATCAATTCTCCAGGATTTAGATTTCCACTAAAAGTTGAAATTTTAGGTCTCTTCCCAATGCTTGAGATCACTCACAACAATCTTTTTTCTCTAATGGATCCTGCTCTTCCTCTTCCATTTCATCTTCACTATCATCTCTGTCTTGTTGCACATCTCTTCTTCAAACCTCTTGTTGCAAGGTTTCTAATTGACTTCTAAGGGCTTTGATTTCATCTATAGGTGGATCTCTTCCTCCACCACCTCGGCCTCTACCTCTGTCGTATTGGGCAAGTCTTGGAGGCATCTTGAACTCAACCCACACTCATAGGCCCTGCTGCAACTGCCTTACGTTCAACACTCTGTTATAGGCTCAGGAACTCCTACTTTGATACCATTTGATGAGGGTCGCACCGCCCAAAAATCCATAGAAATCACAACAATAGATACTAACACATAAGATGTGACACAGAAAAATGACTCATTTTCAATTATTTTCAGAAAATGAAATTATAGATTCAAAGCTTACATGCTACAATCTCATGTGATTGACTCATTACAATAAAATCAACTGTTAAAAGGAAATCTACTATTTGGAGGGCCATAATCTGCACTATCAAGGCTATAATCTGTTCTAGAAAATTCAAATTTCCCTTTTTGTTTTGGCGCCAAAAGTCCCACCGTTTGATTTCTGGCCTAGGAATAATTTTTTTAATGAAATTCACTTTTTAGAGGACCAACTTTGTGGGGCCATAACTTTTGATCCGGGTGTCCGATTTGCTATTATTGCATATTATTGGAAAGCTCTCAATAATCTCTACAACACTCAAACTATCGTAGGTCAGTTCGACCACTTTTTGAGTTGTTTCGGGGCCTCTAAAGTTTTATATCTAAATTTGAAGATGCATTGGAGAAATTTTTCAGGATGAAAACTTTAATTTCTCCCAAACCGTGTAGGGTATTAAGGCGATTCTTTCGTGACCGAAAATGTTTTTTAGTGATGCTCTTTAGGGTAAATTTTTTAGGTCCATATGAGCTTGTTTAGGTCGACTTACTAAAAATAGTTGTGTGATCAATTTTAAGTGTAAAATATTTTTAACAAACTAAACACACCAATAAAACATTAGATCAAAGGAAACCAATTTAAAAGAAAAACAAACTCTTAAACTCGTAGCTCCTTCAAAAGCATCCTATTGTTCTCTATCTCCAGTGTTTCGCGAAATCTAGCTTACTCTCAGATTATATGCCAGGGTCAACAAAATTATCTTCTAGAGAATGAGATTTGAAATAAATGCATGCTTATGCTAAGATGCAATTAACAAAACTAAACATGATAGCTAAAGTATGATGATTGCTAAAAATGATTAATGCTAGATAATATTAAAATAACGCGTGCACGTGAATGTAAGTATATGCAAGTGTGTAAGTGTGACCAATGCTTGGATTCAAAGAGGTTTTTATAGAGTTTTTGAAAGACTCTGATTGGCTGACGTGATCAACGGTTTAAATCAAGCTTGTTGAGATGAACTGTGAGAGATTTTTGAAATTCGAGGGAGAAATGAAATGTTTCCTTCTACACAAATTTTCTCTTTCAGATCTAAGGGAAAGTTGCCATTTAAGAAGTGAGGAGATAAGTCTCATAATTAAATAAATAAATTTATTTAATTACATGTGATGGTGAATTTAAAAGTTTCCATAATTAAATATTTAATATCTAATTATGTGTGAGAAGATGATAGAAAAACGTTTAATTAAATATATAAAATACTTAATTAAATATGAAGTGAAGAAAGTTTCTAATTAAATATTTTAGAATATTTAATTATGTGAAAAGTGAGAAAAGTTTCTAATTAAATATTTTAGAATATTTAATTTTGTGAAGAGTGAGGAAAGTTTCTAATTAAATATTTTAGAATATTTAATTAAATGAAGAATGAGGAAAGTTTCTAATTAATGTAGAGTGAAGAATTAGAAAGTGTTTAATTAAATGTGAAAAAGGTATTTAGAGGAATATCATTTGAATTTAAAATTCAAACTTATGATAATTAATATAAATAAATTATAAAATGTATTTAATTAATTAAGAGGAATATGAAAGTTGGTAATAATTAAATAAAGTTATTTATTTAATTAAGTTAGAAGAATTATAAAAGTGAACAATATAAATAAATAATTAAATTTATTTATATGTAGATGACTTTAGAAGATTAATTAAATAATTTATATTTAATTAATTAACAAGCTTGATTAACCATGGCCATTTTTAGACGTATACATTTTGCCCCTCTTTGAAGTGATGTGTGAAACGCATTGCTTCAAAGAAAATATTCATGCTCTTGAAATTTTCCCTTGATCGAAAAAATGTGACTGATATGCCCCTGATTTGAACCTGATATGTTTTTGATGTTGATATTGATGATGCCCCCTTGGGAGGTAAAGCATTGATGATGAGAAAAAAATGTTGAGTTGATGATGAAATTCGAGTGATGAGAGGGATGTCGTGATTTAGCTCCCGATAATTGATGTATAAAGATGCCCATGTTGAAATGATGCCCTTGTTGATGGAAATGATGAAAGGATGATGATTAATTGATAACTCTGCTTCCCAAAAATAGAAAAACAAAGAGTAGGTAGCTGATAACTTTGTTTCTCTTGAATGGAAAACAAAGAGTAGAATGATTAATGGATTGTCTGATAACTTTGCTTTTTGAAAACAAAGAGTAGATGCTTGATATGACTTCTGATATATATATTTCTGTGATAGAAACCAAATAGTAGATAATGTGATTCAAACATATTTGTATTCGTGACTGAAGTACAAATAAGAAAATGATTTGATCGTTGATAAATTTGCTTTCCTGAAAAAGAAAACAAATAGTAAAATGATGATAGAGTAGCTTGATTTGATATCCAGATAGATTGATTTAGCATTGAGTTCATGATATGAGTCACTTAGATAAAGCACTTGATATGGTTCACTGATATGGATCGTTGATATGAGTCACTTGATAGATAGATATGGGTTGTGATTGCATGATGTGAGGCATTGATAAATAGAGAGATTGTGATTGACCTTTTTATAGTCGAGGTGTGTCGGGACCAGAGAGATCTTGGGGTAGGAGGTGCAGGAGGTAGTGGACTTCCACCATAGAGGCCAACTCCATCAAGGGGCTCTAGTAGTTAGAGTTATGAGACTCATGTGATATTTTTGATGTATCGTTATTGATTCATTCACACATCTCAATGTATATTATTTTTGGAGCATGTACGTTATTTTGGTCATATCTCATATATCTCTTTGAAATTTTTAGCTTCATTGGACATTGGACATTTGTATTATTTTTGATGAGTGATGATATGCAATGGTGATGATTTTTGATGATGTGATGTGCATTTATGAGATGATTATGTGATATGCATTTATTTCTATATGTGATGGATTTTGATATGCATTTGAATGATTTGATGACTAACATGATATGCAGGATGATTTGATATGATGTGTTTATGATGATGAAAAATGATTGATGATGCGTACTAATGATGTCATGCAGGTGGATGACTTATGATGTGATTATGAAAATATGTCATGGGATATTTGATATGTTTTATGAAAAATGTTGTTTGGCAAATGATATGAAAATATATGTATGGAATGTTTGTTTTTGGATTTTCAAATGCAAGTAAATAATGATATTATGATGGAAAATGAATGTTGTGTTTATGATATGCATCATGAATTTGTAATATGAATTGATATGAAAAATGATAGGATGATTAAAGATATGATATGAATGTAATATGACAAATAATAAATGATATGAATAACGATATGAAGTGAAATGATTAATAATAATGAGATGTATGATAAGATGATAAATGATGTGATGAAATGAAATGATTTGTAATGATGATGAAATGAAATGATAAAATGAAATGGAATGATAATGAAATGATAAGTGATAAGTGAAATGAAATAAAGTGATAAATGGGATGCAAATGTGCAAAATGAAAATGAAATGAATATGAAAATGATAAGTGAGATGTTAATGATATGAAGATGATAGATAATATGAAAATGAAGGTGATATGAAAATACAAAATGGATAAATGAATGATATGAAATGATGAGGAATTTGAATGATATGAAATGATAATGAGAATGAAATGATAATATGAAAATGAAAGTGATATGAAATACCTAAGAGATGAATGATATGAAATGATAAAGTATCTAAATGACATGTAAATGAATGATAAATGATAAGTGATAGGACCTAGATGAAATGGTAATGATTAATGAAATGATAATGAAAATGAAAGGTGATGATGAAACAAATGTCTGAATGTCCTCCACAAATAGTCCAAAGAGACATGATAGTGGTTGATGTTTTTGTTAGCCTTTCAAAACTCTGATGCAAATCCAGTATGCACATATGTACAATGAGCGAGATGAAATGCAACTAAATGAAACCAATCGTTTGTTGAGCCTTTTGTTAGCTTTCTTGAATCATCATAGAGCGTTTTAAAATGTTGGAAGTATGTACAAGCATCAGAGGGTAAATTAGCACCAATGATGACTTGAGTACAATTTTCATGATTTTTGATATAGCAAGTAAACACAAGCATTGCGGTATAATTGAATCTAGATGACTTGAGCATTTCTTGCATAAACAAACAAAGACTAACCACCTTCTGATGTAGATTTGGAATTGTCATCAATGATAAACTTTGGAAATCATGTCTCGCGACATATTTGCAACAGATGGATAGTTAACCTTAAGACAACAGACAAAGAAAAATAATTTTCTTTCCTTACCACTCTAGTTCAGTACATCATCGAGTGTGCTCTAGAGAGATGATATAAAAAATTAAACAACCATTGTTCAAAATTTAGTACTACTATGCCAAACATTATTTAGATTTTAGATCATTTGGATACGAGTCATGATATGGTACCTGTTGAAAACTGTTGTGATATGAATTGATGATTGGATAGCTGTTCATGTGATTTGATTGTTTGTTTGCATGATTGGATTTTATATCACTGTCTAGCTGTTTCTATAAAACTTGAAAGTTGGTTGCTCCCAGTATGTCAGCGTTTGCCCCCAGTATTAACATAACTTGTTGAAATGAATATGTACAATAATCAAGCCATGGTAAGATGTTATCGCTCTAGGAAAATGATGGTAGCATGATGCTGGTATGGCCCTAAGATGATGGAAAGATGCATGAAATGAAAGCTGAGAAGCCAAGTGCAGAATATGAACTAATAGATAGAGAGCTACAAATAGTGTTTGTTTGTCAGATTTTCACTATTTGTTTTTATTATATTTTTTTTGTCAATAGACTGCTTGTTGGCAGGTTTTCACCCTAAGATGATTTTTTTTTATTTTTTTGTTTTTTGATGTCAATAGACTGCCTGTTGCTAGGTTTTCACCTTGTGACAATTTTTTTTATTTTATTTTTGTTGCTATCGAGATGCCTGTCTGCCAGGTTTTCACTAGGGTAACCATTTTTTTAAGACATTTTCTGCTATTTTTGTGATTTCTTCAGTACTTTTTTTTGATGTTTTGTATTTTTTTAGGACTTTTTTTGTTGTTTTTGATATTTTTTTAAGGACTTTTTCCGATGTTTTTGTATTTTTGTAAGACTTTTTTTGATGTTTTTGTATTTTTTTTAAAGATTTTTTCTTATGTTTTTGATGACTGCTTTAGACATAATACTTTTTCAAGTGCATGTTAATGGGTTCGTCAAACAGGTCCCCTTCTAGCGTTGACAACTTGTATGCTCTTGAACTGTATACTGCTATGACCATATACGGACCCAGCCAATTCGGTTCAAACTTTCCTTTCTCTCTATCTTGTTGATTGCATGGGTTCTCTTTTAGAACAAGATCACCAACCTGAAAGGTATGCGGCTTGACTCTATGATTATAACTGTGAGACATAATTTGTTGATATGCTTTCAAATGATCAGCTGTTCGTCTCTTTTCATCAAGGAGTTCTATCTCTTGCAATCGAGAAAATTTGTATTCATCATTTGTGATTAGACCTTTCAGAGATACTCTGAGTGATGGAATCTCAACCTCTAAAGGTAGGATGACTTTTGCTCCATAGACAAGAGCAAACGATGTGGCTCCTGTCGGCATTCTGATGCTAGTTCTATAGGCCCATAATGCGGGATTGAGTTGAATGTGCCAATCTTTCCCTACATCATTCACAGTCTTCTTCAAAATTTTCAATATGGTTTTATTTGAGGCCTCTACTTGGCCATTCCCTTGTGGATAGTAAGGTGTTGAATATCTGTGTTGAATATGAAATCGCTCACAAAGTTCATCAACATCCTGATTCTTAAATGACCATCCATTATCTGTGATGATGGAGGTGGGAATGCCATACTGACAAATGAGATAGTTGAGTATAAAAGATGAGATCTGTTTGTTGGTGACTTTAGTGAGAGGTACTGCCTCAATCCACTTGGTAAACTACTTTGGTGTTGTGATGATGAACTTGTGTCCGTTTGATGATGAAGGATGAATCTTGCCAACTAGATCCAACCCCCATTGAGAAAATGGTCAGGTTGGTGTGAACGGTTGTAGTTCTTGTGCAGAGCATGAATGAGATTCCCATGAATTTGACATTTTGTGCACTTCTTCACAAAAGTGAATGATTCCCTTTCCATAGTTGGCCAGTAGTAACCCATTCTAATCAATTTCTTGGATAAGGTCAGTCCACTCAAATGAGTACCACAAATGCCACCATGAACTTCTTGTAAAGCTTTGTCAGATTCGTCACGTTCAAGACATCGAAGTAAAGTACTATCAAGACTGCGGCGATAAAGGGTGTCAGCGATAAGAGTGTAGCGAGAGGATTGGTGAATAAAATTTCGCTTTTGGTTACGTGATAAATCAGGTGGTAAGATGTCTTTTAGGTAGGCATAAATCTTGCCATACCAAGGTGAATCAGATCCCACCAAGTCGCAAATGATTTGGCTTTCAGGGGTGTCATAAGCAGGTGCAAATTATTGTTCCACTAGAAATTCATAGCGAGTCCGAGTTTCTGGGAGTTGTAGCAATGATGCGATCGTGGCCATGGCGTTAGCTGCTTTATTATCAAGTCTTCGAATCTGTATAAACGTTATATCCATGAAGTACTTTTTGAAGTCATCAACCATTTTCTTGTATGGAAATAGTTTGTCATCTTTGGTCTGATAATCATCATTGATTTGATTAATGACTAATTGTGAGTCACCATAAACCTGTAGTTCAGTGATCCTCCATTCCAATGCGATCTTTAGTTCGGTGATTAAGGCTTCATATTTGGCTGTTGTTAGTGCATGAAAACATTAGCCTATATGACCGAGGAATGGTATTTCCTTGAGGGGAGACAAAGAGTATGCCTGTCCCTGATCCATGTTGAGTGAAAGAACCATCAAAATATAAAGACCATGGTTGTTTTGATTTTGCAGTGAAGACATTAGCATCTGGAAATTCAATGTGCATGGGATGTTCTACTTGTAGTGGTGCTTCAGCCAGTTGCTCAGCGATAACTTGTCCTTTGATTGCTTTGCGATGAACATAATGGATATCAAACTCACTTAAGATCATAACCCATTTTGCTAGCCTTCTTGTTAATGTAGCCTTGCTTAACAGATACTTGAGTGGATCAATCTTTGCAACAAGATTGATTGTATGAGTTAACATGTATTGTCGAAACTTTTGTGAAGCAAAGACCACTGCTAGGCAAGCCTTCTCAATGAAAGAGTAGTTGAGTTCATGCCCTGTTAATGTTCGACTGATATAATAGATTGCACGTTCTTTTCCTGTAGAGTCTTCTTGTGCTAATAATGCCCCTAAAGATGTCTCTGTTGCCGCAATATATAAGATTAGAGGTTTGTCTGGATTTGGCGGTACTAGAACTGGTGGGTTCATCAGGTACTGCTTGATTTGTTGAAAGGTCATCTCACATTTGTCATCCCATCTAAAAGGAACATTCTTATGAAGTAGATGTGTGAAAGGTAAACTCTTATCGGCCAGTTGTGCAATGAATCTACGGATAGACTGAAGTCGTCCCTGTAATGATCTCAACTGACTAATATTCCTTGGTGGAGGAATTTCCATAATCGCCTGTACTTTGGCAGGATCTACTTCAATTCCTTTTCCTGATACTATGTATCCTAAGAGTTTTCCAGATGTGATCCCAAAAACACATTTCTTGGGATTGAGGTGAACTTTGAATTTCTCCAATCTTGCAAATATTTTGGACAATATTTCCATATGTCCTTCTCTGGTGTATGACTTTGCCAATATGTCATCTACATAATCTTCCATGAATGTGTGCATCATGTCATGAAAGTTGTAGTCATGGAACTTTGGTAAGTAGCCCCAGCAATCTTTAGATCGAAAGGCATGACGTTCCATCAGGGAACATGTGAAAGCTTTAATTAAGATCTCATGAAATCAACTATAGTGTCGACATCCTTTGACACTTTTATCTGGCTTAGATACAAGAACAATGTTGGAGATCCATTCTGCGTAGTCGATTGATCTTATGAAGCCCACATCAAGGAGTTTTCTCAGTTCTTCCTTAACCAATAATGCAACATGGGGATGCATCTTTCTAAGTTTTTGTTTCATAGGCTTAACCCTTGGTTTGATAGACAAGTGATGCATGATAAGATCAAGATCAAGACCTGGCATGTCCGCATAAGACCAAGCAAAGTTGACTTGATTTTCTCTTAGAAATACTATGAACTCTGGTACTTCTTTCTCTGTCATTGATGCATCTAATTGTAAAATCCTTGGTTTTTTTGAAGTTTCAAGATTGACGGCTTTTTTAGGCTCAATCAAGATAGGTGATCGCTTATGGTAGTGCTCTGGGAGAGTGTCAAGCTTCCCATCAATTGATGTCTTAAAAAGGTTTTCACCATCCGATACACTCTTTATTTTATCTTTTGTTTGATCTAACACTGCTAGATTCTGGTTTTCACCATTAGATCTTTCTTTTTAATTTTTATTTTTGTAGCTAGGAGAATTGACACTCTCCTGATTAAAGACTCTGTGTTGAAAATCGCTAGTGGAACAATCATTTGCGTCATCTGCAGAAAGGAAGTTTACGATAGATTCATCACTTGGAAACATAGGTATATCGATAGGTTCAGATGAATCCCAATCAATGAGATCGAGATGGATCAAAGATAGCGGGTTGTTGGGTTGCATGAAATTGACTATGGTTATGGTCATAACGAAGTTGACCGTAGGATCCGAGGAATGAGGCCGATTAATGATGGTACTATTCTTGCGATAGTCTTGTTCATTTAAATCTGACTCAGTATCACTAGAATCATAGTCACCTTGTAGTTCAGATTCTTGTGGTTGGGTCCCTGAACCTTCGCCTTCGATTAGAGTTGGGGTATACTTGTGTATCACATCAATCTTTTTATCCCTCCAAAACTCATCATTGTGGATGGTGTCCCATTCATATTCACTAGAGTCTATGTCAGAATTATTATCCACAAAATTCAGAATGACTGTCAAACATGCCTCTCTTGTATAAGAACCTTCTTGCAATGCGAGGATAGTATCATGTGACTGCTTGTATGTTGTTTTTGTTGAGTTAGTATCATAGCCTAGTCCTGTTTTATCTTTTGCAGCTAGTCCTGGAGGGTCAATAGGCTCAACTACTCCTTTTCTCTTTCCGATAGGACCATTACCATCATATCCCATCTTTTGCATGATTGAATACCCCTTACCATATTTATCAGTTGGTAACTTGATATTGAGAACTATTTCATCTTCATCTTTATAGAGCCAACTTAGAATTTCTCTATACTCAGGATCTTCCATGGGGAATTTTTCTTTAATAAAACGTCCATTAAACTTTGTATTTGGCCCTGTTGGTGGTTGCGTTGATGTTGATGCTACAGATATCTGTTGTTGTGTGATAGAAGGTTGCCCATGTGACTGAGGCGATGTAGGTAGATTAGCAAGATAGAGAGAGTACTCCCCTACTCCATTTTCCTTAAACCCTAGTTGCTTGTCAAAACTTTTGGTTAATTGACTGATTTTTGTATCAACTTTGGGAGAAGTACTAGGAGGAGCTTCTCGATTGTTCAAAACCAAAGTGTCTTGACTAGATTTGATGTTGGCACAAGTCTGAGTATTTGAATTATCAGCTAGTATTGTGATCTCCTGTCCATCAGAGGGAAACTTAAGACATTGATGATATGTGGATGGGACAACTTGCATTTCGTGGATCCAAGGACGACCCAACAAGATGTTGTATGCAAGATCACGGTCTAATACTTGACATAAAGTATTCTTGATAACAGGTCCCACTCTGATCGGTAACATGATTAAACCCTTGGACGCTCTTTCCTCATCATCGTAGGCTTTAATAGTAATCTTTCTTCTGGGATCAATGGAGTCCTCAGAAAATCCTAAAGCCTTAACCAACTTCATGGTACATATGTTCAAACCAGCACCTCCATCTATTAGAACCCGTCTGACATGAAACTTGTGGACCATGACTTCTAAGTATGATGATGAATTATGGGGATGAGTTATGGAAACATCATCTTTTTCGGAGAATGAGAGGCATGTGGGTGGGGACAAGTGTCCCACCATGGCTTGAAATCGATCTACATCCAGATCAGTGGATACAGTTGTTTCAACAAGGGCCTTTTCTAGAATTTCCTTGTGTGCTAGGGAAATATTTAGGAGTTCTAAGATGGAAATCTGAGCAAGAGTTTTTCGAAGTTGATTGACTAAGTCATACTGATGTTGAGGTAGGGGCACAGTGGATTTCAGAGAAGTACCCTTTAAGACAACTTTAGCTTGTGCCCTTGTTGTTGCGTTGACCTCCCTATATTCCATCTTTTCCTTGACTTTTATAACATTGACCCGCTCGTCGTCAGTGTAGATATGATTGATTATATGATCATCATTGATATGATTCACACTTTTTCCAGAAGACTCACCCTTTTGATAATTGGGTAAAGGATTGCAAAATGCTTGGTGGTCTTCATTCGATTGTTGGTGTCCTTCTACCTTAATGGTGTCATTTTCTATCAAGTCTTGGATTACATTCTTCAAGGCTTGACAATTATTCGTGTGATGGTCCTTGCATCGATGATAATCACAATAGTATGCGTCATTCCATGATGGAAGCTTCACACTGGGTTCGTAATTTCGTTGAGATGGTAGGGTGATAACGTTCTTTGCCATCAATTCTTTAAAGGCAGATTCTAGGGATTGACCCAGTGGAGTAAAATTTCTTCTACTAGAGAAGAATGAAGATCGTTGTGGATTCGTGTTTGAGGTATTGCTTAAGGCATTTTTATTGTTATTGTTTCCACGGTAATCTTGATTGTTGGCATTCCCTTGATTGGGAGTAAAATTTTGATTCACATTATTCCTCGGAGGAGGGTTGTTTCGTTGATTTGTGATTGAGTTGACGTTATAGTTATTGATGTGAAGAGCACTTGGAGCACTAAGAACAAATGGCTTAGTCGAGACATGATTTGCATCTACAACACCATCATTTACCACGTTTTTGTTACGAGTCCAAAACTTAGATTTGTCATTGTGGTGATTTGATGAGCTAGGATTGTCCTTATCAAGTTTGATTATCCCTCTCTTAACCAAGGCACTTTCGATGGTGATGACATTTTCAATCAATTTTTGAAAAAAGGGAGGACAATGAAGATTAAGACAATAGCTCATCTCTTGATCTAAGCTATTTATGAAAGTGGTGATCTTTTCCTTTTCAGGAACGTGGCGCGGATATCTAGCGAACAACCTTCTCCATCTCTGAAGAAATGTAATGAATGGTTCGCCAGGTTTCTGCTTAGCCTTGCAGAGATCAATCATGGTTATTTGATGTTGTATGTTGTAGGAATATTGTGATATGAACTCATTAATCAATTCCTCAAATGTCTTGACGTGCGGTGTGATTTTTGATAGCCATTCCATAGATTGGCCTCCAAGACTTCTAGGAAACAAACACATTAGGTATGTGTCCTCATGAGAAAACTCTAGTCATATTTCAAAAGTCCCTAATATGATCGATTGGATCTAATTTCCCATTGTAACGATCGAACTTTGAGATTTCACAATATTTGGGAAATGAAATCTTGTTGAGGCGTCTGTCAAAAGGATAAGGACAAATGTCATCAAGAGCATATGTCTTTGTTGTGGCTGCCCCTTGTAGATCTTTAATTTGTCCTTGTAGTGCTTTAACTTGTTGAGCCAAGGCACTAAGATTAGACAAGGGTGTTTCATCAGGATTACTCTTTATGTTCTCAGTATTAAAATCATAGGGCAATTTAGCTCCTTTGTCAGCTAGATACAAGAAATATTTTTCTTTATTGTGCTCCAAAATATTTTCTAAGGCTTTGTGAAATTTAGGATCTTGTTCAACCTCTCTAAGACGTTCTTCATCTTGTTCATCATCACTCTCCATAGGAGTTTTGCTCCCATCCCTGTTGAAAGGGAATGTATTCTTTTCTCTTTCACCCATGTTATCTTTAAAAAGGGGATTATGACTCACACTATAAAGGGTATTGCTAGTCTCGCCCTCTTCTTGAGTTCCTTGAGTATGACCTTGTTGAATATCCTCTTTCAACTTATTATATTGAGATCTTGTAAAAATAGGCATACGATTTCAAAACGTTCTTCTAGACTTAGATCACAGTTTGATAAATGCACGAATGATGATATTTTGATATGATAAGATGAAAATCTTATGATATGATCAAGAGATATTCCTAATTCTTGATTGTGGCTTCTAATGATAAAGGATATCAAAATCCTGTTGGGGAAGTTGAATCGAATAATCATAAATTTATTTGAAAGGTGCACTTTTTAAGATTTTGATCCTTGTTTTCAAAGAATGATAAGTATATCAAATGGCCTAATTCACTCACTAAAGAATTTGACTGGGATGTGTGGAATATTCGATAGAAGGTTGTGGTAGATAATCGAAGTTGAGAGGTTGATTGTGATTGTGTCATTGAGATAGAGCTCTTCTCTGAAAATAGGCTCGTGAATATAATGGCTCTATAGCGTATTCGTCAGTAAATGCCCTAGAAAAATCTTGATACCTATGAAGAAACTCATGGTAATGAAGCAAGACGTTCCGACTTTTATACAAAAATTTTCTTTGTTGTAAAGTTTTCTTGTAACATAAATGTTTCTTAGGCTTCTTGATCCTATTGGCAATCGATTTCCTAACAAAATTGGTTGATTTCCACTCTCTAAGCATGAGAGAAATGTCAAGATGCTACTGGACCAAGGATGTTATAAACTCAGATTTGCCAAAAAGTGAAGATTCTGGAAAATGACAGATGCACTACTCTGTGTCCTATATGCACTGTAGAAACAGGCATATGTGCTAGAGAAACAATCAAATGTGCTACAACAGACCTTAGATGTGCTACAATATGTCTTAGATGCGCTTCATAAAATGTTTTTGACAGTGACCGAAAAACTGTTTGCGGAATACTCAGCCTATGCACTAAAATAGACTCCAAATGCGTTGAACTAACCAGTGAATGCACTAGAATAAACCTTATATGCGCTAAGACACTCCCTAGATGCGCTAAAACAGTTTTTTCAAAATAATTTTCCAAACAGTTGAGAACAGTTTTCAGCTGAATTTTTGCATGTTCATTTTGGATGATCTTTTATTTGAGTTAATGTGATGGAAGACACAACAAACATTCTGAAAATAGTTGTTTTTTTAAAACCCTATACTAAACACCAAGTGTATGATAAAAAATGTTTTTCAAAAAGTGTTTTTACAGGTTTAGCACATGAAAGACAATTCATGAAGACTCACTCTTAGTACTCAAGTAGGTCATCCTAATAATCAACAACCCACATCTTAGAACTGTGTCAACTCACACAGCCGTGTCACCCCCAAAGCGGTGCCCATGTTTTTGTCTTTTCCAGGCGCGTACTCAGAGTGACGAAAGTGGATACTGGATCCCTTGAGCAAACGGTCCTTGGAAGTTATATGGTGAGTGTCTTTGGGACATATTCTTCCCTCCCCTTGCATTGTGATTATTATGATGTTCAAAAACTGACTTCGGTTGGCTACTACACTAGGTTCTTAGTAAGGGTTTCTGTTCGGTGTGGCAATAATAAACTCCCTCAGGAGATCTCCCAACCTTTAGAACAAAAGGCTTTGGGGATGGTTATCTTGCACACTACCGACAAAAGAGGGTTTCCCTAGATTTGCTTTAAATTTTATAGTGGGGCGGAATAGCCTAGCTTTGGCTTGAACCCACTTGAGTCGTTCCTCTTGGGTGAATACTTTTTCCCACAAGAGAAAGTCCTCTAAAGGATGTAGTAAAGCAGTAAATTTGCATGAAATTAAAAAGGAAAGTCTGGTATTCTGATCACCTAGTTAAGGGGAGAGCATAGACTTATTGCCACAGACAAAGCAAACAAATATTCTTTTTAAAACCCCAATGACAATGATTTAATCTATGTGAAGATGTTGCTTCACAACAAGCATGGAATTCATTTTAATTGCAAAAAATCATTGTGTGGTGAATATCCTAGATTGCTTCATTTTAAATTCCATGTCTATCCTAGGGTTGCTTCTTTTTAACCAGATGTGACTATCCTAGGGTTGCCTCTTTTTAACCAGAAAAGGTTCTGTCTGTGGAAGGTGCAGACTCAGAACTCTGTTTAATTACAACTTGTAAGCACTAAAATATTCCGCATATGCACTAAAATAAATAGTAAATGCGCCAAAACAGATACGAAAAGTGCTACAGAAAATTCTATATGTGCTAAAATAACTCTTATATGCGCTAATCTAGGAATGATTTTTTTTTTTACAATGTTTTTAATTAAATGAACTAAACAGATGCACTATTATGTTTTCTTGGATGAGCTGAAACAGTCCTTGGAAGAGCCGAAAAACCTGCAAAAACGCTGTTAGAAATCTTGCATCCGCTAAAGAAAGCCACAAAAGCGCTAAAATGAGAATTTTTGATGGAAATCTGAATTCCAAAATGCAAAAACCTGTCAAAAAACTTGCAAGTAAATGTTAAAAATAGGGCATAGGCCCCACGGTGGGCGCCAAAAATGTGTGATCAATTTTAAGTGTAAAATATTTTTAACAAACTAAACACACCAATAAAACATTAGATCAAAGGAAACTAATTTAAAAGAAAAACAAACTCTTAAACTCGTAGCTCCTTCCAAAGCGTCCTATTGTCCTCTATCTCCAGTGTTTCGCTGAATCTAGCTTGCTCTCAGATTATACGCTAGGCTCAACAAAATGATCTTCTAGGGAATGAGATTTGAAATAAATGCATGCTTATGCTAATATGCAATTAACAAAACTAAACATGATAGCTAAAGTATGATGATTGCTAAATATGATAATTGCTAAAATTGATTAATGCTAGATAATATTAAAATAATGTGTGCACGTGAATGTAAGTATATGCAAGTGTGTAAATGTAACCAATGCTTGGATTCATAGAGGATTTTATAGAGTTTTCGAAAGACTCTGATTGGTTGACGTGATCAACGGTTTAAATCAAGCTTGTTGAGATGAACGGTGAGAGATTTTTGAAAGTCGAGAGAGAAATAAAATGTTTCCTTCTACACAAATTTTCTCTTTTAGATCTAAGGGAAAGTTGCCATTTGAGAAGTGAGTAGGAGATAAGTCTCATAATTAATTAAATAAATTTATTTAATTACATGTGATGGTGAATTTAGAAGTTTCCATAATTAAATATTTAATATCTAATTATGTGTGAGAAGATGATAGAAAAACATTTAATTAAATATATAAAATACTTAATTAAATATGAAGTGAAGAAAGTTTCTAATTAAATATTTTAGAATATTTAATTATGTGAAAAGTGAGGAAAGTTTCTAATTAAATATTTTAGAATATTTAATTAAATGAAGAGAGTAAAGTTTCTAATTAAATATTTTAGAATATTTAATTATGTGAAGAGTGAGGAAAGTTTTTAATTAAATATTTTAGAATATTTAATTAAATGTAGAGTGAAAAATTAGAAAGTGTTTAATTAAATGTGAAAAAGGTATTTAGAGGAATATCATTTGAATTTAAAATTCAAATTTATGATAATTAATATAAATAAATTATAAAATGTATTTAATTAATTAAGAGGAATATGGAAGATGGTAATAATTAAATAAAGTTATTTATTTAATTAAGGTAGAAGAATTATAAAAGCAAACAATATAAATAAATAATTAAATTTATTTATATGTAGATGACTTGAGAAGATTAATTAAATAATTTATATTTAATTAATTACCAAGCTTGATTAACCATGACCATTTTTAGACGTATACAATAGTAACTTCCCGATTTTCACTATTTTTGTCCCCTGACTGTCTTACACCCCTTAAATGCCATCATGAGACTCAAAACAATTAAAGAAAATAAAGAAAACAATTATTTTTGGGTGATGCAAGATTTCTCTACAACGCTGGATGCTCCTGCATCAAATACACCACTATGTATAGGATTCTTACATGCAAACACATTATCCGAAACTTGTAGACATGTGAGACACAATAAGTCAGATTTCAATTAAAGATGGACAGCTAAGTGTATACATGACTCAAGGAGACACTTAGACAATTTCAATATAGAAATATCCAACCTCAACTTCATAGAAATTATAACGCCCCTGCCAAGGAACCCCAAAGGACAACACTAATTGTATTAAATTAATGGATTTTTTTTTTATAAAAACAAATAACAATCGAATACATAACATAATAATCTAAACCTAGGTCCTCTAAGGTTCCTCGACTGCACTACTCACAAATCAAGATTACAAGAGACAATGATTAACATTCAAGGTTCATTTTAAAGCACCACATTAAATGATTCTACATGACGACTGATAATCAACATTAAAATATTCTCTAACTATCATATGAAAGATGCATTACTTTACGATACTCTTTACAAGGTAAATCATCACTAATTGTTACATCTTACAATTATTACAACAATACTTCCCCTAATACATGTGGGAAGTGTAAGACCCCACCTCGCATGTACTTAATATAACCACAAAGTATATTATGGACAATAAATAAGGTGATCTCTTGGCAATATTCTTGCATATCATTTTGATATTTTGTTCTATTGTCACTACTAGGAAGGTGAATTGCCCTCGTATACCGTGGAATGCAAATTGAGATTCTAAATGGATAATTATATAGTTAAAGCCTAGAATGTTCAACTAACAGATTTATGTGTTACACAATTGATACTTACAATCGTGTTGGTATTGTGTAGGAAGGCAATGGTGTTAGCATGAAAAGGGAGGACCATTAAGAGTGAATCAAAAGACTAATTCATGAGGATATAAATTTGATCTCATTCGAGGCTTAGAAACAAGTGGATTTAATGTATTGGAGGACTAAGGTTGTGAGGGAATTTAGTTAGGATTCATGTGAGGGTAAATGGGCATTAGGTCCTGAAAATCCCTAGCTAAGTTGAAACTCAGATGGAACCTTGAGTGGGCTTTTAATGAGTTGGTCAAACTTTTGGGTTAGGGTGCAAAAATAAACCCCCTAGGGTCTATACCATAGTGGTCGGGGTCAAGTGGGCATACAATAGTGCCCCTACAACATGATTTGACCCTTGAAAAGCTCTCACAATGGAGAGTGACGAATTTGAGAAGATGATGGGGTGGAAAGAGTGAGTGGTTGTCCAAATGCATGTTATCATTAATGGGGAAAGGACCTTCATTGATGGGGAGAGGTACACTCCACACTTTCCCATCCAAGAGTTGCTATTGGTGAAACTTCTATATATTTGGAGAGGAAGGAGTGGGGTGTTACCTACTTCTCCTTTTGGAAAACTTTAGTAAAGAGGGTAGAAAGAATGAGAAGAGGAGAGGATGAGTCTTGTTGGGGGGAGAGTGATCCGGATGGCTTGGTTGGAGGGGAAAAAGAGATAAAATAGTTTAAGTCCAACACCTAAAGCAAGAGATAAGTTTGCTATTACCATCTTCCCTTGTTTAGTTGTTATAGAGTGATATGTTGTGTGATTTTTGTTGAATATGGTGAATGAAGAGTCTTTATATATGTAATATGAACATTGTGCTATTTTCATTCCATCCATAAAAACTTGAGAAGACCCCATTCATCATCTTGGGGTTGAAAAAATTCTTGCTCAGGGGTATGGCAAGAGCCCACGAGGCTCCATGACGCCATTATGGTAGGGTGGAGAGCAAGCCTGGTTCAGTTGTATGCCATTCTTTGTATTTCTTAGAATTAGTAGAATATGGAAAGCTAGTGATTGTTGTAGCATGAAAGAAATGGACAAAGAATAAGCCTTATTCCTTTGAGAAATTCCCATTGGTCTTCTAAACAATGAATGCAATATCAAAAGTCTTATTTATGGGAGAAATGAAGAAAAATGTGTACCTTCCGAGATGTAGTAAAATACTTTCTTCAAGATCCATTAAGTAGTCACTATAAAATTTCTTACACTGTTGAATGGTTATATGTTGTATTATTGCAATAGTATGGAAATACATTATGATTCAATCTAAATGTTGGTAGGATGCATAAAAGAGTCAAAAAAAAAAAAAATGAATGAAGGATCTAATTGTCTTATCTCACAATGAATGATAAAATGAAATGTAAATCCATATTATGGAATGAATATTGGTTTGATATAAGTATATGATTCAAAGGCATGCTTCTCTTACTCACAAGTGCATTTGTTTATATACCTATTAAAATAATAATAATAATACATATACCCAGATATAGTAAAATGTTTAGGTGTTGGATGTATATTTACATATATATTCTCCTCGCAATATGATTTTTGTTTCATATTCCCTTGTGGAAGGAAACCTCGTTGGGACAGAAATGTGTAGCGCCTTACTCCTCTCGTTCAAGCGAACATGTGAATACATTTGACTTCACAAAGAACATATATATGTAAACAAATAAATGGATGTTTGATTATAAAGGATTCAAATACACTATCGGGGGAATAATAGATTGAACAGACAACACATACACAAATCAGTGAAACCCCAACTGGTAACGGAGTATATTCCCACGTATTTTCTTCAGTGACTGAATAGATAATACGAACTACATGATTCATAAGTATCCGAGTATTAAATGAAATGAGTTAGTTACGATAGAGGATCTAGTTTTAATCGAGACCTAAAAATAAACAAATAAGGGGATTATCAAGCGCATAGGTGAAACACCGAAAAAACTGATGTAAAACAGAGAATAAACTTATAAAAAATATATATGTTCAGATAGATGACCAACGGAAAGATCTGCCCCTGTTGGCGGGTTACACCCTGTGAGGATGGGATCTACTACATCCCTGAGACCTTTTTGTCGGCTATGCGTTCTTCGTCACAGGATTTTACCCTGGAGTGCCACTGCTGGAGAAATCTTTAGAGAAGAAACTTAATAATAAATATGATAAACAGTTAGAAAATAAAATACGTTATCAAAAGAGGAAATATCGGGAGGTTTGGTCTGGAGGAGTGAGGTGTAGCCTTTTCCCAGCGCTCTTAGATCCACTTCGCTTCTGGCCTCATCATCTTAAACAAATTTTAGGAAGAAGTTAAGTAAATAGTTAAGAAACGGATACGTTTGGGAAATGAAACTCAAATTCTTCCTGCCCTTATTAAATTCGCTCCGTTTGCCCTAGTTTGGCAGCCACGCGATAGGCAGATAAGAGAAAAAAAAAAATATATATATATAGAATAAATCTTTAACAGTAATGCATGCATTGTTCTATCCATGGCACGACAGCCCTGTGGCCACAACCCCGATGCTTAAGGAGTAGGCATTACGTCTCTAACTGTGCATCTCTGTTGTGAATTATCCTTTACGATGCCTTAGACGTTACTGCTTGATCACCTAACCTTGTCAGTCTATTTAAACCTCCTCAAGCATTTCAATCCAAGTATGTTGCCCACGCCATGACTGTCATCCCGTGAATTCTGCATGCTACTGGTAAAACCTACAGATCTGACCAACATTTATTTGTAGGAGAGCTCCTTCACAGTTTCTTTTGTTTAAACAGATATGGGGTAACTTCAGACGCTGCAGAATGATTACTTTGGCTAATCCGTCACATTGAATGCTGGCTGTTGGGTTCTTCCATGTGAAGAAAATGAAGCCATCGCTTTATTCTGTTAGATCCTATTTCCCTCATATCTTGTCAGAATTCCTCGGAATGTGAACCAAAGTGAAGACGAGCTTTATGAATAATAAGAATGAAACTAGGGGAGAGGGGCCAGTAGTTGTGTGGGCTAACTTTAGAACCTTCAATTTTTTTTTTGAAATGTGGACTAGCCTCTTATCTATCTATAACTAAGACTTGGAGGTCTGACTCATATGCAATTTACCACATTAACACATCTACTAAGAAGTGTCCAAAATTTGACTTTCTAAAGATTCAACCAAATTTTAATCATGATACCCTCATTATTCAAACTAGCTCTAATTGCATCCAACACGGTATTTCTGGAAGAAATAGCATAGTTGGTCAAACCGTCTAGCTTAAATGGTAGTTGCACGCTCCTGCAATAAGTAAAATCATTACGTAGCTAGTCTATTGATGGTGCAAATCAGTTACCTGTTGTTGTCCGGCCGCTCCATAAAATCGATTCGATCTTCTTCCTTTGTGCTACTTCCAATGGGCTGTCGTGGGCGATTCCTTCTTTGAATGAGGCAACTTGTAATAGAGCTTCAATGGTTATATTACATCCATATCAATACAAGACGATGAAGTGAATCACAGTCGATCACCATTCTGTGGTATTTCACCAATTTCTCCTTGCTTCCCTCTCCGCTGCTGGTAAGCTCTCCTCCAGACTCTTGCTCGCTAGTAATGTCCTTTTCCTTCTCCCATTTGGTGAGGTGCAGCCAGAAAATAAGATTTGGCAGGCTATAGAGTAGGTTTATTAGCATGGAAGTTCGGCCAATCTCCTTTTAATGCCAGCATTTAGCTTTTAGCATTACGACATCCTTTTAATTGCCAAATATTGGAGGTGATAGTATTATCAGGTATGCTTCACTATAACGTTATTCTTATTTTTTATATCTTCTCACCTCCATTTAGGGGTAGTTTGGGCTCCTAACCATTCATATGGTTAAAGGTTTAAAAACTACCCACTTTCCTTAATTCGTTGCCCAAATCAAGGTGCTACGTTTTCTTTCAAACCTTAATGTTTTGGCTTATTGACTATGTTTAAAATAACTAAAGGTTGGAACTATAGTTGATAGATTTATGTACCCATTTTGAAGGAGAGCTAGGCGCCATACTCTTCTCATGTGGCTTACAAAAATGATAAAATAAGTTGCCGTAAACTATGAGAGACTTTACCTCCCAACAATCCCCTTTTTTTTCATTGTTTGTTGTATGTGTTATGCGTTGCATGGTAGAGAAATAATGGCGGTGATTGATGCAAAGGGAGGAGTTTATTCTTGTTGTAGCAGGGCGCCACTGGTTTATGGCTGTATTTTTTTTGTCTGCTATTTCTTTTTAGGCATGGGAGGCCTCATTGAGGATTCATGCGGGTTTTATTATATATATTTTTTGCCTTTGATTCCTCTAAATCTGTAATCGATCTCGTCAACCCTATCAGTTTGCTTTGTATTTGTAGAAGGCGACTATTCTTTTACTTTGTATTTATTTGTTTTACCATTTCCTTGTGCATTGGTATTTTGGGGTAAGGTGTAGATTAAAAGGGGGTGGCTCCTCATGGGAGGAGTTGCGACCTATGAAGAGGGGTTTGCTGGCCTTTACAGGTAGCGACTCCTCTCTCCTATTTTTTCTCACTTCCACATAATTGTCTATATATATTTTGTTTTATCATTTGATTCTTTTTCCTTTGTTTTTGTATAGGGAAGGAGAAGAAGGTAAGAGTTTACTAGGTAGGTTTATTAACTTGTTCTTTTTGACTATGTTTTTCCCTTGCGCAGTTCTAGGGTTGATGCCTAAAGCTAAAAAGGAACTCGTATATCCCTTCATTTGCTTGAATAATTTCCTTACTAAAGGTATTTCTTAGTATTATCTAACTGAAACCTCTTTATGCAAGGGAAAGATCAAGTTCCAAGTTTAATATATGTCCTTTGTTTCTATGTACAAGCCTGAGATGTCTTCCAAATAGAAATGCATATCAAATGTGAATCTTAAATACAATTGAAAATCAAATACATATTTATAGGACATCTTTTATTCTTTTGATTAAATAGAACTAGAATAGGAACTTGCGCATTTAGTTACATCCTTAGTTTACAATTCTTGTATACTAACATTCAATACTAAAACCCTATTGCTCTTCCTTCTTTGAAATAGAAATTAAAGGAATCAAATAAAAAACTCTTTTCTTAAATTCTTGTTTTGAAACATTCATTCACATGCTAATATAGATTTTCTTTTACTATATGCTTGCAAGAATTACACAACAATCATCAAGGGGATTTTTCACCAAAAGCTGATGAACATGTAGTTTATTACACAAATATACAATAAACTGTGGTGCAAGGTATATTCAATAAATACAGAAGGTCCCAACCAATACTACAGAGGAATCCCTTCACATTTTCTCCCTTGAAAGAATAATTAAAAAGTACTACAAGCCCCCCCATATTTTCTTTACAATAGAAAGATAACTATGATAAGGGTTTTACATTTTCAACATTGCAAATTGCACCTAAACATTTCCAATGTTCATATTCATTTCTTATACAACATAGAACCGTAGCAAGTTTATACCACAACAAACTCACCACCAAAGCCCTCGTCTCAGTTGGATTATATTTTTGCACAATAACAACAAATATGACTCCATAACCAGTGGGAGCTCATCTCCCAGCCATAGGGCTAAAATAGCCCATCCCCAAGCTAGGGGAAACACCAAGATGATAGGGTATACACAACACATCATATAAAGAACCATGGATTATGTATTGCAACAATTTTCTAACACTTCTAGCAGTATTCTATAACATAAAAAATTCCATAAAATAGTCACATTACAAGTCTTTTTACAACACAATATACACATCACAAAGTCTCTTCTCAAGAGCCTTAAAAGGGGGAGTGGGGACATCAACAAAATGGGAAGAGTAGCATAATTTTTTACATATACAGTTTCGTATCTCCCCATTTTCTCATTACATAACAATCATACTTGCACTACATAATCACCATTTCACACCCAATCATCTCCATAGCATATTATGTATCACATTAATTTTTTTACGCAACTGAAACAAGTTTCAGTGGGTACTCATACCCTTACAACAACCCCCTCTATGGAAATATCACCCATTTAACCCCACACATAATGAAACATCCAATCAATGGTAGGTTCATTCTACATGACAAGAGACCCACAACACAACAACCACAAAAAATAAGACAAAATCTTTATAAACAAAATGTTTACATTCATTTTCATAAAAATGGCATAAAAGGGTACCGACACCAATCTAGATTGACCTAAAATTGGCAATGGTAGATGCAAAACCAACAATACTCTCCTCCAAACTCCTTCCAAGCTTCCTTCACTCCCTTCATGGTTGATAGCCAAACTAGAATGAATGAGTGAACCCCAATGTCAAGGTTTTTTTTCAAAAAAGACAAAACTCTCATAAAAACCCTAATTCCTCATCTTCAATTGTGAGGCCAACAAGTGTCACCTCCACAATTGATCACACATCTCTTTCAACCCAAACCTTCACTTTTGGTTTGAGGATTCTTTAAGCATGCATAAGAGTCCCATGCCTTATCCACTTTTTGAATTTTGTCACTTATGAAAAAAAACTTAAAAAAAGTGGTCCTATAGTTCTAAAATTAGTTTTTAAACCCATGAAATTATCTCCAATTGCCTTCTGACCTAGGGTCATGAAAATACCTTATAACATAAATAAAACACATTAAATCAACATCAAAACTTGAACTTAATATGCACTACAATCAATCTATACAAAACACTATAGTGGACATTAAAACAATAATTTCTACTAGCACATGATGCACACTATCCACATTGCATAGAAACATGACATATAAGACCTCAATCTTCTCAAATGGATTGGGTCGGGTTCATAGGTATGGACAATTATCACCTTGGTATATCCCCAGGTCCACTGGTCATGGACTAAACCTGCACACCCAATTGTAATAGTTAATCCATCATCCATAGTAAAATAAAGAATGAAAGATACAACATGACATCTATATAATGCCATTTGAAGAACTCGACAACTCATCACATTCATTCATCCCATGATATTAGAATCATAACATCAACATAATCAACTTTAAAGAAAATTGATCATGAATGTACTACATGTGGTATCCATCATAATCCCTCTAACTATATTATCACATGCTCGTAAAACAACGATAATAAAATCATTAGATTAGTTCAATTAACTGCATAACACCACAAAACTATATCAATAAAGATAACATACATGCATGAATGCAATGTATCCATGGTTGTGAGACCTATCTTTTTAGTAGTAGAGATTTATATAGCTTATGTGATTTTGTGTGATCCACATAGACTATTTTTGTTATGGATGTTTTGATATCATGAATTTTGACCTCAACATACTTGATGCTACCATAGATACATTTTACTCATGCATGCATGTTATCTTTATTGATATGATCTTGTGGTATTATGTAGCTAACTAAACCAATCTAATGATATTTTTATTGTTATTTTATGAGCATGTGATTATATGGGTAGATTCAATTGTGATGAATACCACGTATAGTACACTCGTGACACATTATAATGAAGTTGATTCTATTAATGTTATGGTATTAATGTCATGGGACGAATGATTGTAAGAAAATATTTAAATTTCAATGCTATAATATAAATTACATATTGTACATTCATGTTTCATTCTTTTATTATGGATGATGGATTAACGTTTACAATTGAGTGTGTAGGTTTAGTCCATGACCAGTGGACTCAGGGAAATACCAAGGTTGACATATGTGCATTTCTTGTGAAACCAACCTAACTCATTGGAGAGGGTTAGGATTTATATGTCGTGCTTCTATGTAATGTTGATAATGTGTGTGATGTGCTCATAAAAAATATTATTTTTATGTTCAATGTAGTGTCTTGTGCAAATTGATTAAGGTGACCTTTTAAAGTCCAATTTTTAATATGATTTAATGTGTTTTATCTATGTTTTAAGGTGTTTTAATGACCCTAGGTCATAAGGCTAGGGTTTGGGGATAATTTCATGGCTTTAAAATTTAATTTTAGAACCATTAGACCCCTTTTTGGGAGCCTTTTTCTTTCATAAGTGATAAAATTCTAAAGTAGATAAGGTATGAGACTCTTAAACACGCTTAAAGAACCCTTAGACCAAAAGTGTGAAGGGTTTGGTTGAGAGAGATAGGTGATCAAATGTGAAGGCGACACTTGTTGCCCTCACAATTGAAGATGAGGAGTTAGGGTTTTTGTGGGAGTTTTGTTTTTGAAAAAATCTTGGCATTGAGACTCACTCATTCATTCTAGTTTTGGGCTATCAAACTTGAAGGGAGTGAAGAAAGCTTGGAAGAAAGAGTTTGGAGGAGACTATTTCTGGTTTTGCATCTACCATTACCAAAATTTTTGAAGACAATCTAGGTTGATATCATTACCCTCTTGTGTCATTTTATGAAAACAAGTGTATACATTTTGTTTTTAAAGATTTTGTCTTGTTTTTTGTGGCTTTTGTGTTGTGTGTTTCTTGTCATGTAGAATGAACCTACCATTGTATGGAAGTTTCATCATGTGTGGGGTTGAGTGGGTGAGAGGTACATAGAGGGGGCTATTGTGAAGGTATGAATACCCATGGAAAACTTGTTTTGGTTATGTGAAAAAAATTTGTGTGATTACATAGCATAGTATAGTGGTGATTGGGTGTGAAATGGAGGTTGGGTAGTGAAAGTATGGTTGGTGTTACACATGAGAAAATGAGGAGATATAAAGCTATATGTGTACAAAATTCTACTACTCTCCCTCTTTTGTTGATGTCCCCCCTTTTTAAGCTCTTGAAGGAGACTTTTGTGTTGTGAGTAATGTGTTGTCACAAACATGTATTGTATTCATTGTATGAATTTTTACGTGTAAAATGTTGTTGGAACTTATGTTAAAAGGTTGTTGCAATATATATTTCATGGTTAAAATGTTGTGTTGTGCAAATCTTGTCATCTTGGTAATTCCCCTAGCTTGGGGGTGGGTTATTTTCAGCCCTAAGGTTGGGAGGTGAGCTCCCATTGGTCATTGAATAAGTTGTTGTTAATATGCAGGGAAATGGCTTAGCAAGAAGGTGGTTATGAGAGATTTTGGAATGAGCTTACACCCTTATACAACATAGCAAGTGTTGTAATCAAATGTGTTACTATTGGGCTATGTATGTGAAGGCCTCTAAGATTATTCTTATAAAATTGTTCATTCAAGCTAGTGAAAGAAAGTTTAACTTGTAGATAATTTGTGTTTGGTGTCATTGTTTTTAACTGTACATGAAGTCTACTTGTTGAGAGAAAAATTCCTTGTTGTATGTGTTTTGAGAATTAATATTTTCAGCTGTATGATATCCCCTTCTTGTATGGAAATCTCTTTGTTGTAGGTGATGTGTATTGTATAAAATGTTGAGAAGTAATCACTCTGCAATGTAGGGTTAAAGCGTTATCTCTATAGGAATTTGAAAACCTACAAATAAATGGGATCATATTAGCTAAATCTTGCAATAATGGAATATGTATAAGAACTAAAAAGGGAACTAAAAGAAGGAATACATCTATTGTGTAGTTCTATTACCTTGAATTTCATTAGTTAGAAAAAATAAATAGAGTTATTTTTCAAATATGAATGCTGTAAGGAATAATTCCTTAGAATTTATTTATGTTTTGCAAACTATTTTGGAAAAAGCATGGTGCACAACTACTTCTCTAGAATATATGGAATAAAATAAATCTGTTAGAACTTTACTAGAAGTTATGGGATGAAACAAACTCTTAGGGTTACCTCTTAAAAGAAAATAATGACATGAGAAATAAGCTTAAATATCCTAAAACTCATTAATGTTCTAGATTTGTAGATTGGTTCCATGGTTCTTGTAGTTAGACGAAACTTATCACATGCAACTATTTTATTTAAGCAACCCAATGTAAATAAAACCATGTAGCCATTACCCTCTATTCTACCTACTATTGAAGAATGTGAAGCTAATGTTGTGACCCTGTTATCTCTATCATTTAGAAAAAATCATTGTAAGGGGTAGACATTGCCCCATAATTCCTATTTCTACACAAAGAAGACTAGGCATGGTTTGCAATGAGAACTAAATGAGTTAAGTGTATAGATAGATAGAGTAACCATTAGTGTGTGTTTGTATAACATCAAGGACTTTATGCCCAAGCACCATTGTGAAAATGTTGAGCTAGAGAGTGGTATGTAAGGTGAAGACAATAAATGTTGTATGCAAAATAAGTAGACATTTGACATATGCTTCAGATTTACACAAAAAAATATATAACATTAAAGATATAGGGTCAATTTTTGGCTTAAGGGAACACATTCACTGTGAAACTAGTTGTGTAAGGCAAGTGAGATTAAAGGTGAGGGAGTCAATTTCTTTTTCCTTTTTCCCATCTCTCTCTACGCCTTGAAACTCGCCCACACCTGGAAGGGGAAATGCTTTTAAATGAAGCACTGAAGGTTGTCAAAAATAGATAATTCGAAACAAAAGAACAAAATGATTATGAGATAAAGAGTTAAAAACAAAAAAAACAATAATAAACAAGAAATAAAGGGGCACAACCCCATTGAGAGAGCCATGGCCCCCTTGTGGAGGTTGTGACCTCCTTAATGGAGGTTGCCCCATCCTTGGTGCATCGATTGTCACCATAGTAGTAGACACTTAAACAAAAGACTCCCCAACACCTACCCTCAAATGTGCCCTACACACCACAATTATAAAACAAAGTGATCGGGTTGAGAGGAAAGAAGAAACACAAGTTTGGTATAGAGAAAGTGAAATTTTGAAATAGAGGACCAATCCTCACAAAACCTCGTCATTGCCTCCTATGCCTGGCTTGCACAAACATTAGCAAAAAAAAAGGGTTAAGGCAAGAGAAAGGTGTATAGGTTTTAGGGAAAACAATGAAAATGAAATCACATCTTTTTGTTTTCTCCTCCAGTTTAGGCACTGCCCATTTATCTTCAAAATGGGAATCAAAAAATATAATGTATATTGAAATTCATTATATGTCGAGGCGTGTCGTTGGGAAGGTGATTGAACTTAATTTTAAACCCATTTAGTTATATATAGGAAGAAACTAGTAGATAAAACAATAATCGATTGATGATAATGTTAAACATTGAGGTTAAAAATAATTTTAACCATTGTTGGAATTCTATATATATAAAAAATAGAGGTTAAAAGAACAATAGCATAGCCAGACATGGAGGTAATAGTAATAGTAACATGTGTTCAAGAAGTGAACTAGTAATTCTTACTTGCTTGCATTAACAAAAAGAAGGATTACAATATATAGAAATTACAAAGCACTGTAGAAATTAATGAAACCAACTACCTCTACCTATAGATATTTAAGAGACCAACCACCTACAAATGTAGACATTAAATATCTACCTACCAAAAACAAAAGACAATAAGAAAATATCTAATCTACTTAAATGCATTCATAATTGACCATTAACATATAGAATAATATTCTATCACCCTCCCTTAATGGTCAATCGGTCAACAACACCAAGTTGCCCCCTAAATTTAACAAACTTAGCTGGGCTCAAAGACTTAGTGAGAATATCTGCAGTTTGATCCACTGTTGGAACATACTTTAGTTGAACTGATCCGTCTTCTACTAGCTTGTAGATGTAGTGACAATGGAGCTCGAAATGCTTGGTACGTTCATGGAAGATTGGATTTTTGGCCAGTTTGAGCACCCCTTGATTAACGGTGTATAAGGGAGAAGGTCCTACTTGTGACATGTGCATGTCAAAAAGCATCCTACGGAGCCAAACTACCTCACATTCTACCTTAACTGTTCCTCAATATTCAACTTCAGTTGAGGAAAGAGCCACTGCTTGTGGCTTCTTGCTGGTCCATGTTACAACACCTGCACCCAAACTGAATACATACCTAGAAGTATATTTTCTATCATCCATTGAACTAGCCCAATCTGAGTCTATATAACCAATCAGTTTGGATCCTTGCATCTGCCATACAAAATTCCATAATATGAAGTGCCCTTAACATATCTCAGCACTCACTTCGTTGCAATCCAATGATCAAATTTTGGAGCTGTCATGAAGTGAGAAATGTATCTCACGACAAAACTGGTATCAAGTCGAGTGACAATGAGGTAGATGAGACTACCCACTAGTTGCTTAAATGTCATTTCATTGACTGGAGGTGAATCAGATTTGGTTGATAACTTCAACCCCTTCTCCATAGGTGTGGAGGCAGGTTTGCAATCCTACATCCAAAATTTGTGAAGTAGACTTTGAGAATATTTAGACTGAGAGATAAAAATACTATCAGTTGTCTGCAAACCTCAATACCCAAACAATAATGGAGAAGTCCCAAATATATCATGTCAAAATCTTGACACAAATCCTATTTGATTGCTGCAATTAAATGTGATGAGCTTCCAGTAATGATCAAGTCATCAACATAGACAACAAGAAACAAAGGATCAGCACCAAAGTGCTTGACATACATATTATTGTCAAAAGGGCTGCGCTGAAAACCATGATCAACCAAGTACTGATCAATCTTGATGTACCATGCATGAGGAGCCTATTTCAGTCCATAAAGTGATTTCATGAGCCTACATACCTAATTTTATTTGCTAGCAACCTTGAAAATAGGAGGTTGCACCATGTGAAATTCTTCCTACAACTCACCATTGATGAAGGCACTCTTGACATCCATCTGATGAACTGTCCATCCAAACTGGGCTGCAATGGTGAGAAGAAGATGAATTGTGCTCATATTGATGGTAGGAGCAAAAGTATCCTCATAATCAATGCCCTCCTGCTGTGTGAATCCCCGAGAAACTAATCTGGCCTTGTATTTATCCAAAGTACCATATGCATGATACTTGACCTTATAAACCCATTTGTAGCTGATAGGTTTCTTCCCAGGAGGAAGATCATAAAGAACCCGTGTGATTCTTCAGAAGACTATGGTATTCTATCTCCATAGCCTTTTCCTACTTTGGAATTCCTTTAGCCTCTGAATATGTCTAAGGCTCATAGATGTTGTGGATGTTGGCCATGGATAAGAGAAAAATTGACTGTGTTTTGCTTCTTGCTCTTTTGATGAGCTAATCTACCCTCAATGAGTTCATAATCATGAAGATCTCCGATAGTCTTGGCCCACCACTTAGGACAACGAGTAGAAGTACCAACATTTGGAATATGAGAAACATCTCCTGGGATTTCTGGAACATGGTCATTTGGATGTGAGTCCCGAGGAAAATTAGGTGGTGCTAGATCATGACTAGTAGACTCCTCATCTCCAGAGTTAGAATGCTCTAAAGCCCTCCCATCAAGGGAACTAAGAGAGAGATAAACAACCTCATCAAAAACCTTCATAGGTTGATCCTTAGGACTGGTAGTAGGAAGAAATGGACCATTAGTATCATCAATCATAACATCACGACTGAATATGAGATGATTTGTCTCCACATCAATCAACCTGTATGCCTTGTGATTGTCATTGTAACCAGTAAACATAAGTTTCTAGCTCTTGGAGTCCAATTTGGCATGCTTGGCTACTGGAATCCATACATGAGTTGTAGAACCAAATACTTTCAGATGGCCCACCTTAGGCTTACGTCCTAACCAGGATTCTTCAGGAGTCATCTTCTTAACGACCTATGTAAGTGATCGATTCAGGAGGTAGACTACAGTATAAACTGATTCAACCTAGTATTTCTCAGGGACATTTTTGTACTCCAGCATAGAACAAGCTATTTCAGTAATGGTGTGATTCCTATGTTCAATGACACCATTATGTTGAGGGGTGTATGGTGTGGTGAGTTGGCGTTTAATGCCATGTGTAGCAAAAAAAGTAGAGAAGTGAGCTGAACAAAACTCTCCCCTATTATCTGACCTTAGCGTGACAATCTAAGAAATTGATTCTTTCTCAACTAAGGCCTTATATTGTTGAAATGTACTAAACACATCTGATTTATTTTTCAAAAAATACACCCACATTTTTCTACTAAAATCATCAAAAAATAATAAAAAACTTACCTGGACCCAGTAATAGATGGAGTGTTCATTGGTCCAAATACATCAGCGTGAACCAATTGAAATACCTTGGAGGCTCGCCTAGAATCACCATCTAAGAATGATGTCTGATGTTGCTTCCTAGCTTGACAGGCTCCACAAACTCCATGATTTTGAGTTTGGATCTCAGGTAGACCAACAACACAACCCTCTTGAGATAGTTGAGGGAGATAGTGCACATTCAAGTGCCCATAACATTGATGCCAAAGTTTGCTGATGGATGTACTCCTGGCTACTAGAGTGTGCTCCTGAGAATCACTAGAATCAGTAAGTCTATATAGATCATGATCCTCAAGTCCCATAATGGTTGTAGTACGTGTCTCCTTATCAACAATGTTGTAGGTGGATGAACTAAAAATAGCATCCAACTAGAGAGAATGCCTCATGATTTGGGTGATAGAGAGAAGGTTATGTTCCATACCTAGAACATAGTAAACATAAAGAAAGAGTAAATTTATTCCTCTTGAGTGAATCTAGATAGTTCCCTTTGGTGGAACCTTAATTTTCATTGTTCCACTAGTGTTATGTCCAAGCTTGTGAAACTTTATTCCTCAATATCACTAGGGTTTAGTGTTTTATCACTTAGCTCTCTTATACCCTCGATCCATTCATTGGCTTATGTCTGCTCATTAACTAGCTGCATCCGATCACCATTTGAACTAAATGATGTTTTATGACCCCTACTATCATTCTTTACTGGTCCTATATTTCAAGTCACCTGTTGTGCCTAGGAAGGCCCCTCCTTTATGACCAACTTATTGGCACGTGCATTTTTATACCCTTTTA
This sequence comes from Sequoia sempervirens, assembly GCA_007258455.2. Classification (NCBI taxonomy): domain Eukaryota; kingdom Viridiplantae; phylum Streptophyta; class Pinopsida; order Cupressales; family Cupressaceae; genus Sequoia; species Sequoia sempervirens. The sequence continues at coordinate 15,659,049 of VDFB02274714.1, forward strand.
AACTTCTGCTCACAGTCTATCGCCCATCGCAGGTTTTGCTTCACTCACCACAAAGAAACCCGTGATGAGAGATGTAATATTTTCCCTTCGAGCCTTGGCTTATTGCCTATCACAAGATTTGTTGTTACTTTGTGAAGGTTACTAGCGATGAGCGATGCATGGTTTTCAACATCCATGGGCTTTCATCACCTATCGTGTGTTGTGCCCTTGCATTTGGAGGATAACACGTGACCAACGATGTAGGTAATTCTTGTAACCCATCACTGACCCTTGCACTATCACTGGTTGTCTCTTACCTTTTAAAGGAAAACCCATGACTGCTGATGGGTGTAGCTCCTCCCCATTGTGTGGGTATGACCTATCACCAGTTAAGGTGGCTTGGCAGGGGAGGAACTCGTGATGGACAATGAAAAATGGTGATTTGTGGTCAATGTCTCCCAGTGGTCAGATCAATGATTAATAACTCATTGCTGACCTTTAGGCCATCGCTTGATGAGATTTCAAAACGAGTTTTAAACTAGTGATGGTTGATTCTTCTAGAATATGGTTGGGATTTTCCCACACTCAACATGATCAATGGTGAACGGGGCAAGGATGATTGAGTAAGGATGCAGAGTCATGCGTGGCTTCTTTAAAGCATCTCCTCGCTATTTCTTGGTATGGTTTGTAAAGAAAGTGGTGACTCTTAATGTGGCTCGTCGATCGAGTTTTAAATTTGCGGTGATCAACGATGGAGATATGGTATGCAGTAATTGAGCTTTTTCTCACGCGAGCGAGCCGAGATAGTTATAAATTGCAGCTGGCTCTACATTCCTCTATTTAATGAGGATTTGATGTAGGTTCATCAAATCATTCATGCATTAGCCAGAGTGTGGAATAAATTGTTGTGGCTAGTGGAGAGATAAATGTTAAATTTGTTAGTGCTAACATCATCGAGGTGGTGGCATAGCATTTTCTAGTATGTAAGTAAATATATTTGCTGCATTGTTGATTTCGGTTCAATTTTTCTTTGTGATTTGGGATTTGGGGTGTTTTCATTGTATGTACATGTGAATCTTCTAGGAATTGTGATTTCTATTCTTCTTCATCACCAACACTGATTGTCGTTGTATCCTAAGAAGATGAGTGAGCCTAGTACTCCTGTTGCACCAGTTCAGAGGTCCCAAAGGCTTAGTATGCAAGAACCAATTGCATATGTGTTGGAGGATAAATCTCTGTTGGCCGAGGTACCAATCGTTCTAAAGAAGAAGAGAAGTGCATGCAAGAAACATGAGAAAGTGGTTGTTAGGAGATCTTATTCCTTGAGAAGCAGAATTATGTCACAAAAACCAGTTGAGAAGAAAGAGAAGGGACCTCTATTTGTGAAAGAATTAATGAGGTTTGGTTTGGGCCCTGGGGTTTGTTTAGAGAAACCCACTGCTCCTATCTTAATTTCTAATAGTTCCTCAATTGAAGAGAGCGGAGTGGGCCCTGTCCCTAATCCATGCCCTGCTTCTTTGGTGCTTTACAATGATTCAGAGGATGATATTATTATGGAAACTCTATTGTTAGTTATAAGACCCAGTGAGGGTAGTCACTTGGCGACTGATAGGGCCGGGTAGCACCCGTGTGCTCTTCTCATGGTGTGGGGTTTTGGGTACTGTGGTGACATGGTTTCCAGGTGGCAAGTTCTGTTGGTGCATTTTGTTGGTGATTGGTTCATGGGTTTGTGCCTATGACTGTGATGGTGGTTACTCTGGTTTTGGGTAAACGTGTCAATTTTGGTGATGTCTTTTGGAAGGTTTGCATGATAGCTTCGACAAATGGTTGGTACTCCTTTTGGCTTATTTATTTTCTCGTGATATAGGAATGACTAAGGATATAACGGTGTAGGAATTAACCCTAATGAAATGAATTTTGGAATTAACACTAAATGTAATTTCATTTTGAGTTGGAACCTTGTCTGCTCCCTTGTGTTATAATAGGGAATTCAGGGCTCATTTGCAGGGGTTCTAGTCTTGTGAATCTTTAGGTCCAATATACATAAAGGGTAGAAATTAGAAAGAATACTAGCAAGTAGAATAGTAAAATTTTCTTGGCTTTCGAGCTATGCATATGTAAATCTTAAATAGTCTTATAGAAATTACTGATATTGAAAAAAATTTCATGCATAAGGCATATACTCTCCTTTGTGAATCATCTTGCAATATTTGAATGAAATATTAAGCATATTTTGTTCATCTTTAAATGCTTTATTTGAATGCATGCTCTTATTTTTGCTTTGGTTCAAGGAATCAATTAAATGCTTATGTAAGGCCATGAATTTGTGAGAATTTGTAAGGATTTGGTAAGAAGTGATGCTTTACGTATAGTGAGTTTTCATAATGCAAGGCCTTATGAGAATTGTCAGATTTAAAGAATTTCTATATAACTAATTGTAAGATGTGTAACTTCATTGCCCAATGGATGAAGACACTAGTCTATTTGTCATGGTATTTGTCATTTGAACAATAATAATAGTATACCAAATTGTGGATTCAAGATTAGAACAAAAATATTTTAAAATTTACCTATCATGAGTAATATATGTGATGTATTTCCTTATTCCTAGTAAATTGATAGTTATTTACTTAGAGATTAGCCAACCTTTTAGTGGATTACATTATTTACCCTTAATAGGAACTGATCTATGATTTTCTATGTCATTCATTGAGATAGTCAAATGAAATGTTGTTAGGAACACCTTCCTAGGTCCCATAGAGCCTAAAGTGTAGAAGATTTCAGTCTTCGACTGAATCTTGTTAGTTGGTCATTCATTTTAAGGGTCTTGAGTATATGAGTTGGCCACTGTTTAGAGATTCCTTAGGTGTACTGGAAAAGTAACAACACCCTTACTAGCATCTATGTACTCTTCGCCTCCTCCAAAAATGATAGAATCAAAGAATGGTTCAAATTTTGTGAACCAATCCTGATGATGAGTAAAATGCCGTGAAGCCCCAAAATCAATATACCAGGAAAAATATTGTAATTGGATCTGTTGTTATCTTGGCCATAAAAGTATAGAATGCATATTCTTTCTACTTGGTGTGCTCTACAACATTTTCCTTTTGTTGAGATCCTCCCTGCTTCTTTTGTTCATAAGCCAATCAAATGTGACAGTTAGCCTTCATGTGACAATATTTATGACAATAATTGCATTGAACATTCTTGTTGTTGTTGTTGTCTTGAGAAGAACCAGAGCCTTTCAGCTAAGAAGATTGTGCCTTCCCTTTGTTCTTAGCAAAATTTTTTGTAGAGAATGCTTGCTCTATGGAGGGAAAACTGGTACTACTTTCAAACTGTTGTCTCCAACAATCTTGTTATAGAAGCTTGTTACACAAGTCTAGAAACTTCAACTCAACATTTTTTGAAGTAATGTTGAGCATTTCAATGAAATTCTCATAAGATTTTTACAAACTCTTGAAAATAATGACCATGTCCTCTTCCTCCATTGTTCAACCAATTGCCTCCAACTAATCACAAATATCCTTAATCTTTGTCAAAATGCTCCTATAAGGACACTTTTTCATCCATCATGATGGAAAAGAGCATGTTCTTGAGAAAGAACCCTCTGCTCTTGTCAAAGGTTTCATGGTCTTCAAATGATCCCAGATTTTTGTAGCAGTTTTTCCAGACGGTACCTGAGGTAGTTACTCATCTGTGACTGAGAGTTTGATGAGCATGACAACTTTCCAGTTGTGCTCATCCCATTTGTCTTGGTTTTTTTCGGCTATAGTGGGACGAGTTGAGTTCCCCAAATGACCTGATCGAGGCAATGATATTCAAAGATCATAATCATGTGCTACTTCTAGGTGTTGCAATTCTTCCCATTGAACTTCTAGCTCCTTTTGAGCATTATATTTGTCAGAGATTCCATCATGTACCTTGAAGTCAAACTGGTGAAGGCACAAAAACCATTGCACAAATTTCAAGGAAGAGATAAAAAACCTAGCACATATTTTGAGGTATAAAACTAATGAAAAGTTTTTTAAGACAAAACCTTGAAAATTTGAAGAATACCTAGAAAGTTTCGACAACACCCACTTGCAAAAATTTGGAGGCATGGAAAATGAGATACCTAGAAAAATCAAAAGCCAACCTAGTTGAGATCTCGAAAAACCCAACAAGAATCTGCAATCAAATTTTTTTTTTACTTGAATTGAAGGTTCAAAACCCTAATCAAAATTCTCAGAAGCCCTAGTCAGCCATGAAAACTTAGAAAATTGCAGAAAATGTCTAGAAATGACAACTAGATTGTAGAAAAATGTGGCTATGACAAGGAAAAAATCACATTTCTCAAAGCATCAAATCGCCTCTAGGGAAAGACAAAAAAAAGTGCCCAAAAATGTAGAAAAACACATCCAATTTGAGATAAAAATTGCACCTAGAAATGTAGAATTTCGCAAGCTAGATAAATTAAAAAACGTGGGCTTGAAGGGTTGAGGTCACACTTAGAAATCCGCCCAGACACAACCCAAATCATGGCCAAGAATCTTCACAGAGATGAAGAAAAACATGGGTCATGCAGGCAGTAGGAACAGAGACATACAAACATGAAAAACACGTCTAACTGCAGAGTCGTTAGGTTTTTTTCGGCATCTTCAGAACAAACACTCCCTAGCAGAGTTGCAGAGAAGTGATGAAAAAAATGAGCAAGAATGAAGTCAAATAAAATACAAGTCTAGTCAGGTTGCCCCCAAGCTAGAAAAAAAGATCAAAAGACATCAAAGATTTATTTTGAAGAATTTATTTTGAAAAATAAGAATAAGTAGATATGATATCCCCCCTTAGAATGATGTGTGCTATATAAAGGAGCATAGATCATGTTCTAAGTAGAAGAAATATAGAGAGATGTTGTGACTTGACATATATAACGAGATGTATTCACGGAATGTTGCCACGCGAGGGACAACACATATAATCCATAACATCCAAAGAAAGAAAAGACAAAGAAATCAAGATTAGAGGGGGATCCAATTATTTGGGGTTAGAACTGATTATATATATATATATATATATATATATATATAGAATAATACTCTCTCTCTCTCTCTCTCTATATATATATATAGTATAATGTATATGAATTGTCATCACCCCCAAATAGATTGGAATGAGAAGAAGAGCACATGAAGACAAATAAAAGTCGGGTCAACATGGAAGAGGTCTAAATGCCCCAATGCTTTGTATTGTTCCCGATGCGAAAAGTCAAATTTTACGACAAATACAAGAATAGTGAGACAAATAAAATAAATTTTATGATATATTTCTATGAAATCTTAGATAACAAATAATGTTGGATTATCCAATAATGAATTGGGGTTGGTCTTTTATACAACACCATATTCTACAATTCAAATATTGGCATTGCTTTACTTGGCTAGTAAATTAAAAAGTAGAAACATGGACACAATATTAAAATTTGAATATAAAAGTTCAAGGTCATTTCTGTGCTTGTAGAGCTAACTTAGGCCAATTCTACATCCATAAATTTGACTTATCATTACAAATAGATAAAATGAGAATCACCAGAAATCCTTAACAATATGTAAAAACAAAATTACATTAAGATCTAATTATTTACCAAATTTCAAATATAAATATATTATTTATATATCAACCACTACATAAAAAATAAACATTTCAAAATGAACTTAAAACTATTTTTAAAATTACAAAATATACATTTTCAGCATTATAATACCCAACTTTGTTTAAAAACTAAATAAAGATTCAGAGCAATAATGTTTAAAATCTTAAAGATTCAAAATTCACCCAATAAGTGAATGTATTTGACTATTGATTGTTGTTGAACTTTTGGGCATCAAATCATGTGATTCTTCTCTTTAAACAATACCATATCATATCATAAAGATAATTTCGCCTTTTCTTTTTTAACTGGTCTGAATCATACCATAACTTCACTTCTGTTACTGTGTTGTAGTAGAATGGCATTAAAAAATGCCCAAATGATTGTTGCAGTAGAATGACATTAAAATATGCCCAAATGATTGTTTAGTTATTCCATTAGTTTTTTTTTAATCCATGATCTTCAGCTATATTAAGCTATCCATGGCACGTTGTAAGCATGCTGTCATGAACAGGTACATCTAAACTCAATAAGATCTATTTGATTGTGTCTAGTTTTTTCTTTTTTTTTTAATTGCATTAAAACAATATAAAATTACAATTAGCAGGTTACAACACAGTTAGGTAATGCTCAGACAACAAACAATCTGCTGATCTTTAGTTCTTTTATTGGTATGGACTGTTTATATAATGCAATCAACTAATAACCTGTAATAAACTATAATGATAATTATTGCACCGGATCGAAGAGGGAAATATATTAAAATAAACAATCAACATATAACTAATATATAGAAAATCTTTCAGAAGATTGTTTGAAATTTTAATCATTTAATTGTATTTAGGAAGGTGCTGTCAACTTGTTCTTTCCTTTGCATGGGCTTTTGTTATTTCTAACAGAGAAGATGCTAAAATTTATGAAAAACAATTAGATATTTAAGGTGAGGGCATTGAATAAGTGGAAAGATAGTAAAAATAAATCAAAATGAAAATAATACAAAATAAGAACTTATAGTTTAATGTAATTGAATTATTACCTTAAAAAGTTATTTCATTCTTCTATATGAATATTAAAAGTTAATATCTATTTAAACTACAAAAACACAATTGGATAAATGAATAGATGATAAAGATACAAAGCTAGTTTAGTTACTTCAAAGTTATTATATTTTACTTTAGAGCTATTTTGTTTATTATATACATAAGTGGTACTTAAATTTTTATTTTTATTAATAATTATTTAATTTTATTTATATTTTTTGAAAATTCAGGTAATTCATTATTTTGGTAATTCTTTTTCTTTATTTTTACTTTGAAAAGTGTAGTAAAACTTATATGTTTATATGTTACTTTTTAATAGTTTCATTTGTCTATATTAATATATATTTTAAAATTATATCAAGAAATTATTTATCAATCAAATTATGTTCTTGTGTTTATTAGACACCACAAACATGGAAATGCTTTCTAACTTGACATTTCTTTGTCATAAATGGCATCCAAAACGAAAGTGAGCTTTGAATAAGGGAAGAGTTTGAAGTTGTAGGATGCTAAGCAAGGAGGATGATGACGATGTGCATGATGAAGTTATTTTAGCAAAAATATAACCAAACCCTTAAACAACTAAGGCATAAAGTGTGGATACAAGAGAGCAAACCTACCTTATAGATCAATTTTTTTTTAAGTTCTCATATTAAATATCAAATTGATGGTAAGGAAAATAAAAGCATTTAGATTGACTAGAAAAATCTTGGGCCAAATCCATGATCCTTGAGAATGGATAGTATGAAATATCATTCAATTATTTTACAAACCTTCTCAAAGTTAGTTTTGATGAAGAGTGTCTACTGATTTCGTTTGTATGCCCATTCTATACCTTCCTATACTACAAAGCATTATCAAGAATATATCTACTTTGAATAAAGCTAGTTTATTTAGATCAAATAAAAGTGAGAGTAGATATCTCATTCACATGGATAAATCCTTAGAAATATTTTTTAGGAAACATTCAACAAATTGTTTGGTCGCAAATTGTAAATGAACTCAAGATACTCCACATTAGGTATGAACTTGGTATTTCTTTTGTTAATGATAGGACATATAGATCTAGTATGATTTAAACTACTACATAGACATTATAATATAAATCATGATCAATATCATCACAAAGGAATTCTTTTGTGTTTTGTGAAAACCATTGCAACTAGGCACTTTATCATTACATGTGCCAAATGTAACCAATAAATATCCTCTTGGGATAGGAGTTTGTTACAAGTTATAATTTGAGTCACAATAAGATGATTGGGACCACATATAGGAAAGTTTAAAGCATCACCTCCCTTTCTAGTGAAGATTATTAAGTATGGATGACCTTGGTACAATGTTAGAGAAAGGAATGCAAAACACTAGGATGGAAAAAAATTGACTATATTTGTTTTAATGCACTTGATTTCAGTGATATTTTAATTCATAGTTTGAAAGAATATTTTAAAACTTTATTACCATATTTTGAAACATATAGTCTAGCTTTGATCTAGGATCTCCAAGAAAAATAAGCATTAACCACTTGTATAAGCTAGAATTATTTGACCATTTTAATTTAGAAGGGTTTGTCAAAAGCTATCACTTTAAGTAAAGTGTTTAGTGGATTAAACTTTAAAGACATGGTTATGCAGAACTTGTGACATATCCTTTCTAGCTAGAAAACAATATTCTTAAGAAATGGGTTGTATGCATGATGGAATCAACTCGCTATTCAATCCACCTAATATTCCCTTTCAAACATGACACCAAGTCTAAAAAGATGTTAGATATAGACCAACATGGACTTTTAATAGAGTAATATCATGGTCAAAGATAATTGAGTCATTTCAAGCTTTGAAATTTGAATCCCTCATGCAATTTTAAGGTTGATCAATGAGTGATTAGAAAGAACACAATTTAACAAGGGTCCACAAGAATTGAGTAAAACTAGCAAAAGAAAAGTATGGTTGTACGAACATCATAACATAATTATTTTTATTAATTATTCTTTTAGAACCCACATTCAAGTTATGATTGGATAAGACTAAGCTAGTTATACTAGATTAAATTTTTCATTTCACTCTTATATCAAGATTGAATTCACTTCAATATTTTTTCTCCAAGTGCATAAACTTACAAAAATGGGTAGTAATGTGTGTAAGGGTTACAAGTAATCAATTAGAGTATAGTATGTACATGCAATTATCACATTAAAGAAATATAGACAAGGATAATTATTATGTTCTAAATGCCCACTACAAGAAATAGTCTATACTATGCTATAAAAAATAACTTATAACACAACTATAGGAATAGTAAATATTAACAACAAAAAAATAATGACTACAAAAATAATATATAAAATGAATGTAACTATGCTGAAATAATCATAGTATGAAAATAGATACAAAGGTATTTAATATATACAAACTTAGTTCATTAAATCTGATCCAACATAGGGTATATGCGGGATCATCATGGAAAAAATAGGCCCTAAAGTGGCAAAAAAAAAAAATCAGAGTTGGGCATGTAAAAATTTGAATAAGTAATTTATATTATTTCAAAATATGTAAGAATAGAATCTGTAGCAAATTGAATGTAGTTTCTAAACTACTAGGTTTGTTTAAAAAAAAATCTATTTTGTGAAAATTTGAAATTTCAATGTTGTGTACTTAAATTTAGGGAAAAAATAAGTAGGTGTATGTTTGACTACCCTAACCACAATAAAATGATAATATATTTTTATAATATTTTAGATATAAGTAGAGGACTCATGTCCTAATGTGATGCATATTTTTTGTAATTTTTCCAAGTAAATAATTAGTTATGAATTTTTTATTACAACTTTTAAAAATATAAAAACTCATACGACCACTTAACTTGGTCAAAACTTCATGAAATTCAATTTTCTTTTTTAATCCTATGGGAAGTATAGAATGTGATGCATGTTTGGATTGAAAAAATGTGATACCATTTGAAAGTTATAAATATGTTTCAATCAATTTATCAATCAAGACTTTATTGTAATTTGAATAGAAATGAATAATAATTACTTATTAAATTCAAAGTAAAAATAATTTATATTGGTGGAAATTTGAGAATCTCCTTTAAAACCCTTTTCATTTCATCAATTTTGGGTTAAAAAGTCATCAGCCACATACCCATCATATTGCCACTTTTTGCCCATCATGATCCGGACATACCCATAAAATATAAATATTGTATTAATTATCTACATAGACTCTATAAATGAAATGTAAATTGTACCACATAACACTAAATAAATAGTCAATCACCAACATGTCATAGGTTAGTGAATGGTCCCTATCTCACATTTGGGTGATCAATAGAGGTGACCTTTCCAAAAAAGCTACTATTAATTTAGATAGTAGCATTCAATCATCATGAAATGTAGATAAGTGAACTCGTTATATTGACTATTTCTACATGACATGATATCTATCTTATTATAAGTCATCCATACAAAGCTATTATACAAGGGATGCATATAAATTTACTAGAGTAATTTAAATTTGATAGACTTGTTGTATTTCTTAGAAATATAAATAATAAAACCTTTTTAAAATATGTGGACAACTTTTCAAAGTGCAACAAAATAAAATATTTCTAATTAAAAAAAAAATCAAGTACACGCAGTCTTAAATGATTAAACATTTAGTGCCAATCGAAATAACCACAAATTCTAATTTAGTATTATAAAATTTTTCCATCATTGGATTACTACTATAATTTTGTCACATAAGTTGTCTTAACAATTATATCCTATCTTGCTACAAGTTAAAAAATGATATGAAAATAACAAACACAATCAATAGTTGTTTTCTACTTAATTTATCTAACTTAATTAAATAAGTTCCTTAGTTATATTCAAGCTATATGAAATAGAAATGTTACAAAAGAATGGCATGTCATGAAAAAGGTATAAAGGTGGCTATTGTGTTATATGAAACACTATAACTATGGAAGAAATGGAGAGGCATTCTTATCTCGCCTAGTTGGATTGAATGTGTGCCAAATTGCATATGTATTTTGGTGGGAAAGGTTATGGACATTAAGGCCTAGTTTAATGTGCATGATAGTTATCAATACCATGGGTAAGTGGTGTCACTTATTAAATGCCACCTCAACCATATTGAAGTTTCCATTAAAGATCCATTAGGCCAATAATAGTTCATCTACAAGACAACACCATACTGACATCCTTTCACCTATATCATTGGAGGCATAAATATTGACAAAACATAAGATTCTACAATCTTTATTTAAAATGACCCATCAAGCTCTATTAGATGTGTCACAATCATAGGTATGATAGTGAGATTTCTCTTTGGAATTAAAATAAGATACCATTCCATCTCAATATTGCTCAAGATTAGTTTTGAAGTAAGATGAAATTTAACCAAATGACATGACTCATGACTTAGAGTGGAAAAATCCTAGCAACCTTGATCTCCTAAAGAAAAGGAATGTCTAGAGGAGTAAATTTCTATTGAAAATATCACACAATGAATTTGTGGCTTGGGCTCACCAAACCTCTAACATATAATGCGATGCAATTGATGAAGAAATAAAGTCTAAGGATATTTATTGGAAGTCTAAACCTTGCAATGAACAATATATCCTACTTATAAACCACCTTTTATTTTTAACCAAAAATGCTTCAAACTATATTGATCATTTTTGAGAACACATTCCATTTCCTTTATCTCCAAGTAAGGTTTGGGTGAACATCTACTTCCTTTTAGTTGATAAGTTATTTGAACTGCCAATTTGGTTGAAGATAAAACACTCAAGGGATTGAAGTGTTTGCATATGGCTTGGAGAGATCGATTTTGGCTACTTGTGTTCTCATTCATGGCAACTAGATTCAATAGTATGGTTCACAGTTTTAGTATTTCTCCTACTGGAAAGGGAAGTAAGATTATGTAATCAACCGACCGAAAGAATGAAGAACAGGACATTCGGTCGATAAACCGATCTGATCATTTCACTGGATCACTATTTTGTAGTGTGGATCTCTAGGGAATCCTTCCTAGTATGTATACTATTCTACTGGTGAGTTTTGTGGTGTTGCATTAGCCGAAGTTCGACCTAAGAGGTTTGGGAGTATGATTCATGGTTTATTCTCTCATTTTGGCCGACATATTTTATATGGCATATTGTGGATATATGTGGAGTATGTTTTTAGCTATTTCTTATGTTTGGAACTTTGTTATGGGTCCCTACTATAGTCTAGCTAACTTGTGTGTGTATGCATAAACTCTAATTAATGATTTGAGCTGACATAAGCAAGAATATTATATTTTGTTGTGAAGCTGACATACAATGAATTTTTGATTAGCAAGTATATAAAGGAGATCAAAAAATCATTTTGACAGAGAGTGAAGTAACCTAGTGCGAAAAAGTGGAGAACAACTATGGGTTAATCTCAGAAGATCTATTGAGTGAATTTTGTTTATACTGCAGAAGGGTTTCTGTAGGAGAGCAGAGCAGAAATGTGAACTAGTCAAAAGATCTAGAATCTAATCATGTGCTTAATTGGAATTGAATCCAGACATTTGTAGATGTTGCATTCTTAGTTCAAGTTTTTTTTTGTAATTTCAAATATACTTTGTAAGGCAATGAGCCTTTCTCTCTTGAGCAGTGAGCTCTACGAAGTGCACTTGAATGCAAGTGCATTCTCCTTTTATCATACTTTTAGCAGACTATACATTATGGATTAATCTCCACCATGGTTTTTCCCCTAATAGGGTTTCCACGTAAAATTTATGGTCTTATAGTGTTCCTTAATGTGTATGCATGTTTCCAAGTTCTGTTTATATGTTGTGAATGGTATTGTGGGTTTAATTATTGTTGTTGATGGTTTAAGATCTGGTTTGAAAATCAAATATTCTGGAACATTGATTCACCCCCGCTCTTAGTGTTCCTAGTGTCCAACAATTGGTATCAGGGCAGGTTCCTCTTCTAGAGTTTAATAGCTTGAGGTGGATCTTGAATTACAATGGACGCCAATGGTCTTCAACAATAGCTTATGGTGGCACTTGATGATCTTGATTAGTCCAAAGCAGAGGTTATGGAACTAAAAGCAAATCTTGTGGTTGCCGAAAAATTTATTTGATCACTGAAGGATAAGATAAATGAGTCAAGGGAAAAGAGGAAGGAACTATGTGATCAGTTGAAGCAAAAAGAAAGAAAAGGTCTGGATGATGTACATCTGAATCAAACCCTAAGAGAAATAACAGAATAATGTGAAAAGCTTGCTAAGGATAATATAGCTCTAAAGTTTGAAATGGAATCAGTGGCGATCAATTTTACCAAAGAGATTGAAGAGAGAAAGAAGAATGAGGAGAATCTAGTGCAGTCCCTAAAAGAAAAATTTGAAGAATGCAACATAATTAATAGTTGATTCATTTAGTTGGAAATTGAACTACAACAATCTAGAAACAATGAACAAGAGCTTGAGAGACAATTAGTTATCCCTAGAAATGAGCTTGCTATTGCAAATGAATTCAAGGAGAAATTCAAGACAAGCTCTACTATGCTTGATGAGATAAGCAGACGACAAAAGGATACAAATGACAAGTGAGGTCTTGGATATGAGAGGGGTGAAAGTTCTAGATTTGAACAAAAGAACCTTGAAAAGAAGAACAAAGGTAGAAGACAACCGGTAAGGCAACCTAATGCTCAAAAATTTAATGGATATTGTTTTTCTTGCAACAAATTTGGACATATGGCTTCTCAGTGTAGAAGAAAGATAAACCCCAGTATTCCATCATTTACATTTAGTGTTTTAAATGCAATTTTTTTTTTCATAAGGCATTAGAATGCAAAAGTATGTCTTTCAGTGCAAGTAATATTAAATGCTATACTTGTGGAAGATTTGGACATGTTGCTAATCAATGCAAGTCAGGAGGAAATTAGTGGAATGGATGGTATAGACTAAAAAATATGGTATGCTACAATTGTAACAAACTTAGGCACATTGCAAAATTTTGCAGGAATGAAAACATGAATAAAAGAGCTCTGGTTCATTAAGGAATAAATTCATAGAAAGAAAACAAAGGAAAAGAAAACACATCTGTGGAAGAGATATGAGATTAGATGAAGAAAACATGGGTAAAGAAAAGTGAATCTGATGAAGGAAACAAGGCTGTACACTAGAAGCTCCCTTTGGTAACTCTTCCAACAATTGACTTCAGGCCAATGGCCTAGGGGGGTTTTCATGAAAATCTCTTGTCCCCCTGTGATATAGTTGGCATCGAATGGTAGGATGCCATCAGCCATTGTGTTATTCATTATTGAAAGTATTAGTTTAATCATTTGTTGAGTTGAATGAAATGGTATAGATCCTTAGTCAGATTCTTTGCTGCTTGTCTAAGTTTGCAGAGTAACCAGAACTTCTAGGGAAACACATTTAATGTGGCATACAGTTAAGTTATAAAATGGAATTTGGAACCCTAATTCATCATCATGCATTGAAGGAGAATAGTTGGAGAGCCCTTTCAACAAAATTCCAAAGGTGTGAAAGGTCAATTTAGCGGTGAATTCTTCAGGTATTTATGTTTCTAATTAATTTCTTATCTATTTAGCGATCAGTAGAACCCTATTCGACATGAAAAATGAAACAAATCAAAGGAACAGTAACTCTGGATGAGTATAGTAGTTAAAAAGTTAGGGATGAAATAAATCTATTGTCTCCTACTAAATTAAGGAATCTTGGAGGATCGAAGCATAAGAATTTGGATATCTAGAATGAATTCTCTCATTTCATCAATACAGAAGTGATTTGGTTTATCTTGAACAGATTGGATGATGATATCCTTACTCTGGGTAAACCCTATCGAATCTCTAAGGATGTAATCAAGAATCTAACAAGTCTATGTAATGTTGGTAATATTTTGAAGAAGAAACCAATTCAAAATGTTAAGGTTGAAGCCCTAATTGGAATAAGGGGAGATCAAAGAGCTTTGATAATTGTATCGATTAAAGATTTGTTGACAAGGTATGTTGCACATGGAATCTCATATAAAATTTTCTTCAGAAACCAAGGAGGATCAACCTCGGTAGGTGTTGTATATATTGCTCATAAAATGATAATAGAAAATGAAGACTTTGACCTATGTAGTCTAATGGAGGATCAACTGATGGAGAATGTACAATTAACGAAGGATATTGACTACTCCTTTAGGTTTGGTACCCTTGCAATATGCATTATGATGTATTTTCTAAATTGCTTTCCTCTAAATGACCATGTGGTGTGGAAGGAAAATATACCGGTCTGCAAGAAAATCTTTGAGCATTACAACTCTTTTAAAAATGGGGAATGAGTTTATGAAAATTTATTTAGAAAGATGTTAGATAAGTTTGGTGTAAGTTTTATCCCTCTTTTAGTAAAAATAACTGAAGTTGGATCATCCTCCGAAAAGACAGAGAAAAAGCAGAAGAGAGGAAGGGATTTGGCTGGTGTCACTCCTCCGACACCCAAGTCAGCAAAAGTTGAATAAAAATGAAAAGGGCAGTTGGTTGTGGATGTAGTGGATGAAGACTCTAATGAATACACTCCTAGAGATCAACCAAAACCAGGTGAATAGGAAATAATAATAGCTGAAGGTAATGATGAAGAAGGTGCTCTATTCAAATCAAAGATAATGCAAATTATTCAGGATGAAGATGGGATGCAAAAGATATCTGAAATATGGTTGAATGGACAATCTTATGAGCAAGATCTCATTGAGAACACTTTAGGAGGATACTTTGTTGATAACAATATTGAGTTGGAGAGTCTGTAGGATATTCTCCCAGATGAACTGATTGAGTGTGTTAAGGAGGCTATCAAATCTGTGCCTCTAAATAGGAAAGAGGAGGAAATAATTTCCCATTTGAAGATGTAGTTTAGGGTATCTCTTGCTAAACTGAAGAAGAAAATGAATGTGCTAAGATAGTGCATTGATTCATCCAATAAAGTCTTCAATTATTGTCTAAGGTGGCCTCATGTGGTCGGAAAGTACAAGGATAAATTGAAGGAAATTGAAAAAGAGCTTATCAGAATTGGACAAGACTACAATATGTTTTTGGATAAGGATGGAAAGGTTATGAACCTTATAGGCTGAGCATGCAAAGTTTCACTTTGCTAAAAATGCTCTCATGGACACCTTTTGGAGAGTAAAAGACCTCACTGAAGGCAGACTAGAGAAAATGATTGAAGTTCTAAAGATAGGAGAAAAGCTGAAAGAAGCAATCACCATTCCTAAATCCCTTGTCCAAATTATCAATAAGACATCAAAAAATAACAACTTGATCATAGCTATTGGGATTGTGGTGGACTCTTGGAAGAAATTCCTTCCAGAAATTAAAGCTAAGTATAAAATAATCTTCTGATTTTTGCAGCAGTTTCTCAAATTTTGATCCAACTCTCTATTTTGCAAAAGGGAAAGAATAAGAAGAGAAGTATAGTAAAACATTACAAGGAGAGTGAAAGTAATAGAAGCTTTGTCATTGATGTCAAAGGGGGAGAGAATTCAATGAAAAATTCCTTGACATCAAAAGGGGGAGCAGTGGTCTTAGTTTTGTTGAGTTTTTGGTTTTGACACTTAGTCAATTTTTTCACTAAGTGTTTCCATCAATGCCAAAGGGGGATATTGTCAGCACATGGCTTTGAGAGATCTATTTTGGCTACTTGTGTTGTCA
The DNA here is from genome assembly GCA_007258455.2 of Sequoia sempervirens. NCBI lineage: Eukaryota > Viridiplantae > Streptophyta > Pinopsida > Cupressales > Cupressaceae > Sequoia > Sequoia sempervirens. The sequence goes on from VDFB02274714.1 coordinate 15,675,387, forward strand.
TTGATGGCAATTGGAGTCTGAAATATGGTCTACAGTGTTAGTATTGCTCCTACTAGCAAGGGAAGTAAGATTTTGTAATCAACTAGTAAAAAGAATGAAGAGTAGGACATCCGGTCAATAAACCGATCTGATCATTTCACCGGATCACTATTTTATGGTGTGGATCTCTAGGGAAGCCTTCCTAGTATGTATACTATTCTATTGGTGAGTTTTGTGGTGTTGCATTAGTCGAAGTTCAAGCTAAGAGGTTTGGGAGTATGATTCATGGTTTATTCTCTCATTTTGGACAACATATTTTATATGGCGTATCATGGATATATGTGGAGTATGTATTTAGCTATTTCTTATGTTTGGAACTTTGTTATGAGTCCCTACTATAGTCTAGCTGACTTGTGTGGGTACACATCAACTCTAATTAATGATTTGAGCCAACATAAGTAAGAATATTATATTTTGTTGTGAAGCTGACATACAATGAATTTCTGATTAGCAGGCATATAAAGGAGATCAAAAAATCATTTTGACAGAGAGTGAAGTGAGCTAGTGCACAAAAGTGGAGAACTATGGGTTAATCTTAGAAGATCTGTTGAGCAAATTTTGTTTATGCTATAGAAGGGTTTCTATAGGAGAGTAGAGCATAAACGCGAACTGGTCAAAAGATCCAGAATCTAATCGTGTGCTTAATTGTAACTGAATCCATGCATTTGTAGATGTTGTATTCTCAGTTCAAAATTTTTGTTGTAATTTCAAATATACTTTGTAAGGAAGTGAGCTCTATGCAGTGCACCTGAATGCAAGTGCATTCTCCTTTTATCATACTTTTAACAAAATATACATTGTGGATTAATCTCCACCATGGTTTTTCCCCTAATAGGGTTTTCTGGTGTTAAAAGGTGTTTCTTAATATGTATGCATGTTTCCTTCTGTTTATATGCTGTGAATGCTATTCTAGGTTTAATTATTGTTGTTAATGGTTTAAGATCTGGTTTGAAAATCAAATATTGTCGAACATTGTTTCACCCCCCACTCTCAGTGTTCCTAGTGTCCAACATGAAGTTCTAGAGTATCAAGGTTTATCAATATCATTGAAAGATTTTATAGGACTATGGGCACACTTTGTTTGAGCTATGAAAAATTTCCTGGTTAAATTGTCCCTTTCCTATGATTGAGAAGATCTCATTGACAACATGGATTTTTCTATGAAAGCATTATTGGATTTGTCATGGTTTGATCAGAAACCTTTATTGGGACCAATGTTGTAAATAATTTTTTGGTTTTGTACATTGGTCTAGCCATCTTCATTCTTCCTTGAACCATTTATGAGTTTGGAGGTCAAACAATGGTAGACCCATTGTTTCCTAGCCTTTATTGAGATCATTGTGACCATTTTTTGGTTTCCTACAGTGGTCTAACCATCTTCATTCTTCCCTATACCATTTACTAGTTTGGATGTTGGTTTGGGGATGTGGGTAGCTAAGGGAAAAATGTCTAATTTTATGATTAAAGATCAAAATCAAGTGTTAGGAAAATTATTATACCAAACATGTTGCATGTAGCTCATATCACAAGTTTGTATATCAAAGTTTTATTTGAGTATTGAGAGAGATCTATCTCCATATAAAATTGACATTGTAGTCAAGTCATGTCTTTGTAATAGGGTCTTCCTATTCTATTGCATGTGTGTGTGTATGTGTATGTGTATGCATATGTGTATGTGTATGTGTATGTGTATGTGCATGTGTGTTTGTATATATATATATATATATAATATTTAGTTGCTTGCAGCTTTTATCAATTTTTTTTTTTTTGTCGAGTCAAGTAAATATTACTGAACTCAACAAAAACATTCTCTCAAAGGTGGAGGCAATACAGTTAAGAAATGGCAAGGTAGAGGAGACTTAGAAAAAATAATCCATATAAGAACTTTGAGAGTCTATTGATCAAACACGAAAATATGCCTTGTCTAAAGAGAAAAGACTAACACAGAATTACAATATGGTAGGGAAAATGGTGGAGGATTGGATTCACATGATTATCTTCTACAAAGAAAAAGAAGAAAAATCTTTTGGTTAAGTCCTAAATAGCATCTAAATTAATCACATGAAAACCCAAGCAATGTTAACAATATTGTGAACCAAGTTTTTAGATAATATGTGGTTTAGAAAATAATAAGAGTTAATTTCTCTAACTATTTACAATCATTATTAAATTCAAGAATCAAAAGAATAAAATTTGAAAGGTTAGCAGAATTCATACCCTTTGAAACATCTTTGGGACAAACTTACAAGTTTATTCCTTTAGAAGCCCCATTGTTCACTCTAATCCCTATTACTTCAATATCAATATCCAAAAATAAAAGCTTGAATGCCATTAAAAAAAAAAAAACCCTAAAAATTAGAAACACTAAAACTTCCATAATAAATATAGACAAGATTAAAACTTTCAATACATTATTACTTAAAAATATGATAAAAATCAAAACAAAAGATAGACATTCAAACCAAGCCAATCCCTCTAAACTCTTTTCCATCAATCTTCTTCAACTCATAAATATTATACTAAACAAATATGAATTTACTTAGAATCTTCCAACATCTCCACTAATATAGAAGAATGTCTACCTTTTTACAGCATTAAGCAAGCTATCATAATTGAGATCGTGTGAAACTTATAGTGAGCAGCATGGTTTTACTTATTGCTATAAGTTATAACATAATCATTGATATTTGAAACGAACCATGCTTGTTTACGTCTAAAATATCCATCTGCAATTTAATTAGATATCATTTAGGATATCATCTAGGGAAGGGGAAACTTCCTAGAAATTTGTGAGGGCACAAGGAGGATGTCAACTAAGAGTTTGTCTCCTCATATAAAAATCTCATACCCATTGCAAATGGATGCATCGGTTTGGCTTGTGGAACCATTTCGGTGGTCATTCACATGCACGGAGATCAAGTTCTATAATGAGGGCATAATTATACAAACCTTCTCTCAAAGCTATGCACATATTAAAGCCAGAAGTGTGTGCTATAGGCAATATTCTTTCGCATTGAAAGTAGGAACCACAAAAGTAAAAGTTGAGCATTATTGGTACGAGGAAAGATGGGAGCTAGGAATCTCAATACTATATTGAATTCAATAAGAGCAGCTGGAGGTTTAGTTATTTCTTTGACAGCAAAGAAAAGGTCCAGCTCTAGCTTGCATTTGCTGTTTGTACAGCAAGGCTTAACCTCATAATATTTTTATTGTCTTCTACTCCAATTCCTAGCCTACAAAAACCCTCTCCTCCCTCCCCAACACACATCTAACACTTCCTTCTATTCTCTTTCAAATTTTCATCTGGTTTCCTTCAAAATCATTCTCTTTTGTTCTAAGTTGCCTGTTTAATCTTTTATCTTCATAGATAGTGACTGTAAGTGACACAACCACACAGTTTCATGTAGCTGTATTGCTTCCTTTTGCAGTTTATTTCTCTTGGCCTTTCTAATCTTTGAATTTCCATTGCTTGACAAAGCTTCAACCAAATCATGGGTGCTTCTTTAATCTATCTTGGCTACTCTATTTCATTGATTTTTCAATTCAAGGGAATGCACTAGCACTTTCATTGTGTACTCTTGATTAATAATAGTTTGCCTGTTTGTCTTGGCATTTCTGTGCTCAGTTGCTTTTACTAATTGAGAGTTATTGAGAAGGCCCTCCAATCATATATTTCTGATAATTTGTCTTCAGCATTTTGACCAATTTGGGTCACTAGTTGAGATTAGTATTTTGCTAGATTTGAAACATACTGTTACAGTGTTATTAACGTTTGAAGAACCTGTGACTTCTTTTAGGATGGTGTTACTGAATATGCTGCCAAAACTATTTCTACTCGTCATGGTAGCGGCACTTCCAGCTGCCATGGCTCGCTCACCTCCTAAGCCTGTGGATGTGCCATTTTCAAAGAACTATGTTCCCACTTGGGCTTTTGATCATATCAGGCAAATTGATGGTGGAAACCAGGTCCAGCTTGTTCTAGATAAATACACAGGTATATTACTAGCGCAGACTAATATAAATAAGTCTAATATTTTGAGCTAATAAACTGTGCTCTTTGAATCCCATGGTGAGTGTAAAGTATGCATCTGTTTTAACTCTTATTGAACTTTGCAAGTCTCTTAGCACATATAACATTTCAGTTTTGAGTCCTCTTTGGGCGTTTTATATATGCATCATGCTTGATGGAAACTTCATTTTTTTCATTTCACTGTGATGTGGCCTCCCCTATCCTAATTACAGTTGCTTATGTCTTATCGCCTGTTAAGGTGCAGTTAAATGATCAATCTTTCCCTTAAATATAGATTCATATCTAACCATAAAAGCAATTCATTTTTTGTTTAGCAAGTCTTAGTCACTCAAATGTTCAGAGAATAGCCTTCATTAATCTTCTTTTGCATGACAGGCACTGGATTTCAGTCCAAGGGGGAATATTTGTTTGGACACTTCAGTATGAACATCAAGATGGTTCCAGGGGACTCTGCAGGGGTTGTAACTGCCTTTTATGTAAGAAAAATAGCCTTTTACAGCCTCACTATATCCCTCCAGTTTCTCCTTTTTCATCTTTTTAAACTGCACAACTGATTATATTTGCTGTTTTCATGAGATGCAGCTATCCTCACAGAACTCAGAGCACGATGAGATAGACTTTGAGTTCTTAGGAAACAGGTCTGGGCAGCCCTACATTCTCCAAACCAATGTGTTCAGTGGAGGGAAAGGAGACAGAGAACAGCGCATATACCTCTGGTTTGACCCCACTACAGAATACCATTCTTACTCTGTTCTTTGGAACGTGCATCAGATTGTGTAAGTTTATGTTCTTTGACTGATACCGATTCAAATCCATAGACCTCGGGTTAAACGGTTTCAAGATCGGTCATATATATTCTTTTCTAAAACATCAAACTTTGGATTCAGATTCTTTGTAGATGATGCTCCAATCAGAGTGTTCAAGAACAGCAGGGACTTAGGAGTGAGATATCCATTCAATCAGCCCATGAAGATCTACTCAAGCCTGTGGAATGCAGATGACTGGGCGACAAGAGGGGGACTTGAGAAGACAGACTGGAACAAAGCACCATTTGTTGCAGCATACAGGGGATTCCACATTGATGGGTGTGAGGCATCTGCACCTCATTCAGAGTGTCAAACACTGGGCAAGAGGTGGTGGGATCAGATGGAATTTGATGATTTAGATGAATTACAGTGGAGAGAGCTCAGTCAGGTGCGCCAAAAATATACCATCTATAACTATTGCACTGACAGAGTTCGTTTCCAGAATATGGCTCCCGAATGTGCAAGAGACCATGATGTCTAGTGAAGCGTTTGTTCTTATTGAATCATAGTCAGTACAATAATATATGTTAGGGGTAGCTGTGGCTATCCTTAACATTATTTGTTGCATGCATTACAATAAATAACTTACATATGTGATAGATTTATCGAGACTCAATTGCAGAGCCAATCTTTATCTGTCCATATTATTAGTGATCATGCTCTCTTTTGATTAATTTGTTCAACTCTGAACTGCAAAAAAATGTCTTTATGCAAGAATTTAAATTGGTTAATAGGTGGTGTCTAATTGGTTAATAGCTGGTGTCTTTGTCGGAAGTCATTTGAGATTTTAGACTTATTTTAGACTTGTTTATAAAAATGTTAAAAATAAAATAAAATAAAATGGTAAATGGGTCTTTGATGTGTTAGAAAAGTTCAACAATTCACAATTCTTGTTGAGAAGAAAGTCTCAATACTATAAGGGATGAGGTCAAGATTGTGCCCCTGTCAATCTTGACAGAATGAATACCCCTTAATTCTTAACTCATCCGAAGAAGTTTCAACTTAAGACTCATACTCCCATATTAGCTAACAAAAATAAAAATATATTTCCCTCCACATCAAATAAATTCCCTACAATTACTTCCACAAAACTTATAAATCAGTCATATGCTTTAAATGACTAAACAGCAAACAAATATTAACCCTAAGCTTTGATATTAATAATTACATCATATGCAAAATGAATTGGCTGCTACTCAATTTTGAAACTCTACGAGTACTCCGAGTTCTTCCATCGTACGGGAGGTTTCCATTGCAATTTCGGATTCATCCGAGTCTGTGATTGTTTCCTCGAATCTCTCATCTATTAAGGCATTTGCCTTTAGCCTTCTTACATTATATCCTTAAAATAACAAGAGATCCAATTAAAAAAATGGGTGGAAGACAATGAAGTCAACTGAGAGGACAGAAAATCAACAATGAGAGAGAAAGATTCTGAGCAAAGTCACCATAGGTTCTAGCTCAAACCACACCATGGCGTGCAAGCCAAGAAACAAAGCATAATTAGAAGTGTCTTAATAATCCCACGTTAATAGGTGCAGTCACTGTGCAGAAGTCAAGGGCATGAAGAATACTATCACCAAAATAACAACGGTCATAAAATTGCATACAACTAAGGACCGGTTGCAAAAGGCAGAGAATCGGCATTGTGCTTTAGAGGAGAGGGGTCTGTAGTAGAGCACTTTGATTTTGTGTTTTTCAAAATCTTATGTGAAAATTTCAAATCAATCCCAATTTTGTACAGCAGTTTATTTGGCAATTCATGTGCTTCTAAATTTCATTTTAGGGTCACATCATCAAATATGATGCCACATCAACATGCTTTTTGTTGAGGTATCCAAAAAGAGCAAAAAAGTGAGACCGATAGTGGTGCACTAAGTCATGTTTTATTGGTGCATTGATGTGGCATCACATGATTTGTCAGTTTGTGTATTTTATGGATAAAAAGTGTTTTGCAATTGAATATTAAGATGCTATACTATGGGGCCCACTGTGGACTACTTTTATCTCCACTATTGGACCTTGCTCCACTATAGGCCCCTCTCCTCTAGTCCTCCCCAAACATTTTAATGTGCAAAATCAAAGATGGGATCACAATCTAGATTCATTAGGAACACTACCTTTACTAAGGTATGTAGGTTGACCGTCCTCTATAGCTTGCTTGGCATTATCAATTTTTGGTCAACTTCCATATGGTTAGAAGAGGATCAAGCAAGAAGGACCATCAAGTTGTTATCATATGTATAAATGAAGAAACAAATAACATATGTTATATAAAAAGGAGGGGGAAAACTAATATATGCCAATGATTGGTGAGGAGGAAGTGGAATACAATTGAAATCCATTCATCAATCATGGAGCATCCATGTGCCAAAGTACATAGATATGTGAACTCGTACATATCTAAGGATAAGTGCCCATATAGGAAAGGATCTTATTCTATCAGTGGCACAACTCTATCCAAGGGAGCCTATAAATACCCATACATGATCATTAATGGAGGGATTGAAAAGGAATAGGTAAAAAGGTTATATAGAGGACATAAAGAATTTGAGGATTTTGGTAGAGGATTTGGCTTGACAAGTCATATTCCAAGGGATTTTAAGTGATCATGAGACTAAGGAAAGGGTAAAATAGACTTAGTCAAAAGTATCATTTATTGGTATTTTCGGTGCATTATATAATAATTATATGTTTAGTTCAAGAGGCAAATGTAATAATCATTGATAGTGGTGATATAAATATTTTTTCTATTAATAAAATGGATCTTTATTTCATTTTGACTGCATAAGTATTTTTTTACAATGGTCTTCTTTTTTTCTTTTAGATAATGTTATTTTAAGTGCTCTATGCACTTAACTAGCATCTTTGACAAATGACCCTATCTTTTGGTGGTCAAGAAGCTAGTGTGACTAAATATTTTAATGTTGGATTACCTTGTCCATTTGAAATGCTAATGGAAATAATCTCAACCTTTTATTTTCATTGTTGGTACTTATCTTCAAAGGCAACTTGAAACTTGATCATCTTGGTGAGTACAAGCATTGAAAAACTAAGGTTAAGAAGTAGGTTGTGAAGATTTCTTATGGAGTAATGACTATGTCCCAATTGTGCAAAAATTAAGCTAATGATCAAAGAGTTCCATAGGACCTTGTAAAAGAATAGGAAGACATGGTACATCAAATTTCAATATAATATGGCTAGGTATCTTTGGTTGTCATTAGAAGTGTGCAAGCAAATTATTTCTAAAGAATGTAAATCATGGTATTGTTTAGGCTAGTAGAAGGATGGGATACATTCTATATGTTAGCATATCGTGGAATAAAAGATGTAGATACAAGGGTAGAAGTGAAATAATTTTGTGAGAAAAAGATATTAAAATAATAGCACATAAAAGTAGTGTTGTTTGTGACAACTTCGTAGGGAATAATGATTGATTTGTTGTAACTTGGATCTAAATTTGAGTAGATGATAGTTATGAGTAGTTGAAATGAGGGTTGTTAATGAATTCCAATATCAAAATAATAGTAATAATAAAAAAAATCTATCAATAAAAGAAATGATGTAGAAGATGTAATCTAGTGATAAGGAATATGATATTAGACTCAAAGATCTTAAGAAAATTTTACCTTTTGTAATTAATAAAGATCGACATATAGAGTGATCTATTTATAGAATAATTAAGCCAATGAAAAGAGAGGTGAGCCACAAAATCATGCAAATAAGCTTGGTGTTGGAGTTAACATATAGAGTAGAGATTGACTTTAAGTTGAAGGATAGTAATGCAAGTTAAAGTTGAAGACTTATTAACAAAATCGTGGAGTGGATAGATTAATTGAGCCTTGCTAAGGAGTTGGCTACACAAAGGCAATAAGAAGAGGGAATTCTAAAGGATTCAAAATACCATCAATAAAAAATTTCAAGAAGTACTTACTACATCATTTAATGAGATGATACACATGAAGAAGAAACTTGTCATTTATTGAAGAAGATTATGAAAGTATAAGTGAATGAAATGGTGCATCACAAGAGAGTAATACACATGCCACTAAATATTTTATTAATTTTTAATTGGCACTAACTAAAATTTAGACCTACATTTTACCACAACACCTTTTTCTTTGCATATTTATCAAAATTATTCTTTTGGTTGAAACAAAGACATCAATGTGGAGTGTCGGATGCATTTTTTTAAAATTGATCTAGTTTGATATCTTTTAAGTGTCTTGAAAATAGGTCTTTATTTTTGTAATGGACTTACCTTGCTTATAAATAAATATAAAACATATTATTAAAATGCATTGCATATTATACTTTTTAAAGTTAATTTTGAAGGCCACATGCAAATAAAATCTTGTCTCGACATGACTTTATTTGAATTATGTGTACACGATGTGACATTGACTATTTTAACAAATAAGCTTACAATATGTGAATATAAAAATAGAATATTATCATAAGCATGCCACATAAGTAGGTTTAACTGAAATTAGTTTGATTGAACCAAGGCAATTCAATCAAACTAACTTCAATTAAAGCCCCTTTATAGGCTATAAAAGGTGGGGCTAGTCAATTGTTTTCTCATTTTTATTTATTGGGCACATATGTTCTCAAATTAAAAGTCTTGTCAATATTGTACAACATTTATAAGCAATTTTATTGATCAAGTTGGAGATTTCTAATATTCCATAATGCCAACAAGACCCTTAGGTGAGTGCACCAAATTGGGGGACAAATCAATCATTTTTGAAGAAATATGAATATGTTTTGATTATATGGGAAAAATAGGTTTTGAAGGGACCTGAAATTCTTTACAACAAAAGATACAAAATGTTGCTAAAAACTACTTCAGAGCGAAACCAACAGCATACCAAAAGCCAAAAAAAAGAAAAAAAAGGGTGTTGAATGATTGATAAAATAGTGAGCTAACAACAATACCCAACAACATCAAAACAAAAAAACAAGAGGAAATAAACTAAGACCCAATAGGAAATAGACAACAACAAAGAAGAAATCCAAACACTAATTCAAACTACTCAAGGTGTTGGCCACCTCAAGCTCCTAGATTCTGTGTTTTTCAATCATGTCCAACAACTCCTTCTTCTTAGCATTGAAAAGGAATTTTTCCATTCAGTCGACCCTCTAACAGTAGGGCTCTTGTCATCATCTTTTGAACCACTTTTTCCTTTTCCTTTAACTGAGTGCTCTTTCTCCATTAACTTAGAAAAATAAACTTGATTCTCCTTGAGCTCACTTATCTTTTTGAATAGGACTTCCAATGAGTTTGCACTATTCTTCACAGAGATGTGACATGCCTGAAGAAGCTTCTTTATATCCACATTCACTCCCAAAACCTTGGCTTGTAAACCAATCAATCGATCTTCACACAGAGATTTGAAGTCAAGGAAAGAAACCTTAAGGTCCACTATTCTGTCAATCAAAATGTTTGACATCAAAACTTTTGAAACATTCTTTAGATTCTCCTTCAAACCTCTAATTTTAATGTTAATCTTATTGAACTCCTGAAGAGTCCATTTAGCTAACTTAAAAGTTCTAGTGGCCTCAGCCCTAGCCATATCCATCAATTCAAACATAAAAGGTAGACTCATCATCGAGGTAAGAAAAGTCCTCAAAGAGGGGATTTACCTTCAAAGGCTCTGATTTAGTTCTCTTCTTCTTAGAATCCTCATCTTGAACTTTATTCTCCTCATCGAGCACTACAATAGGCAAGTCCTAATTCAGGGAGTCCTCAATAGCCATTTCCTTTTCATCAGAATCCTTTTCCTCACAAGACACTCTGGGTTCCTTTGTCGACACTTTCGAGGCCTTGTTCTTCAGGTTGGAAATACACTTAGATGACTTCCTTGGCTTGTCCTTGTCCTCCATACCTAGAACATTATCCTATGACCCCACCTACGGTTTCACCTTGGCCAATAGCCAACTCCTCATACTTGGGAGGAGAACCATTTGAGCCCACCTCTATGTCCTCGCTGTCAGAAAGAACAAGGCATTTGGCTACCTTGTTGCTCTTAGAACTACCCAACTTCCTCTTCTTTGAAGAAGTAGTCGCAGGGGCTGGGGATACATCCTTTCCCTCTTCATTTTCCATACTATAATCCATGCCCGACGAACCAGAAACATCACTCAAAGTCTTTTCATTACCCTTAATGGCAGGGGCAGGAAGAAGAGTCTTAACATGCTCCATGATTAATAGAATGGACCTTCATGGAGGACATGAGCCCTCCTATTCTTTAAATGAGTGTAAACAGAAACCTCCATGGACAATAATAGAAAAAACATAAAAGAAATAAACAAACCATGACTGAAATGGTTTAGAAGTGTTAAGTGGTGACCAACAATATCAGTAAACCTACCCTCCAAAGTCACATAACACATAAGCACCTCAACAACATTTGAACACCCAAATCTTCTTAAGGGATTTGCACTCGTAACTTTCCATTTTGATCAATTTCTTTTGCTTGTCATCTTTGAAGAATTGTGCCATCGCTTCCTCATTACTCTTCTTGTCCTTGTAAAACTTACGACCAACCATTGGAATCCCAATAATTGTAGCAACCAGCTCCTCGTTTACCTCCACTTCTAGGCCTTTTATCTTGATCTTGCAATTATGCCAGCATGACACAAACTCCACTGAGGCATTAGAGTCATGCCCCATGCAACCTTTCTAAAATAGGTGTGAAATTACCATGACACAAACTCCACTGAGGCTCGATTATGCTTATATCACCACCCATTTCATCCAACACTAGAAGAAGAAAGCACTTGCGAATATTGCTCAACTGAATGCCAAAGAATGAAAGGAAACCCACAAAGTGTGCGAGAAGGAATAAGGTACTAGAAATCAAATGTTGCATCATCTCAACCCATGACATCATTTCTCTATAAGCTCCTAGCTTTCTTGGGAAGGATCAAGACCTCCTCCCACACATGAAACTCATTTAAACTGATAGCCTCATTGGCAAAGAATTTGCCAACGAGTTTCCTTCTTGGTAAATGTGAGAGACGTGAATCTCTTCACAAGATCATAGCATGATTATAGTATCTTTAATAAGTCATTCCACATTTCAACTTGGAGGATGAGTGCAACGCAGATAGTTAATAATGTTTAGGGAATACCTTCAACCCATATTTTGGAGTAACCTTTGTGAACAACATATTTAATGCTTATGAATGTAGTCACCACCTGCGCATAGTGATTTATTTGATTTCCCAATGGGAGAGTCATTGCACCTAGGAGTCTTCCATCATGATTCCTTAACACCCCCCACAACCTCCAAGCCTAGGGCTTCCCTTTGCTACCCCATCAAAATTAACTTTAACCCACCCAGAGGGAGATGGTTGCCACTTATTGATCAATCTAGCATTTAAATTGGATTTAGGATTCAAAATAGGAATTAAAGTTACCTTCCAATTATACATCACTAGGAGGCCATATCTAGCTAGCCAGGCAGTAGGGGCACTCTGAGAAGAATCAAAACTTATAAGAGTGAAATTCTCTAGAATCACCCATCAAATCTTGATGAAAAGACTTCCAACTTTAAGCTTAGAATAATGATTTTTTTTGTTATTTCATTCTATCCATGACCCCCAAGAAATATGTGAGGCCATAAGATCCCAAAGCCATCGAAGAATAGGGGAGGAGGGGCATTTCCACTAATCAATAAATTTATCAAGAGAGTCTGGGAAGACCCAACCAAGATTCCAAACACCAAGAAATTTGCTCCAAAGAGAAGAAAAAAAATCACACTCAAGAAAGATATGATAAGCACTCTCACCAAATCAGCTTCAAAAAGAGCACATCTAGTAGGAATTGAAAACCCCCTTTTATAGAGGTTTTCCAATGTTAAAACTTTACCTTGCATAAGTATCCAGAAGAAGACATTCACTTTAGGAATCAACTTCTTCTTTCATAACATCCCCCAAAAGGGAAGAGAGTTGGGATTTTCCATCAAATTCACAAGGGAAAAAGCCACTGAGAAATTACCACTAGCACATGGGTTCCAAATGATCCTATCTGACCTTGGAAAAGTCATAATATGAACAGTGCACAAGAAGTCCTTCAGAACCTTCAATGATGGATCCCAGTCCTAGAAGTTTTTCCACTCCCCATCTTAAAAATAATCTACCACCCTAGTTCCAAAAAGGTGTTTACACATAGGAACAATAGGGGGAGCCCAAGGAAGACTAATTAAAGGTTTAACATCGCACCAAGCATCCTCCCAAAAAAGAATACTTGTACCATCACCCAACGACCATTTAACACCATTAGCAATCAAATCCTTGCAGGGAACTATATTCCTCCAAAAGCATGAACTAGAGGGAACATCATCAGAGGTCAACAAATTCTAGGGTCTCCCTATGCCATCCAAGTACTTATTACTAGCCAAAGGGGCCCAACCTGCTTTCCCATTCAGGAGCCTCCAAACATTTTTTGACAAGGGAGCCTTATTAAAAGCTTTTAAATTTTGGATACCAATCCCACCTCATTTCTTTGGTCTACACACTAGATCCCATGCCACAAGAGGAATTCCAACTTTTGATTTAACACCCGACCATAAGAATCTTCTCATTATTTTTTCCATTTTCTCTTCAAACTTGATAGGAATTCTAAAGAGACTCATAGCATATAGAGGAAAATTTTGGAGAGTGGAAGAAATAAGTTGAATCTTGCCTGCCTAATTGAGGAGCACACCTTTCCAACCAACCAAATTTCTACTGAATTTATCTAGCAAATCCAACCAAAAGGACTCTAGGATCTTAGAGATACAAAGGGGAGCCCCAAATAAGTAGACAGGAGATCACCCCTATTGCACAAAAGGATTTTAACAAGATTTAACTATAAAGCTTCTGGTGTGTTAAGGAAAAAATTTGACTCTTTGTAAAATTAATCCTTTGACCAGACACCTTCTCATAGTCCTCAATCAACCTCTTAACTCTAACTTCCCGAACATAAGATTCACCCATCAAAATTATGTCATCAAAAAATTGTTGATAGATAACAAGATCACATATAGAAGAAGGAGAGAGGCGGGTATGTGCAGGATCATCATGGAAAAAATAGGCCCTTAAGTGGCAAAAAATTTAGAAAAATCAGAGTTAGGCAACTTGACGAAAAATTGAATAAGTTCATGTATATTATTTCAAAATATGTAAGCAGAATAGTTCATCCTAGAGTAAATTGAAATGTAGTTTCTAAACTACTAGGTTTATTTTATTTATTTTAAATTCATTTGCAGGAAAATTTGAAATTTCAATGCAAATTGTACTTAAATTCTGTGGAAAAATTCAAGTAGTAGGTGTCTATCCTCACCACCCTAACCATAATAAAATGATAATTATTTTTATAAGATTTTATATATAGAGGACTTTCATAATGGGATGTGATGCATATTTTTAGACTTTTTCCAAGTAAATAATTAATTATGAATTTTTATTAAGGCAACTTTTAAAACGCCCATAGTGCATCTAACCACCTTTAACTTGGTCAAAACTTCATGAAATTCAGTATTTTTTAATCCTATAGTATTTGATAGTTACATAGAGGGGACACATGTTTTGATTTAAATGTGATAACAGTTTGAAAGCTATAGATATTTTTCTAATCAAATTATCAAAATAAGACTCTTAGTCCTAATTAATAGAGTCGAATAATAATTATTTCATTAAATCTGTGGAACATAATTTATATTGTGAAAATTGAGAATCCTCCTTTAAAACCCTTTTCGTTTCATCAATTTTGGGTAAAAAAAGTTGTTAGCCACACCCTACAAATACCCATTATATCACCACTTTTTGGCCCATCATGATCCTGCACATACCCAGGCCCTTCAAAGATACAACATATAAAGCCTTCTAAAAATTTCTACCAAGATCCTCTGCCATTAGAATGAAGATCAACAGTGAGATAGGATCTCCCTACCTCAGCCCATGCAAGCTTCAGAAGAAGGGGGAAGGAAATCCATTCACCATGACAACAAAAGAAAGAGTAGAGATAAGTTGTTCAACAAGATGAAGAAACTTCTTACATAAACCATAGCGATCCAATACTTTCAACAAAAATCTCTAGTTCACCCTATCATAAGCTTTAAGAAGGTCCATCTTCAAAAAGAAGCCCAATTTCTTAGAAGCATTAATAGAATGAGCAAGCTCATGAGCAGTTATAATAGAATCATGGATCTGAAGACCCTTAACAAAACCACTTTGATGCTTAGAGATCAGGTCCAAAAGGAATTTTTGTAGTCTAGTAGCAAGCACTTTCAAAAAAAAAAAAAAGAATTACAGAGACTGATCGGGTGATACTCACCAAAGCTGTTAGCATCAACAGATTTGGGAATCAGGACAATGAAGGTCATGTTCAAATCTTTGAGTAATCTTCTGGAACCAAAGAGCTCCTTGGTAGCATTGATCACATCCTCCGAAACAATCTCCCAACATGACTAAAAGAATAGAAAGGGAAAACCATCAGGCCTAGGGGCCTTGTTTCCCTCAAAAGAGAAAATCACTTCTTTACTTCCAAGGCTGAAGTGATAGAAGTGAGCTCCTTATTTACAATCTCCGATACAACTTTAGGAATAACCTCCAGTGAAGCTTTCACACAATTTTGGTCCTAGATCACATCATCCTTCAGGAGATGCTCAAAGAAACTAGTAGCCGCTCTCCTAATAGCCTCCTCGTCCTCCAACAACAAGCCATTAGCCATAATCAAGGAGATTCTATTAGACGATTTATGCCTAAGGGAAATGAGATGAAAGAACTTAGAGTTGTGGTCTCTATACTTCAACCAAATATGACGAGATCTTTGCCTTCAAAAAATATCCCTCCTTAGCAACAATATCATGTGAGAAGGCCATCCTCCTACAATTGGAGATCCTTCGATAATTCCTTTGACTAAATGGCATTCTAAATACCATCCAACTTCTGAAGAACAAAGCTCTTAGAATAAAAAATATGACCAAATGATACTTTATTCCATTTCTTGAGATTCCTTTTGGAAAAGTCAATGTTTTGACAACTTCAAACATTGCACAACTGTTAATGTTCACTTGCCACCATTTTTTAATACAACCATAAACCTGAGATCCCTTAACCACATAGCTTCAAACCAAAAAGGAAAGTGTTTCTTAACCCAATCCTATCAACAACAAAAGAGATAGGGAAGTTGCCAAACACACATCTTGTAATAGAAGACAGGGAGCAAGCAAAATCCACAAAATAGGACGTTGAATTTAAATCTCTGTCCAATGGGTATGTGTAGGATCATTAGGTATGTGTAGGATTATGATGGGCCAAAAAGTGGCAATATGATGGGTATGTGTAGAGTATGTGGTTGATGACTTTTTAACCTAAAAATTGATGTGAAAAGAAAAGGGTTTGTAAAAGAGATTCTCAAATTCCACCATAAATCTATGCTTTACTTTGAATGAAGGCCAATTACATTCATTTCTATTTGAACTATGACTAAAGTTCAATGATATGATGATTGAAAAACATCTATATTTTACAACGTTATCACATTTTTTGAACTCAAACATGCATCACATTCTATGCTTCATATAATTATAGATTAAAAGAAAAAATTGAATTCCCCAGCAAAGTTTTGACTGGTTAAGGTGAAGCCCGACAGTTTTATATTTTTAAAAAGTTGTAATACAAAAATCTAATTAATTATTCACTGGAAAAATAAACAAAAAATAATGTGCATCACATCGACATGAGTCCTATAATTTATCCTCAATAGAAATCTTATAGTCATTAGATAGAAACCTACTTATTTTATCCTTGAAATTTAAGTACTACTGCATTGAAATTTCAAATTTTCACCAAATATATTTCTTTTAAAAAAAAAAAAAACCTAGTAGTTTAGAACTACATCATTTGTTACAGATTCTATTTCAAGCATATTTTTGAATAATACAATAATCTTATTCACTTATCGTTGCTGTTTAACTCAGATATTTAATTTTTGTTTTATACCTATTTTTTCCATGATGATCCTCAGTATTAACACCCTACTGCTGAAAAAAATAGGCCCTTTAGTGGCAAAATATTCAAAAAAATCAGAGTTAGGCAACTTGACATAAAAATTTGAATAAGTTATCTATACTATTTAAAAAATATGTAAGAATATAATTTGTAGAAAATTGAACTTAGTTTCTGTAACCACTATTTATTTTTATTTTTAAATCATCTATTTGGTGGAAAATTTGAAATTTCAATGCAGCTTGACTTAAATTTCACAGTGGAAAATGAAGTAGGTGGGAACCGTCTGATAATTTAACCAAAATAAAATAGATAATATTTTATAAGATTTTGACATAAGTAGATAACTCCATGTCTAAAATGTGATGCACATTTTTTGCACTTTTTCTTATAAATAGTTAATTATAATTTTTATTACAACTTTAAAAAAATATAAACTTTCGATAATCAATTCACCTTTAACTTTGGTCAAAACTTCATGAATTTTTTTTTTTAATCCCACAAAGATGGAAGCATAGATGTGACAAAATGTTTTGATTCAAAATGGCAATCGCTTTGAAAGCTATAGATGTTTTTCAAACTACCTTATCAATTAGGGACTTTTAGTCATAATTCAAAGAAAATGAATAATAATTATTTATTAAATCAAAAAGAAAATGAATAATAATTATTTATTAAATTCAAAGTAAAGAATAATTTATATTGGTGGAAACCTGAGAATCTCCTTTAAAAACCCTTTTCGTTTCATCAATTTTGGGTAAAAAGAAAGTCATCAGCATACCCAACACATACCCATCATATCACCACTTTTTGGTCCATCATGATCCTACACATACCCCAATCTAACTTGAATATTATCCACACCAACACACCTATTAGACCAAGTAAATTTAGATCTAGTCATCTTAACATCAATAAGAGAATTATCATCAATAAACAATCTTAAATCTAGCTAGCTCTCCAGATTGGCTTGTGATCAACCCACTTTCTCATTGTCACACAAAGGAGTGTTGAAATATCCCATCACAAGCTAGGGGCTATCCAAAAAATTCATCCTAAGACACCCAAGATCATCCCATAACTTTTTCCTGGATCTCTTCATAATAGGAGCATTTACATTAGAAATACCCATGAATAAGAATCCCTAATCCAGAAAAACTTCGTCTCCACATGATTGAAACATTCCGCTATTGGGACACCTTTAATCAACTTTGCATTCCAAAAATTAGCAACACCACTCGAAGATCCCTCAAAGCTAACCCCATGAAAACCACAATTCTTAAAAAATAGATTCTTCAAAGCTTCCAACTTATCAATCTTCATTTTCCTTTCTTGGATCAACAAAATGTCCGGCTTATGGTCCCGGACTAAGTTCTTCAGGAGGTCTTGTTTATGCATATTATTCAGCCCCCTAATATTCCAGGAAATAATCTTTCATTTACATGAGGAGGGGGTGATCTTTGAGCACATATGAAAGAGGGTTTTCTAAACTCCTTCAACAATATCCCGCTTGCAATCCCTCTCCTTTATTTTTTGTAGGGAGGGTCTACCCTAGCCCCTCAATTTAGACTTGCAATTCACTTTTTTCCTTCTCGTGGTAACACCTTTGTGAACTTGAGGAGGAGGAGAAGTAGAGGACTTCTTCCTTCTACCCCTCACCTGAATAAAACCATCTTCATCCTTGCTCCTTGTATCTGCCACCACCAAAGCACCATCACCAACCACCATCCTAGATGCATGATGCAAAGGGGAAGACGAAGCAACAAAAGGCTCCAGAACAATCCATTTAGGGGAGTAGAAAGTATTCAAGACATGATCCACATCTTGATTCATAGATTGGCTTGCAACCACATCCAAATTTTTCTCAAACTCCTTGTCAACCTCATGATGAGGAACCAAGTGATCGTCAATATTAACTTCACCCTCCACACCATTTCCAACAACTGACTCACCTTGATTTGAAGGAGCCAAATTATCCTTGGTCTCCTTGATCTTCCAAACCTTAGTCTATTGAATAGCCTTGGGAGGGGCCACCTTAGTAGGGAAATCCTTAGCCTAATGACCCACCTTTTTACATTTGAAACAATAAAAAGGGAGATTTTCAAATATAATATGCTACTTCTAGGACCCCGCCTTTGAGTTCTGGTGGAAGAACTCAAGCATCACAATGTCTTGGTCAATCATGACAAAAAATATAGCTACAACCAGCCGCTTCCTAGAGAGAGTGGCCTCATTAATAGAAACAATAAGCCCAAAAGAGTTAGCCACTGCCTTAAACACTTCTTCTTCCCAACATTCCAAAGGAAAGTTCAATAACTTAACCCACATAGGGGTAGAATGAAAGATGCACTTGGAAAGGTCCATCCTAGGTTCCCAAGGATGAAGAACCAATGTAAGACACCCAAATAACCATGATCCTTTCACAAACACCACTCTCAGGTCTTCATCACAGGAAAAGGTAAAGGAGAAGAAACCTTTAGCCATAGCCACAACTTCAACCTGACCTTTTAATGCCCACTTCTTAGAGACCCAAGTGTGGACCTCCTCAATATTAGGTTGTGGAACTAAACAAAGATAAATCCATTTTAGCTATATCTTTGTCAAGGGTATGTGTAGGATCATGATGGTCCAAAAAGTGGCGATATGATGGGTATGTGTAGGGTATGTGGTTGACAGCTTCTTTTTACCCAAAATTGATGAAATGAAAAGAGTTTTTTTAAGGAGATTCTCAGCTTTCCACAAATATAAATTATGCTTTAGTTTGAATTTAATAAATAATAATTATTTATTTTCTATTTGAATTACGACTAAAGTCCTAATTGATAGGCTAAAAACATCTATAGCTTTCAAACAATATCACATTTTTTGAATTTGAAACATGTGTCACATTCTATGCTTCACATACTATAGGATTAAAAAAAAAAAAATTTCATGAAGTTTTGACCAAGTTAAGATGGTTAGAAATACAAGGTTTTATATTTTTTAAAAGTTGTAATAAAAAATCATAATTAATTATTTACTTGGAAAAATTTAACAAAAAAATATGCATCACATCGGGACATGAGTCCTCTACTTATATCTAAAATGTTATAAAAAAATATTATCATTTTATTATGGTTAGGGTGGTCAGATAGAAACCTACCTTTTTTTTTCCTGAAATTTAAGTGCTACTACATTGAAATTTCAAATTTTCACCAAATTTGCTACAGATTCTATTCTTACATATTTTTGAAATAATATAGATAACTTATTCAAATTTTTACGTCAAGTTGCCTAACTCTGATTTTTTTGAATTTTATCGCCACTTAAGGGCCTATTTTTTCCATGATGATCCTAAACATACCCTCAACCAGAGAGTCCAAAATAGATAAGGTGAAACCACCTTCAATGTTAGAAGAAGATACAAACTTAGATGCTATTCCTTTTCCTTTAAGCTTAGATGCAAAAAGGTTAGACCATCTTTTCCCCAACAAGGATGACTGCCCTACCAGCTGACCACCTCCCATCAGAGCAAGCTCAATCCAAGGAATACTTGGATTAGCTACGAATGATTCCCCAGATGGGGCCCACACATCATTTCCAGTGGCCACATTATCCCTATGGACCTTTGGAAATGCCTCCTTCGATGGAAAACTATCACAAGACTCCTTGAAGGCCTCAAACACACACTTACCTTCAAATGAGCACATCTTTGACCACATCCTCACTACATGACCCATCCTTCCCAACCTCACCATTAGGAAGAAACAACACATCCACACCACAAGATCTATCTTTCCCGACAGTCACATCAGAAAACCCCAAATTTGTAGACCGACGGAACAAAAATTTTCCATGATTCTTAGGGTTTGAGTTCAAATTCAAATTGCTCAAGGCCACCATCAAACCAGTCTACTCTCCAACGGTCTCCATTAGTGAAATATGAATAAGTTATGTCAAAATAAACAAAGTGTTTGATTTAATGTACTAACATTTTTGTTTATATAAATAATAAAAAATATTGTTACCATTACAATCAAGAGGTGCAAATTGAGCAAAACTGAGCATATTTTGGATGTTTAAGAATATTTTCAAACCCCATCCCATTTTTTTATTGAAATAATACTTATAGAAGAGGTAACTAGTAAATATTTTCATATTATTTATCAAAATTTGTTTGCATTTTTATAAATTTTAATTTTTTAGAATTTACATTTTTTATTTGTTGTTATTTTTCTACCAACTCTTTCAAACCCTAACCCAAAATCTAATTTAAGTGAAGAAATTCCTAAAGAAAACCCCACATCACCTAAATCTCCCACAACACTTTAAATACTCCACAAAGCTAAGAATATTTATTAGATAGTAGAAATCCATAATTGTGTCACACTTTTTTAAAGGAAATGGGAAACACAAATATTGTTTTTCAACTTGGGCCACCTAATAGTGACATTTATGTTTTAAAGTTTAAAATGATACAAGTTAATGAAATGAAAACCTCTTGATGTAGTTTATGTTTATAATTCTAATAAATATTTTTTAAATGGCTAGATATATATATATATATATATATATATATATATATTAAAAATAAGAGAAATTATTTTAGCTATTGATTTTCTTTTTGAAAATTTTGAAAAAAGTGAGGTCAATGGGATGCCACAAAAAGTATCAATTTTTATTTATTTATTTATTTCCACTAAGATAACTTGAGAATGTAGCACATAGTGGAAAAAAAATATTATTTTTACTAAAATTTACTCAAAATATCATAGTTTTGACGAAACATCAACTTTTATCCAATATTTTTATAATTAAAAAAGTATAACATCTCGGAGAGGATTCTCAACTCTAGTTAACCATATATATATACATAGAATGTAGTGCATAGTGGAAAAAAATTATGATTTTTTAAATATTATTTTTACTGAAATTTACTCAAAATATCATAGTTTTGATGAGACATCAACTTTTATCCAATTTTTTATAATTAAAAAAGTATAACATCTCAGAGAGGATTCTCCACTCTAGTTAGCCATATATATATATGGATAACTAGAAAATTAAATAATGCAAAATTAGTCTAATATAATAAATTACAGAAGGATTACATGAAACCATAATAATACAAATTGAAAATAACCATAATATAGTCAACTTGCAAGTGACATCTAATCATTTTTTAAATAGTTACATGCTAAATAATAGATTCTACTAGGGTGGTTGTAGCTACAACATTTGACAGAAAATTCCTTTCCTTTATCCTATGATGGATGTCCATACCTTGTTCCAAAGATCTCATTTTGGCACAAGGAGGATGTTGGCAAAGATTGCCGAGTTTTGATTTACACTTGTCAATTAAATTTGATTGAAATTTCGTAAATCATTTTCAACAAACACATTTTGTCCATATCTTTAAAGCATAGCATTCCATGAGACCAAATTTCTTTGTGGTATCTTGTCAAACAATTGATGTGCCTTGTCTATGTTTCCACAAATTTTCATATATGTATACCAAATATTGCGTTATCCCTAGTGTATTATGCTTTGATGGATGCCCATACTTTGTTATAAAGATGTTATTTTTACACAAGTTGCAAGTACACCAACAAATAAAAATCAATCATGTGGGAAACCTTGTTTTGAATGTGCTGAAATGGTGAGACTATGTGGGAACAATTGGAATGATAATTATGAATGGGAAATAGAAACAATGAATAACAAGTGAGACACGTAATTGGGCCCCACACCAGCCACCTAAGCATGCTTAATGCTTAGAGTGTGCTAGTTAAGCCAACCCACAAAACCCTACAAGATAAACATATCCATAAGACCACAAATTTTGCAAATAGGTAAAATAGGCTAGAAATTCTTACAAATTTACAATGTTCCAATTTTTTAAGACTTTTTTACAACTTTTCATATAATAGGTCAAAAAACTTCATAAAATAAAATTTAACAAATTTAACAAAATAAAAGGGATTTTTTCATTTCTCAAGCCTTTTGGATGTAATCGTAGTGTGTGTTTGGCTTTATGACACTCTATTGATAGGGCTATGTGAAGGGTTCACCTCGATGTGAAAAGGAACATGCTCTCATAGCTTTGACACCATGTTGGAGAATGTCAAGATCAAGAGGATGAAAACAAATCACAAGTGAATAAAAAGCACAATAGTATGTCTATCAATATAATATGAAGAGTTCATAAGGCATGACTAAACCATTGATTAACCCTCGAAAGATGGAACACTTGTGAGTTCACTTGATAAGTGTGAAAAATTATTAATAGGTCTCTCAATTCATGAGGACACATGTCACAACCATATGAAGTGATACAAAAGTAAAATAAATCTAAGAAAACTTAAACTAGGTGTGAATAGGTCAATCCTAGAAAGGTTCGATTAGCTTAAAACTAGGTATGATAATGACTCGATTTACAAAAACACCAAGTAGTTTTGAGAAAAAACTATTTCTATTAAAACCACTTTGCTAACTAAAAGTGTTCAAAATTGTTCTAAACTTTTACCCTTTGTGTCATTTAGAAAAAAATAAAATTTGAATTACAAAATTTTCAATGTTGAAAACATCTCACACATCACTTTCCTCATCATTTCTTGCAATGATGAAGAAAGTTAACTTGGCAAAAATTCAAATCCATAAATAAAAACTCATTGATATTTATACAACTAATTTATTGTGACAAATTTATCCTATGATGAAATGAAGAAAAAGAGATAACAAAAGGTTCACAATGTCCCCCCTTTTAATAAATTTATGTTTATATAACAAAAATCCAATTCCTATCTTCACCAAGCTAAGATAAGGCCTAAGTATGGTTTATCATCATCCCCAGGTGTTTTCCCATGTGTTAGAACTTGTAAAGGTCTTAGAAATTCTAAGTGTGAGGCTTTTTTGGTCATATCTCCAAGTATCTATAAGTTGTCATACATTATAGTTCATCATATCAGCATTTCTTTCCATCTAAGTTTGACTTCTCTTCATGTCCCACAATTTTTATGTACTTTTTCATACCAGCATGCCCTTCCAACAAGCCCCACTCTTTCCTTTCCCCTTAGTAGAGTTTCAAACTTCTACTTATTGGAATTCCTTCCCTCAACTCCTTGAACCCAAACCTATGACATCCATCATGCAATACCCCAACCCCTTAACTCTAAATTTTATCAGCTATATATAATTTTCACCTCACCTACCTCCCAATATGACACAAAAGTATAATTAATGATGAGAGCCACAACCCGAGACTCAAAAAAGCACACAATAGAGGCAATAGCAGAATTATTATTTATTTATTGGTAATATGTTCTCATTACAAAGAAATTACATTCCAGAGGATCAAATCCTCACAGGCTGCAATACATGCAACTTTTACTGTTTCTAAAAAAAATTCCCCCTTTCCCAATACAATTTCCTCTTTGTCAATCCCCCCTCCAAATTTCCAAAATGAATCCTAAATAGTCTTTTTTCTCGATTGGATCCAAAAATAAATTTTGAATTTTGAATGTAGCTCGATGTGTGCCAAAATTTAAAATTTGAAATTCATAAATTGAGTCCCAATTCAAAAATTGGCAAATTTCCAAAAAATGACCAACTTTCGAAAGCCATAACTTTTGATTTGGGACTCCATTTGATGCACTATTTGAAGCGTTGGAAAGGTATCAGAGTGTAGTACATGCTAGGAACTTGATTCATTGGTTTTTGAAAAATTATAGGCCCATATGAGACCGTTTAGTGCCTCAAACTTGGCTCAAAAGAGTTTTCAGGGCAATTTTGGGAAACTGAAACTTGAATATCTTTCAAACCGTGAATGATCTTGGCCTTATTCTTTCACCAAAGTGTTTTTTTTTGTCTTGAAGCTTCCCATAGATTTTTTCCTCCTCATACCTTCAAATTCATACCTGCTAAAAATAGTAGTTTAACCAGAAAAAGAAGAAAAGTAGTTTTGGAATTTGGAAATTCTTACTTGATGAAAAGGGTATCCATAAATGCAAAATAATCTACCAAAAAGCTAACAGAAAGGAAAATACTTTTGGGTGATGCAGGATTACCCTTACACCACTAGATGCTCTTGCATCAGACACCTAGGTTAATTTAAGAGGTGACCCCATTATGTCTTAGATGGTTGAGGAAAACCAAAATGGTCAACCTTTGTCTTAGATAGCCAGGATGAATCTTCCACAGGCCTTCCTCTCCACTTCACTAGATATTCTTCATACTGCCTATTTCTGGTAGTCCTTCCCACATGGCTATCTAGAATTGCTTCAATATCCTCCCTCTCTGAATTAGGTGCAGGAATGCCACACTATTCCATTGTTGGTCCACCCTCTGTGCCACCTTCATGATACTCTATCAAATCTGCAATGTTGAACATAGGGGAAATATTGATTCCATCCGATAAATCTACCTCATATGTGTTCCCTGAATTATGTTTCTTCAAAATCCTACAGGGACTGAACTTTTGCATTTTCAACTTGTTGTAGGTTCCCACTAGAAACCTTTCTTTCCTCAAGTGGACCATAACTTTGTCACCAATCTAGAACTCCTTATACCTCCTCTTCTAATTTTCTTTAACCTTATACTGTATATTCATCTTCTTAATGTGTTCCCTTACCTCTTCATGTAGGTTCTTGATGTACTTTGCAAAGTCTTTGGATTTGGCACTTATCTTCTTCTCTTGGTCCATCTTCCTTAATTTTGGAGTAGTCCTATGACTAGCTCCATACACAATTTGGAATGGTGATCTACCACGGCTCCTGTTGACAAAATTATTGTAAGAAAATTCTGCCTAGGGCAAGATCAAGTCCCATCCCTGAGGTTTATCTCTTACCAAGTATCTCAGTAGGTTACCCAAACTCCTATTCACTACCTCAGTTTTCCTATCAATCTGTGGATGGTTTGCAGAAATAAACTTCAACTTTGTCCTCAATTTCTTCCATAAGGTCCTCCAAAAGTACCCAACAAATTTGGTGTCATGATGTGAAACTATACTTTTTGACAGACCATGTAGTCTTACCACCTCTTTGAAGAAAAAATTAGCAATGTGGACAATGTCGTGGGTCTTCTGGCATGTGATGAAATGTGACATCTTTGAAAACTTGTCAACCACCACAAATACTGAGTCATTTCCTCTCTTTGTCCTTGGTAAACCAAGAACGAAGTCCTTACTTATATCTTCCCATCACCTCTCTGGTACAAGTGATGGTTGATACAACCCTGTGTTTCAGCTCACTCCTTTAGCCATCTGATATACTCTACAAATTTTCACAAATCTCTTCACATCTTGTGATAACTGAGGAATTTTTTTTTTCACTAATGAAGGAATTGGTCTTATCCGAACCAAAGTATCCTGCCATTCCTCCATTGTGCTTCTTCTTAATTAGGTTCTCTCTCATGGGACTCCTCGGAATACACAATTGGCTTCCCCTAATTTTTTTTTATCTTGGATTATAAAATACAACCATTTTGTCATGTCTAATGTAACAAGCTCCTTGCAGGCTCTCCAAGCTTCTGCAAAATCAGGATCTTCAGAATACAAGATCTTGAGTTCACTAAACCCAACCACCTTGATCTATATTTTTGTCAAAAATGTATGCCTCCTACTCAAGGAATCTACAACTTTGTTATACCTCCCATTCCTATGCTTCAAAGAAAAAGTATAACTCTACAAAAATTCTACCCATTTCAAATGTCTTTGAATCAATTTTCCCTAACTATTCAGGTATTTTAATGCTTGATGATCAGCATACAAAACAAATTCTTTTGGAAATAGATGATGCCTCCATTTATTTAATTCCTAAACTATTGCATAGAATTCCTGATCATAAAAAAAATACCTTTTCTTTGCATCATTTAAATTTTCACTAAAATATGCAATGGGCTTACCTTCTTGGCTCAAAATAGCTCCAATGGCATTACCATTGGCATCACAATTCATCTGAAACACCTTATTTTAATCTAGAAGGGCTAAAATAGGTTGCTCTATCACCTTCTGAACTTCAACATGTCAAAAAATTTCACTGCTCTTGTGCTTCACTTGAATTCTTTTCTATCCCCTCTCATTGTTTTAGTCAGGGGTGCACAAATACTACTGAATTTTGTAATGAAATTTCTATAAAAGTTGGCCAAACCATGGAAATATCTCACTTCAGTAGTAGTTCTTGGGGTAGGCCATTCTAGAATAGCCTTCACCTTCTCTGGGTCCATTTTAAGATCTTTTGTCGAGACAACAAACCCGAAGAACACTAACTCCCTCTTCACAAAACTACACTTCTTCAAATTAATTAACAATTTCTCCTCTCTTAGCTTCTCAAAGACTCTATGAATATGCATTAAATGCTCATCCAATGTCTTATTGAAAATAAAAATATCATCTAAATACACAATAACAAATTTTCTCAATAATTCTTTCAATACCTTGTTCATGAGCCACATGATTGTGCTTAATGCATTGGTTAGCCCAAAAGGCATGACTAACCACTCATACAAGCCTTCTTTGGTTTTGAAGGCGGTCTTTCATTCATCACCCTCTCTAATCCGAACCTAGTGATATCCACTCTTTAGATCTATCTTCGTAAAGTATTGAACTCCACTCAAACAGTCCATAAGATCATCCATTCTTGATAAGGTAAATTTGCACTTGATTGTTATCTTGTTTATGGCCCTAGATACTGTACACATCCTCCATTCCCCATCCTTCTTTGGTGCTAGTACTGTAGGTATTGCACATGGACTCGGGCTCTCTTGAATCAATCCTTTTCTTAACAACTCTTGAACTTGTATGTTCAACTCTGCATTCTCTACATGAGTCATTCTATGAGTTACCTTATTCAATAAACTAGCTCCAGGGATTAGGTCAATCTGATGACTAATCTTCCTTACTGGAAGTAAACCTTTAGGTACATTATCAAACAAAATTCCCTGAAAATCATTCAACAAACCTAAAACTTTTATTGGCACCTATTTACTGTCTTCTCTATCTAGTCTAGGAATTAAAGCATAAAACATGTGTTCATGTTTCATGCCTTACAAATTTTTTTTCCATCAATAAAACAAATTCTAGCACTACTACATATTTTTTCTTCCACCTCCTTCAAGGGTTGTAATTTATGGAAGACTCCATCCTTCATAAGGGAATATGTGTTAGCATGGTTTTCATGTACAACACACCTATCAAACTGCCACAACCTCCCCCAACAACACATTACACAAATTCATGGGGATGATATCACACATTACCTCATCACAGTAATTGCCTGTGGACAATGGAAACGAAAAGCACAACTTCCTTTATCCACACTAAAAAGGGAATGAAGGAAGAGGAGTCCAAATTCATAAAGTTTACACTCAAGAACAATTATGTGAGATTCAAATACAAAGGAGATTGAAATCTATCAAAGCAGATTGTTCTTAAGGAAATAAAGTGATAAAGAAGGTTAACTAATAATGTAAAACTAAGGAAATGCAAAATGTTTGAAAACACAATGTAGTATGCAAACATATACTAATTGACCTGGAAATGATTATGAAACAAAACAAAAAACTGTAAGACTGAATGTGTGCATCTAAAATGTGTTGAAGGTTGGAATGAGGATGGGAAATGCTCCTGATTCTAAAATTTTGACCTACAATGGCTCACACGCCAATCTGGGTGACTTAGTCCTAGATTTGGAAAAGTGTTCTAGAGCTCATTTCAACCAAATGGGTATCTAAATCTACAAAAATATCTAAAAACCATGTATAGTTGGACTCAGTTCACTTTGCATTTTTTGAAAATATGAAAGTGGAAATAGAAGCTCTTGGTTTTCTCTTTTTGTTCCTCCAGGTGTCTGAATCTAAAACTACGATTTTCGGCACTGTAAGTGACTTTTTGTGTAAATTTCGACCTAGCCAACAAGGAGATGTCTTCAGCAAGTTTTCAACCTATTCTTTAATCACCTCCACTACAACCACACAAAGGAGAGAGAAATATTGAATGCTAGGGAATAGGGGTTTGCCTTGGTCAAACCCCTTTTAGGTAATTAAACCAAATGAAGAAATAAGATGAAGCATGAACATGAAATGAAGGAATTAGAAACTTTCCATGATGATAGATCTTGAATTTTTGCAAGAATGGATGAAGAATACTCCCTTGAATGTTTGAAAAATGATCTTGAATGCTCTCTAAATTACCTAACCCTAGCTTGCTTGACTTGAGATGGATAATGAATGATGATTGAATTATGAAATAGGGTTTTAAGCTTGTTTATATAGAAAATCCACCTAAAATTCCTATTAATTTGATCCCCAAGGATGGCATGGAGGAAAATTAAACTTAAAACCTAATTTTGCCTACTCAAACCTCAAAAATAGCCCAAATGGGACTAATTCACCACTTTGGTTGACTTAGTCCCACTTGGATGGGACTCATTCACCCAAAGTGGTGAATGGGTCCCATAGGGGCTCTTTTGCCAGTTGGGATGTCGAGGAATGAAGAAATCAGGTTTATATGATGATTTAGTTGAGTCTTTGATCAAAATAATCCTTAGGATGCACAATATGGGGTCATAGGGGCCTATTAATGATGATGTAAAGGGTAATTAGGGCTAGGGAGACAAAGTTCAATGTGAAATTGTGATTAAATACACTCGACAACATTAAAATGAGGTCCACATAGCCTAGAAAGGCACAACATCCAATGTGAATGTGTAAGACACATTACGACACTAGATTAAAACTAGGTTTAATTTAGAAGCCTTCTAGATTAATGTGAGAATGCAATTAAATATATTTTATAACATTTAATTAAGGGAAAGATAGGTCCAATAGACTTAGATGCTTGATATAAGCCTAGAAAGTGTGAAAGTCATTCACAACACTTTACAACACCTTTACAAGACATCAATAAATGCATTTTATTTAGTTTGCAAGGGCCCAAGACCTAATGTGGATGTGTAAAACACCTCACAACACTAAATCAAGGCATCGTTAAGTTCAATTTATCATTAATTAATCCCAAATCAAGCAAGGAAAAAGGGATACTCTTTTTATGTCCACATTTAGCCCCTACTTTAGTGAGAGGATGAACTTGCTTCAAACTCACACTAAAGTAGACATTCAAGAGGGGTCCAATCGTACCAATGTGGATGGTCTAGGATGAAAAAGATGAAGGAGGTAACCAAGCCCCCAAGATGTAAGATCCTAAGTCAAACCGACATAAGCACAAAAGGACATGCACAAGGTGAATGATTTTGCAGCAAAACAACATACACAATCATGCAATGGCAATAACTAGAAGGAGGAGAAGTACAATTGAGTAAAAATAAAAAGATGGATCAAGCTTCAACCATTTTTCCAACACAATGTGGATTAGATCTAGGATGTTTTTCCAAAAATGTACACTCAATTTGAGGTGATGGAACTTTTGGTTGTCCATCGGGTGAGAAGTCCTAAAAGGCTAGAAACATACACTCATGGCTGGTATGCACTCACACACATGCAAGTGGCTATGGGGAAATTCATGCCTCGGAATGGGCTTCCCACTCAACCATACCAAAGTTATACCTCCTGATAACTTTAATAAGGTGCCACACACAAAAATGTTCTTCGAGTTCTATAAGGCAAGCAAAACTCATAGACATTGTAAATGCAAAATAATGCAAGGAATATTCAAAGGGGTTTTTCTTAGTTTGTGCAAGGTCTCATCTTAGGGAACATCATGCTTAATGTCTCCAAGAGAGGATAAGTGCAAATGGTCTCATCTTGTTTCCAAGAGAGGAAATCACAAGAAAAATAAAATCACACAATGAAATATGAGTGTCGATGTATGCCCCCAGTTTAAAGCAGTTGCTAACACCATTATTGTGAGCAATTGTTTTAAAGTAGAAGAAGAAAAGATGAGAGCTTACTTGGAAAGCTCTATGCAAAGTCATATGTTTCTTATAAGCTACGTCATGAAAAACATAGTATGTCACGTGGGAGCCAACTTAAGACATGTCGTCCACATCCCAAGCTTGTTCTTATACTATTATGAAAGGTTAATGACTAGCCAAAAGAGGTAACGACAAGTGACATAGGAGGACAAGGCTAACTAACCCCTTTCCCCCACTTAATGTAGGATAAGGGTGAGCTAAAGTGATTGATGAGAAACATGTTAGAGTGAAAATCAATACCAAATAGAGGAATTAGGTGCCCCCACATAAGGAAGAACACTAGAATCCTTAGGATGTTGAAATTTCCTACTCAAAGCCTTACATTCATTAGTAGAATGACCATGAATTCTGTGATATGCACAAAATGAAGTCTTGTAGTAAAATTTATTTCTGGTTCTTGAAGGATAGGATATCAAGTGATCTTGGAGGAGTCTCCACAAGATACCTACTTGATCAATGGTAGAAGAGGTCCCTTTATGTTGCAAAAAAGATATCTCTAGCTTAGATGTACATGATGTCATACATACACAAGACTCTTTAGATTGTGAGATTTTATTCTCTCCATCACAGGAGGGTGTAAAATCTAACAAACTATCATTAGTGTTTTGCAAGATGACATTGACATTACGCAAATATTTCTTTGTTTGTTTCATTTCTTGCAAAGAATAACCATCAAGACCACTAGTGTCAATCAGTTCAGGATGTTTTATAGTTAAAGTTTTCTTAGAAGAATGTTTTGGGAGAGTGTTGATGTTAAGTGAAGGATTTTTTATATCTTTCAAAGGACAATAGCCAAGACCATGTAACGTATCCATGATAGGAGGGTCCTCAATGAGAACAATCTGGACCATCCAACACGAGTAACACAACTAAAGCAAGACATAATATGGAGCAAAATGCAGGTGAAAATATTCTCATTAATAGAAATCTTAATTACATTTGGATGACAACATTCAGGCTTACAAATTTGACTCATAGGCCTAATATGACATGTCCTAATTACAACATTCTAATATGCTCCTATATGCGAGCTGAAATCTTACAATTCAAATCAATATTTATCTACTCAATCAACTACTACTTGACTACTGCCTCTTTCTAATGATCAATTACTAGCTTTATATCATATCCACAATTCTGGAAACATCCGCGTTAGCAAAATATCATCACATTCTCCAACGAAAGAAAATGTAACATGCACATGAATAGGTTGGCCTCAAATTTGAATTACTCCATCAACGGGTGCATAGAATGAAGTGTGGACCTATAATGAAGGTTAGGAACAGTCTATAGAACATTTAAGATCACACTGTCGAGATCTGAAAGTCATGGGGATGATCCAAAAATGATCGAATTAGCCGTTAGGCTTGAAAACTATTCTGGTGCCAGTTCAAGAAACTGTCATGAAATCTAGAAGCGATAACTTGCCAGAAAAAAGATCCAATCATGCTCAAATATTGGGATAAGGAAAATGAACATGTCCACGATGTACACAAAGATCTAAAAGGTCTGGTGAGAAAATATGATGAGTCCACCAACATGAACTGAGCAAGAACAAAATAAGAACAAAACTGAAAGAAAATATTTTTGGTTGATGCAAGATTGTGAAGAACCAAGGATGCTCCTGCATCAAACATCCGCGGATATTGAAAAGTGAGTCCCTCACTTTTATAGGGCTAAAGGAAAACCAAGATGGTCTACCTCAACCTAATAAATCCAAGAATAATCCACCACTGGTCTATCTTTCCACTTCACAAGATATTATTTGTATTGTCTTCCATGTGTCCTCCTGTCTTTGACATCCAAAATCTCTTCAACCTCATCTGAGTGTTGTTTAGGAAATTAATTCTCTAATTTTTCTTCAGTGTCTTTACTAAACTCTACTTCATGGTATTGATATAGATCTACAATATTGAATATATGCGATATACCCATGCCTTCTAGTAGCTCCACTTTGTATGCATTTCTTGAATTAATTTTCTTCAAGATTTTACAAGGTCCAAATTTCCTTATCTTAGGCTTATTGTACGTGCCAATTGGAAACCTCTCTTTTCTCAAATATACCATCACTTCATCCACAACTTTGAACTCCTTATGTCTCCTCTTTTCATCTTTTTTCTCCTTATACTTCTAGTTCATGTCTTCCAATTGTTGTTTCACTTTTGTATGCAACTTTTTCACATGTTCTATAAATTCTTCTACTTTTGTGCTCCTTTTACCTTCTGTACTGATGTCTCTCAATTATGATATACCTCTAGGATGAACTCCAGTAACAATATCAAAAGGTGTCTTTCATGTACTCATGTTCACTGAATTGTTGTAAGAAAACTCTACTTGTGCAGGGGCTAAATCCTAACTTCCGGTCTTCTCTCCAACCGAACATCTCAGCAAATTCCCTAAACTCCTGTTTACTACCTCATTCTGTCCATTATTCCATGGGTGAAAAGTAGAGCTGAACTTCAAATCTATCTTCAACTTCTTCCAAAGTGTCCTCCAAAAGTAACCAACAAACTTTACATCTCTGTTTGAAACAATACTCCAGGTAATCCATGCAATCTGACCACTTTTCTGAAAAACAAGTCTACTACATGTACTGCATCCATTGTCTTCTTACAAGGTATGAAATGTGCCATTTTAGAAAGTCTATATACCACCACAAATAAAATATCATTACCTCTTTGTGTCTTCGGCAAACCAAGTATGAAATCCATGCTGATATCTTCCCAAGGTCTCTCCAGAACTATCAAATGCTTATACAATCCAACATGCTAACTACATCCTTTTGCAACTCGACAAAGTCTACAGCTCTGCACAAATCTCCTAACATCCTTATGAATCTGTGGCCAATAGTAATTCTCACTCACTAATACCACTATTTTATCAACTCCAAAGTGTCATGACATTCCTCCACTATGATTCTCCTTCACTAAGTTATCCCTCATTGAAATTCGGGGTATACACAATTGATTGCCTCTAAACAACATACCCTCCTAAATGAAATAATCCAGTCACTGACTCCTATCCTCAAAAACTAGTTCATTACATGCTCTCCAAGGTTCTGCAAAATATGAGTCTCCCTCATACAAGTTATTCAACTCATCAAAGCCTGATACTTCCACTCTCATCTCTGTTAGTAAATTCCTTCTCCTACTTAAAGCATCAACAACTCTATTTGACTTTCCACTCCTATGCTTCAAAACAAAAGTATAACTCTACAAGAACTCTACCCATCTCATGTGTCTCTAATTTAACTTACCTTGACTATTCAAATATTGCAATGCCTGATGATCCATATATAACAAAAAATCCTTAGGTAACAAATAATGTCTCCATTTCTTCAAGGTTTGAACCATGGCATAAAACTCTTGATCATACACTAAATATCTTCTTCTAGCATCATTCAACTTCTCACTAAAATAAGCTACACATCTTCCTTCTTGACTCAATACTGATCCAATTACATTTCCATTTGCATCATAGTCTACTTGAAAGACCTTATTGAAATTTGGTAAAGCCAACACAGGCTGCTCAGTCACCTTCTGCTTCAAAAACTCAAAAATTCAATCTGCTCTAGATGTCCATTTAAAATCCTTCTCATCTCCTCTCATTTTTTCTATCATAGGACTACAAATAGAATTTAAATTCCTAATAAACTTCTGGTAGAAACTAGCCAATCCATGAAATGATCTTATCTCTCCAATACTGTTTGGTGTAGGTCACTCAAAAATTGCTTCCATCTTTTCAGGATCCATCTTCAATCCATCCACAAAGATTACAAATCCTAGGTATACTAATTACTCCTTCATGAAACTACACTTATTAATGTTTATTAGAAACTGATCTTCTCTCAACCTCTGCAAAACTTGTCTTATATGCAACAAATGTTCTTCTCTACTCTTACTAAAAATCAAGATGTCATCCAAATACATGATCATAAACTTACCCAAGAATTTCTTCAATACCTCGTTCATCAACCTCATGAAAGTACTTGATGCATTTGTCAATCCAAAAGGCATCACCAACCACTCATACAATCCTTCATTTTTCTTGAATGTTGTTTTCCACTCATCCCCTTCTCTGATTCTGATATGATGATATCCACTCTTCAAATCTATCTTTGTAAAGTATTTTTCTCCCTCAAACAATCAATTATGTCATCCAACCGGGGCAAAGGAAATCTATACTTCACTGTAATCTTGTTTATGGCTCTAGAATCTATACACATCCTCCATTCTCCATCCTTCTTAGGTGCTAGCACAATAGGTATTGCACATGGACTTAAGATTTCTATGATCAAACCATTCCTCAACAATTCTTGCACTTTTCTATTCAACTCTTCATTCTTTGTCGGTGTCATCTGATGTGCTACTTTATTAGGAAAACTAGCTCTAGGAATCAGATCCATGCAATGACTAATACTCCTTGGGTATGTGCAGGATCATGATGGGCCAAAAACTAGCGATATGTAAGTGATATGATGGCCTATGTGGTTGATGACATTTTTTTTTACCCAAAATTGATGAAATGAAAAGGGTTTTTAAAGGAGATTCTCATCTTTTGACCAATATAAATTATGATTTACTTTGAATTTAATAAATAATTATTATTCATTTTCTATTTGAATTTTGACTAAAGTCCCGATTGATAGGCTGATTGAAAAACTTCTATAGCTTTCAAATGATATCACATTTTTTGAATTTGAAATATGTGTCACATTCTATGCTTCACATACTATAGGATTAATTTTTTTTTTTTGAATTTCATGAAGTTTTGACCAAGTTAAAGTGGTTAGACATACAAATTTTTATGTTTTTTAAAAGTTGTAATAAAAAAATCATAATTAATTATTTACTTGGAAAAGAATTACAAAAAAATATGCATCACATCTGGACATGAGTCCTCTACTTATACCTAAAATATTATAAAAAAATATTATCATTTCATTATGGTTAGGGTGGTTAGATAAACACCTACTTATTTTTTCCCTAAAATTTAAGTACTACCGCATTGAAATTTCAAATTTTCACCAAATAGATTTTTATTTTTTTGAAATAAACCTAGTAGTTTAGAAACTACATTCAATTTTCTATAGATTCTATTCTTACATATTTTTGAAATAATATAGATAACTTATTCAAATATTTACATTAAGTTTCCTAACTCTATTTTTTCTAAATTTTTTGGCACTTAAGGGCCTATTTTTTCCATGATGATCCTGCACATACCCCCTCACAGGTAGTAATCCATCAAGTACATTGTCTGAAATGATCTCTTCATACTCTGTCAACAACTCCTTTATCTCTTCTAGTTATTCTTCTACACGCTTCAAATATTTATTATTCTTAGGAACTAAGGTATAACACATGTTCTCATGTCTCAACCCATCCAGGAATCTCCTTCCATCAACCAAACAAACTGTAGTACTTGTACAAACCTCAACTATAGGAACATCTTCTAGTGGCAAAAAAGTATACTTCATCCCATTAACAACAATGGTATATATGTTCTTCTTTCCATAATGAATAGCCTATCTATCATACTGCCGAGGTCTTTCCAAAAAGACATGGCATAAATCCATAGGCATAATATCACACAAAACTTCATCATGTGGTAATTTCCTATCTTCAATTTCACCAAACATTTTTCACTTACTAGTATCTTATGCTCAACCTGAATCAAAGCAATCTAATAGGGCTTCAGGTGTTTCAACCTTTCGAACTTCAATTTAGTCACCATCTCTTTAGAAACCAAGTTCTCAAAGCTTCCACTGTTAAAAATCACTTTGCAACATTTACCATTCACCTTGCATCTGGTCTGAAACAAATTATTTCTCTACAGTGGCTCCTTTTCCAACTTACTTTGACACAACACTCTTCTCTTCACCAACACTTCTCTATCTTCAAGTTTGTTAGATGATATAGTATGTTCTTCCTCAACAAAGGTTTTCCTTCTATTGTTCTCTATCTTCCTAATTGTCTCTCCCCGATTTCATTCAAATTCTCTATGTCCTTCTCCACTAGATTTAAAGCAAGTTCCTCTAAATGTTCTTTTCTCCTATCCTCTATCATCTCTCCTATAAAATTCATTCGGATAACCACCATAACCTCCTCTTCTGTAAGAGTTTCCATTGCATTTTTGGTATGAATTTTCATTCTTACTAACCTCCTCTCTATCTCTGCTCATGTCTTTTATTCAACTTCTCCTCTGCTTTCAAGGCACACTGATATGCTTCTTCCACACTCTACAACTTAATCAAACTAATCTCATCTTGTATAGATGACCTCAAACTATTGACATATCTAGCTACTTGCTCAATTTCCTCCTTTGAATATCCAAATTTGATGTTCAAATTATAGAACACCTCAGTATATTCTGTCACACTTGAATCTTTCTGGTTCAAATTTTGTATCTTTAGGAACAAAATTATCTAATAATTTGCAGGAATAAAATTTGTCTTTAACTTGTTCACCATCCGATCCCATGATTTGATTTTCTCCTTTCCTCTTGTTTTTCTATCTGTCTACAAATGTTCCCACCAAAGGGATGCATGTCCTCTCAAATTTATACAAGCAAACTTCACCTTCTTATCTTCAGTAGTACCTTCAAATTCAAAATACTTTTCCATCTCCATAATCCAATCAAGCAATTCTTCTAAATCCAACTTACCATTATAATCCAGTGAATTTAAATGTGGTTTTGTATTCACTTTGGTTAGAGCCCTTATGAAACTCTCTTCTCCCTAATCTAGTCTAGGTTTCTCTTCTCTTCCTCTTTCTTCTTGTACTTCTACTTCCTCATCACTCACATCATCAACTGGTCGAACTCTTCTCTAGCCCATTTCAACTGCATCTAATCTAGCGACAATTCCTCTCAACATCTCCATTAAAGTTGGGTCTACATTTCCACGCGCACCATTTCCTCTAACATTTATTCTTCCCACCATATTTACACAAGTCCTCTGTAGCTAGAGGTCAGATCTTTAATCCGCCACTCCACAACAAATCTTCAACAGGATTCCACAAATTCTAATGACCTCACACAGATCAAACTTTGCTCTGATACCAATTTGATGTAGCCACAATAGGAGGGTCCTCAATGAGAACAATCTTGACCATGCAACATGAGTAAGACAACGAAAGCAACACAAAATATGGAAGAAAATATAGGTGAAAATATTCTCATTAACAAAAATGTCAATTACATTCAGCTCGAAACATCTGAGCTTACAGATTTAGCTCATAGGCTTGATATGACATGTCCTAATTACAACAATCCAATATTCTCCTATATGCAAGCTGAAATCTTATAATTTGAATCAATATTTATCTACTCAATCAACTTGACTACTATCTCCTTCTAATGATCGATTACCAAATTTATATCATATTCACGATTTTGGAAACATCTGTGTCGGCCAAAGATCATCACATTCTCCAAGGAAAGAAAATGTAACATGCACATGAATAGGTCGGCCTCAAATTTGAATTACTCCATCAATAGGTGCATAGAATGAAGTGTGAACCTATAATGAAGGTTAGGAACACTCCATGGAACATTTAAGATCACAACATCAAGATCCACAAGTCACGGGGATGATCCACGAATGATCAAATTAGCCATTAGGGTTGAAAACTATTCTGGTGTTGGTTCAAGAAACTGTCATGAAATCCGGAAGCGATAACTTTCTGGAAAAAGATCCAATCATGCTCAAATCTTGGGATAAGGAAAATGAACATTTCCACAATGTACACAAAGATCCGTATGGTCTAGTGAGAAAATATGACGAGTCCACCAACATGAACTAAGCAAGAACAAAATAAGAACAAAACTGAAAGAAAATATTTTTGGTTGATGCAAGATTTCCAAGAACCAAGGATGCTCCTACATCACCATGAGTTGTTTTTTGTGTGTTAGGCTCTATAGGGTTGTGGATACCTTGTTTTCTAGCACCACGTCCTTTTCCACTATAGCCAAGTTATTTCATAAGTTCATAACCTTTTCCATAAAGCCTTTTCATATCTTTTGGAGTTGGTGGTTGCTCATGATTAAGTTCATCAAAGTTTGTTGTGTAATTTTATTTGTTGTCTAAATTGGATGAGGTGGATGATTTCATAGGGTCTTCCAATTTTTTTGGTGACATTACTATTGTTCCTCTTCCCTTGTCAGAGTCTTTGTGTATGATCTTGTATTCTCCCATGAATGTGGGTGTGAAATCTAAGGAACCCCAATCATCTTCTAATAGCTTTGTGACTTCCTCAATGTGTGTTTCATTGACTTTTTGTTGTATGTGTTGGACTTGTGTAGTTGGTGTTAATGTTGCCAAAGTATTTTCCTTGTTTTTTTCAATGTTTAAGCAACTGTTTAGGTTAGGATTAGCTTCAATTGTGTACACTTTGTTGTTGTAGATGTATTTCATTTTATGGTGAAGAGTAGAAGGCATCCAATTCATTGCATGAATCCATGGTTTTCCTAAGAGAAGATTATATGAAAGATCATGTGGAATAACATGGATTGGTGTTTCCAATGTGGCCTTTCCAACTATTATAGGCAAAGTTATCACACCAAGCGATTGTTTCCCTACATTATCAAATCCCATAATAGATAAAGAGTCTGGTTGAATTTTTTATTTATCCACATGAAGCCTATCAAAAAGGTTTATTCTACACAAATTAAGGGTGGAGCCATTGTCAACAAGGGTTCAATTTATCCCTATTATTTTGTATTGAGCTATGATCATGAAAGCATCATTTTGTTTTTGCACTTCCAAAGGGGTAAGTTCTCTTTGGTGGATAACTTGATGTCAACATTCAATCATTGAATAATGGATGCTATGTCATTTGGTTGTGCATTAGAAGGGATATGAACTTGTTGCAAGGTAGTTTGAAGCATAATGTGATAATTTGGTGAATTGTGAATGAGGTCCCATATAGATATCTTTGTAGGAGTATTCTTAAGTTTTTCAATAAGATCATACTCTTTCCCACTATGCAAAGGAAAATGAGGAGGACTAGGCAATATGAGATTAGGAAAGGGTAAGGGTGTTGGGGTTGGTTGTTGTAATTGTAGATTATTTCTAGTGTTATATGTATGAGAAACGGTATTATGACACAGTTGTTGCGAATCATTGTTCTTAGGTGGGTAAAGGACAAGTTTGGGTTTGTTTTGAGTTGGAGGTTTGTTTGAAGGTAGGTAAAGGATGATTTGAGGTTGAATAATATTAGTGTCCCTTAGTGAATGAGAGTCTATTGTTACTTCATCATCTTTGTCTATGTAACGCCCGTCGTGCAAACCCTAGAGAACACACACATAACAAAATTTTTTTTTGCAATGTTTGTTTTTTGGGGTTTGCACAACAAGCATTACAACTTGGTATCAGAGCACTAGGTTCATATACTAGGCACTCTGGTTCATATGAGCCCATTATGTTGTCCTAGTGAATTTGTTAAGTGAAGTTCTTAAGTGATCACAATGATCATGTTGGATTGTGGAAAGGAAGTAAAGATTTGAACCACGTAGTGTTGGAAAGTAACTGTACTTGTGGAATTATGTATGTAATTGTACTTCCCTTGTAAATGTGAGAAACCAGTAACTGTGCATCGGTTGAGTGTTGTGAATACCCCGTACTTGCTTTGTGGGCCCATAACCCATAGGTCTTAGGATGGAGATACGGTGTACTCATCCATTTTGAATATGTTGTATTTGGTGTGGGATTAACCATACCATTATGTGTGTTTGTATGTTTGTTACCTGATTGAGGGCCAACCCACGTGTGGTTGAAAATCTATGCATATAAGAGCAGCCAAAAGTTAGTTTCATGGATTCTTTTCTTTTGGTTCTCTAGTCCCTCAATCTATGAAGGGGTAGTAGCAGCCACAAAGTTCCTTGGGCAGAGTGTGTAGTGTACACATATTGCGATGCAAAGTAGTCTTAGCTCAACTGATCCCGAGGAAACGTACTCACTACTTCCCCTTATGATGGATCAGGGTACTTGATCCATATGTACTAGCCTAAACCCCACAATTTTGAGTATAGCAGCATTGGATTGTTAGTTTATGCCTGGCCGTCCATAGGGATGTTGATCTGGCATTAGCGAGTCAACCTCATCTGTATGAGAGGTGAAGCTCGAGTAGCCCCATATTGATATGCTCATATATGTATTGCATACACCGTATCTGCATATGTTTTGACATGATGCAATGGATACGATGCCACACCCCACTGATGTTCCGACATAGTGCTGGTGATGATGACGTGTTGCTGATGGTAGCGAGCTGGGCTCAAGGACACGATGCCACGTGCATAGACACATGAAGGCGCACTATTAGATTGTGTTATGACAACCTACTTGTGTGATGAGTGTAATGGGGTCTCACACACTTGTAGAGGGATACTCATGTTTGCTTTTGATAGTGTTTGGGTCAGTTAGCATATGGGTATGTCCTTTCCATGTATACCTCTGGCAACAGTGAGTACCTGCGTGTGCCTTCTCCATGAGGTATCGCTATGCGGGGTGTGTCTGAGCGTGCCTACTTCTGTAGAGCCACAGACACACTGCCATGCAGCATACGTCAGTGCGTGCCTTCTCCGGCTGGCATATGACCATGTCGCGTGACGACGCGAGGCATGGTGTAGCCAAGGAGCACACTTTGGGTCATGTGGATGGCATGCTCACTCTGCATCACATGAGGGCTATTGTTATAGCTGGACGATGTTCCCTCCTTCCTCGTTTGGTGGCTAGTATCTAGTCACACAGTGTTGTATTATGCAATTTTGAAGATTGAGGACTTCCTATATGATTGTTGATGATTTTCAATTGACCTTGAAGGCTGACATTTTGTTTATGTTTGATTGTAATGGTTTAGCCACACTTTGTGACTTATTCTCTCGTAGCCCTTGTGGCTACATTTGATTTAGTGTTGACATTGCGTGCATTTCTTGCTTTACTGTTGAAATTGAATCTTAGTTGATGTTTGTTTTATGACTTTCGTGGCTAAACTAGTTTATCCTTGTTTTCGAGGTCAGCCATGTGTCGTATTGTGATTCCTCTCCAAGGACGTATGAGGCGAACTTGGTGAGTGTATACGAGGAAGTAGACGCAGGGAACCTTGAGGATGGGGGTATGTGAGGATATTTTATAGCTAGGACCCACTATCCACCTATGTGTGATGACTATCTCTTGGAGGATAACCACCTTGTACAACAAGAGATGGGTCATAGTGGTCTTGTTTGGATGGTCTCGCCATGTGTGTGTGGCCTAACACCATCAAGCCACTGAGTGTGAGGTATGGTTTATGTGAGATGGATTTTGGCTCTTGGCTCATGGATTATGTATTGTGGATTAGTATGCTGCTTTCTGGCGTCTAGATGGACCCTTGTGTAGCCTCGTTATGTGATTCCCGGTGATGTGAATTCATGTGTATGTGAATAATGCATGGATATAGTACTTAGATTCTTGATATTTTATTTACTTCCCTTCTATTGTTCTCACCTAATATTTGGAACTTGTTCTACAGTGGTGTTGTAGGACGATGCCTAGAGGTCGCAATCTTGATAGGGGTGGTCATTAGAGCACTCTTGTTTTTAATGTCCATGAGGGTGGTCATGAGGAACATCTGAGCCCTCAATTACGCCCCTTGCTTGAGGAAATTCTTAACCGGCTTGGCCCAAGATAGGAGAGAAATCGACAAATGGCAAGGGAAAGAGAAAGGTTCCATAGGAGAAGAGGTGTTTCAGTTGTAGTAAGACTTATAATGGATATCTTAAGGGAACGTTCTCCTACCTTCCATAGTCACAGTGGTGGTTTGGAGGATGAGACTTGGATGATTGGTGTCTGAAGTGGTGGGCGTCTTTTGTCTAGGAGAATTCGGAGTTGGTTGCGAGCCCAACTTTATCGGCTTGACCAGTCAACTCGGAGCACTCAAATTGTAGCTAGTAGGGGCCAACTTCGATAGGATGGTGCACCTCCTTGAGGTAGAAGAAACAGTAGAAATGCAGGATGTTTCTCTTGTGGCCAGCAGGGTCATGTAGCTAGGCAATGTCCTCAGAGGAGCACACCTGAATTCAGTTAGAGACCGACAGTCACAGAGCCAACAGGGGATGATGCGGGTCGGATCCACAGAGCAATTGAAGTAGTTGATGACCTCCAGGATTAGAGCACAGACGTGGAGACTATAGGTAGCAGACATGTAGCTGACTCGGGAGCCCATGCGAATTCTACAATATAGGAGACTGATGTAGTGCTTCTTATATTGTGTTATACCCCCATGTTATTGATATTCTTTGTTACTATTTGTTACTCTTGTGTTAGTGTGATACTAGTTTGTGATGGTGACTAGTTCACTAATTTGGTGTGTGTGGATGCCTCCCGTATTAGGGAATCTTATTTTCTTTTGTTTGCCAGCTTCCAGGAGTAAGCCGAATTTATGGGGGGGAGGATGTAATACCCCTCCTGTTATTGTTTAGATTTGTTTTTCTATGTTTTGATTTGGTACCTTGATACTGTGATGAGATTGTTATTGTTTGGTTTGGTTGGTAGACCTTGTTGTTTATGCCTATACATTTGAGGACATGGTTATTGATATAGTATTGTGATTGGTGATATTAGTTTGATTTTAGTAACATTGCGATGCATTAATTTAGTAAATTATGTTATGATATGATTTGTTAGTTTAGAAATGATTAATTTATCGGTTATATTATATTGTTTGGATAGATGTGATGAAGGACAGTGTAGCACCACTCGTTCGTAGGTGCCCTGCTACGTTGCGATTCCTTCTCACAATACAATGCTTGATTTTATATATGTATGCACATGTACACGACTTCGTTTGTATGCAGGGATTGCAGGTACATAGTCTCGATTCCACCCGCTTCAGCAGGACAAGGCAAGCACCAATAACCCAACTGTATAATGCTGAAACAGAGATGACAATGAAGTCATCTCGTCTCATGATGTCAGACCGTCTTGTTTAAATGGTTCTGTGTGTTCTTGTAATTGTCATTCTTTGTGGTCATTGCTTGTGTTATGTCGTATTTTATTAATGTTGGTATTTTATAAGCTGTGATTTATTTTATTTAAATAACGGAAATGATTGTTTATTTTAATGTTAGATTAAATTGTATTTAAATTTTTAAATGTTTTATTTATTTTTAAAAGTCATGAGTTTATTAAATGATAATTAAAATATTAAATTGTGTTTTATTATTATAATTAATTATCTTGTTGAGGATAATTGTTAGAATAAATTATTT
This sequence comes from Sequoia sempervirens, assembly GCA_007258455.2. Classification (NCBI taxonomy): domain Eukaryota; kingdom Viridiplantae; phylum Streptophyta; class Pinopsida; order Cupressales; family Cupressaceae; genus Sequoia; species Sequoia sempervirens. The sequence continues at coordinate 15,719,417 of VDFB02274714.1, forward strand.
AAATTAATTAGATAATGTGCTTTGCAAGTAAAGTTGTAAAAACGGAAATTAAAACAAAAAGTATTGAAAATAGAAAAATAAATAAATAAAAGAATGAAAAAGTTGTGAGAATGAAGGAGAACTCAGATCTGACTGAAAAGCTTGCTTTTAAAGAATTAATTTCTTTTATTTTTGATTTTGAGAGTTTTTGGAAGAGAGGGACAACATCTTTTATTTAATTAGGAATTTTGTGAGTTTTCAAACACACAGAGGATTAGTGATAGAGAAGTTGCACAAGTTATTGGTTATGTATTTTTGAATCTGGGAAAAAGATTTTTCAATCTTTTGCTATATTTTGAGGAAAGTTATAGAAAGGGATTTGGAATCTATTACTGGTTATTCTGGAGAGTCTTCTGAACAAAGGATCGGATTCGAGTTCGAGCATGAAATTTTTGGTAGAGGAGATTTTGAAGCCGAAACGAGAAGCTTTGCGTAGAGGCCATCGGATTCAGGCAGTCAACATCAAATTTTTGAGAGCGCAGGACTCCAGGTTCCACCCTCTCTCTTCTTGATTGTTTTGAATCTGTAAAAAGAATAGAAATGTTACTTAAATCAATATTTGCTTGGAAAAGAAATGTTTCAAAGAATTAGATTTAAATGATTTAATTTGTAAAAAGAAAATAAATAAATAATTAGGTTTTCTTTATATGAAAATTTCTTTTGAAATTTGAAATCGTTTTGTTTTATTGCAAGCAAACTTCTGTCGAATTTCGTTTGAATTTGCTCAATTTTCTCTCTATTTATTTTCTATGGAAAAGATCAATCTTATTTTTAATGAGTTTGAGATGTTATTATAAGAAAAATGTTACATATATATATATATATATATATGTTTTAAATATATATATATATATATTTATAGTTTTCTGTGTTATACATAAATAGATTGTTCTCTGTGATAAAATTTATATATAACTGTGTTCTCTGTAATAATATATATACTTTTATGTAAATAAATATATTCACAGTAGTTTTTGGTTTTGGTTCATTCTTTTTTTATGGGCCGAATTTATTTTCCGTCGGCGTTTGTCAGACTTTTATGTTTTTTTTTAAATGAATTTAAAAAAAAAAAATTGCAATTTCAATTTTTTATGCTATGTTTATTTGGGGTTTGGGAAGGGCATGACAGGGTACCCACCGCCTGTGGCACGGACTGCCATTCAGGATTACTAACACCCACTTGGTTCCCTTATATTTTTCTTTTTAATTCATTTTTTTATATATATAAATTTATATATGTATAAATATATATAAATTATATATGTATAAATATATGTATAAATATATATATATATTTATATATGTATAAATATATATATATTTATATATGTATAAATAAATATATATATTTATATATGTATAAATAAATATATATATTTATATATGTATAAATAAATAAATATATTTATATATAAATAAATAAATATATTTATATATAAATAAATAAATATATTTATATATAAATAAATAAATATATATATATATATAAATTATATATATAATTATTATTATTTTTTAAAATAGAAATAAAGAAATGTAATTTTCTTTGGACATAAAATATTAATGTTTTTTTTAGTAAAATAAAATTAATGTATTATTTTATTTGGCTTTAGAGAATTAATTATGTTTTGGTGTGGAATTATGGTTCTATTGTGGGCAAGCATATTACATGAATTTCACTGAATATGTTGTGTTTCTTTATATTGTTTTATAATTGAAATGTTTTATGCAATTGAGTTAATCGTTTACATTTGGTTATGAAATCGCGTGATCTGGTTATTGTGTTTCCATTTAATGGCTGTAAAATTTACTCGTTGATGTGGGAACAGTTGTTGTTTGTGAAACCTTGTTCCAGAGGCTTGTTATTTTAGAATGTTATTCTCTTCTGGGTTATGCTTTTGGAGTTATTGGTTTTATGTTTGGAAGGGTTGAACGGTTTTGCAAGACTTTTGGTTATGAGTAATTGCGAGAGGGTTGATGCCTCGTGTGTCTAAGTTTTGGTATTATGTTTTATTCATTATAGTACAACCCTTGCCTGGTTTTGATTTATGTTAGGGGTCTTAGGGAGTGTGGCTATTCGTGAGGGCCGGCGCCTTAGTTGGAGGAAGGGCTAGGAGATCCCATGAGAGCTATGCGATGACACTCTCCACTAGATACCCTTGTACTTGGTTTTTGGTTGCCTCTGGAATAGTAAACTTTATGTTGTATTTGATTCTTGTGAATTTGATTTATGGTTGTTATTTAGTTACTTGTTTAATTGATAATGCTTTACTTAATTGTGGTGAGTTTCATAGCTTTATCTTGTTATGTTTGACTCATGAATGTTGTGGTCTATGTCATTGTAACCTTGAGTTATAATTGTATTTGTACTATGTTGTTCATGGAGTTGGTTTGACAATCATGGTCGAGTTAACTTCCTTGTCACCTCTAAGCACGGGGGGTGAGTTATTCATAATTCACATGGTTGGGTGGAACGTGCTGCACACCCATTGGGTTCCCCATCAACATTCTTTGTTCGCAACATTCCTTTAGTTGGAGTTTGTTCTAGTGTCCCTTTGTAATTTAGATTTCATTATATTTATATTATCCCACACGTTTGGGAAATTTGATGTAATTTTTAATCAAGAACTTGTAATGTAATATTAAAATGATGATGTAATAGTTAGGATCAATCGTAACTTGTTAAAAGAGATTCATTATGATTGTATTATGTGATGTATTTATATTCTTGCTCTTGGTTATTGGATGCATTCTTATTCATGGTTTATAATATTAATAGTTATGATATTTATCATTATCTTTTACTTTTGTTATTAGTTGTTTTGCGAAGTAACCTCGCGTGCCCCAGAGAGCTAAGTGTAATAGTGTAATGTAATGTGTTATGTGATTATGGTTAATGTTTCTTGCATGTTTAATTGTATTGTTTTTAAATAATAAAAAAATTGTTTGCAATGTTTGTTCTCTGGGGTTTGCACGACAGGTGTTACAGTCTAAGGATGCAATATCATTATTGTCAATGTTTTTCTCATCTTGCTTCATGATATCTTCCCTAGGAGGAGAATTTTTAGGAGAAATACAAACCAAATGCTCTTGACATTCAAGGGTTGATTATTTCAAAATAACTTCATCAAAAGTAAGGGAGTTATCAATGGTTGGACTGTCTTGTTTATTGATAGTTGGGAGATTAGGGGAAGACTTTATTTGATTGTCATTTTTCTCTAATGTCTTATTCTCTTGTTCCATATTATCTACCCTAGTAGGAGAGCTTGTAATATGCTCATCCATGGTTAAATTTTGTAAGGAAACTTTATCACAATTAGGGGAGGCATCAAGAGAAGGACCACTATGATTTTCATGCTTACCAAATAGATCTTCCCATATGGTAGGAGCATTAGGAAATGGAGAAATAAGATTGTCATGACTTTCAAGTATATATTCTAACACAAAACTATCGTCTTCATTACTATGAAGGATATTAGGAGAAGAGTCAATGTGATTATCATAGTTGTTTACAATTACATGCTTATGCCCTATAATGTCTTCCCTAGTGGGAGAAGTAGAATTGTCAAAGATTTCATGGTCACAAATGTCTTCCTCACAAATGTTAGTTTCACGGCCACTCATGATTATAGCATTGTTACAAGTAGGTGAAATGTTAGGAGAGGAATGCAAATTAATTAAGGTGGTGGAAATGATTTCATCTTCTATTGTTATACTATCTTTCCAAGAGGAATGAGGAGAAGAGAAAACAAGATCATCATGATTCTCGATGATTGCATCTTCTTTCACCAAGATACCTTTGCCACTAAAAGGAGAGTTATCAAGGGAAGAATAATTATGATCATCATGGCTATCTATATTTGTATTCTCTTCTATAAAATCATTATCATAAATGGGAGAGATAAGAGGGGGTATATGTTTAAATAAAGCATGAACATGTCTAATTTTTTTCCTTAAAAGACTCCCATAGCTAGGAAATGCATTGAATGAACGACTAACATGTGTATGGACTAACTTTTTCTTGGAAAACCTAGAAAAGGCCAAAGCTAACATGTTTGAATGCAAACTCAAAATGCAATGTTTAACATGAAATGTAATTTTTAGTTTTCAAACATGGTAATTTAGTGGGTACATTATGCAATAATCTGAAAATGAAATGTTGCAAATGCAAATTTGGAATGAAACAATGCATGAAATGGGCTAATTTAAGCTAGATTTTGTAAAATGCATGTAAAAAAAACTTAAGCAACTGATATAGATAGTTAATGGAAACAAAAAAAAGTGTAGAAACAGGGTTTTCAGTGCTGTGAAAGGTAGTTTCAAGGGCATAAAGGGACTAAGTCGCCCAAGGTGGTGAATGAGTCCTTGTGGGGATTTTTTTTGAAATTTTAATATTTTTTTAGTTTATTTTTATGTTTTTTGTGCTCTATGATGCAAAATTAAGATATCAATGCATAATTTCAGAAATTTTTAATGATTTGAGATGCAAAAATGCAACCTGTATGCACTTCCACTAATGCAAGATTTGAAACCATAGAATGCAACATAACTAATCCAAAATGAAATGAAGCTAGTTCTAGGATAATGATGGAATCCAAATCAAACAAGAAGGTATTCGAAAAGAAGTTTCACAAAAATGTGGACTATGGAAATAGAATGCATAGCTTCCTTAATCCACAATAAAAAGGGAATGAAAAGGAGTCCAATTTCACAAAGTTCACACTCAAGAACGATTCCATGAGATTCCAATACAAAGGAGATTGAAATATTTCAAGGGAAATTCTTATTAAGGCTAGAAAGAGATAAAGAAGGTTAAATAATAATGTAAAACTAAGGAAATGCAAAATCTTTGAAAACATAGTGTAGTATGCAAACATATACTAAATGACCTAGAAATGATTATGAAACAAAGTTCAGAAAATTGTAAGACTGAATGTGTGCACTTGGAAATGTGTTGAAGACTGGAATGAGGATGGGAAGTGCTGCTAATTCTAAAATTTTGACCTACTGGGACTCATACACCAATTTGGATGACTTAGTCCTAGATCTGGAAAACTGTTCTGAAGCCCATTTTAGCCAAATGGGTATTTGAATCTACATAAATATCTAAAAATACATGTAAAATGGGACTCATATGCCACTAATGGTGTATAAGTCCACTTTGGATTTTTTGAAAATCCAAAAGTGGAAACAAAAGCTCTTGGTCTACTCTTTCTGTTCCTCTAGGTGTTTGAATCTGAATTTGTGATTTTCGGCACTGTAAGTGACTTTTTGTGTAGATTTTAACCTAGCCAACAATGAGATGTCTTCAACAAGTTTGCAATCTATTCTTCAATCACCTCCAAGCCTTAAAGGTACCTAAATATGCAACCACACAAAGAAGGAGAGATAAATATTGAATGCTAGGGAATAGGGGTTTGTCTTGGTCAAACCCCTTTTAGGTAATTAAACCAAATGAAGAAATAAGATGAAGCATGAAAATTAAATGAAGGAATTAGAAACTTTACATGATGATAGATCTTGAATTTCTACAAGAATGGATGAATAATCTACTCTTGAATGTTTGAAAAATGATCTTGAATGCTCTCTAAATGACCTAACCCTAGCTTGCTTGACTTGAGATGGATAATGAATGATGGGTGAATAATGAATGAATTATGAATTAGGGTTTAAAAGCTTGTTTATATAGGAAATCCACCTAAAATTCCCATTAATTTGATCCCCAAGGTCAACATGGAGGAAAATTAAACTTAAAACCCAATTTTTCCTGCTCAAACCTTAAAAGTAGCCCAAATGGGACTAATTCACCACTCTAGGTGACTTAGTCCAACCTGGATGGGACTCATTCACCCAAAGTGGTGAATGGTGAATGGGTCTCATATGGGCTCTTTTTCCAATTAGGATGTCAGGGAGTGAAGAAATCAGGTTTGTATGATGATTTAGTCAGGTCTTTGATCAAAATAAGCCTCAAGATGCATAGTATGGGGTCATAGGGGCCTATTAATGATGATGTAAAGGGTAATTAGGCCCAGGGACAAAAAGTTCAATGTGAAAGTGTGATTAAATACACTCTACAACATTAAAATAAGGTCCACATAGCCTAGAAAGGCACATTCAATGTGAATGTGTAAGGCACAATACAACACTAGATCAAAACTAGGTTTAATTTACAAGCCTTCTAGATTAATGTGAGAATGCAATTAAATATATTTAATAACATTGGAATAAAGGAAATATAGGTCCATTACACTTAGATGCTTAATAAAAGTCTAGAAACGTGTGAAATTTATTCACAACACTTTACAACACCTTTACAAGACATTGATAAATGCATTTTATTCAGTTTGTAAGGGCCCAAGACCTAATGTGAATGTGTAAAACACCTTACAACACTAAATAAAGGCATAATTAAGTTAAATTTATCATTAATTAATCCCAAATAAAGCAAGGAAAAAGGGATACTTTTTTGTTGTCCACACTGCCAATCTTGAATTTCACTAGGCATTAGTCATTGAACATAACTTTCTAGTCCTTCTATAACTAGGAAATACAGTACTAATGTGGATGCCTTTCCCTCTTCAGGTTCAACTTTGTGACCATCTCTTTTGGTACCAAATTATCGGTGCTTCCACTATCAATAATGACATCACAAAATTTATCCTCACATTTTCTCCTTGTGCAGAATATACTCTTCATCTAGTTTGGTTCCTTCTCCTCGTTCAGTAGGGTCCTCTTGACAACTAGGGTTTCTCCCCTTTCAACATCATCAAAATGCTAGGACTGAGCTTCCTCATCTACATGTGCAACTCTTACATGACCTTTTGGTCTTCTTACTATTCTTCCATGGTGTTGTGGACATTCATAGGCTTGATACCCTTCTTCACCACTCTAGAAATAGGTTCCTCTAAAACCACCTCTCCCGAATCCTTGTCCAAGTCTTCCTCTTTCTCTTCCTCTTCTTTCACCATTTTTTTTATCATGAGGGTGGTAGAAATTATCATTCTTCTAACTTTGACTAGTACCCACATCTTCAATTTTCTTCTAATCCTCATTTCAATTCCAAAAGGATCTTCCACCACCCCTTCCTCCTTGACCTCATCACCCTTTTTGCTTTCTATCAAACCTCTTATTTAGCTTCTCTTCAACCTTAAAATCAAACTAGTATGCACCTTCAATGGTGGTCATTCTGACCAGGCTTAGCTCCTCTCTAATACTTGGCCTTAACCCATTAAGGTAACATGATACTTTCTCCTTTTTGGACTTTGCATGGCCTATTTTGATAATAATTTTGTAAAAATATTATGTATACTTCTTCACATAATTTCTTCCTTGCTTCAACCCTTGCAACTTCTTCAACAAATCCAACTCATAGTCCATTGGAATGAATTGATTCTTTAGTTTATCAACCACATTGTCCCATCTGGTGATCTTTCCCTTTCCTCTCCTATTTCTTCTAGCTGGACCTCTTTCCACCATATATTAGCATGGCCCTTCAAATTTTTTTTTTTGCAAACATGACCCGATCTGAATCCCCTATCTCTTCATACTCAAAATATTCCTCTATCTTGTTAATCCAATCAATTAACTCTTCCAGGTTTAGATTTCTGGAATAACTGGGAACTTCTATTTTGGGTCTCTTGAGCCTATCTTCTAAATGGCCTTTAATAGCCTATCTTGATGTTGATCTTCTACTTCTTCTATCTCATACTTAGTTGGATCTTCAATCTCTTCTTCATCCTCACTCTCTTCCCTTCTTCTCAAGTTAAATCCTCTTCTCATCTTTTCTTGCAATGCACCAATATCTCTCTAGAGGGCTCTGAAACCCTCATCTGCTAAAGCCTTTCTCCCACTAGCATTTCTAGCACCACCACGCATACTACACATAAGTCTTAGAGGCATCTTGACCTTGAACCCACAACCACAAGTCCTTGTGCAAACTGCCTCATGATCGGCGATCTACCCACATGCTCAGGAATAACCTGGCTCTGATACCACTTGATGAGAGCCATAACCTAAAACTCAGAAAAGCACACAATAGAGGAAATTTTAGAATTATTATTTATTTATTGGAAATATGTTCTCATTATAGAGAAATTACATTCCAAAAGATCAAATCCTCATAGGCTGCAATACATGCAACTTTTACTATTTCAAAAAAAAATTCCCCCTTTCCCAATACAATTTCCTCTTTTTCAATGCTCCCTTTGAATTTCCAAAATGAGTCCTAAACAACCTTTTTTTTTGAATTGGACCCAAAAATACAATTTATATTTTTAATGTAGGTGAATGGGTGCCAAAATTTGATTTTTGAAATTTAGAAATTGAGTCCCAATTAAAAAATTGGCAATTTTCCAAGAAATGGCCAACTTTTGGAAGCCATAACTTTTTATTCAAGACTTTGTTTGATGTGTTGTTTGAAGCGTTGGAAAGGTATTAGAGTGTAGTACATGCTAAGAACCTACTTCATTTGTTCCAACAATTTTTGGGCCCATATGGGACTATTTAGTGCCTCAAACCTAGCTTAGAAGAGTTTTTAGGGCAATTTTGGGAAACTAAAACTTGAATATATTTCAAACACTAAATGATCTTGGCCTGATTTTCTCACCAAAGTGTCTGTTTTTCTGTCCTAAAGCTTCCCATATTTTTTTTCCCTACTCATGCCTTCAAATTCATACTAGCTAAAAATATCAGTTTGACCAAAAAAATAGAAAAATAGTTTTGAAAGTTGGAAATTCTTATTTGATGAAAAGGGTATCCAGAAATGCAAAAAAATGTACCAAAAGGATAACAAAAGGAATTTTTTTTTGGGTGATGCAGGATTACCCTTACACCACTGGATGCTCCTGCATCAATTAATGTTGAACTTGACCACACAACTTCTTTAGAAGTGTTTTCCCATTAGAAAACATTATTTAAAATTTAAAAGGATGTAGATTGACATGTAAATGTGGACTGAAGGATGATAGCAACCCCATTTCGTAATGATTTGGTTGAGGTGTAGTTACCACTTCAAGTGTTTATGTAAGCTTTTAACTTCACCCTACACATGAAAATTGAAGAACATCATTAATAACATCAAAAGCCAAAAACCAATGATCTCCTCATTAGGTCATTAAAATATGATAAAGGAGCTTATATTTTAGGATTTTCATTACTTTCATATTATTGATCATTCTACACACCAAAATCCTAGCCGACATTGTTCTAAGGACCAATATTTGAACAGAAAAATATGTAAGAAAAAATACTCTAATTTATAAAAATAGCAAAGGATGGAAACTCATTGGTTTCCAAGGTATAAGGATGACGTGGTTTTACTTGGAATGTTGATCTCACCTATACATCATGCACATGAGCTTCAAGATCATGAATATTTAATTGTATGGAGTTTCACAACATTCCTATTGTCATGAGATATTGTTGTAATATTAGTAAATTATACCTATTGTTGGAATGTTGTAATGTATTTTAGACTAGTTTAAAGTAATTTCATATCATGGGGTTTGTGTCATCTTGTTTTTTTTATTATGGGTCCTATGCATAATAGTTTGTGCAATTATATTTTCTATTGTGTAGCATATTTTGTGATTAGTTATATGCCAAATTCACGTATTGATAATTTGAATGTATTTTTGATACATTTAATATATACTAAAATGGGTTCCAACATTTACCTTTAATTTTGGTATTAAAGTTTATGTAAGTTTGTGAAGGCATATCAAGATTCTCATAAGTTTAAGGTTAAATATTTTAATATATAATTTATCTTTAAAATAAACACTAGGGTTTTTTATAAGGAAAAGAAGGTTTTGAAGGGGCCCCAAAACCCTTTACAATGATGACAAGCTGCAAGAAAGACTAAGCAAATAAAACCCATAGCCCAGAAAACCAAAATGCTGACAATAGAAAAAACCAAAGAAACCCGTCAATAGACCATTAGAAAAAAACATCAACACCCCAACTAATCAAGCAAAAGAGTTAGCAACAACTACAACACATTTTCTAGAACATTTATCAAAGCCATATTCTGCTCTATGACCCCCTCATGTATCTCCATAACCTCTTTGACCTCATCAAATGATACAACTGCCCACTTCTTCATCTTACTCCTTGTCCTCAAACATGGTCTAGCCTCCACATCTTTTTCCATAGCTGGAGCAGGATCCACATTTTTATCCACCAGGGTTGAGCAGTTCACATATTCAACTGCATTCTTGATTTCCCCCAACTTTAGGGTTTTACCAATCCAATTCAGGGCTTTCTCATTTAAAACCACAAAACCCTTAGTAGTTGACTTCAATGAATTGTTACTTATAAAATGTTTACCACAATTCTCAAATCCTTAGATAGCTTACCAATTCTATCCTCAATACTAACAAATATTTCCTCTAAAAAATTATTAACCATCATTTCCAAAGAGGAAATCCTCTCCTCATGAGTAACTCCCAAGCGATCAACATCAATGACTAATTTATCCAGTATTACATTCATATATTTAACCTTACCTTTTATAGCCCATTCCTTTTGATTGCACTGAATCATTGCCACATAGACATCCTACCAGTTCTTAACTTGGAAATTGACCTTCTTCACCTCTGAGAATAACCATTTCACTAGAGAAAGCAAATTCTATGTTCCATCCTCAGCCATTTTGCAAAACAAACCCATATTTACCTCATCCCAGTTGATAGGGGGCACTTCTTGTGCATCCAAGTTGTGACTAGGGACTTCCCTACACTCCTCTTTCTACTCCTCTTCCTCCTCAATAGGGGAATCCTCAACCTCAACCAACTCCACCTTTATCCTATGATTTTCTAGCAAGCTTGCCAAGTCAACCAACACTTCCAACTGCTCCATCTTCATAGTCTTCTCTTTTTCCTGCAAGGGGATAGTACGAGAGACATGGGGATCCAAGTTAGGGTCAAGGTCCTTAGTACATTGGACACTCTGACTCCCCTAAACCTCCATAGGCATGGACCTAGGTAGCATTTCATCCACACCAGGACTAATATCTCCAATAGGGGCATTATCTACAACCCCCACAATTTTAGGACCCTTAGCACTAGTCACAGGGGAATTATACACCATGCCAACCTTCCCAAGACTCAAAGTAGGCTTCACACCCAAACCAGGAGATACCACATCTTTCACTAACTCCACTTTTCTCTTAGCATATGATTTTTCTTTCTTGGGACATTTAGATTTCCCCTTACAACTCTTCTTACCCAGCTATGCCAATGCTTCCCTCAATTCAATGTTTGTTTCATAACCCTTAGACCATGCTTCATATGCTTCTAACCCTTCCTTGAAAACACCATAATCCATAGAAATTTCATCAAAATCCGAGTTTGCATCCTCAAAACTCCCTTCCCACTCCCTAGTAGAATCCCCTGTCTCATAACCAAAATTATTAACCCCCTTTTTGCTCGGGGTTTTAGGAGAAATAGGGATTAATTTGAGCTTAATATGAGAAAACAAAAAGACTCATAAGGCCTTCATGCAAAATGATCTTCTTAGGGTTTTTATGATGGTCCTCAATACTATTTTCCATAGACAGTAAAAGATAAAATGGAAAAGAGACCAACACCTTATGACAGAAGTGATTCAACAGTATAAAGCGATAACTATACACAAAAGAGAACCTACCTTCAAGTGTGAAATAATTCATTATATCCAGCACAAGGTCCCTCCGCAATGGCTTAAGAGACTTACGAGCATTCCCACTGCTCCCAACCTCCCAAAGATTTTTATTCTCATCAAATTTAAAAAAATTAGCAAACTTGGATTTCTTCACAGCAACTCTATCTCGGAAGAATTTCCTCCCTAACAATGAAAGCCTAGTGACTTCTACAATGAAATCCTCATTAATATTGAACTCCACCCCTTTATAATGTAGACTCCTACCATTCCATCCTTTTACAAAAAATCTATAACTTCAGGATTAGGGCCTTGGATTCTTTGCATATACTGGGTTACCCCACCCTTTTCCAAATGATCCCTCATTGTTTCATTACTTTGTAATTCCTCACATGAGCTTGGTTCGACCCTTTAGTGAGCTCCACCCATGGAAGCATGTAAAGAGTACGAACCCAACAACATCAATAAATTATGTAGAAACAAAATAAGCCTAGCTATCCACAAAACCACACAAATAGTATCCACAAAACATGTGAGAATTTCATTCAAAGTACTTCCCTGCCTATGCAACTAGGCCATAATTTTACCGACATCAAAGTTATAATTATGAAGTAGGCAGGGCCAGGGTTCAATGTGCATAAGCCAACTCAAAAAAATTAAGAACCTTTCCCCCATATCAACCACCTTAAATACATGCCCCCTGGTCATCGTTGGAAATAGATTTAGATTGAGTGGTAATTATTCAAAAGCATCGAGCAATCATATTTAGCCACCACTCCCAAATTTGTGAATCCATCAGCTAGCATGTTAGCTTCTCTAAACACATGAGATATTATAATCTCCTCAATATTATTAATTATGGAGATTGAATCATTAATAAGATGAGCAATAGACCACGATGGCAGACCCTTCCTCAAGAGATAGTTTATTATATTAAGCGAGTCCCCTTCCAACCAAATTTTAGAGACCCCTAGATTCTTATCCAAAACTAGTCCATGATAGGGTTACTACCATGGTTAATGTGTAAAACATGAAGAAAAATTAGAGTTTACTTTTATTTGTGTAAATATAAAGGAATTTTTTGGGTTGGCTAGTTTTAGTAGAGTTGATTAGGGTTTTTAATGTAGGGTAAATTACTAAAGTCTAGAGTATTAAGTAAACATGAATATATAATCTAGGTTTTTATAAGGTTTTTGTTTTAAATATTTAAAGCTAAAATTTATTTTTCCAATATAAATTTTATTTGTTGAAGGTTTTTATTAAATTTTTTCAAAACAATTCCTTGGAATATTACAAGGCTAATTTTTTTCTCTTTTTACTAATCCTAAAATCATTTCACACTATTTCAATGACATTGACAATATTCTTGGTGTAATCAAAATCATAAAAAATGTTTTTGGGATTAGTGGTGGATGATCTTTGACCAAACACCTTGTTATAACCATGAGGTGATAATATATTTTTAGTGAAGATTAAGCTTTTTATTCATGAAATTCTCAATTATTTTGATATGAAAGAGCTTCATGATAAAGGTAGAGGTTTTTTCTGAGATAAAGTGGGATATCGCTAATTAAAAAACCACCAATTAATATTGCTAGCTATAATGACAAAAAAACCTGTCCCCTCTAGCTTGGCCTTGATTTAGTGTTGTAATGTGTTTGAAACATTCACATTAGGTCTTGGGCCCTTGTGAACTAATGAACATAAATGGTACCTTGCTAAATTGTTTTGAAGTGTTGTAAGACACTTTCACACTCTTCTCAAAGGTTTTATTAATTAACTGAACCTAATAAACCTCTTTTTAATCAAAATAAACCTTAAGCATGCCTTATTTGGAGGTTGTAAAGTTTTGTAACACACTTTCACACTTTTCTAGGGTTGTCATTAGTAATTGGGCTTTTTTATGCTTTAATTGGCCTTATTTTACGTCCACAAGCATCATTTATGCATCTTTTTGAGGATTATCCTGACACAAATCAATAGCCAATCATAATTTAGGTGTTTTAGGTTGAATGGCCAAAAATTTAATGATTTGGGACTCATTCGCCACCTTGGGTGAATGAAACCCACCTAGATTTTTTGGTTCTAAACTTGGTTTCACACCTTTCTAAGAATTTTTAAAAATGGTCCCAAAAATTATGCCTGATGGGATTCATTCGCCACCTTGGGAAAATGAGTTCCATGTGGTCCAAAATTAAAATTAATTCAAATTTTTGGTAGGATTTTATCCTCCTAGATCTAATGTCATCTTTTAGTGTTGTAATTTCAGGGATTCTTGCATAATTAAGTATAAATATAAGTTTCTCTCATTCATTTTTGACCTAGAAAGTTGAATGAGCATTCTTATAGCAATTTTGAGTTCACAAGAGCATTCAAGCATTCACAAGAGTATTCAAGGGAAGATTATCAAGCATTATAGAGAATTATTCAAGCATCAAGCATTATGTCAAATATTTCATGCACCATGTTTGTTTTTGAGGTAACAATTGTGATGTAGGGTTTTATGATTCAAGCTAGCATTTCATTCAAGATCTATAACCTTCAAGCAAGAGTCAAGATCTACATCCATTGGAGCCACTTCATACATGTTTGCAACCTCTTATTTATAGGGTTTGGTGAGTAGCAACATCATATATTGTTCATTCATTATTATCCATTCCTATTCCATTCTATTTCAAGGTTTTTATTACCAAAAATGGGTTTGACCAAGGAAAACCCCTATTCACTAACAAAACAAAATTTTTCCCTCTCTTTAGTGTGTGATTTGTAGGTTTTGATTGAAGACATATTGAAGAGCAAGCTAGACAAAATTGTCAAATTTTCTAAAAGTTTTCAAAGTTGTCATTAAGCATTGGAGAACATTGGAGAGCAACTACAGGTTGATTTTTAGAGATTCAGGTCCAAAAATCTGAAGTAGATTTAGTAGACAAAGAAGAGTAGATTTAAGCTTTGAAATTATAGAAAACCCTAACTGGACTAATTTTCCAGTTCTGGCAAATGAGTCCTAGTTTTGGTCAAAAATCATAGTTTTGCATATTCAAATACCCATTTTCCAGATTCTTGTTCCTGCATAGAAACCCATATTTTGGAGTGATTCTCCTAGCTTGACGAATGAGTCCTAGTCAGCACTAAAGTCAAAATTTATAGCATTTCAAAGCTCCTCACAGACATTTCCATATCTCTAAGTAAACACAATCCATCTTACAACTTTCTATTTAGTTTCATTTACCTTTCTAGGTCATTGCATTGAATTAGGGTTTAGTGTTGCATCTTCCATTTCATTTATCTTTCCAAGTCTAAAATTGGTGGCAAACCCCTCATTAGTTTTCATTCAGCCCCTAGGAAAACCCTATCAGAATATCTCTTTCCCCTTTGCATTGAGATCTCTAGGTTTATCCTTGAATGAAATTGGAAAGTGGGTGTACGCTATGTCCTAAACCATACAAAAGCACTCTAACCCCATTTTTCTTTCATTTCACTAGCACAAAAACTACAGTTTGTGTGATAATGTTATCATCCATTAAGGAGACTATGTAGATGTACACTCTTAATGATTGGTAGCATAATGGACATCGTTATATAGAATGACATAATTGTACCAATATTGTTGGTAAAAAAATATATCTTCAATAGGACCACCTAGGTCTAGTGTTGCCACCTCCAACTTAAATTATGGATGTTATAAGTTATGCATAATATTGTGATCCATAGGTGTAGAGGGTGTTACGTCATATGAATGCATTTATTTTCATTGTATATATATGTATATGTATGTATGTATGTTTGTATATATGTATGTATGTATATGTATATGTATATGTATATGTATATGTATGTATATATGCATGTATATGTATATGTATATATGTATCGGGATTTTAGAAGGAAATGTAGTAGTATAAGGTGGTTCAAATAATATTGTGTTCAATAATGATCTACTACATAACTTGTTTAATGATCACATATAGATCTATTTTAATATAAAATTATAGCATATTGAATATTTTATACTTAATATTTTAACATATAAATTAATTTTCAATAATCAAATTAAATTAAAATTTTGTATTCATTATATATTTTAGTGTTTAACCTCATAGGTTTGTATGACATCAACCATTCTAATAGCAAGTCTATGTTCCCATCTATTTCAAAGCTAAATCTTGAATAAATACTAATGAATTAACAATTAGTTTATATTTATATGTAGTAGAGAAAAGTACAACCTAACTTAGAAAGCATGTAAATTCTTTAAATTACATGATTCTTCCAATATTACTCCTATGATTAACTTGTGTTTTAGAAATGAAACATTTTGAAGTATTTTTTCTATGATTTTGAGATAAAAGATTTAGACTAACCAAGGAATGTGCTTTAAAATGTGAAAATTAAATGAACTTATCCAAAGAAATGAGTTGAAATGAAATATTTACTATTTACTACTAATTGAAATAAAATTATAGAATACTAATGCTAGAATAGAAAATAGAAACAACAAAGGAAATTGTAGATAGAAATTAAATCTCTCTAGTTTGAATTTCTACATGACATGTAATGAACTACATATAGGTCAAACGATAAAAACTAGTAGCACTTATAACTATGATAGAAACAAATAAAAATGAATTTACTTTAAACATATAAATGAAATGAAAATTATAAAGAAAAAGAATCAAATACCATACCTCAAACTTAAGGAAATGCTCCCAATAGAGACTTGCAAGTTGGAAATAGAGAAATTTTTAGGGTTGTATAAGAGATTTTCATGAATGGTCAATGCCTTGCTTTATTTTTTCAACCTTGATACACAGATAAATGGTGAAAATAATAAATAAAGTTTGACACCTAAAATTTACCATTATATTTGATCATTTTAGTCCCAATTCATCTAACTCTTGATCCAATATATTAATTAAATAATATTCTATTTATTTAATTAATATTTCCTATTTATCTTACTAAACTAAATTCATTTATCCCATTCTTATAATGTAATAAGCCTAATGTAAATAATTAATTTAGTTATTTACCACATATCATCTCCTATCCCATTCTCTCCAAATAAATTAAATAAATATATTTTTTAATTTATTTTCTCCCTCAAGTGTCACATTTTCCAAATTTTCCTATTAACCCTTAATACTCACCTAATCCACTCCCTAAATATGTGCATAAGCTTAATCCTTGAACAATTGGGATCAAATATCCCCTTCACCCACCATGTCCTATCCACATTATTATTTTTTAAATTCCAAAAGAACCCCACATGCATCTTTATTCCAAAACACTTCAAAAGGAAATTTTTATTTCATTTTCCCATACCTCTTTTTCATAAGAAAGGAATTTGAAATTCCCCAATTGTCCTCTTAGAGTGGGTATGTGCAGGATCATCATGGAAAAAACAGGCCCTTAAGTGGCAAAAAATTGAGAAAAATCAGAGTTAGGCAACTTGACGTAAAAATTTGAATAAGTTATCTATATTATTTCAAAAATATGTAAGAATAGAATTTGTGGCAAATTGAATTTAGTTTATAAACTACTAGTTTTTTTTTAAATAAAAAAATTATATTTTGTGAAAATTGGAAATTTCAATGCAGTAGTAAAATTTCAGGGAAAAAATAAGTAGGTGTGTGTCTGACCACCCTAACCAAAATAAAATGATAATATTTTTTTTATAATATTTTAGATATAATTATAGGACTCATGTCCCGATGTGATACATATTTTTTTGTAATTTTTTTCCAAGTAAATAATTAATTATGATTTTTTTATTAAATTTTTAAAAATATTAAAACTCATATGTATGACCACCTTAACTTGGTCAAAAATTTATGAAATTCAATTTTTATTTTTAATCCTATAGTATGAAAGCATAGAATGTGATGCATGTTTTGGATTCAAAAATGTGATACCATTTGAAAGCTATAGATGTTTTTCAATCAGCCTATCAATCGGAACTTTAGTCATAATTCGAATAGAAAATGAATAATAATTACTTATTAAATTCAAAGTAAGACATAATTTATATTGGTGGAAAGATGAGAATCTCCTTTAAAGACCCTTTTTGTTTCATCAATTTTGGGTTAAAAAAAAGTCGTCAGCCACATACCCATCATATTGCCACTTTTTGGCCCATCATGATCCTGCACATACCCAAGTGTTAGGAAATAGAATTCTTTTATAGAATATCTCCCAAGGTAACCTCAAGGTACTCCCAATTCTCTCAAACCCTCACATTGTGCCACTTGGCACAATATATTGACTTGAGATGTAGTACCCCTTCGTTTATGCTTATGTTTTCTGTTGATACTTTCTCATACTGTTAGACCTATGTTGTTTTGTTGGATACTTGGATCGCTGATTTTGAGCGATGATGGATTATTCTGTGACTTGATGATATTTTGTGTGATGGTTATTGCTTTTTGATATGATATGATGTAGTGTAGATGTTTACTTTTAGTTGTTTATGATATGCACATGTTTATAATGGACTACAACATGTACTGAGTCAGTTTTCTGTGAGTGTATTGGTGTGGAGAACAAAATCGCATCACTCGCTTGCGAGTGCCCTGCGATATCTGTGATTTTCTCTGCACGGTGTGTCTATTTTAAATGCTTTATATATATACATGTATGCACATTATTTGCTTGGTTACAGGATTTGCAGGTACATGACACCGACTCCACCTGTGTAATCAGGTCTGAGCATGTCAAGACTCAACGGAATTGTTGAATGGGAGATAGTAGTTAGGTTTATCCTAGTCCAATCTCTAACCTTAGTATTAGTACGTTGTCAGTTTTTCAGTTTGGGTCATAGGTTGTATTGTGTTTCTGTTGGTTAAATTGTTTTTGAAAGATAAATATTGGTTAATTTTAAATGTTAGTTATTGTGTTTTATTTATTGTTATTTAATTAATATTTAAATATGATTGAAATTTATTTACTTGATTATTTAATACATTAGTTAGTTTATTTAGTTAAATAGTTGGTCTTAAAAGGATTTAACTATTTTAATTAAATAAATAAATAAATTAGATTAAATTATTAAGTGCATAAATTATATTGTGTTTAAATAGATTAGAAAATTAAATTGTGATTGGGAATTGATTTTTAGTATTTTAAATTAAATAAATAAGTTATTTGCATGCAATTGGAAAATTGAGTTTTAAATTTTAAATTTAATAAATTAATTAAAATACATGCAAATTTTGAATGGAAAAAACTGCCGAGAAGTGGAGAAGATATTTTCTCAACAACTTCTCGACAAGTGTGTGAGTGCCATAATTACTTTGAGGTTGTTGAGATTTTCTTACGGAGGTTATTGAGGATCTCAGAAAATTGCATGGGGTTATTGTATTGCCTCGGGGAAATTTTTCTGGGCACTGGCAAAAAAATTCTTTACTGTGCAAATTTTAATATTTTTCTTAGGAATTGTTATCTCCCTATGTTTGGTGGTATTTCTTTGTGGGAGACTCTTGGTGGAAAATCTTGTGTGTTTCAAGAAGAAGTTTTGGAGCTCTGTGTGTTACGGGCAAAGAAGGATCCTCTCTTCTACAGGAATATTTCAAGTTACAGACAATCTTTTGATACAGGTATTTCCCTATTAAAATTTGATTTTCTTTTTGAAAAGGAACTTGAGAAAAGAATAAGTTTTATTTTCTTGAATATTTGTTGTAAAAAAAAAAAATATGCTGATGAAATTTTGAGATTATCTATAAAAATTTTAGAATAAAGAAATTAGGGAAAAGAGTAATGAATTCTTGTTATTGTTTTATATATATATATTGGAAAAAATTTTAGGAATAGAAGAAAAACTCTGTGCAATATTATTTTCTCAATTTTTCCTGTGGAAAATTCACTAGAAAAATGAATTGATTAATTGAAAATTTCTGTAGAAAAGAGAAAATATAAATATTCCCTGTGTGAAGTATTTTCACAAACACAGAATTATTTTACTAATACAAACCTTTATATATATATATAAATTATAATACAAATTTAGATACATGTGAAAATTTTTCATCTGGAATCGTATGCCGTATAGGCGTCTATCTTTTATAAAATTTTCGGATTTAAATCCAATGGCGGAATGATTTCCGCAGTAATATTTCTTTTTATGTTAAAAAAAACAAATCAACGAATTAAAAATTCGTATCAAGTTATGCACAAGGGGCAGTGGGAAGGCGCAGGGACTTCCCACGACTGCTCATTGGAGTAGCGGTGGCTATGAAGGCAGCTCTGTGCTGCCTTCACAGGCAACACATAGGCTGCCGCCGCCGCCACCGCGGCCCCTTTAGGGTCAGCTGCATAGCAGCCGAAACCCTATCTTTTGTATTTTTTATTTTTATTTTAAATTGAAGTTTAAATTTAAATTTGTTTTAATTATATAAATTTTAATTATAATATATATATATATATATATTATATATATATAATATTTAATATATATATATTATTATAATATTATATATTTTAAATATTTGTATTTTAATTGAAAATAATTATTTTAATATGAATATTTAAAAAAAAATAGTTAGTTGGTTATTATAAATTTTAATTTGAAAAATATATTTACAAATGTATTAGATTTGTAAATTAAATCAATTAGAGATTTTATTTTTAAACTAAATGGGGAGATTAAACTTAATTTTTAGTTGAATTGATTTATTCTTTTTCTCTCTCTATTGTTGAATGGATTTAGTATATCCAAATGTTAGATGTATTTTTTTATTTGCTTAAAATCGTTTAATTTCTTGTGTTTTGGGCAAATCAGGAAAAGTTTCAAAATAATCAAGTCTTCCAGACCAACCGTTAAATTTGGGAATGTGATTGATAATTAAAATATCAAGTGTATTCTAAGTATGTGTACATAGTTTTGTTGGTGGTTTGTCACCGAAGTTATGAATATTGGTCGTTGTTCATTGGAATGTGATTAGTCCTTTATATTGATTATGGTTATGTGTACACTAGTAAACCTTAGATAGAGAACCTAGTAACCTTGTTATGTTTAGGGGAGTGGCTAGTCGTAAGGGCCAACACACAAAGTGGTGTCAGGGTAACTTACGATTAGTTAAGTAAGTCAGTGAAAACTAAAGAACATAGTAGATAGATCTAAAACAATTAACAAGATATGCATGCCTCATTTATGACTCATAAGCTACTACAGTTATGAGTATAAGTCGAGAAGGCCTGGAATGGAAAAATCGGTGTCTTGTTTCCTTAGGAGGCATTCGATTCCGCAACTGTATGCAATAGGGGCCGGGTTTCATAAGAGGTTACCAGGGTAACCCAAGGATTGGGGGTCGGGACCTAGGAAGAAACACTAGGGTAACCATTGCATCGTTGTGATGACACTCCACCTAGAATAACTGATAAACCTTGTGTTTGTGTTTCAAATTGAATTTTCAAATCTGGAAGCAATGTAACCAAAAGTTTGAATGTACTAGTGTCTAGGGTTAGTTGATTGGGTCTAGGTAGCCTTATTACTATCTCCTAGCACGGGGGGTGGACCTACGGGTACCACATGGTTGGGTGGAACGTGCACCTTACTCCGTTGGGTCCCCAGTTTGATCGTAGCATTGAGCGCTTCAAGGATGGAGAGCTCGCACATGGACTTTCTTTATTATTTCATCTTTGTATATTGTAAACTTGAAATGTAAAACATCCCTCAAATATATAAGAGGTGATCAATGTAATTGTTAATGTACTTGTTATTTGAACTACCTCATCAGATGGATGAGCAATGTAATATCATATCAATGCAATGTATGGAAACGTATTTGTACTTCATTATATCTTGTATGAGAATTTAAATTATTATGCAATGTTTGCTTTTTGTTATGATTTAATTGGGAGCAATGCGAAATACTTAAGTCACTTATGGAAAACTTAAAGTAGTGTAACGTCGTGTAACCTAAGAATGTATGCAACTAATTAACATAATATTAATACTTTAAAAAAAAATTATTACACCTTTATATCACTTTTGCAACATTCTTAGGTTATTTAGACGGGGCATTACATGAGAGATCATTCTCAATCCAATACATTGATCTCATGATAAAATCTCTAGACTTTTCATCCATTTCACCCTAAATTTATATATTTTAACGCATCCATTTTCATAAATTAACTCACCTTTGTATTGGAGCATTGCTACTATACCAAAATGATGATTATGTATACATTTAATCAATAATGATGGGTAAATCTACACATTTAGGAGATTGGCATAACTTGTTTTTCAATAAATTGTATGTTTGTTTGATCTCTTCTCACCTAATTTGAGTGTTTGTGTTGTGATTTTTTTTGGTTTTATGGATTAAATTGTTCATGTTGAAACAAATTTCATGCAAACATTTTTATCACATCCAATGGGACCCACATCATGGGCCATACTGATCAAATTTGGTATCTTTTAATTTTTCATATTGTGTGGGTTTTTCAACATGAATACATGTTTGTTTGTTTGAATGAATTTTATGAAATAGTGAAATCACTATAATTTATGAGAATCCACTCTTGAACCTTCAATGAGATATTTTTGGTGAGCGTTACATATATTAGGTGAATCTACTATGCATTAATCTACTATGGATTAGGTGAATCAATGATACTTTAAGTGAATACATCAAAGATCCTCATGTTTAGAGACTTTAGTGAATCCACTTGTGAATGTGAAAATCTACCTAACATTTTAGAAAATGCATGAAATTCAAAGCCCAGATTAGTAAAATACATAAGCCCTTAGGAAAATACACTATGTTCTTAGGTGAATCTAATGAGAACATAATTATATTGAGAGCTAGTGGTGAATTAGTGAACCATTGATTTTTGGGTTCCTATGGACTTCTCTAGATGTTCTTGGGTTTTTCACCTAAAAGGAGAGAGGTAGGGCCAAAAATGCTAAGGGTTCATTCAAATAATGTTATATATGATGTTATTATGACTAAATGATATTTTCTATATGCAATAAAGTAATGAAATTGATTGATTAAACATGCAAAACTAATGAAATATGAAATGTTTGAAAACACATTATGTAATGCAACAATGAACTAGAAATGAATGCAAAATATAACATAAATGAACCAAACTAAAAGTGTGCACCTGAGATGTTGGAGGAGTCTAGAAATAACATTTGAAATTCTGTTGATGTTGGTTTTCAAGCCTGGTGGGACTCATTAACCATTTTGGGTGAATCAGTCCTAGTTTTAGAAAACTGTATTGGGGCCCGTTTTAGCCAAATGGGTGTCCAAATCTCCAAAAATATTCAGGAAATAGGCATAGTGGGACTCATTCACCACTCTAGGTGAATTATTCCATTCTATATTTTTTGAAAACTCAAAAATGGAATTTGTAGCTTTCAGTCTGCTTAATTTGTACCTCCAGGTGTCTCGATCTAAAACACTAATTTCTGAAGTTGTAAATGACTTTTTGTGTAAGTTTTTGCATTGAAAAAGTAGAGATGACTTCAACAAGTTTTAAAATTAATCTTCAATAATTTCCAAGCCATAAAAGCACCTAAATATACAAACACACAATGAAAGAGAAAGAAATGGTGAATGTTAGTGCATAGGGCTTTGCCTTGGTCAAACCCCTTTTTAGGTAATTAAACTAAAATGATGAAAGAATGTAATGAAGCATGAAACAATGGAGTTTTTACCTTGCAACGATGATTGAACTTGAATGTCTATAGAAAAAACATGAATATTTTTCCCTTGAATGTCTAAAAAGTGCTACCTTGGTGACTTAGAATGACAAAACCCTAGCTTTCTTGACTTGAGATGGAAGAAAAATGATGAAAGAATTTAAGTTATGATGAATTAGGGTTTAAAAGGTTGTATTTATAGGTAATTTACCTTATTTTCCTATAAATTAGATCCCTAAGGCTGGCATGGAAAAAATAGGCCCTTATGTGGTGAAAAATTCATAAAAATTAGAGATAGGAAACTTCACGTAAAAATTTGAATAAGTTATCTATATTATTTAAAAAATATGTAAGGGTATGTGCAGGATCATGATGTGCCAACATGTGGTGATATGATGGGTATGTGGCTGATGACTTTTTTTTAATCCAAAATTCATGAAATGAAAAGGGTTTATAAAGGAGATTCCTATCTTTCTAGCAATATAAATTATGCTTCACTTTGAATTGAATAAATAATTATTATTCATTTTCTATTTGAATTAAGACTAAAGTCTTGATTGATAGGATGATTGAAAAATATCTATAGATTTCAAATGATCACATTTTTTGAATCCAAAACATGCATCACATTCTATGCTTCAAATACTATATGATTATTTTTTTTTTGAATTTTCATGAAGTTTTGACCAAGTTATGGTCAGACATACAAGCTTTTTTATATTTTTTAAAAGTTGTAATAACAAATTTATAATTAATTTTTTACTTGGAAAAAAATTACAAAAAAAATGCATCACATCAGGACATGAGTCTTCTACCTATATCTAAAATCTTATAATTTTTTTTTATCATTTTATTGTGGTTAGGGTGGTTAGACAGACACCTACTTCTTATTTTTTCCCTAAAATTTAAGTACTACTACATTGAAATTTCAAATTTTCACCAAATAGATTTTTTCTTTTAAATAAACCTAGTAGTTTAGAAATTATATTCAATTTGCTACAAATTCTATTATATTTTTGAAATAATATAGATAACTTATTCAAATTTTTACGTCAGTTGCTAACTCGATTTTTTGAATTTTTAGCCATTTAAGGGCTTGATTTTCCATGATGATCCTGCACATACCATGAGAATAGAGAATAGGAATTGAATGTGGTTTCAAAATACTAGGTTTATTTTAAAAAATCTGTTGGTGAAAATTTTAAATTTCAATAATAGCAAATTTTAGGCAAAAAATAAGAAGTAGGTATGTATAACCCTAATAAAAAATGATTATTTTATAAGATTCTAGATATAAGTAGAGGACTCATGTCTTGATGTGGTGCATATATTTTTGTAATTTTTTCCAAGTAAATAATTAATTATGATTTTTTTATTACAACTTCAAAAATAAAAACTCGTATGTCTAACCACCTTAACTTGGTCAAAACTTCATGAAATTCAATTTTATTTATTTTTAATCCTATATTATGTGAAACATAGAATGTGACGTTTCGGATTGAAAAAATGTGATACCATTTGAAAGCTATAGATGTTTTTCAATCAGCCTATCAATCAAGACTTTAGTCGTAATTCAAATAGAAAATGAATAATAATTATTTATTAAATTCAAAGTAAAGGATAATTTATATTGGTGGAAAGATGAGAATCTCCTTTAAAAACCCTTTTCATTTCATCAAATTTTGGTAAAAAAAAGTTGCTAGCCACATACCCTACACATACCCATCATATCGCCACTTTTTGGCCCATCATGATCCTACACATACCCTTAACTTAAAACCTAATTTTTCTCGCTAAAACCCCAAAAATGGCTCAAATGGAACTCATTCACCAGTAATGGAGAATGGGTTCCACCTAGATGGGACTAATTCACCACTAATGTGAATGGGTCCCACAAGGGCCATTTTTGCTAGTTGAAATGTCGAGAAGTAAGAAAATCAGGTTTATATGATGACTATGTTGGTTATGTGATCAAATTATCCCTCAAGATGCACAATATGGGTTAATAGGGGCCTATAGTGATGATGTAAATGTTAGTTAGGGATTGGGACACATAAATCAATGTTAAAGTGTGATTAAATACACTTTACAACACTAAAATGAAGTCCACATAGCCTAGGAAGGCACAAGAACCAATGTGAATGTGAAAGGCACATTACAACACTAGTTTATAGTTAATTTTATTTAAAAACCTTCTAGATTGATGTAATAATATTATTAAACAAATTTTATAATGTTGAGTTAGGGAGAAATGGGTTCATTAAGTCGAGAAAAGTGTGAAAGTATCTTACAACACTTTACAACACCTGTACAAGACATCATTAAAAGTATGTTATTTAATTTGCAAGGGTCAAGACCTAGTGTGGACACATAAAATACCTCACAGTGCTATATTAAGACCTCATTAAGTCCAATTAATCATAAATTATTCTCATGTCAAGCAAAGGTTACTTTTTTCTACGACACAATTAGTAAAATAAAATGTTTTACCTTTTCAAACTAATAACCACAATAATTTATCAACTGCACAATATCATTCACATAATACCTAACAATTATATAATAGAAGAGGAAAACACAATTTACATGGAAAACCTTACAAGAGAAAAGCATGAAAAAATATTTCTTATATAAAAATTCTCCTTACAAATTTATAGGCACCGACCCAAAAGAAACACCAATCCCCTCAATTTGTAGGAACCAACCTATTAGAGACACCAATCCTCACAATTCATATGCACCAACCTACTAGAGGAAACAACCCCCGCATCTAAGCACCAACTTAGTGAGAGACACCAATCTCTCCTTTAGGAAGCACAAACTTACAAAAAAAAATTCTATCTTATGAATGCTTCTTCTACAATGGATGATGGAAAAAATCAATATCCCTCATATATTCACACTATGATTCTATTCTTCTCATTAACCATAATAAAAATATTCTTGTATATCTAAACACACTTGCATATTCTTTCCTTATATTCACCTTCTCTCTTCACATATATATTCATCATAAATCTCTCATATATACTCCAATTATGATCTAATTCAAATAATAATTCTCTTTTAAATGTGCCTCATATGTCTACTCAAATCTATGTCATAAAGTCTTCAAATTTTTTCTCAGTCTTTATAAAATTTCTTATATAATCTTCCATAATTTTTTTCATAAAGTCTCATAAGTCTATTCATAAATCCTCCTTTATAATTCTTCTATATGTCTATTCAAATTCAAATAATCTTCATTTCTCTTCTCACTTTCTTCCTTCTCCTTAATGTTTATTCTTCACATATTTCGCTTCTACATTATTATTTCTTATTCTTACTTTTTTATACTCTTTATATCTTATTAATCATTTCTCATAAAATCTTCAACATTAATTTGTTTCTTGGCATATATTCATCGCTACTCATCCACCATATGTTCCTTCATAAAAATTAATCTTTATTTAATATTTTATTTCCTTATAGTAAATCATCACTACCCATTATATTTATTGTCTTCTTATTTTCTAATCTTCCTTAAGATTAATCATTTTTGCTCCTTTCTTTAATTATAATCATTTTTTGTCTTAACATAGATCATTTCTGATCTTTAACTTTTATCATTAAATTTTATTAGTATTTGATAATTGCATTTAATTTTTCCCCTTTATAGTTTTTATTATACTTTATTACTTGGTCGATTAATATTTGTAGTGTAGAAAAATATACTCCTTTACATTTTCACACTTTGTTTGGGCCCCTCATTTAAACTAGACTAAAATTATTCCTTAATAAGCCTTATTTTACATCTACAAGCCTAATAAATAACATTTTTTGAAGGGGAAACCCAAAAAAAATTAATGCCAAGACATAATACTTTACCTTGTGCAATGCGTGTTCCAAGAATAGGGACCTATGACCCATTTTCCCATGGGAAAATGGGTCCACCCTAGGCCTTTGAACTTGAATTTAAATTATGTTTTTGGTAGTATCTTAGTGTCTCTAAATTTAAATTTTTATTTTGGCTTGTAATGTTTAATTTTTGGGAAATTAAGGATACATACCTATAAATACAAGGTTATTTAATCATTCAAATCCTAGAGTTTTAAGAGAAACAATTATTATCTAGCAAGAGGTGAAATTTCATATGAGAAAATACTATGATCAAGGGAATTCAAGAGAAGATTTATCAGTGATTTATTACAACAATCAAGATCTCAAGCATCATGTCAAAGTATTCTTGCTTCATGCATGTTTTTGGAGCTAATATTGTGATGTAGGTTTCAAAGATTCAAGCAAGCATTCAAAGTCAAGATTCAAGCATCAAGATCCACATCCCTTGAAGCCATTTCATGCAACATCAAGATCAATATTGTATATTTGGACCAAAGATTTATTCAAGGGTTTGGTGAGTTGCAACATTGCATTATTCACTCATCATTACTTTCATGTTTCATTATTTCAACTCAAGGTTTAATTACCCAAACGAGGTTTGACCAAGGAAAACCCCCATTCACCAAAAACTAACAATTTTTTCCTCTTGTGTTTGTGTTGCAGATCTTATGTTGAAGAAGGATTGAAGATATCTTGGAGTGAAACATTGGAAAAGTTGTCACAGTTGTCATCAAACCATGAAAACTCACCTATAGATTTGATTTCTGACTTTTTGAAAATGTAACTTGGATCAAACATAAGCTATAGATTGACATCAAAGGCTCCAAAAAAAAAATTGAAATACCTAACAAAAGAACCATTTTCCCATGGGTGAATGAGTCCTAGATAGCCTCCCAAAATTGCCTTTTGGTGACCGGTACACAGTGTTCTTCCCTTTTTAGATCTACAAAATTGTTTTTATTTCTATTAGTATTGACCTTTAAATTGTTGTTTCAAGTTTGAATTGGAATAATTGATTATATTTTCTATTTTTAGTTTTTCTCCCAAAGTGTTGTTTAGGATGAAACCCCCATCCTCAAGCATAACGAAATTAGTAGATTCCTTCATTGAGTTGACTCACCTAAGGGTTGTAAGTCAATTATTTGTGTGGATCTCATTTCCTAATGATGAAGATAGGTCCATCATACCCTCAAAACAAAATTAAAATGTCTATTTCCATTCATTTCATTTTGGTGAACCTAACATTATATAATAAAATTTTGAAATTTGGAGTCCATTTAAACCCTAGATCTAGGATTTTCATTACTTTACATTGCATTTCATTGACTTGCATTTTATTTAGGGTTGTTTACTTGCATTTATTTGCATCTCATTTAGGGTTTTAGGTTTACATTTTTTCATTCCTTAAAATTTGAAAAATTCAAAAATATCATTCATTTTACAAAGTGTTTACGTAACATTGCATGATCAACAACTTAATTTAGAAAATTGAATCAAAATTGCATTTCAAATTAGGTCTTTTTTCTTATCATTTAGCATCATGTTTTACACTTGTATTTAGATTTGATTTTCTAGAAATATGAAACTATAACTACCTGTTTGCAACTAGAATATGAAAGCATAAACTTTAACTCAAAAATCTATAAATTCATTTTTCAAAACCCCGAAGGAAGACCCATTTTCCCATGGGCGAATGAGTCCTTGATCGGGCTTATTTATGAAATTTTGGGCATTAAAATCCCTCAGTCTGCATTCTTTGTCTCTGCATTCAGATCTCTATTTTAGTTTCCAAAATTTTCCATTTTTCTGAAAGGGTGATCCCACAAAACTGGTTTACAATTTTTTGCCAAACTGGACATTGAACTGAATTTTTCTAACTAAATCTTCATTTTTGAGCACCTATAGCAGCTAAACTGTGAGGAATTTGAAGATGATGCAAACTAGTGATTTGTGACATTTTTTTTTAGATTCTAAATATATTTTTTTCAAAATTTTTGGAATCATATTGCACTTCTTTTTTCATCTCCTTTGAAAACTAGTTTTTTTTAGTAAACACCATTTTTAAGGAGTGATGCTCATCGTATAACACAAATTTTCTTACATGAAGGATAAAATTCTAAGTTTTTAAAATTTAGATTTGTAATTAAGATATCTAGTGCTTCCAACTGGTTTCATAGTGTTTTATTGAATATTTTTTCCTCAATCAATTTTTGAAGTAAAACCAATTACAATTCAGACATAGGTGGATAGTATAACACAAATGTTTTTTTATGTATCAAAATTCAATATATTTTTGTTGGATCAAGGACTTCAATATCTGGTGCACTCATATTTTTCAATTTTTTTTTGATAATCTTCTATTTTTCCACATGTGCAAAATAAAGAGATTGGTTTTTGGTGAAAAACCTACATTCACAAGAAATAAAAAATAAATATAATAATTAAATTAAATTTATTTAAAATTATACTTTTCGGGAAGCTTATAATAAGGACTACATACTTATAATAAATAAATTTTAAAGGAATTTATTTGATCCCCCAAAAGGTAAATCAAAAGTGGTTTTTTATCAGCATTTTGATAGGTGTAACGAAGACTTCGTTATAGGTATAGTTTAAACCTAGCGGGGTTCTATCCAAGGGGGTTTGATCTAAGGTATTTTGATCAAACCCTCTTCAATTGGAATGTTTTAAATGAAACATTTTAATGCTTAAATCATTATATTTTCTATAAATATGTGATTTCAACAAAAAATAGAATCTCCTAGAAATTGTTATCCAGCTTTGTGGGATCACCCAAAATTATTTACATTAAGGTTAATTGGTCAAATTTGAGTGCATTTCAAAATCAAAATCGAAATTACAAGACACAATTTTTAGTTTTTTGCATAGTATAATCACAACATTATCTTGTTTAAAATATGAAATATTTTCCCTCTCTTTGCATTACACTTCCTTTTTTGAGTGTTTGTTGCATTTATCTAGTGCCTATTATCCATTTTGGGTGCACCATAGGTTTTTGAAACTTGTATTAGCTTCAAAATTGGTGTCCTATTTCCAATATTGTCATGAGACGTAGTTCAAGAATCTTGTCATCCCATCATACATCACTCACTATGGATCTTGTGGTTTCCAACTCTTAACTAATAGTGTTGACACTAGTGAACCGACCATGGACCATACCTTTGACACTTCATTTCCTATGACCTCCTTACCAAAAACTAATGTGACTAATGTTGAATCAATGGTTGCTAATGTCCCTCAAGAGAACCTTAAAAAAATTGATGGAGAATTTGACAAATTATAGAACTTTGTGAGTTTTGAATACATTGCTAGTGTTTTGATTCCTATCATAGATAACATGAGGAGAATGATTGAAAATTGGAAAGGAATGGAAGTTATGAATAACATATCTCACATATTTGATAAACATGTCCCTACAATTCAACTAGTTGTGCTCAAGCTTTGGGGTATACCCAAAGTCAAGGTGGAAATCCAATTCCTCCTTCCATAATTGTGACCTCTATTCCAACATACACTACGACAACTATTAATACAACCATACAACCCACTAGCAATGTCAATACTACCTTAGGTATTTCCACTGGGAATCGCTTTAGCTTTGTCCATTCAAATAACATATCTTCTAATCCAACTCCCCTCACAAACTTACAATTTGCTTATCCTCCAAATAGATATACACCTCCAACATATTCATCTCCATCCCATAACAGAAACAATGATCTTGACCTTGACAAACTCTTGCAAAGTGTCTCATCCCTCCAACAACAAATTGCTACATTGAGTCAAAATCAAAATGGCCAACCTTCACAATATGTCAAAAGAAACCCATTATCCTTGGAGATATTGAGAACACAAATTCCACAAGGTTTAGAGATTCATAGATTTGAGAAATATGGTGGGAAAAGAGATCCTATTAGCCATGTTTTTTCATACACAAAACTATGTAGTGACTTCATTTTAGAGAATAAAATCTTTTCTAAACTCTTCCCTAGATCTTTGAAAGACAACCTTGGAACAGTTTTGTTCCTTATCAAATAACTCATTATGTTCATTCAATGAACTCGTTGATGCCTTTATTAATATTTTCCAAGTGCACATGGGTCTTATGATGACCTTAGCAGATTTAATGAGATGTAAGCAAAAGGATGATGAAAATTTCATTGACTTTATCACCCATTATCAATTGTTTTACTCATAAATCAACATTACAATTATCGATCATAATCTTCAATGAATGTTCATTGAAAATTTGAAAAATAAGTTATAGAATAAGATTGGAATGATTAAATTTCCCTCATTCACACAATTGTGTACAACCCTTCTTGATTACCAAAATTGAGTTAGTATTCATGAAGTGAAAAATCCCTCTTAGAACTATCTTGAAAAATCTAAACCCATACCTCAATCCAACTACCAATCATTCAAGAAACCAAATAAGGGATTTTACAACTCAATTCCCCTCAACCAAATCAACATGCTGACACCCAAGTGACTGCTATAAGGATGAAAAATCCATATACATTTGGAGAGAGGAATAGACAATTTACCCCTCTACCTGATACCCTTCACTCCATCATGTTGCAGCTTAAACAAGAACTTAATTTCCTTACCTCCTATTAGAGCTCTAGATCCTATTAAGCCTTTACCTCCAAACTATAGACAAAATTCCTTTTTCCATTTTCATTGACAAAATGGACATGATATGAAATAGTGAAAGTGTCTTTAACATATTGTACAAGACCTCATTGATTTTAATCACATTCAAGTTGGCAGTGTTAATGATCAAGGTAATTTAAGTCTGTTGCCCCTCCTAACCAAAATTTGGAAATATTTACCAATCCTATGTTGAATCATAACATTTCCTTTCTCAAGCTAGTGAAACCAAAACTGATGTGATGAATGTTGACATCAATAATAACATGAATAATAATGTGGAAAATCCTATGGAACATATGATTGGAATCATTAAAGTTCAACCTTGTAAGCGCCTAACCAATATTCCCCTTGAAATTTATTTCTCACAAAATGACACACTTAAACATGCACTTGGTGGTCCTCTTTACATAGCCAAAAGAATCAATGACAAGCCTACTAATGGGATATTAATTGATTCTGTTTATATATAGAATGTGATCACTAAAAAATTATTGTTTGTGCATGAACTTTATCAAGATACTTATGAACAATTGAAAGCATGGACCAAAATAAATAATGGTTTTTCTTGCCCTAAAATAGGTTTGATAACTCTTCCTTTACAAGTCAAACCAAAAAGATTGAATGTCTCATTCTCCATCATCCTAACATTAGATCAATTTTGTGTGAAGTTAGGCTACCCATGGTTTCACACCATGAATTCCATCCCATTGATAGTGCATAAATTCTTAATGTTTCCATTAGGAAAATATATCTTTATTGGTGATCCTATTTACATGAGAGATATTTATTGTGTCTTCTTATGGGAATTTCTCATTGGATTTCATTTGGCCTGAACCTATGGAATGTATTAGGCCTTGTGAGGAATTTTATTTTAAATCTTATCAAAATTTTAAGGCAAAGTGCATAGAAAAATTATCCCTTACCAATATGCCTCAACCCACAATTGATCCTCCTATCCTTGATGAGACCATGATTGAACCAAAAGCCCTTCCAAGTAACCAAGACAAAACCATGACAAATCCTCTACATATTTCCTATAAGAGACCATGAGACAACCAAATAAGTCCCATTGTTCCTCCTAAAATCAAACAATTTTATAAATTTAAAGAGAAAGTGGTTGAAAAAAATCCCATGTTTCTTTTCATTCCTCCCTTGTGGGAAGAAAATAAACCTATGGTTGATAAACAAGCTCCTACACAATTACAACTTGAAAACCAAACATAAAGAAACTAAAATTCTAGAGAGCGTAGGTGTAGATGCCATGCTATTGCTCATGTGATACAAGAAAAATATGAATCAACAACTAAAAATAAAACAACTCAAGAAATGCATGATGATTCTCCATCTTCGCTAAAATAAGAAAATCCTAAATCTCGACCACAACAAGAACAAGCACCTTCCATGGATATTATCATTAGACTTTCTGTTGTGATTAACTTGGATGATGATGATGATATTTCTAAGATTGATGAGGAACTACATAATGAGCTGAATTTATTGTTTTTCTCTTCCATGAGCTTAGATGATATCAGCAATAATTATCCTCCTAAAATGAGTGACTCACCCCATTTTGAACCTGGTGATGTTCCTAGTACAACACTTTTTGTTGTCCCTTTGGCTAGTTATCCCGCACCTTTAAAATATGATGAACAAGATTGGGATGCAGATGACTTGCTATAGGTTGAATCACATGTTCCTTACTAATCTTTTATTTGTCTTTTTTTCATGTTCTTTTTTTTTGATTTCATATGCATAATGTGATTCCTTGTCTCATTCTATTTGACATGTCTTTATGTTCATCCCTCTATTTGTACCTACATTCTTGTCTATGTTGTAAACATTTATCTTTTTTTTTGTCTTGTGTTTTCCTTTTTGGTATGATGCAAGGCATTGATACATTTAGGTCTCTTCCACGTTGACCCAAAATATTTTTCTTTGTTTTTGTTCTCTATGTTTTATTCTTCCAATTCTATGAGTATTATGGGAATGTTGACATTTCTAAGCTCTATAATATCATTGTAGCAAAGACATGCTAATCCAAAATCCATGGATCCCTTATGTGTTTTGTATTTTATTTGAGGTAAACACTTTTCATGGTGTAGCTTCAATTGGAAACATATGCTTGACATAAGGCTTTTGAAATAAGCTCTCATGTCTTCTTTATTGTTTAGCATTTATCATTGGCTACTTTAAAGTAATTTATCACAACATGGTGTTTAGAAATTTCTTTAAAGTGGGGGCATACATTGGCATTATCATTTGTTACTATAACTTATGTTTCATAGTGTGGTCTTCTTATTTCATGTGATGTGTCTTCTTTTTGGTGGTGTGATTGGGTTTGATGTCCTCCAAGATTGTGACCTTTTTGAGCATATGACATTCCTCTTAGTGGAAATGCTACTGAGTGTATTCCCTAAGTTGTGAATATTTAATCCTTCATTTGTCCTCTCTTGAAAACATTAGGCATGATGTTCCTTAAGAGGAGACCTTCCATGAACTAAGAAAAACCCCTTCGAATATCCTATTTGCATGTTTTTTCATGAGTGCCTAGTAATTTCTAGTCTTGTGAAACTTGAAGTTACAACCTTTTTCATGGAAACCAATCATAACACACCTTGCTTTCTAGTAGGGCCATTTTTTTCATGAGTGCTTAGTATAACACATCTTGCTAAGCCTTATGAAGCTCAAAGTTCATATTGTGTGGTGCCTTATAAAAGTTATCAAGAGGTATAAATTTGGTATGGTTAGTTCAATGGGTTCCTAATAAGACCCTCTCATTGGTGACTTCTAGGGGCTCACCTGGTGGACAAAATATTTCACTAGCCCATGTGAGCACATTTGGTTTGCATAGTGGACAACACTTTTCACTTGCAATTGCTTTTTTTAGACAAAAAAATAAGGCTTGATCCATATTAAGTTGGAGTGAGGCTTCATCCATCCCTTTTTATTTTTATTTTTTGTTCTTTTAGTCTTTGACATTGTATGTTTGTGTATCTTATCTTGTTGTTGCATATCATACACCTTTTGTGTGTTCCTTTGTGCTTATGTTGGTTTTCCATGTGATTTTTTATCCTGGGGGTTGGGCCACCTCCTTGATCTTTTTCATCCTATCTCACTAACATTTGTACACTTGGACCCCCTTTTGGTGCATATTTGTCATCCTCTCACTAAAGTGGGAGCTAAATGTAGTGTAGAAAAATGTACTCCTTTACATTTACACACTTTGTTTGGACCCCTCATTTAAATTGTACTTAATTATTCCTTAATAAGCCCTATTTTACATCTACAAGCCTAATAAATTACATTTTCCAAAGGGAAAACCCAGCAACAATCAATGCCAACACAATACTTTACTTTGAACAATTTGTGTGTTCCAAGAATAGGGACTTGGGACCCATTCTCCCATGGGAGAATGGGTCCACCCTAGTCCTTTGAAATTGAATTTAAATTATGTTTTTGGAGATATTTTAATGTCTCTAAATTTAATTTTTGATGTCTACTTGTAATGTTTAATTTTTAGGAAATTAAAGATATATACCTATAAATAAAAGGTTAATTTATCATTCAAATTCTACAATTTTAAGAGAAACAATTATTATCTAGCAAGAGGTGAACTTTAATATGAGAAAATATTATGATAAATGGAATTCAAGAGAACATTTATTAGTGATTTATTGCAGCAATCAAAATCTCAAGCATCATGTCAAAGTCTTGTTGTGCATGCATTATTTTGGAGCTAACATTGTGATGTAGGTTTCAAAGATTCAAGGAAGTATTCAAAGTCAAGATTCAAGAATCAAGAACCAAATCCATTGAATCCATTTCAAGCAAGATCAACATCAATATCGCAGATTTCTAAAGGTTTATTCAAGGGTTTGGTGAGTTTTAACATTTCATTGATTATTTGTCATTCCTTTCATGTTTCATTATTTCAATTCAAGGTTTAATTACCCAAACAAGGTTTGACCAAGGTAAAACCCAATTCACCAAAAATAAAAAATAAAAATTTCCTCTTTTTTGTGTGTTGTAGATCTTAGGTTGAAGAAGGATTTAAGATCTCTTGGAGTGCAAGATAGGAAAAAGTTGTCAAAATTGAAAAAGTTGTCAAAGTTGTTGTGAAGCCACATAAACTCACCTACAGATCTAATTTCTAAATTTTTGGTGCTCAAACCTAGATCAAATGAAAGCTATAGATTGAGATCAGAGGCTCCTAATTTTTTTTTAAATCCCTAACAAAAGACCCATTTCCCCATGGGTGAATGAGTCCCAGATAGCCTCCTGAAGTTGTCTTTTGATGATTGGTACATAGTGCTTTTCCCTTCTCAGATCTATAGAAAGTTTGTTGTTTTTGTTAGTATTGACCTTTAAACTACTACTTCAAGATTGAATTGGCATAATTGAGTAGACTTTCTATTTTTTATTTTTTCCCAAAAGTGTTGTTCAGGCTTAAACCCTCATCCTCAAGCATAAGGAAATCAATAGATTCCCTCATTGAGTTGACTCACCTAAAGGTTGTAAGTCAATTATTTATGAGGATCTCATTTACTAATGAAATAGGGAGATAGGTCCATCATACCATCGAAAAATGTTAAAACACCTATTTCCTTTCGTTTGAATATTCATATATATATGCATTTATTGATTGATAGAGAGGATGGCTAGAAAATATAAAGGAATATCCTTGACAATCCTCCATACACCTTCAACATCAATGAAATTTATTTTTTTCATTTTCTTTGACATCAATGACAATATTCATAACAATCTCCCCATTTTTCTTTGATGGCATACATAATTCTTTCCCTTTCTCCAACTCTCCCCTTTTGCATCAATGAAAAATGGATGTTCATTGTACTTTTTTCCACAAATATATTATGGTAAACATCTATTCATATTATCTATGGTTAATTTTCACATATACTTAAGTAAGAATATACTTGTCCCCCTATCAAATATTTTAGTATGCTCCCCCTTTCTCTAATAATTTACCCTTTGTTTCTATGTTGCTAGGGTGGAAAATTTTGATCATCTTATTAAATTAAAAAAATTAATAGTTTTTTAATCTATCTTATTTTTCTTTCTACTCTTCCTTCTTTATCCATGATTAGTAAATGAAGAATGTTAAAACTCATCAATATTCCTAAGATAACCTTTCAAAAAATATTTAATATTACAATTTGAAGAATAAATATTTATTAGTAAACAATTTGAATTATAAAAATAAACCAAATTTAGTAGAAAAAACATTTATTTACAATTTTAACAATACAAACTTAAAAACTCATTGTACTAGCCAAATATATAGACATTAAATATAAAATTATGCTAATTTTCTAGTGGTAATAACATATCTATACATGGCATCCTAAAATCACTTAAATATCACTTTAGAAACCTCACGATTAAAACTTACACAATAAAATAACATAATCAATTTCGCATTATCACATAACACTAAAAATCACAATTTTTAACATCATGTCCAGTAGACCTTTGGACTCCATGGCTAGGTCTAACACTGGACTAGAAGACATAAAGTGGGTAAATGATCCCATGAACCATTGACATTATAATCCACATATACACTTCAACAAATATGTGAGTACAATATCCAAAGTATAAATACATCATAAATAATAACATTTTATCAAAAATAATCTAGAAACCTTAAAATAACATATAAAACTCATCATTCACAAATACACCAATCAAAATGATCTCATTAGAGGATATCATATTGTACCATAAAAAAAGTATCTCTTGCTTGACATGGGAATAATTCATGATAAATTGGACTTAATGGGGCCTTTATTTAGTGTTGTGAGGTGTTTTCCACATCCACACTAGGTCTTGGACCCTTGCAAATTGAGTAAAATGGATTTAACGATGTGTTGTAAAGGTGTTGTAAAAGACTTTTACACTTATCTAGACTTAATGAACCCATCTCCCCTTAATTCAACATTATAAAATGTGTTTTAATGCATTACCACATCAATCTAGAAGGCTTGTAAAATAAACTTAATGTTAATCTAGTGTTGTAATGTGTCTCACACATTCACATTGGATATTATGCCTTTTTAGGCTATGTGGACCTCATTTTAATGTTATAAAGTGTATTTAATCACACTTTCACATTCAATTTTGTGTCCTAAACCCTAATTGACCTTTATATCATCACTAATAGGCCCCTATTACCCCATATTGTGCATCGAGGCAATATTTGATGAAATAATCGACATAGACATCATATAAAACTTATTTTCTTATCTATTAAAGAACCCAGCTACTAAATGGGCCCCATTGGGACTAATTCAACACATGTGGTGAATGAGTCTCTACCAAGTGGGACTGATTTTCCCTAGATGGCGAATGAGTCCCATTTGGGTCAAATTTGAGTTTTGAGCAAGAAAAATTAGAATTTAAGTTTATTATTTTCACATGTCGGCCTTAGGGATCTCTAATTTATAGGAAAACAAGGTTGATTGTCGATAAAATAAAGTCTCTAAACCCTAATTTATATCTCTTAACTCATTCACAAACCCTTCTTCATTATTCATCCATCATTCTTCCATCTCAAGTCAAGCAAGATAGGGTTTCATCATTGCAAGTCATTAAGATAACTCCCTAGGACATTCAAGGGTAGATTCTTCATGTTTTGCTGTAGACATTCAAGATAAAACATCATGGAAAGGTAATCAACTAAATTATTGCATGCTTCATTACATTATTTCTCTATTTTGGTTTAATTACCAAAAAGGGGTTTGACCAAGGCAAACCCCCATGCCCTAACATTCACCATTTCTCTCTCTTGTCTTTTGTGTTTGTAGATTTAGACATATTGGAGGCTTAGAAATTATTGAATATTTCATTACAAAGTTGTTTAATAATTCTCTTCATTGAACAAGTCAAAATATCAACAAAAACTCACTTTTAGGTTTGGAAATCAGAGTTTCAGAAGTAGACACCTACAAAAAGCCAAAGTGTAGACTAAGAGCTCTTGTTTCCTCTTTTGGATCTTCAAAAATTAAAAACTTGAATCATTCACCATTAGTGGTGAATGAGTCCCATTTCTAGGCCTAAACAAGGTTTTATGTATTTCTAGATACCCTTTTTTCTGGAACGGGTTCTAGCTCAGTTTCATAAAATTAGGACTAATTCACCCAAAATGGAAAATGAGTCCTAGTAGGCAAAATTTACAGCATAAATAGAATTTAAAATGTCATTTCCAACCTCCTTTCATATCTTAGGTGCACACTTTCAGTATCATCCATTTCCGTTTCAATTTTGCATTCATTTCTAGGTGTTTTTTCATTACACAATGTGTTTTCAAACAAGTTTTTTTTTCTTTAGTTTCCATTCAATAATCGATCCCTTTTATTAGTTTATTTCCTCTAGATTATTTCATTTAGGCATAATTTCATCATACATACATTATATTGAGTGAACCACCTATATTTTGGGTGTGGGATCTATCTCTTTTCATTATGTGAAAGACCCTAGTTGAGCAGAAGAGACATAGCATTCCATCCAACCATAAAATCTATGGTTCACATATAAAATAAAACAATCAACATAAAATATAACATCTATAAGTATATCCAAATACCATCCATAAGAAATAAATATGCATTATCTAAGTAATCATCTCAACAACCGGGCTATAACTTAATACATTTGATATACATAATGCTACTACTAGAAACTAAATAACCATTAACACATCATGATTGAACATCTTGTTCAACACATACTTGTATAATCAATCAAAATAACACATATGGTTGTCATAGAGAAGTCATGATAACCATTAGAAAGATAGAATTTTTTAGTTAACCTTATCCAATGACCCTCAAGAAAATGAACATCATTGATGTATAGGAATGACCATCACACATAAACTCAGGTATAGTATCCAAGCATTGAGGCACATAAGATATTATACAAGAACCATTAATGATACATAGACTCAATAGGATTATAGAAGGGTGGGATCTCAAAACTTTCCATAATTCTTTTCAACCTTCTTTTTTAACATTTATGTCTTGCTTATCATAAAATAACCTAGAAAAATACCCTCATTAGATCTA
This sequence comes from Sequoia sempervirens, assembly GCA_007258455.2. Classification (NCBI taxonomy): domain Eukaryota; kingdom Viridiplantae; phylum Streptophyta; class Pinopsida; order Cupressales; family Cupressaceae; genus Sequoia; species Sequoia sempervirens. The sequence continues at coordinate 15,759,386 of VDFB02274714.1, forward strand.
AAATCAAACTTACCCAAATTTTCTTCATCCCTCTTAATGCAGCATTTTTTTGTAAATATTTTGTGATGTCTGACTGAAGTCAACCTTCCTTTCCCCAGTTAATATGGTTTTTTGGCAGTCTTTGTTCTTACTTGAGCTTTGTTTAAAATATAAACTACTATCTAAACCACTTCTTTGTAATACATACCTAATAAATTTGTTTGAATTAACACAGCTATGTGAATCTCCTATATTGTATGGTTCTTCCTCTCAACTACTCCATTTTTCTATGGATTTCTAGGAGAAAATTTCTTTCTCTAGATTCCATGCATCTCATAAAATTCATCATACCTATCAGAAGTGAACTCTCCACCTCTATTTTATTTCAAGAACTTGATTATTCTTCTAGTTTCATTCTCAACCATATCCTTAAATTATTTAAACTTCTCAAAAGCTTCTAATTTTTCTTTCAAAAAAGTAATCCAAGTCATTTTAGAATAATCATCAATAAGAATCATAAAATACCTATCACCCTGAATGCTTTTTTTCATCATTGGTCAACAAAGATCTATATGAATCAGATCTAATGGCTTTTCTATAGAATATTCCTTAGTAGGAAATTCGGTCCTTGTCTATTTTTCTTCATGACATCATTTACAACTAGTAGATGGAGGCTTCTTGATATTTGGCATGTATCTTACCATTCCATTTTAAATTATCCTCACAAGATCATGAATATTGATATGTTCTAATCTTTGGTGATGATCCAACTTTCTTTTCTTTGTATGAGAAAACAACTCTACCCATTGATCTCACTAAGATGATACACATCATTGTTTGTCTTTCTTCCTTCCTCAAACATCTCATTGGTATCACTCTTTCTAATTTCACAACCTTTTGTATTGAATGAGAGATTATAGCTATTATCACAAATTTTATTTTCACTCAGAAGATTATTCTTTTGTCCTACATACAAATCATCATGAGTTTTTTTCTTTCAACCATCAAGACTCAAAATATCCTTATCGTTAATCTTAGTAATTGAGTTGTTTCCAAAGGTTATAGACCCTCCATCAAATTTCTTTAAGTGCATGAATTTTCTCTTATCTCTAGAGTCATGTGACTTGAACATCCATTGTCAATAATCCATAGATTCTTCTCCTTTTAGCCATGTAGTGTGGTTTGAGCCACCATGTACTTTTTTTTATCTTTTTTCCTCTAGTCTCTTCTTCCAAACCTTATATGTTCCATGATTTTGACATATTGAATTATTTTCTTTTATTTCTAGCATAGGAGAACTCACAAAATTGCTTCTATAGCTTCTAGCAATATGTACAAAATTTTTGCACTTATTACAAATAATATTGAAATCAAACAATGGTCTAAATACATTTATGCTAACAAAATTATTACTTCTTATCAAAATATTCCTACAATTCATGACCGTATGACCAAAATGATTTCAATTAAAGTAGTAACTAAAAAAAGAATGATTGAACTTGGTATTGTATCCTTTTCCTCTTGAAGATTTTCTTTTGGATCTTTTATTTTGTCTATGCACTTGAATAAAACTATCATCCATCAATTTTCTTTCTTTGATTTCCACAACTTGTTTAGATTTTGAACTTTTGGAGCTATTCTTTTCTAGACTCCCAGAAATTGACTTCATCATGTGCTCAGTCACCTTATTATTTTGTATATCAATAAAATAAATGTTGGTTTTGAAGTGGTGATCTTTGAATTTTTATTATATGATCCAAGATTTTAGTGCTCTTTCTAAACTTCAATTTAGCTGATGATTTTTTTTTTCAAGATCTTTCCTTATGTCAAAATTTGATTTAAGTTTTTCATAGTCCTTATCTCTTGTTAGCAATGTCTTTTTGTCATAAATTATTCAATCCTATTTTCTTTTTCCACTTGAATCTTGAAATCAATAACAATCTTCTCTGCCTTCTCAAGATTTTAAGATAATTTATCATTAACTCTCACTTATTCAACAATTATTTTCTTTAGCTTTTTGATCCCTTTGGCAGTGAAATAAATTCTTCCACAAGATCTACTTCAACATCATCATCATCATTCATGGACTTCATTTCAACATCACCTTTAAAAATTTCCATAGCCATGAATAGAGCCTTTTCTCCTTCATTTCTGAATGTGTCTTAGTCATGATCATCAGATGAGTAGCCTTCCTCAGTAATAAATAAACTATTTTGATTTTTCTAAAAAAAATTCCCTTTTGAAAGTGGCAGGTCTTCTCATCATTACTAGAATATTTATATGGACACTCATCCATAAATTTCCTACTTCACCACACTTGAAACATTTGAAAGGAAACTTACCTTTATACTATTTCGAACTCCTCTATAACTTTTTGATGAAGTTTTCTTCCTCCAAATTTGATCTTTCTTTTGAATAAAAAAAATCTCACTTCTTAGACACTTTGAATGCTACCTCTTATAAATTTGTCATTATCAATTGTCATCTCATAGTTATTTATAATTCCATGTAACTCATCCATAGTTAAAGTATTTAAATCTTTAGTTTCTTCAAAAATAGAAAAAAATTCATCAAAATTTTGGCAAAGGGATCTAAGTACCTCCTTCATAATCATACCTTCTTTCATCTCTTCACCAAGACCTATGTTAGAGTTGACAACTTCATCTAGTACTTGAAGCAGGAATGTGGTATTTTATTCTTCATTTTCAAACTTTCAAATTAACCTCAATGAGTTTGAATATTTTATTTTTTGACCTTGGCATTATTTTTCTAGATGTTGTATAAATTATCCCATCCTTCCTTCATTTTCCTACAATGAATGATATTTATAAACTCAGAGTTAGATAAACCACATAAAATAGCATTTGTTTCTTTAGCATTATTCTTAAAATCCTTTTTTTTGACTTGATCTCTTGGGGGACTTTCAAGGTTCTCATATTCATCCATAATTAATTTCCAAACCTCAAATACTAGGGCCATTAAATATGCTTCCATCCTTACTCTACTAAAGGAATAATTGGTTTCATAAAAAAGTGGTGTCTTGAAGAAAATCCTTCTTGAGCTACTGAATGTTCCATCCCAAATCTACCTTAAGTTGTTAATTTTTTTCAAAGGAACTTATCTTTTATACCAATTGAAGGGCACACAATATACTAAGAGGGGGGCACAAATCAATATATTTAAAAGTCTCTAATTCAACATGAATGACGATCAATAACTTTTCCAAAAATGAATCTCAAAGCATCAAAGTAGCAAGTATTAATCAAGAAACATAGATGCACACATTCAAACAAAGAATACTAGATATACATGGAAACCCATAATGGGAAAAAACACAGTGAGAAGAGATTCTTGGAGCTACCGTCCAAATCCAACCACACAAAAATCATAAGTTACTTTAAATTATGAAGTAGGCACCAACCTATTAGAGACACCAATCCTACCATATTACATAGATATGATTTACAAACCTTTAGAATAATAATGAAACCTGCACTTAATCTGATCAACCTTCAGACACACTCCTACACAACATATGATATTTTAATGACACATAATGATTAGAATGAAAATAATATTACATCATTATGATATTCACATTGAAGTACTAATTACAAAATATTACTTAAACACACACTCATACATTCCTTTTGAATGAATCCTAGTCATAAATATATACATTCCAACATATCAATAGTATCACATGTAGGACAAGAATACATTTTCACTATTTGCAAGTTAGAATCAAACAAGTTCTTAAACCAAACATGTAATAGGCCAAGTACAAGATCCTACATGCTAATCTAGAAGAGGGGAGACACTATGCGTTACTAGCCATAGATTCTTAGAACATATCACATTGGCAAAAAGTCCATAAACACCTTCCACAATTATCCATGCCAAAAAAGGGTAGACTTGAATTTAAATGATATCAAATGTGTAGTTCGGTTGGCCCTAGACAAATTTATTTTCCACCAAAAATTATATGTTGTAGAGGATGGGATTCACTACTCCCATGTCTCTAAGACAAATAAGGGTCAATAGGGAGTGAATTTCTCTCTACTATCTCAATGATAAAGATAGGAAAATAGGGTGGCAAGTGGAGGATAATTTAGACTTTGTTTTATGTTTCTAGGAGATGGAGAATTTTGGGAATTGGGTGAGTATACCATAGAGGTTTTAGATTGTAGACATGGCTCTTTTCCAAATGATGATAGCACAAGACTTAGATGATAGTGTGGTACATTGCATAGACAACTGTTGTTGCACCAAAAGATCAACATTTTAATGCCTGATACCACCACCTGAGTTAATGAATTCATAGGAGGTAGAAGCCATGTCATGAACTCAAGCATTATGTTGCACAACACAAGGAGACCAAGGGTGCACACCTTGCAACAATCCCCCCAACACAAGTGAGGGGTTTGAACCTATGACCTAGGATTTGCTACCTAGATCTATCACCAATTGTTGCAAAGATGGTTGTTGTTACACCAAAAGATGAACTTTTTAATGCCTAATATAACCGCCAAAGTTAATGAATCCATGGGAGGTGGTTAAGCCATGTCATGAACCTGAGCACTATTCTGCAAAACACAAGGAGACCAAAGGTGTACACCTTGCAACATGGTATGCTATCATCTCAGGGATGCTTTGTCATCTCATATTGGACTGAAAATAGTCTTACAATCTAAAACTTATAGGAAGTACTAACCACCCAAAATCCTTAATTTGATAGTTTGAAAAAAATAAACAAAATGTTGCTAATGCAAGAAAAAAATTAACTACAAGAAGAAGAATAATACACCTTGAAAGATAAATCAATTACAAATGAAATGAGAAGAAAGTGTAGTAGAAATCCAGCTTATAAATGGTCTAGCCTCTCGCAAGCTCCACACAAACAAGGTACCTACACACATGGAGACAAAATGTTGGGATTATGTTTTAGATTTTTCCTCAGTAAAACCTCTACTTGTGGTGTTTCCACCTCCACAGATAGCTAATAGACCATAATAGATAAAAATGATAAAGGAAAGAAGTAGACAAAACTTATAGAAAACAAAGACAATCTATATGCTAATCTATAAGTAAAGAAAGTATAATAAAAGTAAATTTTACCATCCCTTCTACATTCTTGAAAATTTTGAGAAAGGAAGGAAGAGAGCCTTGAGAGTGTAAGATGATAGTGCCAATGATGTAGAGCTTGAAAACTAGTAAGAAATAATGGTGTAAAAAGAAGAAGAAGCAAGAACAATGGTGTAGAATGAGAATAGACTCAAGTGTAGAATAAATGAGCAAGAATTGAGTGAGATTGAATGAATGAAATGAATGGAATTGAGAGAGGTAAGTTCAAAATCTATTTTGGAGGCAAAGAGACATTTTCAGGCAGTTAAGGTTCATACGAGGCATTGCATTCATAGGGTGATAGAGAATCATAAAATCCCAATGCCCACTAAACTAGGAATCTTATCAAAATGCTAGCACAATGCATAGACATCTATGTGGCGTGAAAGAATCCACAAAAAAAATCTCTCACTGAAAAAAATGACAAAGCACATGTGGGAATGAATGGTTAAAGTGGTGAATTTTTGCATTTTCAATAGTATAAGGCTAAATTAAAGTTGATGTTGTGGGAAATTGTGCTAGGGTGCAATTTTATGCCTCAACATTTTTCTCCCACTTTAGCGAGCATATGTGTAAGAGCATATGTGAGCTAAAATAGAAAGAGGTTGAAGAGAATATAATAAAAAGGAGAGAAAGCAGTCCTTTGATCTAACATACCTGATGTGAAAGATGAGCTCCATCAAAATGCAAAAAGGACACAGGTCTTTGATCCTACCAAGCTATTTGTGATCTCACCACAAACATGTTAGTTGTAGAAAAACATTTTTAGGTGAAAAGGTGAAACATAATAGACACAATTATAAGACATAATAAGACACAATTAGGTACAATTTGATCAAATATAAGACATCGTTGATAGGTATGGATAGTATGGTTAGAGTCCATACATGAAGCATTTAGGCCTATAGGTCCTGTAAATTGCATTACAGGACAATTACATAATAGACTGGTCAAGTCAGGTTTTCCCCAAGCTAGATGCCAAGATATAAGATATTGGGCATCAAGACACAAGATATCAAATATCAGATGTAAGACACCAATTTTAAGACACCAAGGAGTTATTTCAAAAGATACTTTCTCAAAGGGGTTCGTTCATCAGAGAATCATTTTCTTAAGTCATGAAGACACCAAGGAACCCTTTTGAAATATTGCTCCTTTTGTAGGATACAAAATTTTCTACAAGTGATTCTATCATTAAGGAATCATTTTGAAAGATATTTCATAAAGGAATTATTTGGAAAGAATTCTCCATTTTTTGAAAGGAATTTTTAGACTCTTTCACTAAGGGATCATTTTGAAATAAATTTTACAAAGGAATCTTTTTCAAAGAACAATTGTTGTTGAAAATTAAGCAAATATGAGAGTTTCCCCTTACAATAATGTTTTCTATACAAAGGAGCACATGTCATTCAAAGGAGAGAATAAAAATATGAGAGATTTTGTGGCATGCAATACATGAAAAGATGTACTCACATGTTGTCATGCACATGAGGTACAACACATGGAAATCACAACATCACAAAGAAAACAAGCATGAACAAAGAAATCAAGATATAGGGGGATATGATAATTCAAGGTTAGAAGTGCTCATAGATATAGATAAATAGATAGATATAATATACATATGAATTTTCATCAAACCCCAAATGTATTAGAATGTGAAGATGAGGACATGAAGACAAATTAAAAATAAAAATTGGGTCATCATGGAGAATGCCTAAATTCCTCCAATGCTTTTCATCATCCCTAATGTGAAAAATCAAGATTATGAAACATATAAGAATGATGAAATAGAGATAAGGTCATGAAAAATTCTCACAGTTGTATCCAAGAACCAATAAGGGTAGCAAGGGTCCTCCATGAAAGAGCATAAACCATATACAAACAAACACAAGGGAACACAGGCAAGCACACAAATCTAATCTACAAATGTAAAAGAGGTGCAACCCTAATCTAAGTCCACTAGCAGGTCATCTTGCTACCAATCTAGATTATTATAGAGGGAGGGAGGATGGGCCTAAAGGGGAGGGATAGCAAGGGCAATACCAACCAACTTACCTACAATAAGGGCCAAGGAATAGGGCCCATGAATGTCCTCTTCACCGAGCTCTTGTGAGACTAGGGTCACAAATCTCTCAAAAATTGACAAGAGAGTCAGAATATCCTCCAATGAGTTGAACATGCACTTAATAAGAGTTCCATGTATCAAAGTTGAGAAGGTGGAAGATATAACACCTAGGAGTCATGATGAAACTCAAGAAGAGGAGGAGTGACTAGCTCTAGGGATGCAATGGTTCCCTTTGTCATGAGGATGGCACAAGCCAAAGTAGAAGAGGACTCTAAAGCATTTGAGGAATTATTATGACCCTCGCAAGGAATAAGGTCATCCTTGATCTTAAACTTCAACGGATAATGTAGAATCCCCATAAAAGAAGTGGAAGTAGAAGAAGAAGGAGATGGAGCCACAAAAGCCACCACCTTTGTATTAGGCATGTTGATGACCTATGTGAAAGGAGGAATGTTGAAGAGAGGTGAGAAGGAGAGGCTCCATCGAAGGAGCAATGAACACCCACACCCTTTTGGGGTGAGGTTCAGTGGGATCCATTGATGAAGCTGGAAGGAGTATGAAGGAGATGGGAACTGAAGCCAAAGGAGGAGAGATAAAAGTAATCACAAAAGAGACAGAGGAAAAAACAGAAACAAGCTCCCCATCACTCTTTTGTGAAGTGACACACTCCTTGGCAAGAGCCTTTCATCAGTGCTTACACTCATACCACATGAGAAGAGGCTGAGGGATCTTGCTCTACCACAAGTGGAACCTCTACAACCCTTTCTAGTGGAAGGGGAGACTCCTCAGAAGGAGCACAAGGAGTAAGAGACTTAGGAGCAGAAGAAAAGAGAGGTGTCTTGGTACTAGATCTCTTCCCATGCCCTTCCCTAGAGGAAGGTAGAAGGATAGGTGGAGGCCATGAAGGCTAAAACATAGGAATGTACCAACATAGATAATTCCTCTTCCCATACAAGGTGGGATGGGGTACTATGGGAAGAACAAGAAGATGGAAGACCTAGGGCTTCAACTTCTACAACATGGGTGCCTTTCCTTTTCTTGTGGCATGGACATGATCAGTAATAGAGGATGCCACCAAGGGATGAGAAGAAGAAGCAAAGGTGCATAAGATGAAATAGAGGAACTAGAAGGGGAAGGCTTGAGGGAAAGAGCAAGAATGTCCTTCCTCTTTGTAGGGCTAGAGGACAAATCCTACTATTGTGTGTGCAATCAAGCCTTCAAAGACAAAACATGGGGTAACGAAGAGAAACCACATTTCCATGTTGATTCCTTAGTCTTATACTTTCAATAAGCGCAATACAAGAGATCTCCCTTAGGGGTGACTACAAGATCATGGGGGCCCAAAAAGTGGTGATATGACAAAAAAGTGGCTAATGAATTTTTTAATCCAAAATTGATAAACAATTAGGGTTTATTGAGAAAATTTTCAAATTTCCATCAATATAAGATATACCTCATTTTGAATTTAATAGGTAATTATTATTTATTTTCTTCATGCATTATGACTAAATTACTGACTAATAGGCTGATTGAAAAATGCCTATAATTCTCAAATGATTTCACATTTTTCAAATCCAAAAGATGTGACACATTTTGTGCTTCCTATACTATAGGACAAAAATAAATGAATTTCATAAAATTTTGACCAAGTTATGGTGGTCAAATAAACAATTTTGAATATTTTCAAAAAGTTCTAATAAAAAAATCATAACTAATTATTTACTTGCAAAAAAATTACAAAAAAATGCGGCACATTTGGGTATGTTTCCTCTACTTATATTAAAAGTTCAAAAGTATATATTAGTTTTTTCTTATATTTAGGTTGGTTAGAAATACACTTGATTTTTATTTTTTTCTTGAAAAATTTAGTACTACTACACTGAAATTTCATATTTTGATCAAATAGATTTATATTTTTCCAAAAAAGGACTAGTATCTTAGAAACTGCATTCAATTTACTATAAATTTTGTATTTACATATTTTTCTAATTATGTTAGTAACCTATTCAAATTTTTATGTCAAATTTTCTATCTCTTATTTTCTAAATTTTCATTGCCACTTAAGAGCCTAATTTGGACCCCCATGATCCTACACTGACCCTAGGAGGGAGAGGTTCGATTGGGCCAAGCCAAAAATGATCTAGGGAGAAGCCCCACATGCTACCGATGACTTGTATCCAATGTCCTAGACAGTGTACATGGTACCCTTGTGGGGATACTTTAGACATTTGTGGAATGTGGAAATGACTTCATTCATAAAGGCTAGCCACGAAACACCCAATCTTACACTGAATAAGTCCAACTTTGGGATCACAATAAATGCAACATCTACATACTTAGGGCCAACAGTAACTAACAAAGAAATAGAGGGTGGCATGTGATTTGTAATATATATCATGAGTATGGAGGGTGGCCTATGATTCGTAATATTTCTCTTTGTGCATTTTTTTGATAAATAAGGCCTCCTCTATAATAACATTCACTCAACTTGATAGATCAACCATAACACTAGTCAAGATGCTACCATCGATCTAGGCAAGAACATACAATGGAGAGGGCTCCTTGTTCAAAGGAAAATTGTGTGAGGTGAATGTAATATCAGGCACAACATTCACATGATCTATAGGAGGAATAGGAGTGAATAAGACCATATTCAAATATTTAGATGAGATAGGATTAGATGCAGACGAAGGAGTGACCAAGTTCACAGAGTGTGATAGTAATGGATCTATGTATATCCGTAGTTGGTTATTAGTCTTGGCTATATATTTATTAAAATTCTACTTCCTTCTATTGAGATAGATGGTCCCATCATCAATGTGGTCCTGGATCATATGATGCAGGTGTACACATATTTCAGTATCATGCCCAAAAACTTAATGGAACTAGTAGAATTTTTAAGATTCATACCATTTAGGATATGTCTTGGATAATGGTTGATCAAGTAAAGTTACCACTTTATCTTTTAATAGTTTTTTCATGACACTAGTGCATGATTCTGATAATTTGATGAAATTTCTATTACATCTTGTATTGTTTTTATTTAAAGGAACAAAGACCATGTTGGCCATGGCCTTGTCCTTACTAGAGACCAAAACAACTACTAGGTTGTCTTGGTAGGAGTGCAAAAAAGAATCCACATACTAAAATATTGCTTGGTGATAAGGGTATGTGTAGGATCATCATGGAAAAAATAGGTACTTAAGTGGCGATGAAAAATCAAAAAAATTAGAGTTAGGCAATTTGACGTAAAAATTTGAATAAGTTATCTATATTATTTCAAAAATATGTAAGAATAGAATCTTTAGCTTGAATTGAATGTAGTTTCTAAACTACTAGGTTTATTTTAAAAAAAATCTATTTGGTGAAAATTTGAAATTTCAATGCAGTAGTACTTAAATTTTAGGGAAAAAATAAGTAGGTGTTTGTTTGACCACCCTAACCACAATAAAATGATAATATTTTTTATAATATTTTAGATATAAGTAGAGGACTGATGTCCCAATGTGATGCATATTGTTTTGTAATTTTTTTCAAGTAAATAATTAATTATTATTTTTTTATTACAAACTTTTAAAAAATATAAAAACTCGTATGTTTGACCAACCTTAACTTGGTCAAAACTTCATGAAATTCATTTTTTTTATGCTATAGTATGCGAAGCATAGAATGTGATGCATATTTTAGATTCAAAAAATATGATACCATTTGAAAGCTATAGGTTTTTCAATCAGCCTATCAATCAAGACTTTAGTCCTAATTCAAATAGAAAATGAATAATAATTATTTATTAAATTCAAATTAAAGCATAATTTATATTGGTGGGAAGCTGGGAATCTCTTTTAAAAACCCTTTTCGTTTCATCAATTTTGGGTAAAAAAAAGTCATTAGCCACATACCCTACACATACCCATCATATCGCCACTTTTTGGTCCATCATGATCCTTGCACATACCCATAAATTTTTTCTCAAAGCAACACATAGGTGTGTGAAGGAAGGATATTTCATCAAAATAAAATTCTTTTGTAGTGAAGGATACAAGTTCCCAATGAGCACCTTTTGAACATTGGAGTCAAACAAAGGATAGGAAATCTAAGCAAAAATATCATGATGTCACACTATAAAGTATGTCAACTTCTCGTGGATCCCCTTCTTACATAAAACAAGATCATTGAAGGTAATCTTTAGCATGATGTTCACCCAGAACTGTTGGAGAAATTGGTTGACTAGTTGGTGAAAGGAGAAGATGAAATTGTTAGGTAAAGCACAATACCATTCTAGGGCAGCATTCTTGAGAGAATGTAGGAATAGCTTGGCCAACAAAGCATCATTATGAAAGAAATCAGTACAAAACACATTGAAGGATGAGACATGTGTCCATGGGTCTCCATGACCACTGTACTTTTTGAACTTTGGAATGTCCACTCCTTGAGGATTATGAGTGTTTAGAATGGAAATTGAAAGAGTACTAAATGACAAAAGGGTTGGAACATGGGTTTGGAAGAGGAATTGGATAGATTCGCAAGCTGATTCTACATGCACCACATGTTCTATAATAGAGAATTGAGCATAGGATTAATGGATGAAGTCAAACTAGAGGGAATTCTAGAAGAACCACCAATACCTGCACCAATAGAGACCCCAACACTAGAGACAAAAAAATGGCCACTCTAAGTTTCAAGCATAGAGAAAATGAAACCCAAAGGAATCTAGCTTATTATAAGTGTGTTATACTTCTCAGGCACAAAGGTAGTTTTTCAAGATAGTATGTGCGATGCACACCGACACCTAAGAATTGAGACATTCAACTACTTTCCAATGATATATGATCCACGATCTTGAGTGACAACCAAGCTAGAGTTGTAGGTGGGGACATGGGTATCTACAATGTCAGCTATCCCTCAAAATAACTCTAGGACTCTCCAATCCTTATGCAACATAGTTCTTAATTTCTCGATGATAAGAGCCAATTTGGCATAGCTATTATCTTGTGCCATGAATCTCTCAAGCTCCTTGAGTCTCAATTCTAGGGAATAAATTTTCTTTGCAGGAACCCTGAGAGCAACATCATCCTCCATGGAAGAGACAAAGGGTGAGGAAGGGGGTAGGAATATGAGTCGCAACATCACCAAAGGGAGAAGAGAAACCAATGGAGACTCTTGAAACAAGCTTTTCGAAAGTTGGACTAGTTCGAGTGGGACTAAATCTTCTAGATCTCATTTTAATGTGTCAAAGGATTATTCTTACAACATATCCAAAGGTTGTAGATTGGGTTGTAAATCTGACAAAAGCTTCACTATGCACTATCTGCAACATACCCTAGATGTGAGAGAAGAAAAAATTTTGAACCAAAGAGAAGGGATGGAAGGTTCACACTAAGCTCACCAAAATATAGAGGGGATTCACTACTCCCATGTATCTAGGACAAAGAAGAGTCAACAAGGAGAGAATTACCCTCCACTACCTCAATGAAAAAAATAGGAGAATACAGTGGCAAGTGGGGGATAATCTGGAATCTATTTTATGTTTTTGGGAGATGGAGGATTATGGGAATCAAGTGAGTAGATCACATAGGTTTCAGATTATAGACTGATTGGATCTTGTATAGAAGATGACAACATGGCACTCAGACAATAGTGTAGTGCATTGTCATCTCAAGGATGTGTTGGTGTCTCATATATATAGTTTAAATAGAGTCTTACAATCTAAAACTTACAAGTCATACTAATGACCCAAAAACCTTAATCCAACAGTTTGAACAAAATAAACAAAATGCTACTAATGCATGAAATAAATTAATTACAATAAGAAGAATACATTAGGGTATGTGCAAGATCATCATGGAAAAACTAGGCCCTTAAGTGGCAAAAAATTCAAAAAAATCAGAGTTAGGCAACTTTAAGTAAAAATTTGAATAAGTTATCTATATTATTTCAAAAATATGTAAGAATAGAATTTATAGTAAATTGAATGTAGTTTTTGAACTACTCGGTTTATTTTAAAAGAAAATCTATTTGGTGAAAATTTGAAATTTCAATGCAAGTACTTAAATTTCAGGAAAAAAATAAGTAGGTTTCTTTTTGACCACTCTAACCACAATAAAATGATAGTATATTTTTTATAATATTTTAGATATAACTAAAGGACTCATGTCCTATGTGATGCATTTTTTTGTAATTTTTTAAAGTAAATAATTAATTATGAATTTTTATTACAACTTTTAAAAAATATAAAACTTGTATGTCGACCACCTTATCTTGGTCAAAACTTCATGAAATTCATTTTTTAATCCTATAGTATGCAAATCATAGAATGTGACACATGTTCCAGATTCAAAATGTGATATTGTTTGAAAGCTATAGATGTTTTTCAATCAACCTATCAATCAAGAAATTAGTCATAATTCAAATAGAAAATGAATAATAATTATTTATTAAACTCAAAGTAAAGAATAATTTATATTGGTGGAAAGCTAAGAATCTCCTTTAAAATTCCTTTTTGTTTCATCAATTTTGGGTAAAAATAAAAGTCATCAGCCACATACCCATCATGTCGCCACTTTTTAGCCCATCATGATTTTCACATACCCTATAACTTGAAAGATAAATTGATTACAAATGAAATGGAAAGAAAGGGTAGTAGAAATCCAACTTATGGATGGTCTATCCTCCCACAATCTCCACATGAATGAGGTACCTACGCACACATAAATGAAAAAAATTTGGGGCTACATTTTAGATTTTGCCTCAATCAAACCCCCGCTTGGAGTGTTTCCACCTTCATGGACAACCAATAGACCATGATAGATAAAAATGATAAAGGAATGAAGTAGATGGAACTTATAGAAACCAAAGAAAATCTATATGCTAATCTATAAGTAAGACAATGCGATAAAATTAAATGTTACCCTCCCTTCTACATGCTTGAAGAAGTTGAGAAAGGAAGAAATCCTTGAGAGCATATGACGATAGTTCCAATGACGTAGAGATTGAAAACATGTGTGGAAAAATGGTGTAGAAGTAAGAAGTAAGAACAATGGTGTATAATAGGAATGGAGTGAAAGTGTAGAATGAATGAGTAAGAAGTGAGTGAGATTGAAAAAATGGAATGAATGGAATTGAGAGAGGTAAGTTCAAAAGATATTTTGGAAAAAGAGGTGTCTTTGGGAAATCAAGGCTCACAAGAGGTGTTACATTCATAGGGTGATAGAGAATCATAACATCCCAATGTACATCAACCCGTGAATCTTGTCAGGATGCTAGTGCAACATGCATAATTCTACATGGCATGGAAGCATCTACAAAAAAAATTCCCTCACAGATGGAAAATGACAAAGCACATGTGGGAATGAAGGGTAAAGGTGGTGGATTCTTGCATTGTCAACCTTATAAGGCTAAAGTGAAGGTGATGTGGGAAATTGTGCTAGGGTGCAATTTTACACCTCAAAAAATGTTATGCACTTTCTTCAGTGATCTTAAAATGGTCCTATTTTCCTTCACACACTTCCTCTATCTGGAGTACACTTCCCTTCTCTAGTGCAACCACTTAAACATTATTCACAGTCAACCAACTAACATAGATCACACTCTATTACTACTAACTTTTTATTTTTGAATCTACACCTCTAAAACTATAATATGATACAAAATGATTAACATTAATTTTGGTTCAAACCCAAGCCATAACATTCAACTACGATAAATTCAGAGAAAAACACTATGATAGTCTAATATAGTGAATGAGTAGTAAACCACAAAAAACTTCTGCAAACACTTCCAAACTACCTCCAACAACTGGAATAGGTACAAGATACTATTTTAAGCATACTACAAGTAGCCTTCTTCATATTAATGATATCATTAACATTCTACAACTAATCACATTAATTTTTGATCTCAAGTGTTGATCTCAAATGCTATGACATAACATACTCGCTGATTTCAAAAGCTTAGACATGAAAAAATTAATTATACTTAATTCTTATTGATCTTTTAACAACACTATTTTGACAAAAAATGAGCTCCTCTGACATCAATGATATCATATGTTCAACATCATCTTCTATATATTGTTACTTGGGATAAGCACTTGATAAAAATTGTAGGTTTTTTATAGAGTCATGTATTCTAAATTTAGCATAAAATATTGATTGCATTCATCATCTATTTTAAATGGAGATGATTCTTCTTTAGTTTTGTGAGGGAACCTTCAGACCCTCTTGTTCATTCTCCGCATGGTCATTCATTAGAATTTGACATGAGTAAATAATTTTGAGCTACATTTAGAGGAGGCATATTTATCTTCAAATGATTTATCCTTGTCTTTGGATCTTTTTCTAAATTTATCTTTATTATATTTTATATTGTCATATTCAACAATGTGGCCTAAAAAACCTAACTTGATAATGAAAATTGTTAGCATCAACATGGAAAAACATGAATATATTTTTTAGAGACTTCATATGTATTGATTTTTATTCCTTCTTATTCCCTTTAGGAATGGGAAGATATTACAAAAAACACCTATGATTTTGTTTTTGATTAGTTAAGTAGGGAAGGGCCCTGATCCCATGGTTATAGCCAACAGAGAAAAAGGAACCAATATAAGGTGGGAAATAGCACCACTAGCAAGAACCAAAAAACAACAACCAAATTAGCATGTAGGCCATCATGTAACATAGTAACCATAGTCCAGCCAGTTATAATAAACAAATAGTAAGTTTCTACTAGAAAAATTAAAAATATGTAAACCATTTATCAAGTCAATAGTGTCCCAAGTGGTATTCCAACATAGCATATAGCTATTATAAAATAGCAGTTCAAGATTATGAAACAAAATGACAAAAAAGGAAAGCAGTCATCAAAGCAACAATAAGAAGTCATTACTTGGATTTCTTTAGCAGTTCCCCATATTCTCCAATGAGAGAGATGTATTCTCTCCAGTTAGGTCCCTCAAACTTGTCCAACATCCTTAAGACATTCGGCTTCCCCTATTTCTTCAGCTTCTTGGTAATTTTTTATTCTCTAGAAAAAGATCCTAGTATCACCCTCATCAGTGTATTAGTTACCTTCATTAGTGTAACTAAGGCCTTTTCCATAGATATCAAACTGAATCTACAGAAAATCTAGTCTACTCTTCAAAAAATTAGTGCTTGAGTCCTCAGTATTAATCTGCATACCCATATTCCCAGCATCCTGCACATTCTCAACATCATTCTTTTGTTCCTCAATTTGCTCAATTTGTTCCTCCTATTCCTCTTCCTCTTCCTTATCCTCATCTAATCCTTCTCCCCCCATATCATAAGCTGAGTCCTTGAAATCCATATCCTCGAATGATCTTCCTCCTGGGCTTTAAATTCTTCATAATCTAGGTCTTCCTCATCACACAGTCATTTTTTGTTTTCCTTTTTTGTCCTTTGAGGCAACTTTAGCTAGGCAGGCCGACCTTCTACCACCACTTCCTCCACTCCCTTGCCCCTCCAAATTCTCCTTCAACTCCTCATTATGCACACCTTCATCATAAATATTAATGATATCCCTAGGGTTTATATCTCTTTTGAATTTCTTCACTTTGGAAAGTTCCAATAGTAAAGGCGAGTGTTTTCTTTTCTTCGGCGTAACCTTTATGAGCTCTATCTCATAAACTCATTTTTCCTCACTTTTCTGCAACATAGGAGTTGAGGGGTTGGATACATTGGCCACAAGGGATTGGCTCTTTGTAGGAATTAACACCTTTCTAGTAGTGACTACAAGAGGCTGGTGGGGATTAGGTTCCATAGCAGGAATTTCAATAGCAGGAGGATTTTCATCAACAGGTGATTCCTCAATATCCCCTTCAATACGGTTGGGATTATCATTTCTATTATCCAAAGGGTTATTGTGAGGATTCATAGCCAAAGCATACTTATATAGGGTTAACATCAAACCTTGGTGTAGGGGAGGACAACAAGTAAAAGGTTAAATTAACTCTCTCTCCATGCCTAATGTGATTGAGTAGGGGAAAATGGTACACATGTACTGACATATACCTTCCCTCTAAAGTAAAATACCACATAAAAAATTAGGCTAACCAAAGTAAAGGGAGGAAGGAGTTCCAACCTAGCATACCCGTATTGGAATCTTTTTAGGTTCTCCCCTTCATGCAAGAATTTGTCAACAAACTTGTGATAATCAGGCCCACTTTTCTATGCAACTTTAATCCCTTGATTTTGTAGACCCGTTGCTTTAGCTATGAACCTTAAATTGTGACCTCAAAGTTCACCGTACCAATGGTTACACTCCCTTTCCTCTAGGAATTGGTGAACTTGGCCGTTAAGTTCTCATTGTAACCCTTCAGAGGTTGAAAGAACAAAACCATTCCCGCATTTTTGAAAAGCCTCCATAAATCCATATTTTGCTTAAGGGCATAGAAATTAGGAGGCGCAATATGCTTCCATGGGCCTCCCATTTTGATTCTATGGAAATTATTAGGTTGGAACGAGATTTTCTTCATAATCTCCCACTCCTACTTTCATTCCTTAATGTAGAAAACACTATTTCTCCAAAAAACAAACAAAGCCAATAAAAAATATTGAATTGAGAAGTTTCTTTTTGTGAAGGCTAGTGACAAAATTATGGCTACCAAAACCCCATCATTTTTCTTACAAGTATTAAAATCCTTATTGATTATCATACCTTGCTCAACATTACAAATTCAGGAATAGCTAACATAAGGAAAATTGACACGATTTGAAATGACAGCCCTTAACAACTTTGATAACTCCATGTGATTATTGGTCACCTATAGTAAGGAAGAATAATTAACATTACTTCCTACCGAGATCTTCAAATACAACCCCATACTCCCAAAATCATCATTACCTGGTAATCTCTTAAACACCACATGACTCCCATGCTTCCTACATAACTTCAACATTTCATCTTTGCATATTATAATCATTTTTAAAAATTTCATTTAGTATCAAGTCTCTTAAAGACTTCAACATATTACCATTTTTCCATTAGGTCCACCCTGTACAACTCAGAGCCATGTTGGCAACATAGTTAGCAACTTTATTACCCTCTTTATAGACATGTTGCACCCTGCAATTGGTAAAGTATTTCTTTAGGACTAGGAATTTATCAATTATATTTTTTAACTCCCATGGTGGCACAAACACTTCATTCATAATATCCACTACAAGCTTGGAATCCCCTTCTATTATGACATTTTTAAAGCCAAGATCCTTAAGAGTTTTGAAGCCCCCTAATGCAACCATTGCTTCAGCTTTATTATCAGAACAAACACCCATATTCACACCAATGCTCACCATGCATTCCCCTTTATGGTTTATTAACAGACCCCCTACCCCAGCTAATCCTAGGTTTCCTTTTGAACACCCATCAAAGCTACACTTTATCCAATTCTTCTATGGAGGACTCCACAAAGTAGCCATTCTAGTTAGCATCATTGACCATTTGAGTTTAGTAAGATCCTTCCTTATGCCCCAATTCTACTTAATCCTCATTTCTTTGTAGTTAGGCCAAGTTTTGGAAAAACTATATCTTCCAACCTTAATGTTTTCCTTAATTTATGTTTTTATGATCAAACTTACCTCTTGACTACTTCTCTTCACTTCTCTAAATATCATTTTATTCCTTTCCTTCCATAATCCCAAGGTAACAAAGGGAGGAACTTGGTTCCATAGGTCAATAAATATTACATTGTGGGAAAAAGGACAATTCGACTGGCTTTCTATAAACAACTTCATTGAGTGAGGAAACACCCAATCAGACAACAACAACAACAAGAAGCAGGACCACACCTCCCTCACAAATTGGCAGTGAAAGAAAATGTGCATAATTGACTCATCTTCTTGCTTGCAAAGGGAGCATCTATTAACCAGTTGGAATCCCCTCCTAACCAGGTTGCCAATTGTAAGAATTTTTCCATGAGTCGTAGTCCACCAGAAACAATTAATTTTGGGAACCAAGTTCTTTAACCATACCTTATCCTAGAAATGACACCTATGATTTTGTTTCTTCCTATGGGGAGGAATGTTTTCAACAATTATGGACCATCTTCTACATCCAGTTTTGAGCATGTACCATTGGTATCAATTCTATATTAAGGGGAGCTCCATAATCTTTCTTATTTTTTTACTATGGGGTGAATTTTCTTCACATAGGATTTTGTCCTTCTCATTCTTCTTTGAGAGTATTTTTTATATTTTGTATTTTGGGAAAGAGTTTTGTCCTACTGGGTTATGTAATTTTCTCCATTTGTGAGAGATCACATTTGTACATGGGTACTTAACATGGCCTTATAATTAGAACCTATCCTTGTATCATTTTTTCTTTCCATATTTTTCATTCTTCCTAAGTTGCACTTAAAAAGTGGGATGTCTATGTGAAACAAGTGTTTTAACTAGTTGGTTCATCACCTAAGTCCTTTTCACATCATACCACTTAAGTTCAGTTAGGGTTACACATAGGATACTTATCACTTTATGTCTCATATTATAAGAATAAGACACTTGTTATAATCATATGCTATCATATCCCTCACCTTGGCCTATATAACCAAGGGGTTCCTTTTTTAATCTAATCTATTATCAATGCATATTTGCATTCATTGATAGGAATACAATTAATTATTTTCATATTGATATTCTTATTTTATTGTACTTTCCATTAGACCTCTACATCTTAGGTGGTTATCTCCATAGCCAACTATTATAATTTGTGCTTTTAAGTGGTAAGTATGCATGTACTATGTGTCTCAAATCATGATGAAAATTGTCTTAACCCTATGAGATGAGGACAAATCATAAAAACTAAGTAAATCTAATCTAAGTGTGAATGGGTCAATACTATAAATGTGATATCCTAACTAGATATATGTAAAGATATTATTTGCTCTAACACCCCTTCTTAAGTGCAACTTAGGGAGTAATGTATGCAAAGATAATGATAGGTCCTAGCTACTAGCCATGTGAGGTGCCCATGTAATATTAGGGAAACTATTCAGATTTTTTTTTTTGAATGTATATAGAATGAATTTTGGAATGTAAAAATGTAATTTATTCTAAATTTAATAGATGAACAAATAAAAATGATAGTAAAATAGTTATACATAGATTTCTAAAGAAAAATGAAGATGCTAGAAAAGTAAATTAAAGATCAATGTTTTAATGTATTTGAATCTAGAAAAAATTACATGGTTAGAAAGGAAAGATAACTTGACATTATTGTGGCATAATTTAAAAAATAATAATATCTTAAAGTGTGCAAACCCAATAGAGAAAGTGCTTTAAATTTATTTTTTCTCATATTTTATGCAAGAAATGTCTCTTGAGACCTTATACGAAGTGCAACCCTTTGGATTAAATGTAAGCCAAATCCAAGATTAAGGGTGGGCTTCAAAATTAACTTTAAATAAAATGCAAACATGTTCTATCTTGCACATGTTATAAATTCATGAAAGAGAATGCTTTGTGTGTTTTTAGGACATATACAATGAGGGAGTGTTATAACATGCTTGTATTATGGCTCAATATTTTTGAGTTGGATCATGAGTCATAATGTTAGTGCTTAAATGCTACATTTTTCTTCAAAGTGAGGGTTTGCAACCTTTTGTCTCCCATCTTGGTGCACATACCCCATACTATTAACATATAATAAATAATAATTTTATTTAATATAACTTATTAAATATTATCTAGTTATTAATAAATTAGAAATAACATAAATATTAAATATGAAAAATACATCTATTCTAAAATATAAGTTACAACTTATAACTTGGTGGAAATTTCATAATTATACTTTCCCTCTTTATGTTGTGTCTATTTTGATAAATCTATCCTTAGTGTAATAGCTAGGATAAAAATGACATGCATCTTAGTATAAAAGACTTCAAATAACAATTGATAAAATAATTTTATTTAATCAATATGTATTCTTTAGATTGGTCTCAATATTCAATTCATTTAGTCCTTTACTTGGGTCAAATTTATGAGATGTGGAATTAACTCAAGTCAATTCCATAAAATATAAAAGTGACCTTTAAAGTTTTGAAATCAAAATTTAAAGTTGGATCTTCAATGATCTCCTCCAACTAGCTAGTATAGGTCAATTTATATGTGAAAAATGTTGACTTGTATCTTAGGTTGTTGTATTTAAGGACAAGTCTTAATTAGTTCATTATTCATTTTAAACATTCATTTAAGAGCTCATATCCACATAACATCATCACTAAGGGAGTATATCATAGAGCACCAACATTACATGATTATGTTACATTAGAATTTTAAGTACTACTATATGCTTACTTGTATTTGATGTTTTTTACATAACGCTTTGACTAAAAAAAACTCATAATGTAAAACTCCTAAAAAGTTTCTATAACACCATGATATTTAAAACATAATCACAAACATCAAGGGAAGCAAATTACCAACAACTTCTACTAGATCATTCATCCACACAAATTCATATTTGTGGTTAGAGATTAGATAGAAAGGTGTGAATTTGAACTAAACCATTGAAAGGAAGATTTGTTGATCATGATTCCAATTTTCTTACACATTGACAAACCAATATAAAAAATCTAGCATAACAAATTTGCATAAGTTTTCAACCTAATAATCTTTTTTTTAGAGAGATTATAATAGCAATAACTATTTCTTACAACTAATTGGTACTAGAAACATGAAATTAAAGGTAATATATCTTCCAAATAAGAGCCAAAGAAAGGGTATACATTTTTCTAATATCATATAGGGTACAATCCTAGCATCTCTTTTACTTGAACTTCTAAAAGAATTGATACTTGGTGGACGGTGAAATCAAGGAACATACAATCATCGTCATCAATTGTGTTCAACCAATTAAACCACAATCTTTTTAATTTTATCTAATTTTTAAATATTAATATCAATAAATTTAACAAACCCAATTTTTTATTTTAATCTAATTAAACCACCTTGAAAAATTATATAAATATATTATTTTCCATACACAACTTAATGGCATAACTATTGAAATTTAGAACTCAAACTTAACATTAACATGAATTGAACTACAAGACTACTAACTAAAGATTGACTAATCACCAAACAAACAAATACTAATCACTTACTCTTGACATATGGTGCTGCTAGGTGATTCGCCCTGACTTCCCCAAAAGTATACCTAAATTTGGCACACTTTCAAGATGGAAATCCTTTTCAGTATTTGGAAAGATAAAAATATCTACATTTTTGCTCATAGCCAGATTGATAAACATGTTTCGGTTTATTCTAAAGCTATTATATGTCCTAAAGTCATATTGTAGTTTTGAGTGCAAGCTAACAAAGTTGTGCTTGAAGTGGCTCACCTTCAGGAGCTCTTAGACCACTAGGGCAATGCCCCCTGCATCGTTGCTTGCGTGCCTCCCTCTCCCAATTCTTTTTGGGGCCATTTTCCTTTGTGTGGTCAGAGGCGTGGGAGGAGTGGCTCTACCAAGGATTCTTAGGCTCCTCGTCGTGGTGGCTCACGTCCTCGCAGGAATTCAACCTCTCCTCCTCTTTGGGGTGACTTGGGGTGGCCTTTTGGAGGAGTGTCTGGAGGTGGCGGTGGTGCTTCTAGTTGGCCCTCTGGCGAAGCTTCTAGTTGGTCGATCAACTCTTCCAAATGGTTTCCATGGTTGGATTAGGTGATTTCTCCTCGACAAGAAGATAAAGACAAGGATGACGATGGTTGGGATCCTCTTGACATCATTCTGGACCCCGCTATTGTATGGGGCAAGTCAGGTGACAAAGATCTACCACCTTCTGCTGGTACTTCCATAAAATCTCTTAAATCATGAATACATAAAATCTCTTAAATCTCTTATATAGAAAATAAAACATTAATTGCTCTTATATAGAAAATAAAACATTATTACAAATAAGTGATGTCGTAACCATATTACTTATTAAATACAAGAAGATGAAAGAACGAAAAATAAATCAATGAATCTAATGAACATTAACGCTATAGGTATTATTGTTTTTAAAACTATTCTTACTTCCCACAAGTCAATAAACAAGATGTTCAAAATTTAAAATCAAACTGTTTTATTTGTATCGTGTGTACGAAAATACTAATGCGATACAATTGCTCTGATGGAGTGCACAGCACGCAAGCTTCTTCACCTTTCTCCACCGATAACCGGAATTTGATTGCTAGCTGTCTCCTTTACCCTCAAAGCTTATCGATTCCTCTTGTCCACAGAGAAAATGATACGGAAGCTTATCCATTAGGGAGTTTAGATTGCTTTTTATAAAGTGTACTGTTTTTATGAGATAGAATTAAGCTGTTAACAAAAGTAATCTGTCTGGAAATACTTTTTTTATCTTTCGTTATTTAATTTAATTAACAATCTCGAAGTGAAGAAATTCTAAAATTTAAGTCAGTTTTGGAATTCAAACTTGTCATTCTTTCTATCTTCCAAATACATTCCAAGAAGCAATCTAGAAACTAAATAATTTTCAAATGCTTTATTTAAAAACACAAACCTATATAATTCATTTTTTATTTTCATAAGCATTTCAAGAAGTCGAAATCGAACTGTTTATATTGAAAAATAGATATTCTTTATTTTTAGTTTTGAGGTTTTTCTCTGTTGTTTTGATTAATTGGAGAATTTTTTAGTAACCTTTGGAGACGTAGCCTTAATATAAGTACAAAATAAAGAAAAGGTGTGCCGGACATGCACTGCTTGCTTCGACTGTCAGCTGAAATTATTCCCTCCACTCATAATTTCATGGATGCTTCGTGGAAATTGGTTCCTTCAATTCCACGAAACTTTCTCTCTTTAATCGACGCGCGTGAAAATGGGTTCTTCCTAGAAAGTGTATGGAATACTAGAGAACCAGTGAACTTGCTATTAGCATTCATTTCTAACGAGTGTGTTTGTTTCAGGATATCAGGCTCGATAGGCTATATACTAAAAAATGAAGGTATTAATAATTTTGCTTTGATTGTTGTGTATCTTACGCTTTTTTGAATGGTATTCTATGTTGCACTCAATTAATTGAACAGCGAATGATCTGGACCAGCAAAAAATAGTGTTTAAATTCAGTATGGAGGACAACAAAGCAAAGAGAAGGGCCATGAAGGCCATTGGAAGATTCGAAGGTATAACATTATTTTATCTAACGGACTGCCATTGGTTTTATTTGAAGGTAAAGAGGAGGATGCATGCTAACGATATATGTTTTGCAGGCGTGGAATCGATAGTAGTGGACAAGGAACATAATCAGATTACTGTAGAGGGCGACGTAGATTCAGTCGCTGTCACATGCAAACTAAGAAAAATTGCGTCCACAGAGTTACTGAGCGTTAGTCCTGCCCATGAAGAGATAGAGGAAGCTGAAGACAAGCTGCCAGAAGAAGAGGAAGAGGAAGAGGAAGCTGAAGACATTAAGCCAAAAGAAGGAAATCCAGTGCAGGCTGCACCACCACTTATATGTTTTCATGCCTCACCCACTTACTACTCCAATTGCCCTTATGTTAGAGACGAATATCCCAACCCCTGCACTATCCTTTGAAAACTCCAAAATCCAAACATTTGACGTGAACCAGCCCCTATTTTCGTTTTCTTGTATAAATTAATGCATTTAAATTGAACAGTTCTATTGAACTAGTTATTTAGAATAGTGAATATATGTTGGAGCCTGAATAGTAAATTTACACGGGCTAAATGTGTAATTTAAATTGATAGATTTTGTAAAGTTTGATTAATTACATATATAAGTTTTCGTTTAATTTTTATCTATGTTGGTGAATAATGTGTTTTTGCGGGAATGAACCTAAATAAGGTGCTAATTATTATAATGTTTTGGCTATAGCCTTTACTGATGAGATTTAATATGTACTTTCATTATGTAGGATCTATAGATTAGGCCAATAGGGAAGTAGAGGTTTGTTGTGACGATTTTATCCATCGCGTTCCATATAATGGAGCACTAAAATTCACCATGCTAGATCATGAATCCAAATCAGCTTAGTCAAGAGAAACTAAGAACCTTTGCTACTCATTTTGAGACCTCAGGTTGCGTTTGTTGGTGTTCATTATATCATTTTTTCTTTTTCTAGAGGATAGGAAAAGGTATATGTTAATATTCTTTTTAATGGTTTTATTTGTTATTTTTTAAGGTAGTTTTTAAATGTTTTGTTGAGGGAATTAAACATTTTTTTTTTGGAGTGTTTGGACAAAGAAAAATATATTGTCTGTACCAATATTTTATAGGGATGGATTTTGTGAAGTTCTGCAAATCTCAAAGATTATTAACAAGCATCATGAATACAAATTGCATAATAACCGACCAAATAGATTAGGCAAACAAACGTACATAAATAGGCAAGAAGGAGGCACCTGACCTCCATGAAATGAGGATAGGACTCCTCATTCATGGAGTGGTGGTGAGTTTCCTAACTCAAACAAAGGAAGAGGTGTCGAAAGTGAGTTGATGCCTCTCAAGACACCTATCAACATTGACACCTCTCAAGACACCTATCAACATTGACACCTTACTGAGAAAGAGTGAATGGGACACCTAACTAGGCTTAAAGCCTAAGTGTATGCATAAAGTGCAATATATACACTAACACCCCACCTTAAGCATAGCTTAGGTAAGCATGAATGAAATGGCTCTTGAATACTAGCTTGGTGAGGTATCTATGCACAAAACAAAATAAATAGGTCTTGACCACGAAGCCTGATAAGGTACCCATGTACAATGCAATCTCTCTAAAAACATAGTAAGATAGAAAACCTAGTGGGAAAAACTATCATCCTAAAAGAGAGAAGATGAGAAGAAGACTAGAAAGCCCTCCTTAAGGATGATGATACTGTTTATGTAGATTTCATGCCAAGAAGAGCTCCTAGATGAATGATATTGCTCTTAGTAAAGGGTTTGGTGAAGATGTTAGCAACCTACTTTGAAGACTAGAAAAAGACAAAGTTGATGATCTGACCATGAATCAACTCTCAAATATAATGCATATGAATCTTTATGTGTTTAGTTTGATGATGCTAAACTAGATTCTTTCATATTTGAATAGTTCTCTAGTTGTCACAATAGATGACTTTGGGTTTCCTCAAAGGAATACCAAACTCAGTAAGAATTCCTTGAAGCCATATAACCTCAGTAGTTGAGTTAACCCAAACCCAAAAGTAACATTAAGGTAATGAAGGATCCTCTTAGGTGCTTTCTAATGCAGCACATGAGGTTACTACATAAATCTCAAAACCATGCCCACTACATAGGCTATGTTTGGCCTAGTATGAGTCAAGTATATAAGACTACTAACAAGCTATTGATACAGTGTAGCATCAACCAATGATGTAGCACATGAAGTCTCACGCTTGACTCTAAATAGAAAGGGAGTTAGAGATGGTTTGAAAGTAGTAATATGAAACTATGCAAGTAGGTCAAGAGTATGCTTAGGTTGTGCAAGAGTGATCCTTGAAGCAAACTGTGAAATATCAAAGCCAATGAAGTAGTGCAATAAACCCAAGTCTACCATGTCAAATATTCTTCAAGTGACGTCTTCACTATTGTAATGATAGATGAAGTACTCTCGATAATCAAAAGATCATCAACATATAGAACCAATACCAAAAGTGAATCATCTTGTCGTAGTAGATACACATTAGGATTTGAATGACATCTAGTAAAACCTAAATATAGGATGTCAGAATATATCTTGGAATACCAAGCTCTAGGAGCTTGTTTGAAGGAATATAGAGATTTCCTAAGTCTACAAAATAAGGATGAATCCTAAAAAAACCCTAGTGGTTGTTCCATGTAGATTTCCTCCTTAAGGTCTCCTTTAAGAAATGCACTCTTCACATCCATCTAATGTACATCCCATCCATGCGCTATGACTATAGCTAGTGTGAGTCAAATGAAAGCCATCTTAGAAAATAGTGCATAGGTTTATCTATAGTCAATGTCTACAACTTGTAAAAAACCTTTGGCAACCAACAGTGCTTTGTACTTATCAACTAAACCATTTACTACCAATTTAGTTCAATATATTCAATTACATCAAACTATCTTCCTTCCCTTAGGAAGACAAGTCAAATCCCAAGTATGATTTCTAATCAAGGAATTATATTCCTCATCCATAGAAATATCCCACTCTAGTATGCCTAGTGCCTCTTTGAATGTTTTTTGGATAAAAAACTGAAGCAAAGAAGGTATGTCCCCCCCCTTAAAAATCTAGCTAGACATGTCTATCATCTTCTGGATCTTGTACCCCTGTATCTGCCTTATGTAGAGTGTGAGATGTGGGTGAGTCTGGTGTAGAAATACCGACTTTTAATGAAACCCCCATAATAGATGAATATAAACCCTCATCACTGTCATCGCTATGAGAATTGGAAGAAAAAGATACTACACTAGGAATCTATTGAGAATGATTTGAATTGTGAGGAATGTAATCAAGATTTGGCTAGTCCACAATATGTTGAGAAGTGTCAAGAAAATAGTTTGAAGATATGTTCCTTGAAACTTAACACTTCTCTCAATAAACAACTCATGTGTGGTAGGGTGGAGTAGGCAATAGCCTTTTACACCATCAATATATCCAACAAAGATGCAAGGTTTGGATTGTGGATACATAGCCTTGTGATGTTCTTTTAGAATGTGTGTCATGGCATGAGAGCCAAAAAAAATGAAATGGTCAACTATTGGTTTCCATCCTTTCCAATATTCAAAGATAGTGATACCCTTCAAGAGTTTATGAGGAATTATATTATGAATGTAACATACACAATTCACAATTTCTTCTATCGAATATGATGGTGTGAGGCCCTTAGAGTTAATCATACAATTAGCCATCTCTTTTAAATATCTATTTTTCCATTCGGAAACACTATTTTGTTGAGGAGTACATGGAATTATGTGTTGTAGATCTATCACCTCTGATATGTAAAACTACTCAAAATGGTTGTTTACATACTCACCCCCATTACATGTTTGAAGAACCTTGATGACTTTCCTTGCTTGTTTTTCCACAAGAGCTTTGAAATCATAAAAGGATTCAAACAATTCTAATTTTTCCCTAAGGAAGTAGACTCATGTAAAACATGATAAATAATCAATAAAGGTAAGAACATATCTAGCCTTTGTAAAATATGGATAGGGAAAATCCATTGAAACATCACTATGAAGAAGTTCTAAAACTTGTGTTTCCCACATGATTTTCCTTTGTTAAAATTTTCTTCTAGATGTTTTCCAAGTGCACAACCTTCACAAATCCCTTTAGAAAATTTAACCTTAGGTAATCCCTTGACCATGTTATGTTGATAGAGTTTCTCAAGATAGCAGTAGTTAAGATGGCCAAACTACTCATGCCATAGTTTTCTAACTTCATCTAAATGAGTTAGTAGTGCTTTCGAAGAAACATCTATGGAAAAAGCAAGGAAGGTATATAATCTGGATTGGTGGTTTTCCTCCCCAATTGCTACAAATTTTTTTCTTTGCAATTATCTTATCTCAACTGAATTTGGAGAGAAGTGTACTCTCATGCACTTCCCTAATTGAGTTATTTGATACACTGAAAGGAGATTAGTTGAGAGTGAACGTGTTGGAAGATTGAGGAGATTGTCATTGATGATGCAGTCTGGCAACATTAGCATAGTATGTACATAATGCATGATCTAGTGTTGTCATTAATTTCAACATTATTGTGGATTATCCTAGCATGATTTAGAAGTGTTGTGGAAGAAATTTGTACAAGATAAGTTGGTCCAAAAAGTATAGCTACTCAAATTTTTTCCTAAGTATCAAACCTACCAGCACAATTGTTTAGTGCACCAATTTTTGGGTCTTCACTCCTCTGCAAATAGAGATACCACTTTGTGATTCTAACAGTAACTTAGTGAACATCAAATGCATATAAATCCAAGATTTTTTGTTATTTGGTGAAGTATCCTAGAAGATATGAAGGACAAAGTTCATTCATGTATATTGCAGTCATTTCCTATATAGTATGTCAGTGTGGGAGGTTTTGCACTTCTCTGTGGATGAATATTTTGTGGGAGATTATGCACTCCTTCCTGTTGAAGATAAGCTACCAGATGTCAATTGAGTAGGAATTCTAGATGGTATTGTGTTTTGAGTTCCACATATTGCAAATTGTGTGTACAAATGAAGGTTTTTGTGTTTAGGTCTTATATGGGGCTGACCTAACATGTTTGATGTTTTGTGAAAGGATGAATGAGAAATTTTATCTTATATAGGAACTAATATAGGTCCATCCTAACCTATCTTGAGGATAGTTGAATTTTAATTAAGGCACGAATGTTAGACGAAATGCTTTGAGAATGACAAGTTTAATTTTGTGTGTTACATCCAATTAGGCTGATCTAATTGATGTTACACTTGATGTGGATATATGTAGTTGTTTTATTTTGGTGTTTTATGATGATGATTGAATGACAAGTGATATATGACATGTATGGTGTACTACCTACATGTGTATGTTGTGAATGTGATCAAACTTGTGCGAATTGTGTGAATTTAGAGCAGAGTAGAGCATTAATCCAGATAAGTGAAAAGGTTGATTTTGTACTTCATTGGAACTATAATCTACCATGTTATATATGCAATTGTAACAATTCAAATAGGTTGTAAGATACCCATTCTTTCTTCTATCTTATTCTCTATGAGCAGTGAGTCCACTTGTAGTGAGAATTTCTGTAATATACTATATCTAGATATAATATATTGTGAGCTAACCCTCACCATGATTTTTCCCATTTTGAATATGTTTTGGTAATTGGATTGCTAATGTCTAAATGGTTTAATAGAATACTGATTCAACCCCCCTCTTAGTATTATACGTGTTCAACAATTTGTATTAGAGCTTGGATCCTTAGAAAGAGGTTGACCACTTTGGGAAGATCTTGGAGATAGAATACATGGCTGATAGAAAGTTTCATATTCCTTCGAAAGAGATTCCTGCTATTGAATACATATAAGAATATGGCATGCTTGAAAAGGATGGAGAACTCATAGTTTCTCTTGAAGATCATGACAAAGTTGAAGGTGAAAACAAAGATCTAAAGGAAAATATTAAAGAAGAAAATGATTGCATCAAAAAATTAAGAGAGAAAATCAAGAAGTTCAGAGAAAAGCATAAGGAGGTCAATGAACAATTGAAGAAAGCAAATGAAGACATCATTGGACTGAAAGTGTGAGTGGAAGAAAATAAAATAATTGAGGAATGTCTAAATACAATGGTGAAAAGAAGAACTGATGAATGCATGAGGTTTGAACAAGAAGTGGTATATTTTAGATCAGATCTAGAGAAATAAAGAATTCATGAAGATAAATTCAAGACAAGTTATACAATTCTTGATGACTTGATTGTAAGTTAGAAAGAATCTAAGGAAAAAGAGGGTTTAATACTTGAAAATGGAAAAAACTCAAAATTAGTTCAGAAACTTAATGTAGAAAAGAAGATCAATGAACCAGAGAAGACTAAAGACAAGAACAATGGCAAGTTTCAAAATCAAAGAAACAATGCTAGAAGACCTTAGGTCAGACAACCAAATGCTCAAAGAAACCCATCTTTCAATGGTTTTTGTTATTCTTGCAATAAATATGGACATAGAGCAATGTAGTGTAGAAGAAAAATGAATTAGAATGTTCCATCCTAATGGAACCCCTAAAATTTTCATGTTCCATCTCCAAATCTTGCCTAAATTTGGGTTGAAATTGTATCTGAGTGCTGAAGGTTTTGTCTCCTATCACTATTAAAGGGTTTTAGTTTACTTAGAGTCTTGAAAATCCCTTTGAGTTTGTATCCTTGCCAAGGTCTTAATTCTTTTTCGACCTCTTGCTACCGGTTCTCAGTCTTTTAAGTCGCATCTTATGCCATTGAAACCCATAAAGTAACCAGCCCTTTGGTCTTGTTTTAGCAGTTGTCATGTGTTGAGCCATTACTTTATTTATTCCTAGGTCGAGCAAAGTATTTCTCACTAAATTTTTTGAACCTTAAGTCATTTATTCCATGGGTGTGGTCTTGTCAACCTAGTCAAGTCCCTCTTTTAAGATTAATAGTTTCAACATGTGCAGATATGAGGATCCTTGACTACCATTCGATTTATGCAAACGAATTACCACCATTCCCTTCACGCCTATTCCATTTTATTGCCTATTATTTTATTCTCATGGGATCATGGGTGTAAGCCATGTGTCTTGTACATTGGCAAGCCCGATGTCTTTGTTAAGTTGTGCAACAAGTTTTAAGAGGAAATCAATGGTGGTTGTTGAATGATATGGCCACATCTGGACCATTCCCCATGCACTTGTTTGTTTTTATTTCCCATTAAAATAATCACACAGGCTGATGGAAGGTTGTCATGCGCCTTGTCCAACAGTAGGCCTGGCAGTTTCAAGTGGTCACATCGTAGAGCTTTTAAGTGAGTCAACAGTCGATAGCGGGTGACATGGAACAATCTTGAATGCTCCCCACTATCCCATGTAGGTATCACCATTATTGATAGACTCCCAATGGGGAAGCAAGAAATTTCCACATGGAATAAACTAGAGAACATGGAAGCATTGGAGCAAGGCCAAGTATTAATTAAATATTTCAAAACGGAGCATGGAGAATAAAGTGTGCGCTACTAAAGTAGATATATTGCACGTGTTTGAATATCTTTTAATCTAGGCCGTGGATGGTGTAAGAGGAATAAAGCTATGGGAAATTGTTTTGAATTAAGAAGTGTGTATGTAAAAGTTGATAGATTCAATCTCAGCCTTTCCCTGTCTACCCGTTGATGAAAGTTGCACATGGGTTATGACTCACGGGGGTGAGGGGAAGAAGACACATGGATCCTGGCTACAATGACAAAGAAATGGTGGAGCCCGCATACCACTAGGTAGTGGTTCCATGTGGCTTTTTTTTCATTTGATGAATATTGCAGTTGTGTATAGTCAGATTTTTCAAATCAAGCTGGTTAAATCTAGGTCGTCCGTTAGTTAACAAGCCAGCGTGATCAATGGTTGGCATTCAAAACTCAGTTTGAGGGAAAGTGATCCATTTTGGTTCGTGTCAGCGAGCCTTAATAGTTGAGAGGATGTCGAGCTATCAAAGCAGGAAGTTGCATAATTATTAATACCTGTCTTGAAGGCATAATTCAACATTGTGAAGGATACTCTATAGACTCAAGGAGCCCATGCTATGGTTTTCAATATTTTATGAAATTGGAGCCAGGGTTGTCAACCCATGAAGAGAACTAGTAAGTGAATTATTTCCCTCCCATCAGAATTGTTGATAAGTTTTGGTTTCTCAAACCTTTGAGTCTGTTAGGGTTTTCTTGGTTTAGAATTTTAAGGTTTGATGTGCATAAAAGATAATTTATTAGTTCTACATTGTCATAATTTGTGTCAAACCCTTATATAAGCCGTAAATCTTGTTCGAAGAAAACATAAACCCTGTCTTGTAATACCTCTTGTATCATGGCTCCAAAAGCACAATCAAAAGAATCTTCATCTAAAGGGGAGGCTTCTACTCCCAAAAGACCTTTGAATAAAGACCTTACTGACCAATTACCATCCTCAACCAGT
The DNA here is from genome assembly GCA_007258455.2 of Sequoia sempervirens. NCBI lineage: Eukaryota > Viridiplantae > Streptophyta > Pinopsida > Cupressales > Cupressaceae > Sequoia > Sequoia sempervirens. The sequence goes on from VDFB02274714.1 coordinate 15,792,152, forward strand.
GAAAAACCTAAGGTTCAACTGCTTCTCAGAGGCCTGCAAGTTGTAGAGGGTTTGATTGACAAGAACAATTCTATTAAGGATGCCAAATTACCTTATACTAGATGGGAATTGTTCTATAGTTGGTTCAAGAATAGAAACATGGGTATTTCAGTTGGTAACCCTTGGAACTATGACCTGGGATAGTTAATTTTACCCAATGTTTACATAGATACATGTTGACTTGCTTAAGACAGTGGCTACCAATTATGACCCAGTTACAAGAACTATAAGAATGTATGATGGGAAAGAGATGGTCAAAATTACTAAGGAGGAATTGGCTCTTGTTTTTCAGACTCACTAGATGGAGTGATGGCATACCTAAGATAAATGAGAACACTCTTAAGGAAGATTATGATAAAATTAAGATTGCATTCAGAGTCCACATCTTGCCGAGATATCTAGTAGAAATTGTAGGCCAAAAGATTATAATAGGGAAACATGATTAGGATCCTTTCCCTATTATTTTGTTCCCTACTTCCAAAAAATATTTTACTCTATTTTCCAAATAACTGGTTATGATCCTGTAATAGGAATTCCAATGGCGTGGATGTAAATGGCTTCCCATAATCAACACCCCCAATCTTGCACAGTGTATGATTATGCTAGGTTTCTTTTAGAGACAATTCATGACGGTTTGATAAGGTTGAAGAAAGGTGAATTGGGAGTAAGGTTTAGCTGGTACTCATTGTTCATGCATATGTTTTTGTTCAAAGGTGCACCTTACTTTGGGCATAATATGAATTTGGATAGGAAAGAGGTTAACTTCGATTTTCCCATGCAATATTGGCCTATTGTTTTAGACAAGGATGATAAGACATATGATTATATGACATTTTAGAACTTGTTTGCTTCAAAATTGAGGAGATTCTTGATTGTGAATATACCTAGGATTCCCATAGCCTTGCATGACTTCTTAAGATCCAAGGAAAGAAGGCCTAAGTTAGGAGTTGATCACAATTGGGGAGATGTTATCCCATACCTTGATTACACCGTTTTAAGACTATATGGTTCCATGCTTGCACCCACCTACTACCAAGATTTTGGAAGATTAGAAGCAAGTGGCAAATGTAGGAGGATGTGACATTAATCCTTGATTAAGAGGATGCACATCCTAATCATGAATTAATTAAATTAATCCAGATTAGAAAGGGATTATGGATGATGTGACACAGAGAGAAAAAGGAAGAATTTAAATTGATTTTATTCAAAAAGGTCAAATGACTAAATTAAATAAATTGATATATTTATTTAATTTAGAGAGGAAAAGGTGTAAGGTAAAGCATTTAATTGTTAAATTAAATACTTTAAGGACCTTGAACAGAAAGTGCATAATTAATTAAATAAATTAATATTGACGGAATGGACGAATAAAGAGGTAAATTTGATCGTATGGGAGCGATCAAAATTAGATTTCTACATTTTTCCCCTCTTTGAAATACTGTTAGAATAATAGTGTTTCGAAGAAAAATAAAATGCAGATGATGAAGGAAGTGATAGGGTTTGATGCCCCAGCATGAAAGAGGTTGAATGAACTGTCTAAGAAGAGGGAAGTGATAGGGGATGCCCCATTCTTGCGAGGGAAGGCTCATGATGGAGGAATGGAGAGAAATGATAGGGTATGCCCCTTCAAGAAGGCGGATGGGGAAGGAAAAGGGGTCCCGGGTGACTTCTCAAAAGTATAACATGGTATATGTCATTGGAAAGAGCACAAAAAATTGAGAAGATTGGCGTTTGAATGGAGTCAATCAGACACATAGTTTGCAAATGGTGGCTCTGGGAAGTTAGGGGCCTGGGGCACTTCCACCTCGGCGAGGGTTGGGGCATATCTGCCTTGGCCTGGAGCAACTTATCGAAAGTATGACATGGTATATGTCATTGGAAAGAGCATGAAAAACCAAGAATATTAGCATTTGAACGAAGTCAATTGGACGCACAATTTGGCTCCGGGAAGTTAGGGGCCTAGGGCGCTTCTGCCTTAGCCTGGGGAAACTTCTCGAAAGTATGACATGGTATATGTCATTGGAAAGAGAACAAAAAATGAGAAGATTAGCGTTTGAACAGAGTCAATCAAACACAGTTTGCAAATGGTGGCTCTAGGAAGTTAGGGGCCTGGGGCGCCTCCGCCACGGCAAGGGCTAGGGTGCCTCCGCCCTGGCAAGGGCTGGGGCATATCCACCCTGAACTAGGGAAACTTTCATCCCACCTTAGGGGGTGCTTCTGCCTCAGCTTGGGGCACATCAGCCTCGACTTGGGGGCACTTCTGCCCTGACATGGGGGCGTATCCGGCCTGGCGCGGGGGCACACCCGCCCCTACTAGAAGACATGTTAGCCCTAACTAGGGCGAAGCGGGAGGGGGGAGGAAAAATAATCAAGAGAGAAGAAAAAGAGATGTGAAGTATTTACACAACCAAAATCATAGGGTGAATGCAATGCAATGTTAATGACCATAAAATGCAATCCTAATATGATTTTCCATCTTCGGAGTACTGAGTTTTGATATAGCATAAGACACGATACACCAAGGTATCATGGACCAAGGAAAATTGGTGTCAAATGCACAACAGAAAAGAAGGCTATCCCAACACCCCAAAGTGACAAATACTTTGGTCGGGCCAAGCATTGGGATAACCGCAAGCACAAAGGGATTTCCTAGCATAAAACAAGATCACATGGGTCTTGGTGGATACTAAGTGGGTCAACCCAGTAGATAACAACACAAAAAGATCAAGATACACCCCTATGTTGACTAGACAAAGCACACCATGGTATTATGGATCAAGGCCACCATGATGAGTGATGATAGGGAGCTCAAAGGATAAACAAAATCCCAAAGCATCAAAATAGCGCTTGATCAAGTTTCAAATGTCCTTTTCCATAGGATCAAGGGGATGGATGGGATTGATGAGGTCTATTAGGAAGGATGCATCCTGTTGAGACCGATGATGGATACTAAACTGAAAGATCGATATGACACAAGATCTATTCATAACTCATTGGATCTGATGATACAAGTGGATCTTGTTTGTTAAGAACTAGCTAGATAAGGGCATAGCTTGACGACACGACACAAGAGACATGACACAAGACCAACACACTCTAAAGACCTAGGGTCTTGGGGGCTGATCAAAGATTAGCCTTGCCTACATGAAAGTGCACAGCCCTCATAGTTCGATAAAAGGTTGACGACAGACCACGATGAAGACCTTGATGGATAATAAAGATAGGATGGAAAAAAGGAGCAAAGTGGACAATGAAGATCAATGATAGATGATTAAAGAGCCCCAAGGGCAGATCAAATGATCAACCTTGCCTATGTGAAAGTGCAGGGGCGACGTAGTTTGACAAAAGACCAAAGAAAAATGAGGGATAAGGGTTAATGTGATAACCTTGATAAGGGGATACAAATATTTGACCGATACAATGAGATGGGATAGATCTGGTGGATTGGATAGGATGATGGTCATTACACTAAGCTCAAGGATGGGATAGTTATCCAAATCAGAAAAAGATGAATTGGGATGATGATATGATGGATAGATGAATGATGAGAAAGGATAGGAGATTGAAAAGATGTGTAAAAGAAGCAGAAGTGATGGCGATAAGATAGATGGCATTGGATGGCATAAGGGGAAGCCTATAGCTAGATACCAATGACAAGGGATTATGAGATGGGATGAAGATAGAGATAAATGGATTGGAAGATAAGGATGGGGAGACAAAAGGGATGTTATAATGGATGGATAGGTTGATAAGGATAGGTAGGAAGATAAGGATGGGGAGATAGAAGGGATTGATAAGATTGAGGAATGATGTCTCCAAGGACTTATTTCACAAAGGAAGTAGATGCCCCCACTCTAAGTATGTCATGTGTCATGAGGTAGGAGGGATGGAAGACGAGTGGATGGGAAGATAAAGGAGATAACTAGAGGAGGATAGGATGAGTGACTAAGGAATACGATAGAGCATGGATGAAGTGAATGTATACCAAGAGGTGTCCAAAGCATGCATAGATAGGTGCCCCTGTTTTGATCAAGATCACAAGAAGGATGGAGGGATGGGAGATAAATGGGATATGATGGTAGGATGTGGAAGATAGGTGGGATGGAGGGGATGAATGAAGAGGACGTATAGTAGGAAGATGGGTGCATAGTTGGAAGCATAGCAGATGGAGGGAATGCATATCAAGAAGCTACCCCCAAGTGTGGAAAAGGATGGATGGGGATTTACGCATGATGCCTATTTTCTAGGTTTTTATCACGGTACTTATCCAAGGCACTTGTTTTCCAAGTTTTCACCATTGGAAGAATTATTTCTCTTTACTTTTTATTTTGTTTTGGATTTTTTTTTTTGACTTTTTTTGACTTTTTGTGGATTTTTTGACTTTTTTGGATTTTGAATTTTTGGATATCATGCAAAAGGAGATGGATAAGGATAGGGAGGTGGATAAGAAAATTTAGAAGACATGTGATAAGGAGGTGGATGAAGGACTTAAGCATCAAGTTCCATACAAGGTGTTAAGAGCCCATGTTTGAAGTGACTATTGGATGTCGGTACAATTTTATTAGGATAAATGGATTATGCAAGAGGATGAATTAGAGGGATTTGATGGGGCAGGTATGTGGGATAATGGATGAGGGGTTGGAAAGGGTATGGATAGAATGATGGGGTAGGTGTGTGATGAGGTGGCGAGTTCAAGACCAACATTGGCAGATACGGTGATGGATGTGAAATGATAAGAGGATTAATGGATGGAGAATACGGGGATAATGGATGAGATGGGATAGTGAATTTCAGGACATAGGGACCCAAAACTGATTTAGGAGAGGGTGGATAAAAATGATTAGCTTTTGGATTAGCAACTTTGGATGTTGTTACAGATTTTTCATTTGAATGTGTTGCATCTTTTTTCTTTTGGATCCACATGGTTTTCATCTTTTCTTTGGTGGACCTTTGCGGGCTACGGATTTGATTTTGATTTTGGATTTTATTTTTCTTTTCTTCAACATGTTGTTTAGAGGGGACATGATAAGCTTTAGATTCATGTGGATGTTTAGATTGATGCATTTTTATTTTGGCATCCAAAGTGCTTTTAATAGAAATGGGATGAGTGTAAGGAGAAGGATGGTGTGGAATGATAGTGGTAGGATATTGAGGATTATATATGGATGGAGGATGTGTGGGTATGTGCCTTTGTTGATCCCGACTATGGGATATGAGAGTGGGATGTTTATGATGGGTGATATGGATAGGTGATGGATGGATAAAAGGATGAATAGGACAAGATGGAGGAGGTGATTTTGGGATATAAGGGCCCAAAATTGACTTAGGACTTAGAGAAGACATGGATGGGGTAGATGGAGGATGGGAGATGGTGTATGGAGGGATGTAAGAACCCAAGATGGATGGAGTAGATGAAGGATGGGAGATGGGGGATGGAGGGATGTAGAGACCCAATATGGATGGATCATATTAAGGAGGAATATGGACAGTTGTTTTGAGGTGATACGATGGAGGATGAGGGATGGTAGTAAATGATCTAGTGGAGTGATGGGAAGAGCTAATATTTCTTGTGGAAGAGGCTCGTTTAGGACGTTTAGAAGTTGTACCAACATCTTTAGATTGTGAGTTTTGAGAAATAGGTCCAAGACCTTGCATGCGGAGTTTTTCTTTGACTTGGATGGGCTCTAGAATACCTTGCTCATGAAGGCCTAAACCTTTTCCTTGATAGTTCATGTTCTTGAACATTCGATCCATGATAGGATTTTTGTTATTTTGGAAGAATGATGCGAGTCCATTATTAGGTGGGGGAGGATGGGTGGTATATATGTTGTGTTTTTCTTTTGCAAGGAGACCACCATGGAAGAATGTGAGATTACCAAGGGGATATATAAGTGGTGAGGGGATAGTAGGTTTAGGCGATGTAATGGAGGATCAAGAAATGGAGATGAGGGGATAGCAACATCTTGATCAGGATAAGGGAGTGGTAAGGGATCAAGAGAGGGATTAGGTGACATGATAAGATCTGGATTTGTGGTAGCGGGTGATGGAGATGGAGATAAGGGCTCACAAGAGAGAAGGGGATCATGGGATGAAACAGATGGGAGATTATGATCTTGAGATGGGCTAGATTGGATTGCGGGATCTTGATGTGGAGGATGGGATATGGTGGTATTCTTTGAATCAAACTCTTGGCACGACTCATATTGTGTGGGTGACATGATAATAGAGTGTTGGAGGGACTCTTCAAGTGAGGGAGATGAAAGTATGGAGGATTCATGAGGTTCATGGAAATGAGTTTCAGTGTTACAAGGAGTGGGAGGAGTGGATTGGATTTGGGTATCTTAGATGGAGTGGGTGGATCTAGGAGTAGAGGGAGTGGATTGGACTTGGGTGTCTTCAATGTATTCAGTGGCTCTTAGAGTAGGAGATGGGGTTCAATGGATTTAGTGGGTTCAATGGTTTGAGTGGTGCTAGGGGTGGTAGCATCAACGATAGGTGTGGGATGGAATGGTTCCACAATTTCAAGTGGTGGATTTGGGGATGTCTTCTTTGTCATAAGTCCTTGGGGAACTTCTAGAGTGAGGAACTTGCATACTCGAGGATGAGATGACATGATAGGAATAGATGAAGGATTAGGGATGGGTGGAGGACTAGCATTATGGATTGGTGAGCTAAGGTTAGATGGAGGAATGGGATTGGATATAGGACTAGGAGTAGATGGACGATTAGGATTGGATGGGGGGTTAAGGTAGGGATATTGGAATGGTGAATTAGGATATTAGGACGTGGATGGTAGATTAAGACAAGAGGATGCAGTTGGTGGATTGTAGTAAGGATATTGAGATGGCAGGTTAGGATAGGAAGATTAAGATGGTGGATTAAGATAGGAAGACGTGGATGGTGGATTAGGATAGGGAGATGTGGATTTTGGATTAGGGTAAGTTGTGGGTGTGTAGGATTAAGATAAAAAGGTGTGGATGTAAGATTAGAATAGGTTGATTGGTATGCAGGATTAGGATAATGGGACATGGATGAGGGAGTGTAAGAGGAGTATTGGGTTGGCAGATTAGGATAAGAGGATGTAGGTGTTGGATAAGGGGACGATGTAGATGAAGGATATGACAAATATGCAGGCGGGAAAGATACTAGACATCCCTTGTCAAAGGTAGCATAAGGAGTGTGATTAGACATGGGTGAAGATATAATGTGATAGCTTGAAGGGGTGATTGGATTTTTGGAAGCGGGTGGAGAAATTTTACTAGCAATGACAACGTCAAGGGGATCTATGTCATATACCTCTTGATTGACAAGACCTTCATTATTGTCATCAACATAATTAGAGTTTCCCTTAACTACTATTGATGGAGGATGAGGGTTCATGATGATGAAAGGATAAAGAGGAAGGATCAAATATTTCAGATGGAAACAGACTAAAGCTCAAATCAAGATTGGATTAAAGCTCAAATTAGGATGATTGGATGATGCAATGGGATTGATTTTAACAATAGGATCGATTATCAAAGGATGATTACAACACCGAATCTACCTCAAGATGGAAGTACATTGATTGGGTCAAAGGTGATTGGATAAGGATGCAATTGGATTGGATTGGATAAGATCGATCAATGATTGATAAGATCGAATGATAGATCAGATAGGATGATTAGAGGGATTGGAAAACCCCGTTCGAAGATTACCCTAGGTGACTTAGGACACTGATTGATTGGATTAAAGGATGAATGGATGATTGCGGCACCGAATCCACCTTGAGGTTGAAAGTGGATTGATTGGGCTAATGATGATTTAGGATGGATGAAAATCCTAAGCAGATGTTGATGATGATGATCAGATTCAAACACCTAGGTCAATTTGGATAACAACTTCAAACGAAGTTTAGAAGATTTAGATTGAGAAAATGATAAGGGATGTGTAACTTAGAGATGCTTGAGGATGATGTATCGATATGATTCGAATAGAACAAAGCTCAAATTGGGATTAGATTAAAGCTTAGATTAGGATTGGATTGAGGATATGATGAGGTTGGTTCCACTAGTCGAATTTGAGAATTGGATCTGTTTATTATCTGTTTGCCAAATTTTTGTTGTAGAGGGGTGAATTTTCCCTTCCCAGGTGGATTTGCCCTCACAAAGGGGAAAATTTTCCCTGCAAGGGTAAATTCACCCCACTACAGGACATTCGCCCCACTATAGGGAAAATTTTCCCCACTACTTTTGGACCTTTTGAGTAGGTAAGCAGGCTGCTAGAATGAAGAGACGGGTGATTGGAACAGGGTGTTAGATAATTGGATTGAGGAAAAAGATGATTAGATTAGGAAAATGAATGATAGGGGTGGATAAACAAGCACTCAGAACTAGTAAATGATTACTTAGAATGGATGAACGACTCTCAGGTTGTAGAAATGAAAGCTCAAAACAAGTAAACAATTGATTAGAAAGGATGAACAACTCTTGAAATGAGGAGATGGATACTTGGAATGGATGAAAGATTACTCAAAATGAGTGAACAGAGGATCAAAAGGGATGAAAGACTACTTGGTCAAATAGATGTTTGGAATGGCTAAACAAAGGCTCAGAATGATTAAACAAATGTTTGGAATGGTCAAACAGAGGTTTGGAATGATTAAACAGAGGTTTTGAAGGCTTAGAATGATAAAACAAAGGTTTGGAATGATTAAACAGAGGTTTGGAATGATTAAATGATGGTTTTGAGGCTAAACAGAGATAAACAAGGTGATTTTGACTATTCAAGAGGGAAAATTCACCCCACTGTAGTAAACAGGAGGGAAAATTCACCCTACTACAACAAACAAAAGGAAAAACTCACCCCACTACAGTAAACAGGAGGGAAAATTCACCCCACGGCAGCAAACATGGACTTGGTTTAGATGAAAATGACTATTGCAAGGATTTAAAATGACAATAATAAGGCCAACTTGTCAAAAAGTTTACTAGTTTCTCACAAGAAAGCACTTTCAAACAAGAACAATCCTATGATTAGTATTAAGGGTATTGCCAATATAGGTCTTAATCTAGGATGCACAAGGTGTCTAGGGAGTCCTTGATATACTCTCGGTATGTGAGGCACAACCGCGAACACCAACCCATCACAAGTGTGAGTCAGGAACCCCAGCTAGATACTGAAGGGCTTGGACCAACTCTTCATGTCTATCTAGGTATCACCCTAGCTTCGATGCTTTGCCAATTACGATGCGAATAGATTAGGGTACAACTTTCGATCTCCCCCCTTTGTATACCCTGCTGGTACGTGTGGTTGGAATCGTCCCTTGAGGTGATGAAATCCTCAAGCAGGTCCCACTAGAAAGAAAGCACTAATTGTTTCCAACTACTCCCTAGGCTCACACGAAGTGCAATGGGAAAGTGAAAACAAACTAATGCCTCCTTTGGGTAACACAAAAGGACAAACACAATAGACAATGGATATTACTTCCCCTAATTAGACTATGTTCCTAGATTAACGAAAAAAACAACAAGGATGGCTTTGGAAATTTGTGCAAACAGAAGGTCCTACAAGAAAACATTAATTTTTTTATCCTTCTTTCTTCACCAATTATACAAGAATATGTTGCAAAATGTTAGCAAAAATACCAATATTCTTGCAACAAACAATGTTAGGGGGTTAGAATCAGAAAAGAACAAAAAACTAGAGCAAAAACTAAGCTAAAACAATCGTTTTACCTTTCAAAATGTGTTGTTTTGGGGTGTATCCGCCCCTCTATAGTAACCAAGAGGGAAAATTCACCCCACTGCAGTAACCAGGAGGGAAAATTCACCCCTCTACAGTGACCAGGAGGGTGTAGTCGCCCCTTTGCAGCAAATTTGTTAGAAACAAAATATGGAAGAGGACGTATCTGCCCCTCTACAACAAACTTGTTAGAAACAAAATATGGAAGAGGGCGTATTTTCCCCATTGCAACAAATTTGTTAGAAATAGGATATGGAATATAGTTTCCCTTCTACAGTCAAATAGAATGCGTAATCGCCTTTCTGTAGTGAACAGGAGGGTGCAGTTGAACTTTTGCAATAGGAAGAGGGTGTAGTTGAACTTTTGCAGTAGCAAGAGGGTGCAGTTGAAATTTTGTAGTAGCAAGAGGGTGTAGATGAACTTCTACAGTAGCAGGAGGGTGTAGTTGAAATTTTGTAGCAGTAGGAGGGCGTAGTTGAACTTTTGTAGTGAACCAGAGGGCATAGTCGCCTTTTTGTAGTGAAATTTTAGCAAGAAAAATTCAAACCAAGGCATAGTCGCCCTTCTGCAGTAAAATTTTACAAAACAAAGTTTAATCAGGGGTGTAGTCGTCTTTCTGTAGTGAAACAGAGGGCATAATCATGTTTATGTAGTGAACAAGAGGGCGTAGTTGCCCCTCTGCAGTGACCAAGAGGGTGTAGTCGCCCCTCTGTAGTGACCAGGAGGGTGTAGTCGCCCCTCTGCAATGTACAAGAGGGTGTATTCGCCCCTTTGTAGTGACTAGGAGGGAATAGTCGCCCCTCGGCGACCTATTCATGCAAATAATCTCAACAACAACAAACGTAAAATAGAGGAACCTGCTTGTGGGTCCCACTGGGCGTGCCAGAAATATGATATCCTCGAGTTTTACCTATTCTAAATGTGCAAAAACAACTAAAATGCAATGGAAAAACACAAATAACACCTCAAAAAGATTAGCCTAAGGAATGATAAAGCAAAGAAATAATCTAAAATGAAGATTGTAAGAAGATTATGCCTTCTTTTTTGTTGAAATTCCTTGGTTGGCCCTTGATTTGGATTGCTTTGTATACTCCTTAGATGACTATTGATGTAGCTAAATGCAATATTAACTAGATGGTGGGATGCAAATGCAAATGGCTAAATGGATGGCTAGATGAGAGAAAAATACTTATAACATGAGTGCACAAAATAATATCATAAGGTTACAAAATGACTAAGTGTTTTAAATGCCTTAGAGGGGGGGTATTTATACAGAAATTTGAATTCTCTAGAGAATTCAACGATTGAGATTGAGCCACCAAGGCCAAGATGAAGGGCTATGGTGAGTTGAGGACTCACAAGTCCTGACATCTTGACATGTGGAATGCGAGATGGCCAAGGATAAGATGGTGTGGAAGTGAGGTGGAAGGGAGGTACATGATGTGTAAGAAGGAAATGTACCTTGTAAGTACATTGGGGGATGAGAAGAATCTTGGGTGAATAGATGTGAATTAAAAATTCACATGCTTGGAAGAATCCCATAGACAAGACAAGGTTCCAAAAAGCGAAAAACTTGTCCACATGTGACATGATGTGACAAGTCAAATTTTCTAGAAGTTGCATGGGGATAAGATAAGCCTTGAAAGGATAAAATGTGAATTAAAAATTCACATAGGGAGGAGAGAGACCTAGGTTGAATAAATGTGAATTAAAAGTTCACATGGGAAAGAGGGTTAATGCCAAGAAATGAAAATGAAAAGGTTGACTAAAAGGGGATGCTAAGTGTGGTTAATGACCTTGATTAAGGTTGTGCAAACACATAATTAGGATAATTAATGGAAGATTAGAAGCAAGTAGAAAATGTAAGAGGATGTGACATTAATCCTTGATTAAGAGGATGCACATCCTAATCATGAATTAATTAAATTAATCCAGATTAGAAAAGGATTATGGAGGATGTGACAAGGAGAGAAAAATGAAGAATTTAAAATTGATTTTATTCAAAAAGTTCAAGTGACTAAATTAAGTAAATTGATATATTTATTTAATTTAGAGAGGAAAAGGTGTAAGGTAAAACATTTAATTATTAACTTAAATAATTTAAGGACCTTGGACAAAAAGTGCAATATTAATTAAATAAATTAATATTGATGGAATGGGCGAATAAAGAGGTGAATTTGATCGTATGGGAGTGATCAAAATTAGATGTCTACACTTTGTATGTAAATTCACTTGTTAATTTTGAGCCCCATGAGTGTATTAAAATGAAATAATATAGATAAGTTAGGAAAAAAATATGCATACCTTGTTTCTTTCTATGATAGTTTTCCAAATTTTGTTTACGCTTCTTTAGTTATTGTTCTTCTAAATAATTTCATTCGCTTATTTTTTCTCGTTCTTTTACAAGTCATTTTATTAATCTACCAAAAAATGACTTCACAAATCCTTTAGACCAAAAGATGACTTCACAAATCCTCTACAAATCCTACAATCTCCAAAATCTCCTTTGATGGAAGATGACTTCACAAATTCAAAATCTCCAAAAATCTTCAAAATCTCCCATGATGGAAGGTGATTTCACAAATCCTCTAAACCAAAAGATGACTTCACAAATCCAAAATATCCAAAACATCCAAAATCTCACTTGAACCTGATAAAAATGTGAATTAATCTTCCAATATTGATATTGAAAAAATGAAGAAATAAAAACATATTTATATACATTTGTAATTATTAAAAACCCCTAATATTAACCGATTAGCTAGGGGTTTGGCCAACATCACATATTTATATACATTTTTAATTATAAAAAAACCTAGTTCGAGTGGACGTCGGCCAATGATTCGAATGAACCAGCCTGAGCGACTTTATTTAATATTTTTTTCAATGGGTTCAATTGAACCTATGTTCAAGCGAACCTATATTCGAGTGAACTTTTTTAGGGCATTCAACTAAAAAATGGTTCCTTTGAACCCCCATATTCCCCCTTTCTCCCCCATGTCTACCAAATCTTTGCAAAAAATTTCCTTTCAAAGCTTGGGTTGAGGATGAAAATGGAGGAGACTTCACATACCCAACTGGATGATGGTAGTCCTTGGAACGAGTTATCCATTGAATACAATTTTAATATGTTTTGGTTTTATTATGTATTTTTTTAGTTTGATTAAACATAGGTTTTTCACCAAAAATCAAGCTCTTTGTTCTGCACATGTGGAAAAATAGAGGATTATCAAAAAAAATTTGAAAAATATTAGTGCACTAGATATTGATGTCCTTGATCCAACATAAAATAAAATAAAATTGTATTTTGATACATGCAAAAAATGTTATGCTTTAGCTAGTGAATCATGTCTAAATTGTAATTGGCTTGACTTTGAAACTTAATTAAGAAAAAAATATTCAACGAAATTCTACAAAACCAATTCCATGCACTATCATAGTTATAAATCTAAATTGGAAAAAATTAGAATTTTATCTTTCATAGAAAAAAAGTTATATGTTAGCCAATGATGTCACTCTTTAAAAATGGTGTTTAGTAAACTAAAAACTAGTTTTCAAAGATGGAAAAATAAGTACAATTCTATTTGAAACTTTTAAAAATATATATATTTAGAATCTATAGACAAAATGTCACAAATCAGTAGTTTGCATCATCTTCAAATTCCTCATAGTTTAGACACTATAGGTGCCTCAAACTCAAGAATTAGTGAAAAGAATTTAGTTCAATGTCCAGTTTGGCCAAAAATTATAAACCAGTATTGTAGGATCACCCTATGATGTGTCTTCTTTGTGGTGTCATTGGGTTTGATGTCCTTGAAGATTGCAACATTTCTTCGTATATGGCATTCCTCTTAGTGGTGATGCTACAGAATGCATTCCCTAAGTTGCAAATCTTTTATCCTTAACTAGTCCTCTCTTGGAGACATTAGGCACAATGTTTCCTAAGGTGAGACCTTTCATGAATTAAGAAAAACCCCTTTGAATATCCTATTGCATGTATCAAGGCCACTAAGCATAACACAACTTGCTTACCAATGGAGCCTTTATGTTTTCAAGGACACCAAGCACAAAAAAACTTGATTGCTAGTGGAGCTTTTATGTTTTTCAAGGCCACCAAGAATAACACAACTTTCTTGGTAATGGAGCCTTTTCCACAAGTTCCCATAATGCATCTCGTTAGCCTTGTGACAATTTTTGTGGCACCTTATCATAGTTATTAAGAGGTATAACTTTGGTATGGTTAATACAATGGGAGCTTGCAGACCTGATACAACTTCCCATTAGCCACTTTTTGGGGCTCACTTAGTGGATAACAGATTTCACTAGCCCATGTGAGTACATTTTGTTTGCATAGTGGAAAAAGGGTTTCCACTTGTCAACATTTTTTGGAAAAACAACTAAGGCTTGATCAATACTAATTGGATAAAAAATCAAGGATTGGTCCATCCCCCCTATCTCTATTCTCATTAATTTTAACATTGTATGCTTGTGTATCTTGTCTTGATGTTGCATATTTAACATAGGCATGTGTGTCTTTGTTCCTTTTTTTGTTTTCCATGATATCTTAGATCTTGAGGGCTTGATCTGTGTTGTCTTATCTTTCCAATGATTGTACAATTAGACCTCTCTTGATTCTTGTTTGACTAATCTAGTGTGAGTTTGAGTGTAGGGCTCATCCTCTCACTAAAGTGGGGGTTAAATGTAGTGTTGGAAAATGTACTCCTTTACATTTTCACACTATGTTTGGGTCCCTTAATAAACTGGACTTCATTAAGCCTCTAAATGGCCCGATTATGCATTTACAAGCCTAATTAATTACAATTTCTAAAAGGGGAATTATGATTTAATTAATGCAATTATCATTTATAACATCGTAAAATGAATAAGTCCTTGCAATTTAGGTCACAACACATTTGTCGTTGAGAAAATGGGTCCCCTTTAGTTGCTAATTTAAAATTTTAATATATTTTTGGTGGCCTTTTTATGATCTCAAATTCAATTTCAAATGTCGTGTTGTAATGTTTAATTTTTAGAAAATTAGAAAATTACCTATTAATACAAGGTCTTTTTATCAATTCAAATCCTAGAGCAAGAAAAATTGAAAAAAATTAGTGTAAATATTGTTGTAAAAAGTGTTCAAGAGAAAATTTATCAAACATCTACAATATCATTCAAGATCTCAAGCATCATGTCAAATTTATCTTCATTCAAGTATGTTTTTGGAGCTAACATTGTAATGTAGGTTTTAAGTATTCAAGTCAAGATTCAAGCATCAAGATCAACATAGTCAATCAAGTCATTTCATGCAAGATCAAGACCTTGTAGAGATGTGTTAAGTTTTAGTCCTTCAAAGATCTCAATTCAAGGTTTTCGTGAGTTACAACATAGAAAGTGTTCATTCATCATTCCTTTCATTCATGTTTCATTTTATTTCAAGGTTTAATTACCAAAATGGGGTTTGACCAAGGTAAACCCCCATTCACCAAAAGAGAACAATTTTTTGCTCTTGTGTGTTTTGCAGATCTTAGGTTGAAGAAGGATTGAAGATCTATCAAAAGAGTAAAATTGAAAAAGTTGTCAAAGTTACAAAAGTTGTCAACAATGTCGTCAAGCCACGAAAACTCACTTTTAGAATTTAATTTCAAAATTTTGAATGTGAAACCTAGAGGAATCGAGAGTGCAAACCAAGGATGAGGAATGTAAAATATTTTAAACCCCTGTAGCAAGACCCATTCAACCTTGGGAAAATGAGTCCTGGGAAGACACTCAACTCAACTTTTTGTGATAGGTGCATAAAATCAAGTCCTTCTCTAATGTACTGAAACTACCTAGATTCTATCAGATTAAGGTTTAATTTAGAGATGTCATGTGTTGCATTGCATAATTGCATTCATTTGGTAGTTTTCATTTAGGGTATGTGCAAGATCATCATGGAAAAAATAGGTCCTTAAGTAGAGAAAAATTTAGAAAAATCAGAGTTAGGCAACTTGATGTAAAAATTTGAATAAGTTATCTATATTATTTCAAAAATATGTAAGAATAGAATCTGTAGAAAATTGAATGTAGTTTCTAAACTACTAGGTTTATTTTAATTTTAAAAAAATCTATTTGATGAAAATTTGAAATTTCAATGCAGTAGTACTTAAATTTCAGGGAAAAAATAAGAAGTAGGTGTTTGTCTCACAACCCTAACCACAATAAAATTATAGTATTTTTTTATAAGATTTTAGATATAAGTAGAGAACTCATGTCCCGATGTGATGCATATTTTTTTATAATTTTTTCCAAGTAAATAATTAATTATGAATTTTTTGTTACAACTTTTTAAAAATATAACTTCGTGTCATACCTTAATTTGGTCAAAACTTCTGAAATTCATTTTTTTTAATCCTATATATTATGTGAAGCATAAAATGCTGATGACACATGTTTGGATTCAAAAAATGTGATACCGTTGAAAGCTATGATGATTTTCAATCAACCTATCAATCAAGACTTTAGTTGTAATTCAAATAGAAAATGAATAATAAATATTTATTAAATTCAAAGTAAACCATAATTTATATTGGTGGAAAGCTGAGAATCTCCTTAAAAAACCCTTTTCATTTCATTAATTTTGGGTAAAAAAAAGTCGCCAGCCATATACTCTTCACATATCCATCATATTGCCACTTTTTGGTCCATCATGATCCTTCACATACCCTTTATCTTTTGAAAGTGCATTTTAGGCTGATTTACCCCATCCTTAGTCATAAAAAAACAACATGATCTCCATTAAGATTGACTCACCCAAGGGTTGAAAATCAATCTTTCCTTAGGGGATCTCTTTTAACTAATGAAAGTAGGAAGTAAACTGTAGTTGCATAACCCCATTCAAAATTTATCAACACATCATTTCCCCCATTTTAGTGACTATTTGAAATCAGATTATAATTAAGAAAGTTAATACAATTTCAACAATCTATTTAAGAAATATCTAGTGGTGAGTGAGTAGTACATTATTTATTATAGAAACCAATTAACTATATAAAGGATGGAATTTTTTAGTCTAATTAACAGTAAAGTTTTTTTTCAACCTATATCAAGTCACCATAAGAATAGAAAAAGTGTGAGGCATGAAAAAGGCTACGACACTATGAAGTTTCTTCTATGATTAGAGTTTAGGGCTTATTTAAAGAGTATGAATGAATGAATAAATAGAGGACCAAAAATTGTATATAGGAGAATATTAGAATACTAGATAGGAACTCTAATGGAGTCCACTAAAATAAGTTTCTTAGATAAATTATTAATATTAGTGTGAGGGAAACAAAGAAAATGTATAAAATCCAAATAATCATTTTTCAAGGAAATGGTAGAGTATTCCATATTTAAGATGATACAAAGAAGCTATCATAATATATGAATGATCTTACAAGAGAATTCACGGTGTTTTAAAAATCATACATCAACAAAAGATATTTTATTTAAATTTCATTTATTTTGTTCACAATTTTACTATTCTTTTAGATATTTTACAATAATGTGAGTCAAAATTAAGACACTACATATCATTATTCTCATCTTTTCATATGTTCAATTATTGGCATCTATAATTTTAGGCACTATCAATCCATGAGTAACAAGATATAAGGCACTACAATTGAATACTCTTGGTTGTGGTTGGTGATGGTTAACATATTTTACACTCCCTCAAATCTCAAATTCCTTACTCTATTATTGAGCCTAAATGCAAATCAATTACCAAAAATTGAGTAAACTATTTGAAAGTTGAAAATTTTCTCTCTGAATTTTATGAGGTACAAATCCCTCTTTTGATGAGTAAGATATAATATTTTGAAATTAAAATCTAAAATGGGACATGCTTTTAACCAGAAAGCAGAAAAGGCGATAAACTAAATTTCAATGCTTATAACTTTATAACAAAGAACTTAACAAATACATTGAAATCATTGAAAGTATTTAGCACATAGAATAATTTGTGTTCCATAAAATATAGATTGAAAACCTTTTTATGTCTAGAGATAATATTGAAACTATAATGGATCTAGTAATTAAGAAAGATTTTACATTCACACCAAAATGCAAAGATTTAAGAAATCAGTCAAAATACATAAATTATGATAAATTCCATTCATTCAATGATCCATATAGTCCATTCACAAATGCACAAATTTTCAGTTTTCAGTTATTATGTTTCTCTAATAAATTACTAAGAGTCCCTTTTGAGTGACATCAGATCATATATATAAAACAAAAGTGTGAATATTTCTTGAGCATAACAAAAAAGAATAAAATAAAGAGTCTCTTCAAATTCTACAACAAACTTTGATGAAATTGATTATGAACAGTCATCGATTCTAAAAGAAATGAAAAAGCTTTATGGAAAAGGTTATGAACTTATGAAACAACTTGGATATAGTAGAAAAGGATGTGGTGCTAGAGAACAAGGTATATGTGTCCCTATAGAGCCTAACAAAAAAGGAGCAACTAGTGGTCTTGGTTATTGTCCCTTGAAAGCAACAAGAAAGCCTCCACCTAATTTGAACACTATTACAAAAGATTCTTCTAAGCCAAATTTAACATTAGTGCATCCTGAACTGATAGAAACTAGTGGTCTTGATTACTTCCAAAGAAATGAAAGAAATAGAGAAATCCTCACTTAATATCAATGTCATCACACAAAACACTAACAATTGGAGTTCGTTAGATTTTATGCCTTCCTTTAAAGAAGAGAACAAAATATTGCAATCTAAAGAGTCGTGTGTAGGTATGACATCTTGTACTAACCAAGAGATACCTTTGTCACATAATAAAGGAACATCTTCTATTGATTAAGAGAGTATCTTTTCGAGACTCCTCCAAGAGTGTTTTGTTGTGCAGTTTTTACTCACACGCCCCGGTAAAAGCAGGGACCCTCTTTCGATTTGTTTCTTGATATTTTGGCCCTTTCGTTTTGAGGACTTACTTGCTTTGGCATGAACTTGGATGTTTATCTTACCCGTATTGATGGTCCCTCTATGGTATTTATTGAAAATCTTAAAGTTTTAGACTCATCTCAGGTTTTTCGCTGTTCTCGGGAAAATCCTCTCTAGGCGAAATTCCCCGAATGCTTTGAAAATCTGGCGGCGGCTGCTTTTACACTATGATCCATAAATTATGGTACCTCAAAAAATTATGTGTTGGCTAGATTTCTCCGAATTTCCGTCGCCTTGTCAAATTCTTGGGTCTTGGTTTGGGTTGTCTTGTCGACTGCATTAATGCTTGATTGTATGGTTCTTGTAGCATGTATTTAATTGATTTTGAGGAATTCTTGTGCCATTGAGTTTTATCATTTATCTTTTATCAATCTGATCTGCCTGATCTTGAGTGCTTGGCTTGATTTGGCATTTGAATTTGTGGATTCCTAGATTTGGTGGTGAATTTTTTGGGTGACATCATAATTGCTATTGTTCGCTAGGGTGCTAAAGCTTGCTATCTATCATTGTTATGATCGAGTTTCACTTCATCAATGGTATGTATTCGATTTCCTTGCTTTTGATTTTTGAATGAGAATAATTCTTTGGCGTCTTGAGTTTGCTTTAAGTTTGGATTTCTATGTGTTTGGTATTGAGTGTCTTGAAACTAGGGTTATTCATTTTCACTGGATTGGCGACCCTAAGTAAGTTTGAGAGCTTGTTTTTAGTTTTATTATGAAGTAGCTTTCTTGTGTAGGCTATTAATGATCTTTTTGAAAACCTAGCAAAATGAGTGAGTTGAGTCCAAGCTTGTTCTATGTGTTCATGGCAGAATTTTAGGATTTTGGGTTTTGGGCATCACCAATTCTAGTCGATTTGTTTTGGAATAAGCTTAAAATTTAAAAATTATCTGTAGGAAGTTCAAATTGAGCTAGCTTTAGGTCTAAGGTCCTCAAATTTGCAATTGTTCGATCAATTTGAGTGAAGCTATGAAGAAACGTTGAAATTCAAAATTTTGAAGTCTTCGTGGAATTCCTTAACTGCTAGAATTCTCTAATTTTTCCGTCCTCCCTTTGTTTTCCCAAAGATATGCAAAAACCTGGAATTGCGCCTACCTTGCGGATTTCCTCTCTTGATAGATTTTCCTGAAAGTCACACCATCTGAAGAATTGGAAAGATAAATGGATTGAATGTTATGTGTCTTGACATTTCATGGTTAATTTGAATAATTAGAGAGATGTTTCATTTTTTTTTCTTCATTTGGATGATCAGTTTATGATATTTATGCCATGATTGTTAAAATCTTCCTGGCATGGAATTCCCTGAAATTCCTTTTTGGCTTGATTTCCCTAGATGGCTAAAAATCTTGGATTTCTAAGAATTGTTCCTTATGATGATTTAAAGGGTTTTAATCATGATTCTTGAATTGTTGAATGATAAACATGTTGTTTATGATGATATTACCTTGATTCTAATGTGGTAAAGAGGATTTATTGTGGTCTCTTGTCGATTGCAGGTTGAATCAAGTATGGCAATTGCAAGTGGAACCAGGAGCAAGCAGATGGATTAGGGTCCTGAGGGATCTTCAGTCTCAGAAGCAGAAGGGATCAAAATTGACATAAAGAGTAAGTTTCCTGAGTCCAAGCTCTCCTCCATCTAGACTAAAGTAGGTGACACCAATGTAGGCAGATGTGATTACAAGGAATTCAAGGCAAGAATTCCATAGCAGGACCCTCCATTGTTGGCTAGGAGGTTAGTGGAATCAGGGTTGGCTCATGTGGCTGGTTTTCCTCCTACAGTTCAGTGTTATGAGTTAGTGCATGAATGTGCAAGACATTATGACAAGAGTACACAGAGAGTGATCGGTCCTCAAGGCAGGGTGTTGGAAAACTTCTCTCTTGTATCTATGGCACAAACCTTTGACATGCCCAACATATCTCATGTGGTGGCTTTGGACTTGGATGTTGCTGAAAATTATTTTGAAGATGATTCAAGTAAGGCCCTGCAGGTGGTCAATTCTTGGCTGGAGAAACCTAAGCCCCACATCTCAAAGCTGCCAAAACAATTATTTAGGGAAAAGTTCAAACCAGAGTACTATGATGCTATCACATTACTCAGCAGGGTGATACGTTTGAAGAGTGAAGTTCTTGTTTCTTTTGAAAATTTCTTGATTCTAGCAACTTGAATTCTTGCATATAGATAAGAATTTCTTTCCAATAGCTGAATGTTAATATCTATCATTGTGCCTAGTGATCTCATTGTGCCTAGTGATCTCCCAATCTTTTCTAGGCATTCTTTTGACTAGAGTTCTATAGGCATATCATAGAATCTTATCCATTGGCTTCTGAATATGGCTCATAGCTTCTTGGGTTAAAATTTGGTTCCCATTTTATATATATAATGGGCACTGTTTTATTCTCTAGATACCATTGTTTAGGACTGTATCTCTGTCATCCTCTAAAAGGAATGCCACCATAAAGAAGCCATTTGTGGAGAATTTAATAGCATGATCGTATTTCTAGTTTCTCCTTGCCCATTCTTCTATGGCTTCTCTAATTTTCCTTAGTCCGATTATTCTGCAAATTATTATTGCTTCTTGAAGAAGATCATTGTCTTCACATGTTTCTTCCTACACATCTATTTCTGGGATTGCTTCAAATCCTTTTGGATTATAAGTAGAGCTACTCTTCTTCATGGTTAACTTATTCGTATTCGTATTTGTTTTTTATTCATTCTTAAATACGCTCTTCCTTTTTTTCAAATGGTTTCTTATGCTTCTTGTTAGTCTTTTCCTCTGTTGTTTCTTTGATCGTTGAGAATTTATTTTTATTTTGGTTATTTAGGGTTTTAGGTTCCATCTTCTTATTTGAGTTATTGCTTTCTTTCCCGCGCATTAATGGAACATTGTTTGGACAGGTTATAAAATTTGGCTTTATGCTTACCCTATGGCCAATTAATGGAAAACTTTGAGTGATCTTTTGGTTTCATATTTGGATGCAAAATTTCTTAGGCTTCTCAATGGATTCTCTATTATGTTTTTGTAGGTCTCAAAATCTATAATTCATAGAGAAATTCACTAATTCACTGATTTTTTCTGAGCAAAGCAGAGCGTATTATTTTTTTTATATACATATTTTAGTGTAAAATTTACTAAATAACATAAATTCAATTTCATTTCATTTACAAACCATTTATATTGTTCTAATATTTATTTTATTCATTTCTTTACCTATGTTGAATTAGTGAGATGTAGAATTAATCCAAGTCAATTGGACATAAAATATAGAAATAACCCTTAAACTATAAAATTTAAATTTAAATTTGGACCCTCAATAATTTTGTCCAACTATCTAATATATGTTAAATGTGAAAAAAGTTAACTTGTATGTTAGGTTGTTGTATTTAAAGACACAACTTAATTAACATCAATCCATTTGAACATTCATTTAAGAGATAATATCTACACTGCATCATTAGAAAGACAACGAATAATATATCATGAACATGGCATGGTTATCTTATATTAGCATTGGAGGTATTACTATATTCGTATTTGATTATTTTTGTATAGAGGTTTAACTAAAAGAGAACATCATTTATGTAGCAAACTCCTCAATACTTTATATCAAGACCATAAATAACATAAATTCAATTTGATTTCATTTACACATCATTTATATTGTTCTAATATTTATTTTATTCATTTCTTTACCTATGTTGAATTAGTGAGATGTAGAATTAATCCAAGTCAATTGGACATAAAATATAGAAATAACCCTTAAACTATAAGATTTAAATTTAAATTTAGACCCTCAATAATTTTGTCCAACTATCTAATATATATTAAATGTGAAAAAAGTTAACTTGTATGTTAGGTTGTTGTATTTAAAGACACAACTTAATTAACATCAATCCATTTGAACATTCATTTAAGAGATAATATCTACACTGCATCATTACAAAGACAACGCATAATAGATCATGAACATGGCATGGTTATCTTATATTAGCATTGGAGGTATTACTATATTCGTATTTGATTATTTTTGTATAGAGATTTAACTAAAAGAGAACATCATTTATGTAGCAAACTCCTCAATACTTTATATCAAGACCATGAAGATTTTAAACTTAGAAGTAGATTTCAAGGCACGTTGATTCCCAACAAGTTGTATCTACATCACTTTTAAACACACAATTCAATTTTTTGGTTAGAGGGTATGTGCAAGATCATGATGGGCCAAAAAGTGGCAATATTATGGGTATTTGTAGGGTATGTGGCTGATGAATTTTTTTTAATCCAAAATTGATGAAACGAAAAGGGTTTTTAGAGGAGATTCTCAGCTTTCCACCAATATAAATTATGCTTTAATTTGAATTTAATAAATTATTATTATTCATTTTCTATTAAAATTATGACTAAATTCCTAATCGATAGGCTGATTGAAAAACATCTATAACTTTCAAATGGTATCACATTTTTTGAATCTAAAACATGCGTCACATTCTATGCTTCACATACTATAGGATTAAAAATAGAAAATTAAATTTCATAAAGTTTTGACCAAGTTAAGGTGGTCAGACATACGAGTTTTTATATTTTTTAAAAGTTGTAATAAAAAATTCATAATTAATTATTTACTTGGAAAAAAATTACAAAAAAATATGTATCACATCCGGACATGAGTCCTCTACTTATATATAAAATCTTATAAAAAAATACTATCATTTTTATTATGGTTAGGGTGGTTAGACAGACACCTATACTTATTTTTCCACGAAATTTAAGTACTACGCATTGGTACAAATATTCACCAAATAGATTTTATTTATTTTTAAAGAAAACTAGTAGTTTAGAAACTACATTCAATTTTCTACAGATTCTATTGTTACATATTTTTGAAATAATATAGATAACTTATTCAAATTTTTACGTGAAGTAGAGATTAGATGCAAAGGTGTGAATTTGATCCAAAGTATCAAAAGTAAAATTTGTTGATTATGATCTCAATTTTCTTACACATTGGAAAACCAATTTAAAACATCTAGCATACAAATCTACATTAAATATTAGTGTAATAATAATTTATTATTATTTGAGAGCTTATCAATGAAATATCTCATTATTTTTGCACCTATTTGGTATCATGAGCATGAAATCATTTAACTAATACATTTTTCAAGTAAGAGTAAAAAAAAGGGCATTTTTTTCACCAAAGTCACATTGGGTGCAATGCTAACCTTGTGCAACTTCCAAAATATTTGAACCTTGATGGATGGCGAAATTAACAAATATACAATTATCCTCAACAATTGTATTTAACCAGTTAAAATGAAACCCTTTAGTTCTATTTAATTTTTAAATATTCATATCAATACATTTATAAATCCTAATTTTTAATTCAAAAATAAATGATTTTTTTATCTTAAACTAATTAATTTATCCTAAAACATTGATATAAAATATATTATTTTCCTATACACAAGATAACAAGTGACGCAAGCGTCGAGTTCCTGCCGAGAGGTAAAAGGCATGTAGCTATGAGTTAGAAAAAGTTTTTAGATAGCAGATAGGAATATAAATGTATTAAAAATAGCTAGAAAAGTTTGAAGTAATTTTTAGTAGTGCACTAATGCATGGAATTTTTAGGGTGCATGGGCAATGTGGTCCATAGGGACATGTGAATAGGTAACACGTGTGGATGGATGCATGGGAAATTTTATTTATGGGTACCATGTATACGTGGACTTTTTTATAGATATACCAATGAATACTTGTTTTTTTGTGTGTGTATGTATACATCTGTGAGAAGGAAGATTCTTTATGATCTTAATGAGGAAGCAAGAATGCATTATTAATTTGTATTAACTATTGAATGCAAACAATCAGAAACATTTGTAATAATGCTTGAGACATATATGCATACATTGATCCACGTGCACATAATGCATAGAAGAGTGAGATGCATAGTCGGCATGTGAACGAGTCTTAAAGCAGGAGGAGACTCAGTTCGCATTAACAGTATTAAATGAAAGAAAACAAGAGAAATAAACTATTTATGACCAGTGCAATGTTTTTTAATTTTTATTTTTTAGAAAACCTTTTGATCGAAAAATTCATTAGTCATTTTAAATGGAACAAAGTTTTGATGTAGAGATATTTTTAAAGCATCAAATATCATTTGCAACTATTTACAAAAAACATGTGTGCGGGCAAAAAAGGAAAATGCATTCTTTACATGACCCATATTTATATGCATGGTGAAACAAAATTTACCATATTTCTTTTGTTTGCTTGTATGTCTATTTGTAAATAAAATTATGTTTAGTGTACTGTTGTAAAACACATGCTATGTTAATTAATACAATAGAGTTATTTTAGTTTATCATATCACAATATGCAAGTGCTAATAGAAACAGTAGTGTTAGGTGGAAGATTGATAGGGGTAGCTCATTTGAGTATAAACTTTTGTAAGATTAATCAATGTTTTTTTTAATGTAGTATGAAGGTTAGTATTATATAAGGCTATTGATTTTATTATAAATAAGATTTTATGTAATATGATAAGATATTTTCGTGTATATGTAATTATATTACAATAAATTGTTAGATGAATGACTAGAAAGCTATTGATTTTATTATAAATAAGATTTTAATCTTTTTTATGTTATATGAATAAAAATTTGTGTTTATATAATAAACAATAAGTAATTTGCAAAAATATAATAAAGAACCTTACTACCTAAGATTAAATTTGTGTATATATAAAATAAAATGTAATAATTTAACTTATTAAAATGTAATAAGTGTAATAAATATTACGATAAATTCTTAGATTAAACAGTACAAAGGTATTGATTTTATTATAAATTAGATTTGAATGTTGTTAATGTAATACGAATAAATATTTTTTTGTGTATATATTTTAAACAAAAAATAATTTGAAAAGATATAAAGAATCTTATTAGGTAAGATAAAATGTAGGTACAGTAAAATAATTTACATGTTTGTAGCACTTTGCATCAAAATTATTGAGAGAGAAACATTTGTAACAGTGCTTGAAGCATTTAAGTATACATGGATGCATGTATACATGTATCGACGTGCACACAATGCATAGAAGAGTGAAAAGCATCCTTGGCACCTAAGCAAGCTTGAAACTGTGATGAGACTGAAGTTGCATTTGCAGTATTAAATGAAAGAAAACAAGAGAAATAAACTAGTTAGTATGAATGCATATATGAAAGGAAAGCATTAAAATATGGATCTGTGTAAAGAGATATGCATGCATGGATGTGTACATGTGTCCATGTAACTTGGTATGTTAAGAAGAATCTATATATGCCTACGCCCATAAAGCTAGAAATGTTACAAACAATTTTCATCCTAAACAGGAACTTAAAAAAAATTACTGACTGAAACAAAGCAGCAACACATTAGTGTTTGTGGAACAAGTGTATAAAGTATATCTAACAATGCATTTGGATGCATGGACACATGTAAATATTTGTGAAATCTGAATATACATTATAGCCTTCGAGGAATTGTCATATGTGCTTTTAGGAATCTGTAAGAAACAGGATTTAGAAAAGACGTTTTGAAAAGAACTCTTGAATACAACTGTATTTTAACAATAAGACTTAATTTGCATTTGCAGTATTAAATGAAAGAAAATAGGGAAAATTAATTATTTATTAGCAATGCATATATTGAAGGAATGCATAAATGTATGGATGAAGGAAAACATTTATGCATCCATCTATGTGTACATGTGTCCATGTAAGTTGGTAAGTAAACAAGAATCTATATATGCCTATGTGCACAAAGTTAGAAAATGTCAGAAACAATTTGCATTTGAAAGATATAAAAAAAACATTTATGATCGAAACAAAAGAATAATACATTATTGTTTTTTGACCAAGTGTATTAAGGATATCCAACGATGCATTTGAATGCATGGATACATGTATATATTTATGAAATCTGATTATACATTTTAGCCTCCAAGAAACTGTGATATGTGCTTTTAGTTATCTGCAATAAACAGATTTAGAAAAAAATTTTGAAAGGAAGTATTGAATACAACTCTATGTTGTGATAGTTATTTTCAAAGCCCTCAGTGTTTAATTGCATAACCTTGATATTTTCTTCATTTTTTCCTTTGGTATGGTGTGAATTTTGTTCTAATGGATGAAGGTATATTTGAGCTATAGATAGATAAAGATATGTAAGGGTGGTAAAGAAGAATGAGCGATGTAAGTGCAACAAAGAGAAGGAATTGAGAGAATGATGAGATGCAAGTAAGGTATATGAATGCCTTATGGAAAGTATTAGATATGGGAAGCAAGGATATGTGAAACTGGATGTGAGAATGAATGGAATGTAAATGATATGAATTTATCATTTTCGAGTTTAACGCTTAAAATTAAATGCAAGATATAAAAATTTGAATGAGTGAGCTGGATTGAGAGAAAAAAGGAATGCAAGACATTGGTGTGATGCAAGAGAAGCATATAAATGGATTTTGAAATGTATTTGATTTGAGAAGAAACGATGTGCACAGGTGGAAATGGAAATGAGTGGATTCAATAGGGTATGAAGTGAACTTTTGTTCCAAGAAAGGGTGGAAGAATGTCTATTTTGTTATTGGTTATGCTTTTTAAAATCATCATAGGGCTGAGTGTCTCAATACAAATACAAAAGAAAGACTGATGTCCCATTTCTCACTCTCCTTTGGACTAAACAAAGTTCCAAAATCCTTGAGCTTCCTCGAAATGTGACAAGAGAAGAATAGATATAAAAATACAATGATATTTAAGGATACAAGAGTCAAAAGAGAAACACCAATGAATACTAGTACCTTTACATGGGTGCATGTTTACATTTGCAGTAACAAATTTCCTTTATGATCTTATCCAGGAAGCAAAAATGTATTATTATTTTGTTTCAAGTATTGAATGCAAATAATCTTAAACATTTGTAATAATGCTTGAGGCATCTATGTATACATGCAAGCATGTATACATGTATCCATGTGCACACAATGCAAAGAAGAGTGAAAAGCATACATGACATGTGAACGAGAAATTTGAATGGAAAACACTAAAATCAAGTAGAAATACAAATCTGTCAAAGCACATTGAGGCTCAAGTAGCATTTGCAGTAGTAAGTGAAAGGAAAATAGGGAAAACAAACTATATATCAGCAATGCATATATCGAAGGAATGCATAAATATATGGATCCATGTAAACATCTATGCATGCATGGATGTATAGATGTGTCCATGTAATTTGGCACACAAAGAACAATCTATAAATGCATGTGTGCATAAAGTGAGAAATGTCAGGAACAATTTGCATTTGAAACATATACAATATTGTTTTTTGAACAAGTGTATAAAGGATACCTAATGATGCATTTGAATGCATGGAAACATGTAAATATTTGTTAAATCTGATTACACATTATAGGCTTGAAGAAACTGTTATACGCGCTTTTAGGGATCTATAATAAACAAGGTTTAGAAAAGACATTTTGAAAATAACTCTTGAATACAACTCTATGTTATGAGTGTTATTTTCGAAGCCCTCAGTGTTTATTTGCATAACCTTGATATTTTCTTCATCTTTTTCTTTGTTTGGTATGGTGTGAATTTTGTTGTGATGGATGAAGGTATATTTGAGGTGTAGATAGATAAAGATATGTGAGTGTTAAAAAGAAGAATGGGTTATGCGAGTGGAACAAAGAGAGCAAATTGAGAGAATGGTGAGATGCAAATAAGGTGTATGAATAAGTTATGAAAAGTATTTGACATGGGAGCCAAGGATATGGGATGGTGGGTATGAGAATGAATGGGAATGTAAATGGTATGAATTTATCATGTGTAAGTTATATGCTTACAATTAAATGCAAGAAATGAAAATTTCAATGAGAGAGCTGGATTTAATGAAAAAAGGAATGCAACAGATTGGTATGATGCAACACAAGCAAATAAATGGATTTTGAAATGTATTTGATTTGAAAAGAAAGGACGTGCAAGGGTGGAAATGGAAATGAATGGAATCAATAGGCTATGAAGTGATTATTTCTTGCAACAAGGGGTGGAAGAATGTCTAGTTTGGTATTTGTTATGCTTTTAAAAATCATCATAGGGCTGAGTTCATCAATATAAACATAGAAAAAAGACCCATGTTGCATTTCTCACTCTCCTTCGTACTGAACAAGGTACTGAGATCCCTGAGCTTCCTCGAAATGCGACAATAGAAGAGTGGATATAAAAATATAATGATATTTAGGGATAGAAGAGTCAAAATAAAAGACAAAGTGGAAGTTCTTATGCATATACTATGAAAAAAAAATATGGGAGGTCATAAAACTGAGGACATGGAAATGTTGATGCAGTGGAGAACATTAAATACATGGAGAGAGAAATATGTAGAGCTATTCATAGGTATATGCATGGATGCATCAACAGACACATGTATACACAAAAAATAGAACTACATGGAGAGATGGAGATATGAACACATGTATACATGGATGTATGCATATTTGCATATAGGTACAAATGCCAATAGAAAACCATATTTTGGACAATGGCTAGACAATCTGTTGAAATTGCTTTAGAAACTTTGAAGCAAATGCAGTTTTGCTTCTGTTTACTTTCATTGTACATCTTAAATGGAAGTCGGGTTTTGCATTGCTGCAATGTATTTGTATACTTTGATTATAAAATCATAGTGTAGATCATTTTAAGTGTTATCCATTCGAATCTTTCCTTGAAATACGAAGGATTCATGTGAGTCTTGGAGGCAATGCACAGCTGTCCTATAAAGAGAGCTTTGGAACCAATGAGCTGTCATATATACATGGGTGCATGAGTCCATAGATGCATATATACATGTATCCATGCAAGTCATCGATAGATGCATATACACATGGATGTGTGTATGCAATTCATAGGTGCAAATATACATAAATCGATGTATACATGTACCCATAGATACAACCATACATATATAGACAGATGCATAAAGAGATGACAAGATATATGCATAAATCGATATATGCATAATTGCATCTATGGATACATAGATACATTATGTAATGAAGAAAAAGACACATTTATATATGCATTTATTTTGAGAGTTTGATTCTGAATCCATATGCATACTTTGATTAAAACTAGTGGCTGAAAGTACATAATTCATTGATACAAAATTAATGCATTGAATTGCATCTGACTAAAGGGGAGGTTGTTTGGATTGCTAATTAGTCTTTGAATATATAACAATTAAAAGAGATAAGTATAATTATCCCTGGGAACATTTCACATTTTGACCTTTCAATCAAAATGAATTAACAAAGTAGCAGTGAGACCTAAAGAAGGTTCAAGGACTATGCTGATAGAAAACCATATTGTGGACAATGGCTAGACAATCTGTTGAAATTGCTTTAAAAACTTTGAAGCAAATGCATTTTTCGTTCTGTTTATTTTCATTGTACATGTTAAATGGAAGTTGGGTTTCGCATTGCTGCAATGCATTTGGATACTTTGATTATAAAATCATAGTTTAGATCATTTTTTGTGTTATCCAATTGAGTGTTTCCTTGAAATACCAAGGATTCATCTGAGTCTTGGAGGCAATGCACACCTATGCTATAAAAAGAGCTTTGGAACCAATGAGCAAGTGAACCACAATTTTTTTTTGCTGACATTGCCAATTTCACTATGTGCTTTAAACCTCTAAAGTAAGAGAAAACTGAGGAAAGAAACTATTTATTGCCTCAAGTAACTCGTTTCTGGTTCTGGGTACTGTAATTATTGTCCTCATAGGCACACATGCAAAGTATGGAACCATATAGAAAGCAAGTGAACTCTTTAATAATCCCATGAAACATAGTCTTTGTATGCATCCATGTATACAGGTTTGCATGTATATATGTGTACATGTAATTATGTATATATGTTAGACAGTATGTATTTGTGCATAGGTGCATAAGGATGGTATGTATCTTTAGATTTTAGATTGCATAGGTAACATGTAGTTCATAGTCATCTAGTTAGAGTAATATGATCACTTTGTGCATATTGGTATTTAATTCTAGAAGTTGATGTTTCCAAAGTTGTTTTTTTTAATTTGGAAAGTGGTATTTAGCTGTTCACTTGATTGTGTTTCAAAGTGAATGCATTAAACAGAATGTGGATTTATCATGTAATATAGATTTAAGTGACTAGAGATGCATTGTGATTACTTTGAGTGTTTCATGTTTTGTTATTCTGCAGATCTGTGTAGTCACAGGAGATGTTGTTGCTGTAGAGTCAAGACCTGGAACCGAGCTACTTGATACATGTATCCATAGGTACATGGATGTGGACATCTATCATGGTATCCATAGATGCGTAGATACATGTATCTATGGATAGATGTATTCATAGATACATTGACACATATATGGATAGATGCATGTGTACATTTGCACATAGAAACATAGATACATATATGCGTGGATGCATCTATAGGTAGAAGAATACATAGAAACATAGTTGCATGGATAGATAGATAGATGCATAGCTGGATACATAAATGCTTCAATATACATGTATGGAAATATCCATGGATTGCATATGAAGTTGCATAGATACATATATCCATGGTTGCATGTGTACATAGATGCATGTATTGCAGTACACATGGATGCATGTATATGTGTATCTCTGGGCAAGATGCATGGTTGCATGTGAGGCTTGTAAAGTTTGTATATTTTTTATTACTGCAAAGCGGTCTCATAAAGAGAGGTTTGGAACGAAAATTATGTGAACATGTGTGATAATGAGAGTTTTTTCCTTGAACCTTGTTATATATTCAAAGAGTAACTAGCAATGCAAACAGCGTTCCCTTTAGTCAGATGCCATTCAATGCATTGAGTTTGCATCAGTGGATTATGTACCTTCAGCCACTAGTTTGAATCAAAGTATGCATATGGATTCAGAATCAAAAGCTCTTTCCTGTGAACCTATTTTTAATTTGCCTATGCATTTGCCCAGAATGCTTTTAACCAGCAGCATTCCCAATCACATTTCGCCATTTAACATATTACTTTTTTTTTGTATAGTTTAATTTGGAGAGCTATTTTATATATTGGAAAATTAGCATTTATCTATTTTTCTATTCGTCGAGTAGCTTTATAAATCATTTTCGTTTTAAAAACTCAGGAAAATGCGAACGCATAAATTGATTAAATAAATTTAAGCAAAGGCATAGTTTGAAAGTTGGTGGCTAGAGGTACGTAATCCATGAATACAGATTAAATGCATTAAAATATCAGGAAAATGTGAGCGCAATGCATGAATGCAAATTAAATGCATTAAATGACATCTGGCTGGAGGTGAACGCGTTGGAGTGGCTTGGTGACCATGCATGGACAGGGTACTTTGGTCATTTAATATAGAGTTAAGCCACTTGCTATGCATCTTTATTACTTTGTGTGTGTTGTTTTTGTGTTTTGTAAGCCTGTGTTCTCAAAAGCTAGATTCTGCAATTGCTTTGAGCTTTTTCGCTATGATGAAAGCATACAGGATAAAGGAATTTTGTGAACTATTATAGTTAATGTGCTCATAGGCACATATGCAAAATATGGAAACATATACAAGGGAAGCGAATTGTTCAAAAAAACTCCTCAAAGAAATGTGGTCCCATGGAATGCAATAAGTGTTCACAATGGACACTTTGGTTTTTGCATGCTAACTTTGTCAGATAATGCAATTTGGCATGAACAAAGTTGAAGCCATGACATGAACAATAGAACTATTCAACACTGAACTCTATGCATGTAATAATTATTGGAAAAGCTGTAAATGCCATAGATGAAATAATATGAATAAAATTCTAGTTTCTGGTTTTCTTGAAATGCAATGAAAAACTGCTATAAAGGCATATGACAAGGTTGTGTAACATATTGCCATTTCTGTATCTAATTTCTTTGGACATGAATGCTTTACACATTTGATTGCAATAGTAACATGTCTACGAAAATGGGACAATAGAGATCATAATTCAGCAGTTTTTAGTGTGAGTATATATGTATCTTGATACATATAAGCTCGATCTGGCATTTATGAAAACAACTGCTATGTACAGTGAAAGAGCTAATTAGTGTTACTATATGCGATATCCATATAACATAATAAATTGGTACAAGGCTAGAGTGGCACATCCATAAATACATGGACGCATGTATACGCAGTTGCATACAGGGATACGTAGAAGCTTAGATGAACACATGCATACATGAATATGTGCATATGTGCATATGGACATAGAGGCATATATACATGTAAATATGCATATATGCAGCGACAACAAAATATGGATTTGTGTATACAGGAGTGTACTCTATACATTAGAATGCATTATGGAAAAGTGACTATAAAGTACAATGCATAAAAGCAGGGGCGAGACTTGGTTGCATTAACAACATAAAATGAAAAAAGCCAGAGGAAAATAACCATTTATTGTCTCAAGTAACTTGTTAATGGGTCTAGAGTGTGCAACCATAACAACTTCCACTTGGTCACCATAAACTCTTGAAAATGTAAGAATCAGAAAGCAAATATTGGAAAAGCTAGGAAGAACAGAATGCAAAAGGGAACATTTAAACTATATAGTTTGAATGGCATTATGCATGGAGGGGTAATAATTATTGAACATATATGTCAGACGTACATAGAGAACCATTGTCTTCATAGGTGCAAAAACAAAATTAGAGTTTCAGATGTCCATATTCGAGAAGACTTTAACATAGTAACCTATAGAAGTGTCCAAATGTATAATAGCAATAGAGTATTTTAAAACCAAAGATGTCTTTAACATGTGAAAACCAGTGAAATGTCTTGGAGCATGGAAAGGCAAAAAAGTAAAAGTCTGAACAATGTAAATCTGTGCTCCTGTATTCCTAGTTTCCTGTAAAGCCAACAAAATGCTATGTATTAGAAACATAGTTTGTATGAATAGTGATTTGAGGTGCTGGTTCAGAAGAGAAAAAGTTTACATATGAATGACTTTATTACCTTCTCGTGATGTTTCCTGTCTATTTGTCAATGCAAATGGCTTCAACAATGGCATTTTGGTCAAGGCTAAAGTGTCCTTTAGCACTGAAGTCCCGTAGGATGAATATCACTGCTGACTTGTCCTTGA
This sequence comes from Sequoia sempervirens, assembly GCA_007258455.2. Lineage (NCBI taxonomy): Eukaryota > Viridiplantae > Streptophyta > Pinopsida > Cupressales > Cupressaceae > Sequoia > Sequoia sempervirens. The sequence goes on from VDFB02274714.1 coordinate 15,826,070, forward strand.
TATAGTCTTCATAGCTGAGCCTTTGCAGTGTGGGCAATAGACGGTGCATGGTGACCTGGTCAATTGAACATTGAATTGTTTGATTGTCATAAGTTGTTATGGTAGTTTTAAGTTGTAAACATAATGTATAATTGACTTGCTGGTTGCACTGTTTACAGTGAGCAGTTTTTTCTTGGAGTGTGCCATAAGCAGCGAATTTGAATTTGCATTTTGGACAGCATGCATGAAATGGATTGGAAAATGCATTTGCTGCTTTTAGAGTGCCAAAAACCTATAGAATATGGTTCAAAATTGTTAGAGGAGACAAAAAAGCAAGTTTGGATGCACTAGTTTTTTTAAAAAAGAATGTTGTTACCTTGAAAGTTGAATGTAATAGGCTGTTGAGTTTTTCCAAGCTTCTTTTGTCATTCAAGGTACAAATGAATCTTGATCGACATGTGTGAAATGTGTTCTTTTGATCTATTTTTCTTACAACATTCTTGAAAAGCATTGCAGGTGTTTTATTTGTATGCAACTGGTCTTCGAGTGCAAAGTATTGTTGCTCATATGTTGACCGTAATAGCAGCTACAATTCAATGAGAGAATTAGATTTTGTTACAAAAATTGTTATAGAGACCACCGTAGAACATTAAAAGGTTGAAACTGAAAGAAGAGGTAAAAGTTCTGTAGACCGAAATACTTGTGCTCTATCTATGTCAGTGTGGCCATCTTTGATGTCAATTGCAAATTGGGTACCCATTTACAGTTGTTAGCAATTGGCTGATAGTTGTGCTTGGAATGAATTTGTACTCTTGACAGAGGAGGGGGATGTTTTCAGTGGTGCTTATGTCTGTTAAGATCAAAATGCAATCACAGTCACCTTTGTCATAATCTGTCCTAGGTGCAACTTGGAAATCTGAGATTGAAATAGCTGACCCCGGGACTATTTTAGGCTCATGTTGATACACAAGGTTTCCACTAACATTTAACGTGATTGTCATTTCTGCTTTGTGATCTGTCAGATCAGCACGTAGCATTTCCCATGTTTTGTTGGCCTTATCCAATGTTGCTTTGTAGACAACAAGGACATCACCTTGGAAGGTGTCTCCAGCTCTTTTTGCATTTAGCTGTTCAATTGAAACAATCTTAGGTTTCTTGAATCTTGTCCTACAAGGAACAAGGATAATGTCAATTGAATGCTAATTTAATATTAGCAAGTTGGGCAAATGGCGATACAATGAAGAACCAAGTACTTTACCGTTGTGCTGACTCTTCTTGTGCAATTTGCACCTATTTTGCTTGTCTTTTTGATACATCTTTTGGTGTCCTGCAAAGAATTGGAACAATGTTATTTGAATATTTGTGATTTGGGTGAATGAGTATGAAGGAATAATACTATCAGCACTTTACTGTTGTGCTGATTCTTCTTGTGTGGTTTGTATTTGCTTTGACTCTCTTTTAGTTTCATCCATAGATCTCCTGCAAGTAATGGATATAGCATTGGAAAAGACATTGCAATGCATAAAGTTGATATAAGGCTATAAGTTCTATAAAGTTGAATTTGTCTATTGGGCAACATGCAATTTTAGGAAAATTGGATTGTGATCAGTGCAATATGCTTCTGATATATAGATAGAGCATATATTTGTAGTTGTGTTGGACCAAATGTGATCAATGACTGAGTTTCCCATGTATGACTGAGTTTCCCATGCTATGTTGTTGGTTCAACATAAATTGTATATTGTTCTGCTACATATAACTGTGAAGCATTTGTTTGCTTCTGCTTTCTGAAGACATGTCGACATTAAAATCGCCTAAAATGTACATGTTTTCTGAATTTGTGGATCCAATAATTATTTGCAAGATTGCGATTACTTCATCTATGGCAGTTGCAGCTCTTGCATAAATATTACAAACATTGAGTTCATTGTTAGATAACATTACTGTTAATGTGATGGCTTCAATATTTGAGGTTTTATGTTGTGTTGTTTTTGACAGGAGTAAATGTTTCCTGGTTAAAGTTGCTATGCCATGTATGCTATGTACAAAGAAGCTATCAAAATACTTCAGCAAGGTATTTAGCTCAAATGGATGCATATGTGTTTCTTGGAGACAGAAGATATCAGATTGCATTATGCCATAGTCATTGACAATGTCTTCTGCATGTGCTTTCAAGCTACGAATGTTCAATGTACATAGCTTTGGTTTGGTTTGTGTTTAACGTCTTTTGCAAATATATTTTTAATACATTTATATTCCTATTTGCATGTATTATTTTTTTCTAGGTTTGGTTTGTGTTTAACGTCTTTCGCAAATAGCTTTCGCCCTTTTAACTGGCCCTGCGGATTCTTATTGTCATTGTAGGCAGTACTTGTTGTATTAGTACCTTTATAGCTTTGAAAAAAATGTTTGTTGTATGATATGCAAATTGTCTTTGTGACTGTAAGAGCTCCCAGCGTACTATTTTCTGATACGTAAAGTTTTTTACAATGTCATTATCACGTGGTTTGCCAAAGAATAAAGTTGGGAAATTCATTTCTTCAACATAGATGTCCTTAAATATTCCAATTGGATACTTGTGCTCTGCAGGTGCAATTTCAATAATCTTGTCTTCCATGTTATGGATACTTCTAGACTCAGTGAATCCATGTATCAATGTTTCTGATGGGTTTTCATTTTCCATTTCACTGTCTGATTCTGTTTCACTTGTATTTTGTGGACTATTGTCTTCATTTTCTTCAGTGCATTGGAGAACTTCTTGCCAATCTTGGTTTATGTGGACTTCGTGCATTTTGTATAATGGTGTCCTTGTTAATTGAGTCAAAGCTTGCATGATGACATTTGGGCGCACCATGCCTTTTTGAAATGCATTTTTGTATTTTAAGCGTCTTTTCAATGAAACAACAATTGTTTGTGTGTTGTTAATTGATTGTGGTAATGCTCTTTGTACAATGTTCATGTCAATAGGGACATTTATAATAGAACCTGTTAGGCCTATTTGAGACCTTTTGAACCCTAGTTCCCAAATCTGTGCAAATGCAATTCTAAGTGAGACAAGTCGTTCTTCTAGATGAGTTAAATTTTGCACATAGCACAATGGTCTATTAGTTCTTATTTTCTGTGGCGTAGCATACTTTGGAATAGTGGACTGTTTCAATGCAAAGTAGCATACATGGCATATGAAATCTGTGAATGGTAAGGAATCTGATTGTAGTAGCTTACAGTATAGTTGTTTTTGTTTTTCTTTGAATATCCTGATGTCCTTGTTCAAACAGAGCACTTGGCAAATTGCACATGGGTATTTTGGTGTATCTTGTATTGTTGTTTTATAAATTTCTATTGGTGTCAATGTTTTTTTTTTCTTTGGACTGCTAGGTACACTTTCTTTTTGTTTTTTTTTTCTAATCATGTTTTTCAGGTGATTAAGTCTTATTGTTGATTTATGTTTAAAATTGTTTGCTATGACAAATGGTATCAAATTTTTCTTGTTTTTGGGCAAAGCATGTGGCTTGGTCAAGTAAGTATTTTTGTATTGTGGACAATTTCTGATTAACTTTTTTAGTTGGAGTAAGCTTGTTGAGCATTGGCGAGTTAGATTTTGGGCTTTGATTCTTAGAAGCGGCTCAAAATGTCTAGCCAGAGGGTTTGTATCATGGAACAGTGTAGAGACTGATTTTGTATATCCAAAATCATTGAAATCTAAGTACTTTCTTGATGTTGTCAATGACCAGAGGCTTATTTGTATTTTTAACCATTTGGATATCCAATGAATGCAAAAAAAGTCACCCCACAATCCACACTCGCTATGGGCTATGCATGGGCTTGCAGACAACCGCATCTTGCGGAAGCATGTTTCTTGATCATGTACTTTGTGCAATGTATATAGAGTATTAGGATTTAGTTCATTGTTATATGATTTAATTGCTTCTTTGTCCTTATTTTGAAAGCAAGCTAGGAAATAATCTATAGCTCCATTGCGTAATTGAGTTGAGGTGTACTGGTTGTTAAGTAGCACTTGAATCGAATCAAACAAACAATCGCCAACATTGTATGCAAATGTGCTTAATCTACAAAGGCCTTTAGCTCTAAGGACATTGTCAATGTTTGACATTCTAGGATACTTTGTGCACAGTTTTTTTATTTCATGTGAACCTATGGGCTGTTTTGAAGTTACGTTTTGTGTTTCAATTTTTAACAATAGTTCAAAGTTTCCACTTAAAGAATTCATGTCATGAAATAGTATAGAGACCGATTCTGTGTGATCAGAACTATTGAACTGTAAGTACCTTCTTGCTGTTGTTCTTGACCAAAGGGATATTTGTATATTCAACCATTTGGATATCTAGTGAATGCAAAATAGGTCACCCCACAATCCACTTTCTGTGCAATCTGCTTGTGGCTTTGCAGATAATCGCATTCTGCGGAAATATGTTTGCGGAGCATGTACTTTGTGCAATGTGTATAGAGTATCAGGGTCTAGTTCATAGTTGTATGATTTTATTGCTTCTTTGTCCTTGTTTTGAAGGCAATTCACAAAGTAATCTATAGCTCCATTTTGTAGGTGAATTGATGTGTAACGATTGTTAAGCAATAGTTGTAATAAGTCAAAACAAACAATCACCAACATTGTATGCAAAAGCACTCAATCTACAAAGTCCCTCGCCCTTAAGCACATAGTTAATGTTTGATATTTGGTGGCGCTTTGTTAATTCATAGGTGTCAATGTCTATCATTTTCTTTGTTTCTCGTGTATCCTAATGTGTTTGAGAATAGCAAATGTTGTTTATGAATAGCATCTAACGCTATTATCTAGATTACTAAATCTATAATTGTTTACATCGTCGCCTATGTGCTTTTACTCAATAGCATTCCATAGTATTAATCATGTTGTCAAGCATCTTGGAAGTTAATAATCTCTATATATGTTGGAAAATGGATCTTGAGTAGTAGCAGAAGCCTACGTAACATACGACAGAGCAAGCAATTTAATAGAAGCACAAGGGGAAAATAGTATTAATTCTTCAACCTAACCTTGTTATCCATTGTCCCCCAGCAGGATTGTATGTACTTATTCCTATTACATTGACAAAATGGATAAATGAGTACAATGCATGATGTATACTTTCAGTGCCACAAACACAAAACAATATTTTCAGGTAGCTTTGTTTACATGCAACAAATGGTCGACAAGAATCTTTTTTGCTCACATTGTCAATCTCAGTCTATGGTATTTAAGTGTTTTGTGTAATTGGATTCCTTTGTTTCTATGTACTTCTAAGCGACTGATTTTTTTCAAAGGACAAATGATTTTAAAAGCTATTCAGATAAACATGAATTAAGTGGCATGTATAGAATAGTTTCACAAATCATTTTTGTTTAAAGAAAATCAGGGAAATGCAAAAGCATTGTTTGATCAAAGAAGATCTATGGCTTTTCTTATTTGTGGGAATAGCTTTTAAAATCATTTATGTTTTAAAAATTTGAGGAAAATGCAAAGGCATAGGTCCATTAAGCAAAAGTGAAGGCATAGATTGATTAAATAATTAAAAAAAGAGATTGAAACTCAGAGGTACAGGTGCACAATGCATATATGCAAAGCAAATGCATGAAATAGCATGTGGGTGGATGAGAAACTGCTGGAATGGCTTGGTGGACATGTATAGCCAGGCTGCTTTGTTCATTTGTTATAGAGTTAAGTCAGCTGTTAAGCATGACTATTACTTTGTGCAAATTGTTTTCCTATTCTACAAGTCTTTGTTCTGGGAGAGTTTATAGCGATTGAGCAGATTTTGCTATAGTTACAGTATCCAGAACCAGAAACGAGTTACTTGAGGCAATAAATAGTTTCTTTCCTTAGTTTTCTTTAACTTTAGAGGTTTAAAGCACACAGTGAAATTGGCAATGTGAGCAAAAAAAAATTGTGGGTAATGTCATTTTGCATGTAAGCAAGACCATGGGAAAATATTGCGTCATGCCTATGAGTGACGTAGTACATCATTCATTGTACTCATGTGCCATGTCAGCTTTTGAAATTAACTTTGTAGGCTTTTATTTGCAATACAGGAAGATTAAACATACGTTAACTTGCATTCTGCACAACAACTTGCCATAGATATAAGCAGTTCTATGTAAAAAATTGCCTTAAATGCATATAGGTAAAAACCAGTTGACATAAAACAAAGACTTATGACTCTATAGGCTATTTGAAACTGCAAATAGGGTTTAAAAATTCCATGCTAGCAGTTCATTCTATTCTATGGATATTGTATAGAGGAAGTATAACTTATTAACACATAAGCAAAACCTGTTCTATTGTCCGAAGACAAATTACTATTGCAATTGTGGAAAATGCATTTTCCTGTTTGTATATGTGGAAGCAGCCTTCTAAATGATTTATGTTCAAAGAAATGAGGAATACAAGATGACAAAATGAATACATGGAAAAGAATTTTATGCAGTTATTATATTGAAGAATTTCAATTGCATTTCAAGAAAAGCAAAAAGACAATTTGGAAAACTGACCTTGCAATCTGCTATCGAACGATCAAGTATAATTCTAGGAATGTACAAATTGTGATAGGCACAAGCAATTTTCCCTAGTGCAGTTTGTGCGTGATTGTTTAAATACAGTTGAAAGCATTGATCCCTGTTACAAGGACAATTTAGACAAATGAGTACAATGGGTGACATATACTATGCTATTCATAAAAACAAAACATAATTCTTATGTAGATTCATTTGAACGAGAAACAACCCAAGTAAGAACTTTTGTTTTTTAAAATGCAAATTGCATTTTATAATTTTTAAGTACTTATTGCTATTTGGTTACCCTATAATATAGAACATTTTTTTTGCATATGCATGCACTAATGTAATTCTGTTATTGCAGTGGTGGCATAAGCTCTTTAACAGCAATCAATGGAATAGATCCCATATTTGCTTAAGCGCCTAAAAAAGTGTAAATAGGCCACGACAACTTATCAATACTAAGCCAAAAAACAACACAGACTTGTGCTAGCACTGTTAAGTTCTGGTGGAAACAATTTCTAGCTATTGTTTAATGCCAAACCAGCTATCACTTAATAGTGAAAGCGACGTAAATATTGATTTTCTAACTAAATGAGGTCATTTCATTTCCATATGCATAAGTTTATTTTGGACCGTTATGTAGCACTTACTATTACTTGTGCAATGAATCCACATGCAAGTAGAATTCATAACTCATGGCATTTAGATACACCCAAGGAGAAATACAAACCAAGGTTGTTGGCATCCTGATAAGAAAGATGATGAGATACATCCAATTAATGTATGCCACAACATCTTATTCAATGAAGATGATTTGGATAGGAACGTTACAAATCAGAATCCTTATTGGTGTGTGAGTAATCCTCTTTTTCAAGACTTTTCAAGGAAATTGCATGCCAATACTATAAGTGAACAAGTGGAATCCGATTTTTTAATTGACTTTGTTTGATGGGTCAAATGTGCACAAGGATAGTTATAATTATTTCTTTGTTTTAATTATTATGTATATAAATACTATTCAACAGTTACCTAATTAATTAGATATGAAATGACAGAAGGAAAAAGAACATTAATTAATTAAGATAATTTGATTCATTAATTAATAAGGTGAATTATCATGTAAAAGTACAAAAATTAGAATTCGCGAAAAAATCCTCTTTGCTTTATGCTTTAATGACAACGAGAGAGATGAAAGCAATTGTGGAGTTTAGGCTTATATATGTAAATTGCATTCGCCTGATAGTTTGTAAAGTCCTCTCAACACATTGTCCTCATATTGTTTGTAAGGTCCCATTATGGGACATGCTAATAGAACAGTGGCTGCAAAGCTTGCACCATGGAACAGTTCTACAGTAATTGAAGATATGTAATCTTTAGAGGACTTATAAGCACCAAGTTATTGTTAAGCTCTCACATTGTACATTAGACAAAAGACAATTGCTTGTCCAAGGAACTAGTCTCTGAAGAATAGCATAGGCTGAGCACTGTGAAACCCAATGTGCCTATGGACGTTAAAATAAAAGAAAATTGATGAAAGAAACTATTTATTGCCTGGAGTAGCTTGTCTGTAGGTGTCCTTTTTTGGAACCATGACAACCTTTGCCCTGTCACTGTAAACTCTTTCCTAGAAAAGACATATCGACACACACATATATGTATACACATGTATATATATGTACAGATACATCCATGTAAAGACAGATGAATGCATGTATGGACATAAACATATATGCATCCACATGATTGCATGCATATACACATAGATGCATCTATACACACATACATATATGCATAGATATATCTACAGTCACATGCATACATGCATATATGCATCTACAAATGTCTACATAGATATGCACATAGGTAAATGCATATGCATGTAGAGACATGTATACATACATACATGCACTAACACAGTAGGCAGAAAGTGACAGTGATAGTGAACTAAAGCAATATGAAACACAACTTCATTATGCACTTTAATGGAAAGGAACTGTGGAAAATAACAAATTATCATCTCAAGTAACTCGTTTCTAGGTTTGGACCCTGCAACTGTAACATCTCCTGCTCAGTGGCTACAAACTCTTCCTCAGAACAAGAGCTTACAAAACACAAAAAACAACACACACAAAGTAATAGAAATGCATACCAAGTAACTTAACTCTATATTAAATGACCAAAGTACCCTGGCCACGCGTGGCCTCCAAGCCATTCCAGCACCTTCACCTCGAGCCAGATGCCATTCAATGCATTTAATTTATATTAATGCATTACATACGTCTACCCGCCAGTTTGATAAACTATGCCTTTGCTTAATTTTAATTAATCAATTTATGCACTCGCAGTTTCCTGATATTTTAATGCATTTAATCTGCGTTCATGGATTACATACCTCTAGCCACCAACTTTTAAACTATGCCTTTGCTTAAATTTATTTAATCAATTTATGCATTCACATTTTCCAATTTTTAAACGAAAATGATTTATAAAGCTACTCGGACGAATATAAAAATAGATAAATGCTAATTTTCCAATATATAAAATAGCTCTCCAAATTCAAACTATACAAAAAAATAAGTAATATGTTAAATGGCAAAATGTGATTGGACAATGCTGCCAGTTAAAAGCATTTAAACCGAATGCATGAGTATTCTTGCCTTGACACTACGAGCTAATAAAATTGTCACTATAGAAAACAGTTTATCCAAGCGAGTGCTATTAGGTTGTTATCTTCAATTTCAAACTCCTTTGACGTTAATGCATTTTCTTTGGTGCTAGAATATAGAGACTCTCTTTTTACTGAGAGTCTGGAACAAGATGACATATACAAATAAATTTAAGCAAAGACATAGGTTAGAAAACTGACAGCTTTTATCAATAGAAAGGGGACGTTTACAGTGACAGAGCAAAAACTCCTGTGCTCGTTGAATGAATACCAAGAGACAAGTTACTCAAGGCAACAAATTGCTACTTTTATTTATTTTGTTTCATTTTATCCCATAAATGCAAGTTGGGTTTCACAATGCATGAAAACACATTTGTGCAAACAACTCCCAAAATTATAATTGCAATGGATGACAGTGATAGTGTAATGGATACTAATAGTCAAAACACCGAAATACACCAGCTAGTTTATTTTTAGATTCAATGGAAACAAGTATCAATTGGGAACAGATTAACCTAGTAGTCTATTTGTCATAGGTTCTTGAATTCCAAATGCACAAGTGCAAGCATGGTTCTCTACAGGCTTTTGCTATGCATTTTAACTACTTTGTTGTTTTGCATCGTGCCTAAAGAACCACTGCAAGTATGGTTTCCAAACAGATTTAAATCAATGAATGTAAGTCAAGAAAGGTTTCCAATTACACTTAATACTTGAACCATGAAGCATCATTGCTTCAAGCTGTAGCAAAAGTGCAGACAGGGACACAAAAGCAAATTCAACAATGACATCATCAAACAAGGATTTGTTTGCTATTACTATGATTAACTATTGAACTCAATTGACTCATCAGTCAAACAACTTGATTGATCACTGACCTAACTTGTTTCAAAGCTATCTTGTTAAGTTGATTAGCTAATTTCATTAATGAATTAAAGATAGAATTGACTTAATTTGCATGAGCTAAGTGTAAGATTGACTTGTTTGTTAATTGACTTTGATTAATGGTTCAAAGACAGATGAGACAAATTAAATTGTCATGAGCAAAATGTGAGATGGACTTATTAGCTGCTACGCCACATATACTATGACATTTGAGCTTTCATGAAATAATAGCGAAAGCAATAGAATAAACAGATCGCTTCAACATAGACGAAGGGATACAATTAATATGGACAGCTTATAGCCTGTTGAATATTTGTAGCATAAGAAACAGAAAGGAAGATGTTGGCGAAGATTTTGCAATTTCGGTTTACACCTAGCAATTGCATTTGCTTCCTTGTCTATAAAGCCTTTGCAAGAAATTCCTTTTTTTTGCATATGAATGGCCATGATTGGTTTAATTGATTTGATGCACAAAGATGTTTTTTAATTAACTATAATTAACTATTCAAGAAAACTGATCTATCAATGAACTAGTTTCATTGATTAGTCACGTAACTTGATTCACAGATAACTTGATTAGCTATTTAGTTGATTTGCTTGAATGTTTGCAAAAATCCCTTTTCGACAAATAATTCTTTGCATAATTTGCAATCACTACACACCAAGAGCCAACATTTCTTTGATGGATTCTGTCAAACAGTTAAAATGTTTTTGCTTGTGCTTCCATATTTGGTATGCATATTCATGACAGCATTTCAAACCATTATATCTGTCAGAAATGTACGTCTTATGATGCTTAGATGAATGTACATTTTCTGTTGTAAAGCTCTTTTTCTATTAAAAGCACGTAAAATGTTTAGAAACATTGTGTATTTGTGAATGTGAATAAGCAATAATGATTTAAGTGATTTGGAGGATAAAGATGTCTAATAATTAGCTATGACTAACCATGGAACACAATTAATTCATCAGCCAATTAGCTTGATTGACCGCTGAATTAACTTGTTTGAAAACTATGATGTTAAGCCAACTAGCTAATATGCCACATACAGTATGACATTTGAGTTTCAAATAAGTCTCATGCACACAAATCTGTTATCATGTTAAAGCCATGTAAACATTGATGTTCCAATTCCATGGGGCCATTCTATTTCCATTTGTCCTAGTTCATTTCATTCCATTATCAAGAACCAATAATTAAATGTTCAAACCAGGTACATGGAAACAGAAATGCAAGTAGGGTTTCAATAATGACATCATCTAACAAGCATTTGTTTTCTATTACTATGATTAACTATTGAACTCAATTGACTCATCAGTCAAACAACTTGATTGATCACTGGCCTAACTTTTTTCAAAGCTATCTTGTTAAGCTGATTAGTTAATTTCATTAATGAGTAAAAGATAGAATTGACTTAATTTGCCTGAGTCAAGTGTAATATTGACTTGTTTGTTAATTGACTTTGATTAATGGTTCAGAGACTGATGCGACAAATTAAATTGTCATGAGCAAAATGTGAGATGGACTTATTAGCTGCTACGCCACATATACTATGACACTTCAATTTTCATGAAAATAATAGCAAAAGCAATAGAATAAACAGATGGCTTCAACATAGATGAAGGAATACAATTAATATGGACAGCTGTAGCCTGTTGAATATTTGTAGCACAAGAAACAAAAAGGAAGATGTTGGCGAGGATTTTGCAATTTCGGTTTACACCTAGCAATTGCATTTGCTTCCTTGTCTATAAAGCCTTTTCAAGAAATTCCTGTTTTTGCATATGAATGGCCATGATTGGTTTAATTGATTTGGTGTACAAAGATGTTTTTTAATTAACTATAATTAACTATTCAAGAAAACTGATGTATCAATGAACTAGTTTCATTGACTAGTCAAGTAACTTGATTCACAGTTAACTTGATCAACTATCTAGTTGATTTGCTTGAATGTTTGCAAAAATCTTTTTTTGACAAATAATTCTTCGCATAATTTGCAATCACTACACACCAAGAGCCAACATTTCTTCGAGGAATTCTGTCAAATAGTTTAAAGGTTTTTGCTTGTGCTTCTATATTTGGTATGCATATTCATGACAGCATTACAAACCATTATATCTGTCAGAAATCTACGTCTTATGATGCTTAGATAAATGTACATATCCTGTTCTAAAGCTCTTTTCCTATTAAAAGCACGCAAAATGTTTACAAAGATTGTGTATCTGTGAATGTGAATGAGCAACATTGATTTAACTGATTTGGAGGATAAACATGACCAATAACTAGCTATGACTAACCATGGAACACAATTAATTCATCAGCCAATTAGCTTGATTGATCGCTGAATTAACTTGTTTGAAAGCTATCATGTTAAGCCAACTCGCTAATATGCCACATACACTATGACATTTGAGATTCAAATAAGTCTCATGCACACATATCTGCTATCATGTTAAAGCCATGCAAACATTGATGTTCCAATTCCATGGGGTCATTCTATTTTCATTTGTCCAAGTTCATTTCATCCCATTATCAAGAACCAATAATTAAATGTTTAAACCAGGGACATGCAAACAAAAATGCAAGTAGGGTTTCATAGTGCTTTAAGACATTGCTATACTTTGATTATAAATTCATATTTTAAACTACTTTTAGTATTATTTATTTGAGTTTCTTGTTGAAATGCGAAGGTTTCATCTGCGTTTGATAGGAATTATGTAGAAATCCTCTTGTCCATTTTACTTCATGCATGTGAGCCCTGTAAAATCTGTATATTATTGACTACTGCAAAGTGGTCCCATAAAGAGGGCTTTGGAACCAAAATTATGTCAACACGTGGAATAATAAGAGCTTTTGAACTATGAGTGAACAGTGTGTTGCTTTGAGCTTTTCTGTTGTCATCAAAGCATAAAGGATAAAGGGGTTCTGTTAAAAGTTATGGTTGTTGTCCTCATAGGCATAAACTTGTATTTTAAACTACTTTTAGTATTATCTATTCGGATTTCTTGTTGAAATGCGAAGGTTTCATCTGCGTTTGATAGGCACTATGTAGAAATCCTCTTGTTCATTTTACTCCATGCATGTGAGACCTGTAGAGTTTGTATTTTTTTTTATTGCTGCAAAGTGGTCCCATAAAGAGAGCTTTGGAACCAAAATTATAGTCAATCAATTAATCTAATTCTACCTGTTTTCTAATAGTATTGGCATGTAATTTTCTTGACAAGTCTTCAATCAAAAAGAGCATTAGCCACACACCAATAAGGATTCTCATCTGTAACCTGCCTAACCAAATCATCTTCATTCAATAAGATGGTGTGACATACATTAATTGGATGTATCTAATCATCTTTCTTATCAGGATGCCAACAACCTTGATTTGTATTTGTCCTTGAATGTATCTGGATGCTATGAACTATGAATTCTACTTGCATATTGCTTGGCTGTACAAGTAATAGTAAGCGCTACATAATGGTAGAAATCACAACTCATAGCATCCATATACACCCATGCACAAATATGTGGTATTCAACACATTAACACGGGCATGGTTTTCTAGGGCTAGTTTGTTAATTGCCTTTGATTAATAGTTCAAATGTACAGAAGGCTAATTGCAATCATTTCTTTCTTTGAATTGCTATGTACTTAAAGGCTAACTAGCAGTTGCCTAATTATTTAGATATGAGACAACTCAAGGATGAATGAGGAAATATGAACTTGCCTAAATCATCATGAATGATAGAGCTATTGGGTAAAGTGCTACATATACTGTGACATTTAAGCTTCAAAGACTACCAATGAACAACAAAAGCTTCAAAACTCTTAGTTAACATGTAAAGGGCTGAGAAAAATTGATTTGCTAACTGAATGGGGTCATTTTACTTCAATTATCTAGTACTTATTCTTAATTGTTTAATGCAATGACATGCAACCAAAATTCAGAACAATTAGCATCTATACACACCCATGTATAGATACATGTTCTCTAACATATTGATATGCATATGGTTTTCTATCGGCACAATCCTTGAACATTCTCTAGGTACGAGTGCTAGTCTATTAATTAACATTGATTACTGGATAAAATGTATTCATAGACACATAGTTGCACACATGCCTCAATGCACATATGCATAGACACATGCATGGATGCACACATATATACACGTACACATACATACATGATCACACGGTTACATCTATATATGCATTCATGTATCCATGGATGCACATATCCATGTATCAATAGATCCCTTAATATATGCACATATTGAAATGACTACATGGGCTTGGGGAATGAATATTTATGTGGCCTTTACATGATAGCAATGAATCCTATAAATATGCATATATGCATGAAAGCACATAGCCATCAATGAGCCTATGCATTTGCGTTTTCACAAGCATTTTAAAACAATCATGATTCAAAAAGCTACTCCCATGGGTTCCAAAAAATAGATAAATGCCAATTTACCAATATGAAATATAACTCACGAAAGTGAGTTCATATATCTCTAAAAGCAATATGTACAACAACCACAATATGACTGGATGGCTAGCTGGCACCATCCACAAATTTTTTTTTAAAGCAAATGCAATAGTAATCTGTTATATACGTGCACATACATACATGGCAACATAGATACATGCATTCATATATACATAATTACATGCACACATATATACATGCAAACCTGTATGCATGGATGCATACAAAGACTATAAAGTGCATAAAGAAGCTATATTTCATAGTGGTCTATTGTGTGGCTGAGCAAGGTATTTTGTAGTTGCAGAGTTGCACGCTGGACAGTGAGAGACGAATTGCTTGAGGTCAGAAGAGGTAAATTTTCATTTTTTTTGTCTATTTGATACAAGAAATGCAAGTAGGGTTTCATAGTGCTTTAAGGCATTTGTATACTTTGATTATAAATTCGTATTTTAAACTACTTTTAGTATTGTTTATTCGAATACTATGTTTCATGGGATTATTAAAGAGTTAACTTGCTTTCTATGTGCTTCCATATTTTGCATGTGTGCCTATGAGGACAATAACCACAATATTTGACAATATTCCTCTATCCTTTATGACAGCTCATTGGTTCCAAAGCTCTCTTTATAGGACAGCTATACATTGCCTACAAGACTCAAATGAATGAGCAAGAACTTTTTAGTAGATAAAGGTCATGAACATTGAACTAATAGTATGATAGTCACCACAACATTTAAGTAAACCTATGCTCAACACTCTCTTTTCCATTATCAATTGTATTCCCAATTTCATCCATGAAGAATATCCTCAAAGATATAGGATTCATGGATGCACAGGTTGAAGAAGTTCTTCATGGATCAAAGATATGGAACTCATTGATGAAAGAAATGGAAATCATGGATCAAAGTCATGGCTAACAGCAGGATCTACAGGTTGAGAAAGTTCTTCATGGATGAAATTGGGAATAAAATTGATAATGGAAAAGAGAGTTTGCACCATAGGTTTACTTAAATGTTGTGGTGATTGTCCTACTATTGGTTCAATGTTCATGACCTTCATCAACTCAAAAGTTCTTGCTTGCTTACCATGTAATATAGATTTTAGTGACTAGAGATGCATTGTGATTACTTTGAGCATTTCATTTTTTGTTATTCTGCAACATCTATGTAGTCACACAAGATGTTGCTGCAGAGTCAAGACTTGGAGCCAAGCTACTTGATACATGTATCCATAGATACATGGATGTGGACATCTATCATGGTATCCATAGATGTGTAGATACATGTATCTATGGATAGATGTATTCATAGGTATATTGACACATATATGGATAGATGCCTGTATACATTTGCACATAGAAACACAGATACATATATGCGTGGATGCATCTATAGGTAGAAGAATACATAGAAACATAGTTGCATGGATAGATAGATAGATGCATAGCTGGATACATAAATGCTTAAATATACATGTATGGAAATATCCATGGATTGCATATGAAGTTCCATAGATACATATATCCATGGTTGCATGTGTACATAGATGCATGTATTACAGTACACATGGATACATGTATATGTGTATCTCCGGGCAAGATGCATGGTTGCATGTGCGCCTTGTAAAGTTTGTATATTTTTTATTACTGCAAAGTGGTTTGATAGAGAGAGGTTTGGAAGCAAAATTATGTGAACATGTGCGATAATGACAGTTTTTTAATTAGTAGGAGTTTCTTTTCCAAGTGTGAATATCTGTGGGAGTAAGGAGGGTAGGGCTGGTTGAGGAAATATGGTGTACTGGCTGACTATCTCTGTAATATGGTGTTGGAAGGGTAGGTGGTTCCTGGCTAATATTTGATGGGTTATGGCGTGGAGCCTAAAGAGACTATGGGGGCTCCTTGGCTAGGTGTAATAGGGCTGGGTGGCCATAGCCTATCCAGAGTTATTGGTGCCCCCATAACAGAAGGAAAAATGCATTTGCTTCAAAGTTTGTAAAGCAATTTCAACAAATTGTCTAGCCATTTTCCAAAATATGTTTTTCTACCAGCATAGTCCTTGAACCTTTTGTAGGTCTAACTGTTATTTAGTTAATTGACTTTGATTGAAATGTCAAAATGTGAAATGTGGCCAAGGATAATTATACTTATTTATCTCTTTTAATTGTTATATATTCAAAGACTAATTAGCAATCCAAATAGCCTCGCCTCTAGTTAGATGCCATTAAATACATTGTTTTTGCATAAATGAATTATGCACCTTTAGCCAGTAGTTTTAATCAAAGTATGCATATGGATTCAGAATCAAACTCTCAAAATTAAAAAAGATCAAAAAATTGATTAAATAATTATTGCATTTCTGAGATCATGCCACTGCAACGAATATCTACTTTTGAACCCCAACTGCTTAATTTTTATGAACCATATAGCATATGTCACTCACAATACCCATTTGCAAAGATTGTCCTTGTAACTAAAAGCAACGATATGATTACAAGTACAGTCAATACAGTGAGAATCTTGAATTAACCTTTTTCTCTGTCTACTATATGCAATTGTAAACAAAGGAGAAGATTCATTCTAGAAACTCACCTGGAACTGCTTGCTTGAAGAATTTGCCACAGCTGGGCCGTTACACGACCTCTTTTCTTCCAACCAAAAGCATTGCACCATGTAAAAAGCTTTGATTAGAGAACAAAA